>OZ010591.1:26761963-26919463 GCA_963932145.1 Acanthosepion lycidas
TTTAGAATTAGATATATATGTGTTTGTTTGTTGCTGACAACTTACTTCCACAAATATATTTCCTACATATGCATATATTGAACAAGAATGCATATTTATATGCAATAAGTAGAAATTATTTACAAATTCAGAAAAGACTCAATTTATTCCAAATACCTTATTTTTCTATATAAATATACATTATTTGTACTGTGTATATATATATATATATATATATATATATATATATATATATAAGAGTGTTCCATGAATGAGAAGTGCAAGTAAAGAAACTGTTAGTATATATATATATATATATATATATATATATATATATATATATATATATATATTGAGAGAGAGAGAGATACATATATGAATAGGTGCTAAAAATTCTCAGACCAACCAACTTTCCCAAAATTTAAAAATTTTACTGCAAATTTAAAATAACATGTGATCAGTGAGCATTTTAATTCCTTCTCTTTTAGTATGAGAATTTTCAATTCCCACTAGTGTGTGTGTTATATATATATATATATATATATATATATATATATATATATATATATATATATATATATTATCACATATGCTTATTTACATTTCTGTGCAGAAATATATATATATATGTATATTTCTGATCATGTCTTCATGCATTCTATATATCATTGCATGTGTCATCCATTATACATTAAATGGAATCTTTATTTTAAAGTAAATTCTTGCTTCTTTTACACTTGATAGGGAGGATTTTTAGGGAAAATAGGGCTTCTGAAATAGCACTGAACACAGAAATTCTCAGTTTAATGCCTTGAAACTTGGCTGCAAATAGGTTTGAAAGCTGAAAACAGAAACAAAAAAAAAAACAAGATGGAGGAAAGGAAAGTCTCAACTGGAAAATCTTTCTCAGTGTAAAGAAGGGAAGAAAAATTAATTGTCAAACAAAAAGAACTGTAAATAAGCATCAGAGAGCAGATTTTTGAGCCACAGCACTAATTTTGATTAGGGTTCTGATTGTGATTAATGTTTTTAGCTCTTTATCCCTAATTTCGTCCCACCCCTTTTTATAACTGTAAAAGCAGCCAGCCAGACCAAACCATATCCTTATTTACCTCCTTTCAACAAAGAATTCCGACAGTCTTACTCTATAATTTTAGACTTTTCATCAGTGGAGCTCTGTGAATTGCTCCAAAAATAAAAAAAAGAAAAGAAATAGAAATCGAATGGAGATGATTCTTAAATTTGCATATCAAGATATTGTCTCTATTTTTGTTTACTTGAGTCAGCTCTATTTAATTGTCTCGTTTTCTTGTTGTTGTCTCAGTCTTTAGACGTTTCCTTCATTCATTACTCCTAAAAATATTTCTTTTTGTTGGGTCCCAGTTTCCTTATATGGCTGTAACTTGCTGCTTTTTAAAACATTTGAATCTGTCTTACTTTCTCTTAACAAATGCTCCCAATGATCATGCCCTATAATTTTCACACACTCATCACCAGATCTTGAATGATTGTCAAAAAAAATTTGTGTAAAGAAACAGTTTTAAGTAATAAATTCTTTACTTGTTTTGGAAGCAAAATAAGAGAACATTGCGCAAGAGAAAGAAAAAAGTAACAGAAAGGAAAGAAAAGGTTATAGATGAAAAAAAAAAAATGAAAGCTAAAAAATAAAGACGGGATTTAAGAAATGGAGGAAGGAAAGAATGAATGAGAAAAAAATAAATGAGAATGAAAAAATTAAAAAAAAATTAAATTCAAATAAGTGACTTTTACTTTTTTGAAACTTTCAGTGAAATCTTAAATTTTATTTTGGCTCTAAATTTTTTTTTTTTTTTTCTTTCCTTTCCTTTTATTTTTGCTTCTTTTCTCACGTGAATTTTATAAAAATTTTTACTTTATTCCTTGATTTTTTTTCAACCATTTTCTATTATTTCTGTCCCAATCTTAGACCATTGTACTTACATGGTTAGGTATTTCTCTCTTGCTCTCTCTCTCTCTTGATATATATATATATATATATATATATATATATATATATATATATATATATATATTAAAGTGGGCACTGAGGTCAACATGAAGCAATGCCAGTCTTTTTCATGTTGACCTCAGAATCTACCATTCATTCATGCAATGAATACTGCTGCCATATCTGGTCTGGTGCCCCTGCTATTCAGCTGAAGGTTCTTGACAATATCCAAAGAAGGATCTGTTATATAATCGATCCTGACTTGGCATCTCAACTTCAGTCACTTTCTCCCTGATGTGGCATGGTTTCTCTCTGATGTCTTTACAAATATTTTTATGGCAACTGCTCTGATGAGCTTTTTTCCCTGGTGCTCTGACTACATGAATTTAAGTGTGCTACTAGATTGCCATTATAACAGTTAAATGCAACTGCCACTTCTACTCCAGCAGTTTCTTCTCTTGCACTTTCCAGCTGTGTAACTTCCTTCTGTTTACTTGCTTCCCTGATAAATACAATCTTCAAAAATTTAAATGCAGCATCAATTGACATCTTCTTGAACCCCATCCATCTTTTGTCCTTTCATCAGTCTTCCTTATACTCAGTCTTTTCTCTCCCTGTCTACTTTTGGCATTCCTGCCATGCTTAGGGTGAAATGATTTTTAAAAAAGTCTGCTTCTTTTTGGCTTTTGTTCTGGTAAGATGTCTAATGACAATATGTATGCCATCAACTCCATGAAATAGTCTACTTATCAAATGGAAAATTGTATACCTGCTATGTTTGATCTCACATATGACCACATTAATAGAAACTTCCTCTTCTCATCTATTAGAAATTATCTCCCAAGCTCTGACTTGACTGAATGCCTTGATTTGATAGAGAAATTGTCTCAATCTACAAAGGTGTAGATGTCAACTGAAGACCCAAACAACAAATCGTTTTAAACCTCATCAGGATTATAACAAGATTATAACAAGAGCCCCAATCTATTTAATTGTTTCCTCATGCATATACAAGCACGGACATGAAGAGATGGGCACAGATCACTTAAATATTAAATACAAAATCTCAAATGAATCTACTAATAGAACAGAAAATAACATTTCTGTTTTCCCTTCAGCGTCTAGTGTACTGATGATGGGGACAAACTATGCTGATGACATTGCCATGTGCTTAGTGCTTGTCGAACTCTCTGTCTTCTGGCAGAGAGGAACCCAGATGAGGCTATGCTGAAGGGCAGAGTCTCATCTGGGGAAGTAGACAAATCAGACCCTGTTATTATAGGATCTATGGGGAATTTGTTCCCAGGCCTATGGGCTCGGAAAAAACCATGATAAACTGGCCTTGTACCACATCCTGCTCTGTGGGAGCTCAGGTAAATACTATGTTGATAACATAGTGTTACGTATGCAACAAAAGAAATAAGAAAAAGAAAAGCAAATGGAATAACAGGATGACCGACTGAATTTTATAGGAAACAGAATAAAAGTTTTTTTTTTTATAATTTTAGTGATTATGGTTAGAGGTTAAAAATGAAAAAACAAAGACTTACTGGCAAGTAGTTAGAAATACTTCAAAATAACTTCATTCAGGGGTTGCTGGGTTTTCATGGTATAGTTTACATGACAGGTCAGTGAATGGCACTTAACAGACTGCTCTGAAGCAGATTTCTACAACAACTAACATTGCCAGCTAACTCACTTAAATTTAGTGCAAACCAATGAATACAAATACCCAGATGAAAGACCTCCATTTGTAAAGTCATCAGACCACATCAAAGTGTCCTATGAAATCTTTCATCTAAGCGACCCAGAACTCGGAGAAATTTCTTTCATAAAAATAGATTCTCTTAACACTAGGTATTCATAATTGGGATAATAATGATCTTGAACATAAAACAGGACTTCACATAAACCTTTCCAAAGCAGAAATTATGATCTGGAATTGAAATGAGAGTAATTATGACACATAACCGGAATCTATCATAAAAATTTAGGATGTAGAATTAATAAATACTAAATACTTTAAATAACTTAAGTGTATGGATCAGTTATAACAAATTTAGTACAGAAGATAAAGAAATTGAACCTAGAATAGGCTGCACTAGAGGTAGTTTGAACTGTAAAATGTTGCAACCTTGCCTTGGTGTATGGATCAGTTATAACAAATTTAGTATAGAAGATAAGGAAATTGACCATAGAATAGGCTGCACTAGAGGTAGTTTGAATTTTAAAATGTTGAGACCTTGCCTTGGTGTATGGATCAGTTATAACAAATTTAGTATAGAAGATAAGGAAATTGACCATAGAATAGGCTGCACTAGAGGTAGTTTGAATTTTAAAATGTTGAGACCTTGCCTTGGTGTATGGATCAGTTATAACAAATTTAGTATAGAAGATAAGTAAATTGAACATAAGAAAGTCTATGCTTGGAAAGGATTTGTACGACACTGCAAGATGCTGTTGTGAAACATCAGTAATAAACCAGAATAAGTGATAAGAAAATGAAGTTCAGGAAAATATGGATTCATGCTTTTTTTTCAAAGGCCTTGGTGAGAATGTGATATCAGGTGATGCAGTTAAGATTGGAATTCCGTTTACAAAATGTAATTTTTAAGTTTTTTGTTTCCTTTAAAATTTACATGACTCTTTCAAAAGAATGAATCTCCCTGCCATCCATCTGCTACTGTTTAATCCTGGTCTGTCTGAAGTTAAAAGTGTTTTTTTATTCACTATTAAGATAAAAATTTTAAATAAACAGGTCTTCCTCTCTACTTTTTTATTTTCTTTTTCATTTTCACTTCCAATTTTAAGCATTATCCTCCTGTAGCACACTCTAGTTTCCATTCTCAGCCAGTGAATGATGTTTCGAATGATATATTCAAAGATTTCCTACTAAATATAAGTGATTTCAATAAATATTTTCTCTAATCATTTATTTCTTATTTACTTAAAAACCTTCTGGGGATTGATTAAATGTCTTATCTTACAACTCACAAAGATTATGTAACTTTTATCCTGCCAAACCTTACAATGCTATGGTGAAATCCCAATAAATTTTATTTAAAAAAAAAGAAGAGTTCCAAACTTTTAACCAAGGCATTTTACTTCCTGCAGATGCTCTTATGGAACTGGATAATTCATCATGTGATTATAGAAGAAGGCCAGAGTGTACATCATCTGAAATATTGTGAATGTGTCAATAAAGATGAGAACAACAGTCTGAAAAGTATAATGCCTCATTTCAGGAATATAGACATATCTTGAAGAAGGCCAGAGCACAAAATGGCTGAAATGTCATGAATGTGACAATAAAGATGATGACAACAGTCTGAACAGCATAAATAGAGGACATTTCATATTAAAAATTCCTTCCAGGAAAAAAAATGAAAACTAGAATGGTGGTGATATTAGTCATGGATTACTGGAAATATTTAAAAAAAACACAGCCAGCAGGGATTTCCAGTGGGCGGGACTGATTAACAGTCTTTTACATGCAGAGAGCCACCTGTAATGTCAATTCTCTTTATAGATTGATTCAAGTAACAATGTCTTTTCCAGTCCAGATCCTGCCAAAGATTGGAAGAAAGAGAGAAGATGAGGGTATTGTGAGTATAGGGAAGGGTATGTCAACTGGCAAGGGAGATGAATTCTCATTAGTCGAGTGCCATTTGATGGAACCAATGTCTATCATTTGTCTGATGCCTGAATGCCCCCACCACCTTGGACAGTGTCCAGCTACATCTAACCAAAAACTGAAAGACAGCTTCTGTAAGATTGATTTCATTACAAGACTTAGATTTTCTAATTAACATGTATACTGATTTTGTCTGATAGACAAATGTAATCTTTTCGAACAGATCAAGAGAATTTTTTTTATTTATTTATTTGTTATAGATTATCTCTGTTAGTCACAGTTCTGCTATTCTGCATTACTGGTTGTTCTTTCAGGATGCCAAATGCTTTTTGATAAACTACCAACAACTGGTCCTTAAAAATTATATTCTTCACACATTTTTGCTCTTAACAAATTACAGGAGAACTATAAAAATCTTGAAGATTGGGCTTATATTAATATTCAGCATAAATATATTGTGAAAATTTTCCTATCGTTGGTTGGTTGATATCAATTGTAAAAACAATGACTTGTATAAAATCTGACATAGTGTAGTAGTTGTAGGGGGAGATCAATTTATTACTTAATTACAATAGAAAACTGATCCCCCATTTTATGTTGAGTAGAAACTTATAATAATAATCAACCTAAATATATCTTGAAAATTTCCCTATCATTGGTTGGTTAATAGTAATTTTATTGTGAAAACGTTGATTTGCATAATAAAATCTGACACTGTAGTAGTTCTAGGGGTGATCAATTTATTACTTAATAACAATAGAAAAATGATCTCCCACTTTATGCTCTGTAAAAACTTAATATTTAATGTAAATATATCTAAAAAATATTCCCATCATTACTTGTTAATTATCCAGATCAACAATTTTTTGGCAAAATGAAGTCTTTATTATTCTTGTTATCATATAAACTTAAATATTTCCTGAAAATGTTTCCAATATCAGTTGGTTAATAATATGAAAACATTGACTTTCACAATAGAATCTGACATAGTGTAGTAGTTCTAGAGGAGATCAATTTATTACTTAATAGCAACAGAAAACTGATCACCCACTTATGGTTGTAGTGGAGACTATTCTGATCACAGATTTGTTTGAAGTGATAGTATTGTATTGTGTTTTGTTGTTGCATGTGACATGTGGATACTTGAGGGCGAGGAAATATTCTGGAAGGGAGATGAAACACATCTTGTCCCTACAGCATCCTGTAGGTAAAGAGCAGAAGGAGAGAGGGGTAGTTTGTACACTTATTTTTTATACTGCTTTATACAACACCATCTTATAGGCATTTGGAGAAGTCCCTTGACAGGCTAGTTAGGGTAATCTCACACTCACTCTCATTTACAAAAAGACCTATTTTTGCTTAATGCCATATTAAAATATGTGAAATTTAAAAAGACATTAAATTTGGAATTTGATATTTAATTTTTTTAATATTTCCTCTTTTCTTTCTTTTTCAGGTAAGTGCAAGATTTGCTTCCACCCATTTGGAATGCCTCCATTTTGCCTTCTTTGTATCTGATCCAATGAATAATCAGACAAACACAATTGTAAGATGCCTTTCTCTTTCTGTTTTCTGCTTCTTTCCAAAGATTTACAGATGCAATTTCATTGTTCAGAGGAAAGAATTTGCTAATTGTAGCATTTAAGATTATCTAGTTTTTCCCAAATCAAAATGGATTCCAAGATCCTGTTTCACTTAAATGTGGTCTAAAACTGATTATAAGAGATCTTGTCAACAGAAAATAAACAAATTAGCAAATACAGATTTTTACAATTTCATGAAATGACAATAATGTCCTAACTTAAAAACATTATTTGTAGTTTTACTCAACCTCATTAGTGTGGCTTTTTATCCCTTTACTTTGGATGAATACACACTTTATTATTAATATTATTTCATGACTACTTTTAAACCAGCTAATTTTTGTTTTTTATCCCAACATTCACAGTCAATACACTTTCATTATTATTAGGTTGGTGCAAAAATAATGTCGTTTTCTCACATAGTAACATATGTGAGAAAACGGCATTATTTTTACACCAACCTAATACTATAATTTTATTACTAGTTTTACTCCATCTTATTGATTGTTTTTATCCCAACACTCTAGGTCAATACACTCTTCATTTTTTACACTTATTTTATAAGTTTTACTCTACTTTATTATTACTGCTTATCGTCCCAATACTGGGTCAATATGATTTTCATTATTACAATTATTTTATTACAATTTTTATTCTATCGTATTGATGCTTTTTATCCCAACCAGATATACTCAAGTTTTATTATTATTTCATAAGTTTTAATCCACTTTATTATTATTGTCTATCCCAATACACTCAGCCAGTGTTTCTTATCTGGTGTTTGCCAGAACCCTAGGGCTCCACAAGAGGTCACTAGGGTTTCTATGAGAAATAGTCATAAATAGGCCAGCTAGTGTATTTCTGAGTAATTTTTGTTTCATTCTATATTCGTAGTTTTAGTATAAAATATTGTTGAAAAATCCTTGGTTATTATAATATAGGCTTCAACTTCTTATATTATTTATTATCATAGAGAATGTATTTAGTAATGTCTATGTGGTGTTGGATGTGCATCGTGGCATAATTAATATCAACTCAGAATGAGAACTTGGAGAACTGAGTTCAAATTCCAGTCAAGTTTGTCAAATTCACTTACACACAAATAACCTTCGGAAAGGTATAAATCAATCTCTTCTCCCCCCATCTATGGGTTGAATAGCAAGACAGACTAGGTTCTTTAGCCTTGGTTGGCAACCAATATACCGCAGAAAGTGGGGGAAAAAGCTGCCTCATCAGTCATGTATTAACAGATACATGAGCACCCAAGTGTGTATCATGATGGCACCTAACTGACTGATTATATGGTACCAGTGTGGTTAGTGGACAGGACCTGTATGTGGCAGATTTGTATCTGGCTGAGTGCCACATACAGGTTGAGTATCTTTTATCAGAAATTCCAAAATCTAGAAACCTCTAAATTCCAAAACTGACATGACTTGCCAAAAGCACAAGGAAGGTTCCTAGGTGATATGCAACTGTTGTAAGGAACCTCACCTGCCCTGGAAGCTTTGAAGTAATAAAAAATATACCCTTTATTCGAAATTCTAAAATCCGAAAACCTCCAAAATCTGAAATTCTTTCAGGTGCTGACATGACTTGGCACAAATGGAAACTTTCAGAAAGCACTAGGAAAGATCCTAGGTGATGTACAGCTGTTGTAAGGAACCTCATCTGCCCTGATTGGGTGTCTCCCCATCCCAGCTACATAGCCTACATTAGTACTAACATTTTGTTAGCAATAGTCACAGCAACACCTTCGTCCGTGAATTATTTACCAGATGTTTCGTGCTCAGTAAAGATATTATTGAAAATGTCAAAAATCCTACATTTATATATTTTTTGTAAGTAGTGACCATGTTTTTTGTACATGTGCAGAAAATACAAAACATTATTTTTATGTGAAATCTTAATTTCATCATTAAATCTATTTGAGCATTATATGATGAGTGTTATTACCTGTGTCGATACGTACACAAAATTTATTACATTTTATAGAAAACTAATTTCTGGGTACATATTATTTATATAAAACTACCTTCAGGGTATATGTATAAGTTGTGTTATGAAATGTGAAGGGATAGTGTGTTTATGCTTGAGTTCCATTCCTAAGCTGCCCCATTTTATAGATGTTATATACAAATTAAACAGCCTGTATTCCAAAATCAGAAAAAATCGAAAAACTGGAGCACTTCCAGTCTCAAAAATTTTGGATAAAAGATTCTCAACTTGTATTAAGTTTACCATGTGAACTACAATAAAAAATATGTAAGAGATGGATATTAATAATGTTATATAATAACTGTTGTGCAGTGGTTCCCTGAGACATGAAAACTATTTCAAGGGTGGCACAGGGGTAAAAAATATTGAGAAATACTACTCTAGGCCAATGCACCATTAGATAGATATAATGAGAACGATATGAACAAATCAAGATAGACAGCTGTATTCACTGATAATAATATCCTTTACCCTTTTGATTAAAACTTGTCTCCATGGAGAATAGAATAAAAAGACATCAATGATGTTGATGTTGAAACAGAAAAGAAAATTGTTTAAAGAAATCAGACAATTCTGAAAAAAATTTGTAAGAAATAAAAAATGTCCATAAAAAACTATGGATGAAAAAAGAACAGTAACAGTAAAATTTGAGTGTTAAAAGCTATATACAAATTAAAAATTTAAAAGCCATGGGTTTTCTTGGGATGGATATTGGAGTGGTTTCCTCAAGGACACATGGCACAGGGGATAAAGGCATTGGTTAGATCCAGTGACAGGACCCAAAAAGTGTGAGTTCAATACCCGGTTAAGGCAGTGGAGAACTTTCAGATTGAAATTAACAAGGAGATAACTGACATCCATTAAACATGGCATGTGGAACAAGAACAGTCTACCCCAGTGAGTGAAATAAAGGGTTAAGTTTGACATTCCAACCACCTGAAGAAGGCCGGAACATACAACAGCCAAAACATTGTCATAAATATGGCGACAAAGATGAGGACAATAGTCCAAATAATGTAAATAATGCGTGGTTTCTTGTTGAACACAGTAGCATACAAAATGGGGGGCTGAGGGTATGATCACCTCAAGCAACCACATCAGGAGGGCATCTAATCAAAGAGGGAAATAAAAATTTAGTTTATATCTAATTTTAATAAAGTGCTTATTTAATATTTCATCCGTTTTTACATATTTAAAATGTCTTCCTTTCTCACATTTCTCAGTACTAGGCCCTATAGGCCGCATAACTTGAGTCTTAGGAGCATACAATCAAGGAGTTGGCCCCATGAATCACTAAGCACCAACAAACCTCTGCACGTTACTGGTTTCACAGCAGAATCAAACCTGAAATTTCGTCCTGTGTAAGACGATAAACTACGTCCAACAGCAAGGCCTCTGATCAGGAGGTTTTGAGGAGCATGGAACCACCTCTTAATTGCTGGTGTTCCCAGGTCCATCCTGACACAGGGTGGTAACACCTGTTAGGGCCCCAGCTATGGGCAAATAGTTAACCCCGAAATTAAGGTAAAAAGCATTATGAAAGTGTAAAAATAGGTTTTAATACCAGAAATACTTTGTAAAAAATTATTACCAGAAACAAATTTTTGAAGAAAAAAACTATTACCAGCAATAAATTTAAAAAAAAAATAATATTACCAGCTATACATTTTTTACCAGAAATAGATTTTTGACAAAACAAAAATATTACCGGGAAAAAAATAGTTGTCAGCATTAAATAACCCATTGAGGTTGATATGCCATAAAACAAAACAAAACAAACAAACATTTTTGAAGGAAAAATATTACCAGAAATAGATTTTTGACAAAACAAAATATTACCAGCAACAAAAATTTTGTTGTCATTAAAAACTATTGAGGTTGATTTGCCATAAAACAAACTAAATTAAACCAAACCAGACCTGAAATTGGATAAGAACAGTGTCAGTTCTTTAAAAACACTGGAACAAGGAATGCAATATTTATGCTCAGAATGATGTCAGAAAGATCAATACAAATACAGAAGGATGTAGATCTATTTTATAGATTATGCAAAAGCATTTCATAAAATATATCACAAAGAATTTAGTACTATGAGGTAAGCTTGACATATTTGGAAAGGATATTAGAATAATCAAAAACCTATACTAGCAGTAAACTGCCTGCATATGGATATAAAAAGAGTTCAATAAATATACTAAAATAGAAAGGAGTATGAGACAAGGATGTGTCTTCTCACCAGATTTATTAAACCTATACAGTAGGATGATTTTTACCAGGATTCATTATTGGTGGCCACAAAATTAACATAAGATATGCAAATGAGACAATATTGACAGCTGACATAGAAAGAAAACTACAGGAATTCCAACAGATGCATCACTGGCGGCATCACGGCTACGACTAGCTTGGACTGGCTCCGGCCTGGACCAACTAGGACAAGCCAAGACCAGCTATGACTAGTTTAGACCAGCTCTGACCAGCTTTGACAAGCTATGACCAGCTTAGACCGCGACCCGAGTGACTCAGTGGGGGGGTCAAGTAAATACACTTACCTGGCACAGGATTTGTCCCTGAGCTGGTAGTATCACGGCTACGACTAGCTTGGACCAGCTCCGGCCCAGCTCCGGCCTGGACTATGACAAGCCAAGACCAGCTATGACTAGCTTAGACCAGCTCTGACCAGCTTGGACAAGCTATAACCAGCTAAGACCAGCTTAGACCAGCAGCCTGAGTGAAAACACTCGGACCCCCACATTAAAAACTGACCTTGTGTCACAACCTGGTGCAATGGGGTGGAGGGTCAAGTAAATCTCTACATCAACTACTGGATAAAGTCTACATCAGAATCAACCAATTCCAATAGACAGTTCTTAATGCCTAGTCTGAAGAGCAATATTCTTAAATATTATAAAAAGATATAACAACTTTACTTATATAAACAAAGCTAAAGAGACAAAGGGTGAAGCTGTGGTAGCTTGGTAAGGTTGTTCTACCTTTTTATGATAATATTACTTAGAGGGTGCGATGGCTAAATTGTCGTCACTTTATATTTTTAAGTTCGCACATGCATATTCTTTGTTTTTGATTTTGTCAACTGCACAGTACAGTAGAGTCAGTTGGACATCATTTATGAGAAAAAGAGCACGACGACACAATTCACTCTGCCAGAAATTTAGAAATTGCATGTTGTACTACTTGGTATTCACACCAGGAGTTCCTATACAGACATTTCAGAGTGTTTGGGTGTCAATCTGAGGATGGTACAGAGGATTTGAAAAGAGTTGGATGAGTCTAAGGGTGATGACAAAGGTACAACAGCTATGAAAACTCACTCTGATCATTCTGATAAGAAAAAAACTCCCAAATTTGTTGGTGAGGGCCTCAGGTGCAACATGGAGACCTATATCAAGTTTCTTGAGGAAGTAGTGCTGCCCTGAGTCAAGAGGGTGGCTGTTAGAAGACCATATGTCAGGAAAAAGGACTCTGTACAATGCCACACAAGCAGGAGAACCCAGTCATGACTGAAAAACAAATTCTGCAACATCATCCATTACATCTGGCCACCTAACTTCCCAGAGTTCAACCCCCTTGATTATTATGTGTGGGGTGCAGTTGAGCGAGTGACCAACAAAACTCCTTGTAACACCAAAGATGAACTGAAGGCAAGAATTATGGTAGCATTCACCAACTTAGACAAGCAGACTGTCCAGCAGTTGTCTTGAGGCATTGGTCGAAGTCAATGGTGATTTTATTGAATAAATTTAGTGTTTAGCATTTCAAGATATTTTTGTGTAATTTTGGTAAATATATCTGTTAAAATGAGATGTCAGTGTTATTTTCATTTTTTTATAATTTAGATGACAATTTATCCATCGCAACCTCTATATATACATGATAATATTATTGTAGATATATATAAACATAAAGGTGAACTTTGAAGTCAACACTCAGAGGCAACAGGCTGTTTCATGCTAGATGCAATCGTCAGCCTGATGATTGCATCTATCATGAAACAGCCAGTCGCCTCTGAGTGTTGGCTTTAATGTTCACTTTTATATTTATATTTACATATGCTCTATCTCTGATATTGAGCACTTTATCCCATAAATATAGCACACCTTAAAACTATATTTCTGCATATATATATATATATATATATATATATATAGTTCTCCTGCATGGGGATGCATTTTCAAATCCTGCTGGAGAGCACATTTTCTTTAATGTGTTTTCTTGTGCGCATAGACTGGTAGAATAAATAATGTTTAAAATAAATGGAGTTTTTACTTAAATATGGGTTTGAGTTTGTTTTGTTTTATGGCATATCAACCTCAATGGGATATTTAATGTCAATTGGGGTTTTAGAATAGATTCATTTGTTTGTTTAGTAGCATATCAACTCCTTATGCGTCGTTTAATGCCGAAATTTATTTTTCTGGGGAGCATTAGTCATTTCTTTTTCAAAAATGTATTGCTGGTATTTTTACAATAAAAATCTATTTTTATACTTTTATACTGTTGTGACCCCAGTTTGGGAGTTAACTATTTGGCCACAGCTGGGATTCTAACAAGTGAAACCAACTCAGATTGGGGTGAATCTGGGAACAACAGTGATTAAGAGATGGTTCCATGTTCCTGAAAATCTCCAAATCAGAGGCCATACTGCCAGATGTAGTTTATTGTCATACCCAGGACGCTACAAATATGGGTATTGACTAAAAATAATGTTTGAAGTAATATATATACACACATATATATATATATATATATATATATATATATATATATATATAATATTTGAAGTAACAAAAATGTCTAATTAAAAATAAATCCATTAATTCTTTAAAAATTTCTTAGTTTACATCCGTCTATATTTCTTAGATGAAGTATTGTAAATATTTACACTATTTACATTGTTTGGACTATTGTCTTCATCGTTATTGCCATATTCACAATGTTTCAGCTGTTGTACACCATGGCCTTCTTCAGGTGATATAATTTGCCCAGTGAATAAAAGCATTGGTTGAGTGATCTTAAAAACTGACTTGACAACAAGAATGTTGAGTTACTAAATGGAATTTACTGAAACTGTGATATTCAAAGGCATGGCACATGGAATTAGAACAATCTACCCCCATGGACTAAAACAGTTCAGTTTGAAATTGCGGTGTATATCACCTGAAGAAGGCCAATGTGTACAGTGACTGAAACTTTGTAAATATGGCAATAAAGATGAGGACAACAGTCAAGTGTAAATATTGTTCTTTGTTTATGTTTCACATATGAAACTGATACAGTTGTTGCATCTTATTATGATAATATTTAAGTATATATACATATATGTATGTTCTGACATCATCAGAAAAGAGGTTGAAAATTTAACAATACTCTTTTCATACAGAATCAAATTGTTTGTATTTTCATTAAAATTGATTATTCTTAAACTAAGAAGCTAATAGGAAATTAATTTCAGATTGTGCAAGATATCAGAAATGTAAAATAAAAGTAAATATATGTGTAACCTTGTTGGTTTTATGCCATTTCACCTGATATTGAAAACCTCATCCAAAATTTATAAGCAGTGACCTTGAAGATACCCTACAGCCTGAATTAAGCCATAGATGTTCCATTCTTCTTGGTAATAACTATCTATTCTGGATAACATTGGAATCTGTGAATAGAATGACCAGCTTGGAGGAGACAAACTGTAAGACTACATCTAGCTTATATCGGTGAATCTGCCACAAAAATTCCAAGAATTTGTAGCTAATATCATATTAAGGTATTTTTCCCACAGATGCTTCCTCATAAAAGGTATACTTTTTTGTGAGGCAGATGATTTAAAACTGTATGTATTATAAGCTATGTAATATCATCTAAAACTAAAAAAATGTGAAAAGCCATAAGTTAAGGTGCTACTATAAAATTGGACAAAATAGTCAAAATAGATGGGGACTTTCATTTGAAGGAATATAAGTTGTGTACATGTACTTGACAAAAGCCAACATAACCAATATAGAGTCTAATACAAAAAGGTGCCTTTTTTTCTTTTTTTACAATAATTTTCATCCTGTACAAGGCTCAAGAGCCACTTGAGATAGAGGGTTACAGAGTAAGAGGCACAGTTTATGGAGATATGTGGGGAAGGGTTAACTGTAGACTTTAACAGGTTAGATTGATCAGGCAAGCATCCTCTTAGGAATTGGTTCCACAAGGGAATGGTTCATGGGAAGAAGCTGTTCAAGGGGAACTTACATTTTACCAGTGGAATATAAAGAGAGTGAAGGTGGTTTGCTATAATGTACGTGGCATGATGGGTCTTAGCCATGAGGTTTACAACTGGTGGAACTAAGGAATGTCGTCCATCTGAACACTTACCATAGAAATAGCAATAGAGCAGTGAGAGGCAATGTTTCATCTATGGGAAAAAGGTTAAAAACCTTTACTAGGTACACCACAGTTGAAAAAATAATGATCGGTGTCTTACAAATATAAGAAGAAAATTAACGTCATCATCTTATTGCTACTGAAGAGTGTTTTGTTCAAATGTTCACTGATCCACTCTCTTTTACACCAAACATTGTGGTATGCCAGTAACAAGACAGTTTTCAGTATGATAGTGACAGTATAGAGCACAAGAAATGGTTTTGTTTTTAAGTACATTCTACATTGATGAGCCACTTAAATCCATAGTACACAGATAGGCCAATCACTTAATTGATGTCCATAATACATTCATGAGTTAATTATCTAATTGGAAAGTTCACTGCTGAACCAATTACCTAATTGGTAAGTTCATAGTACACTGCCAGTTACAAATTTGTTAAGTCTATAATACACTAATGAGCCAGTTACCTAATTGGTAAGTTCACAATAAACTGATGGACCAGTTACCTAATTGGTCAGTCCATAGTACACTAATTGGGCATTGGTCCACCATTTGCCTGCAAAACAGTTCTTATCCAATCAAAATTTGGTCTCAGAATTTTAGGTTTTTAATTGTTAAAAATTACATAGAGGTTGTTCTGCTGAGCAAACCTTTTTGTCCAACGCATATGGGAATTGCTGAGGAGTATGGGTGCTATTATATTTTTACACGGTCACTCAAAACACCAATATTTTGTTTCACTTCCAGCACATTAAAATCCTTTTATCACATGTTAGTTGTTACGAAACGTCATCAAGTCAAAAGTTCTGTCAATTAGCCTGGATTAAGTACAATATATTCCTGATTATGCAGAAGTCAAAACAATTATGTTGGTACAAATTGGAGCATGATTTTGAAACATAGAATAGATTGATTGGCTGTCAGCAGGGCTTACTGAGCAATTCTGTCAATTATGTTAAGTGTTTTGATGGAATTATTAGTAGTTGATCTGTTAAAAGTTGTAAATGAAAAGTCAGTATTAAGTAAAACAGCTTCTTTGAATGATTCCATTTGCATCTTGAGTAAATTTTAATTTTGTTTTGATCACATATTTGTTATAGTTCACATGGTTTTATGTGTAGGACAACATAATAGCTTGCAGACATTCAATTTAAATATCATCATGCAGTTTTTTATACATGGGAAGTAAACATAGAGTGTTTTGAAGTGTGAGTGCAAAGGGAGTTTGTTTGCCAAGACAACATAGTGAAGTTTTCTTCATGTTCCAGAAACCATGTCTGTATAACTCATGCAGTGTGCCAGTTCTGCCACTAACTGGCTTAATGATGTTACTATCATTATAAAAAATTGGTGCCATGAAGAGGGGCACCTGATCTTATATGATATTGAGGAATGTGATACGGAACTAAATACCTTCCACTTTAATAACAAAGCTGTAGAGTTTGGTAGTGGCAAACTATAATACTCAACTATAATAAAAGTTGAGTCTTACTGAGCAAGTGTAGAATTAGATAATAGCAACAGACAGTACTCGACTGTAATGAGAGTTGAGTCTGACTAAGCCATACCTTTGGTTAAGTTGGTAGGTGGTTTATATGGCAACCTGGAAGATTCCATTCTGATACCCAGGCAAGCCTATTCTGTGAGTCCTGATTGGCTGCTGATTCTGGTGTGGATACTGTGCTCAGTAAATATCCATCAGAACCAGTACACTGTGAATCTTTGGGAAAATGTATTAAATTACAACCCACTATATTTTTGTCTGCCAACTGGATGCTAGTTGGGAACCTCCTTGCTAGGGTGAGCCTCATAATCCTGAATCATCAAATGCCCACTTTTTCTCAGCTGAATATTGTTGTCCAAACCATCACACAATCTCCACCAAATTGTTGTTTTCCCACAAAACATCATGGTAGCATTGCTCCCCTCCACCCAGGATAAAAATGCATATGTAGCCTGCTATCTACCTTATTCAAAAGAAGATAAGACTCATCAGATCCATTGATGTGTTTTAGGTGATAAACATTGGTTGGCATGGGTATTCTGACTTACAACTAGGCATCGCATACACAACATGGATCACTGTACTCTATGTTTTGATGTGTTTCTTCTTTCAACTTGATTAAAGCTATCTGTGATTTGTGCCACAGAAACCTTTCTGTTGGCTTGTATTTAGCAGAAAAATCTGTATTCACTTCTCACATGTATAAGTCATGATCACCCAATGCCATAACAGCAGCTGCTAATTTTTCTCTCTTTCCTATACTGCCCTGTAGATACTCACTATAATTGAATGTAAGTACGTGATAAGCTGTACTGATTCAGAAATACTCTCACTTTGTCATCTAACTATAAAAATTTGGCTATAACTCACTCAATCTTTCTTCTTGTTGATAACTGTATCACTCAATGTATCAAATTGAAATACTTGTGGTTAGTTTAACTGCTGATATAACCTCTGACTCTTACTCTGACATGCATAGTTGTTGAGGCAGTAACTGTTATTCTTGCCACATGTTGCACATGATAATGTTTTAGCTAACCAGTGTATATATTAATTTATTCGTCCTGCGTATGACGATAAACTACATCCGCGTCCAAGGTAAAATGATAAACTATTAGGTTGGTGCAAAAATAATGACGTAATAATATCGTTTTTTCACATATTTTTGTAACGTTAAAAAACGACATTATTATGCCATTATTTTTGCACCAACCTAATACGTCCAACAGCAAGACCTCTCATCAGGAGGCTTTGAGCAGCGTGGAACCACCTCTTAATTGCTGGTGTTCCCAGGTCCACCCTAACCCGGGGTGGTAGCACCTGTTAGGGTCCCAGCTATGGGCAAATACTTACTCTGAAACTAAGGTAAAAAGCATTATAAAAGTGTAAAAATAGCTTTTAATACCAGAAATACTTTGTAAAAGAAATTATTACCAGAAATAAATTTTTGAAGAAGAAATACTATTACCAGCAATACGTTTTTGAAAAAAATATATTACCAGCAATACATGTTTTAAAATAATATTACCTGCTATACAAATTGGAGGAAACAAAAATATTACCAGAAATAGATTTTTGACAAAACAAAAATATTATCATGAAAAAAAAGTTGTTGGCATTAAATGACTCATTGAGGTTGATATGGCGGAAAACCAAAACCACACCAAATATTAATTAATCCCCTGATATGTATAGTTGTTATGAGGCAGTAACTGTCATTCTTGCCACATGTTGTGCATTATAACCAGTGTATATATTAATTAATCCTGCAGTTAATGATATATGAACTGATATTGTGAAAAACAGTTCAGAAAAAGAAATCTTCTTCTGTAGACAGTTTACTATATTTCTAGATCATGTATTAATTGCATTCGAACAGCACAGCTGGAAAAATGACATTTTCAATTTATTGATCAAATGAAATGAGTTTCATATCTTCATTTGACAGAAATTTCTAATACCCAAGTGACGCCATGAAAGCAAATTAGTCCTTTTTTTCAGGTATAAAATTGCAAGTTACAATTAAGAAAAGTGTACTTTTAATTGAAAAATGTGTTTTGTTAATGCATTTACTAAAATTGGTTTGAAACAGCTCAAATATATATATGTATGGGACTATTGTAAAAAATCAATGTAAGATAGATTTTATAAGTATATAGATGTAATGATTTAAATATTAAAACATTGTACCGTGTCAATTTTAAGATACATAAATTGTAAGATACATATGAACATAGATAGATATAAATAAATTTAGATAGATATAAATAAACTTATAGATAGATAGATAGATAGATAGATAGATAGATAGATAGATAGATAGAGCCCCTTGCAAAAGTATTGGAATAGCAAGACCAATTCATTTGTTATTGTTGTTCACTGAAGACATTTGAGTTTAAGATCAAAATATGAATACGAGACAAGAGTTCCGAATTTCAGCTTTTATTTTCTGGTATTTACATTTAGATGTGTTAAACAGTTTAGGACATACCACCTTTTGTTTGAACCCACCCATTTTTCAAGTGAGCAAAACTACTGGAACATGTAACTGACAGGTGTTTCTTGTTGTCCATGTGTTGGCTTTTAAATTGATTGTTTAAACATTAAATAACTATGAATGACTACTCTTGGTTTTAGTCTTGGGTTCTTTGGGTGTAATATTTCTTGTTAAAAAGGATAAACCAATGAGAGAGCTGTCTATGGAAGAAAAGCAAACTATTTTGAAGCTGAGAAAAGAAGAAAAATTGATCAGTCATTGAAAAAACATTGGGCATAGTCAACAAAACAATTTGGAATATCCTGAAAAGGAAATAAATTACTGGTGTACTGAACAGCAAATATAGAAAAGGTCACAAACAACAGCAGTTGATGAGAAAAACATTGTGAGAGCTGTCATGAAAAAACCCAAAACAACAGTCAGTGTCATCACCAACAGCCTCCACAGAGGAGGAGTGAAGGTTTCACAATCTACAATTTGAAGAACACTTTGAGAGTTGAAATATAGAGGCCATACCACAAGATGCACACCATTCATCAACAGTAAGAATCCAAAGGCCAAATTTGCAAGGAAGTACAGAGATGAGCAACAAAAGTTTTGGAAGAAAGTTTTATGGATTGATGCAACCAAGATTAATCTCTACCAAAATGATGGAAAGGTGAAAGTGTGGAGAAAGAAAGGATCTGCTTATGATCCAAAGCATCTAAGCTCATCTGTGAAACATGGTGAAGGCAGTGTCTTGGCTTGAGTTTGCATGGCTGTTTCTGGAACAGAGTCATTCATATTTATTGATGATGTAACTCATGATGGTAGCAGCAGGATTCAGAAGTCTACAGAAATATTTTGTCTTCTAATTTAAAGAGAAATGCAGCCAAACTATTCAGGAGGAAGTTTATCATGCAGCAGGACAATGACTCAAAACATACTGCCAACACAACAAAGGACTTCATCAGGAGCAAAAAGTGTCAGTTTTTAGACTGGCCATGTCAATCACTGGATCATAACCTATTAGAGCATGCATTTTATCTCCTGAAGAGGAGACTGAAGGAAGAAACCACCAGAAAAAATAATTGAAAGGGCTGATTTAAAAGTCTGGGAAAGCATCACAAATAAAGAATGCAACAGTTTGTGGATGTGAGTGGGTTTCAGGCTTGATGCAGTTATTGCAAGCAAGGGTTTTATTCATGAAACTGAACATTTATCAGATATGTTGGGATACAGGCACAGGGCACTCATGTCTATGCTGGGTTTGTTGGCAGGATTACTTGATACTTCTATATATGTAAAAGAACAGTTGATGGTTCAAGTATAAGAAAGAACCCAGGATGCAAAGAAACAAGTGCAATACATATAACCCTTCTGAGTGACATTAAAGCTTCTCAAAATTGCATTAGAGGACAAGAGTGCACAATGGCCAAATCATTATAATAAATATTAGAAAAACATGAAAGGAATAAAATACAAGATGACAATAGCCATTCAAGGAGAATCCACTCAAAGAAAAAGATATATTCATTGATCTGAAACCTCAACAAAACCACTCAGAACAAAATGGACACTGTAAGCAGCACTGCATTTCTTTCGAACTGAGCTGAAGAAATTTCTGTGAGAGGAATTTTCAAGGATTGCTTGGAAAGAGAAGAAAAATTGTTAATTACACAAGGACTACTCTTTTGTTAATTTGATTGCATTATTGATCAAAGTCTTAATGTTTCTTCCAATGACATTACAGCTAACACTTTAAAACTATAGTTTTTTCTTTGTCTTTTTAAATTGAGTAATTTTTTTAAATGATCAAGACCAAAATTAGGAAAAGTAGGAATATAAGCAGTTGTAGAAATGTTCACCATTGAACATCTGCAAACCATGTGAGGACTACAAGTTCTTTTGAGGACATAAAAAACAACCCATCTTTTATATTACAGTAGAAATAGCCAAAAATTGGATTATTGATGTAATTAATCAGCATTTGTGGCTAGAATCTGTGTATTTGTGTACTCTGATCAAAGTGTAGTATCTGTGTGCTCTGCCACCAATCAAAGCATAATATCTCTGTCCTCTGGTTCTGAGGAGTATCAGTGTGTTCTGGCTCTGATCAAATTGTAGTATCTGTGTACTCAGCCTCTGATCAATTTGTAGTATCTGTGTAATCAGCCTCTTATCTGAGGGTAGTATCTGTATGCTCTGCCTCTGATCAAAGTGTAGTATCTGTGTGCTTAGCCTTGGATAAAAGTTTAGTATCTGTTGCTTTGTCTTGGATCAAACTGTAGTATCTGTGTACTCTGCTTTGGATCAGAGTATAATATCAGTGTTCTCAGCCTCAGATCAAAGTGTGGTATCTGTGTACTCTGCTTTGGATCAAAGTATAATATCAGTGTTCTCAGCCTCAGATCAAAGTGTGGTGTCTGTGTACTCTGCTTCACGTCATGTGCTACTTTGCTCACCTTAGATGTTTCTCAAGCTTATCTCACTAAATGAATCATGACTGATTTGATTTTTACTGGATGCTCCATACTTGCGACCTTATGCCATATCTAAGCTACACTCAGTAAATCACTGTCTCAAATACTCAGTCACTATTTTTTAATAAGCAACTGAAGATTTTCACCAGTATTTAGGTTGCTTAATTTTTGTGCAAGAATTTGTACCCAAGTAGCTTAAATGCTAGCTTAAAATTTTTCATGTTTATGCCTAATGAATAAAAAAGAAAGGTATTCTAATATAACTACATTAGTAAAATTAATAAAATTCTTGAATATAGTATAAAATAGCAAATTTAGTAAGTATTTTTGTTTAATTTTATGGTCTCTTTATTTTCTTTTTCTGGGTTGCTTCAGGGACAATAATGTAAGATATTAATAAAAATTACTAATTCAGTCAAATTTGATTTCTATTAAACAACAGATTTTTTTAATACAGTATAAGATAAAGTAAACACTCTTTTTTCTTAATTTTGCGTTTTTCTTTTTCTGAGTTGCTTAAATCACACCATCCTCAGTGGTGGAGTTGCTTAAGACTTAGTTAAATTTTAGTAGGGTTGCTTATAATGAAACACATTTTACTTATATGCTAAAAAACCCCAAAATACTTCCTTATTAATTAAGATTATAGAATCATCCGTATTTCACCTCCAAGATAAAATACACTCTTCCATCAGAATCAGTTTTAACCAACTAACACTTCGCATTGCAAATCTCGACTTTCTATTGGTCAAGACATGTAACAATTGTCGAAAAACTGTTTTCATGCCCAGTTTGCTGGAGCCTATTTTGGTTTCCAGAAACAAATAAAAAGGACCATCTCGACCCAATTCACCAGACAGTCAATAAACTTCAGAGAGATGCCACACAAATCCATGTGTGTCACTACTTTGACTTAAGATACTTTTCGCGCATCAACTGCTGACTCAAACATCAACATAATCTCTCACATCTCGCTTACAACTTTCTAAGAAAAGTGTTCTTACACATTACTAAAATAGAAATTGTATTTTAAACAAAGACAAACACAGAACGATCCAAGGTAAACAACTCTGGAAAATTTAGACAATTAAACCCTACTTTATTCACGCATACAAACTCCTACTTTATTCATGCATACAAACTTCTACTTTATTCTCACATACAAACTACACAAACTTCTGTATAAATAATATTTTTCATTTTACTCTGTTTGACCAGTTCTTAAAGACTTGAACAATTCTGAACTGTAAATCAATAAGAAACCCAATTTATCAATGGTCAATTTCTTGCATTATCAAACTACAAGTTTTCAAATTGTATATTAATTGTACATAAAGGCATGTTGTTTTATTGAAATCTCATAATCGGTGTTTCTTACTCAATTGCCTTGTGATTGATTCATTCTTGAATGTCTATATTCTTTATTGTTGCTGATTAATATGGTGAACATGCCTGTAAACTAACCATCTTAATATAAAAACCTTCTGATGCCAAATTCAAACTCATAGCAATCCCAACAAGATTATTTGATTTTCTTTATTTATAAAATTTCATTATTGACATATTTAAATTTTTTTAAATTGTGTTTTGCTAATACAGATTGGATTCGTGACACCTTAAATCCTCCCCACTGGATCTGCATCTGGTATAAATTACTTATTTAATAAGCTTATGACCAAATATTTTAAGTGTTGAGTACCCAATGAGGATCACACACATTACATTATAGTAATGAGAGTCAAAACTAGTTTACCAAATCACAATCTCGTAAGAAGGCACCTCTTTGTTTGCATTCTTTAACTTATCTTGCCAGTTTGTGACATATATACAGCTGTATTTATAGAATGTCTTCTACTTCTGGATGTTAATGATCATGGCTTCCCACAATTTCCTGTACTTTGTGGCTCTTAATAAATTTTGTCTCACCTAAACCCTGTTCTATCATTCATTTACTCAAGCTCACTGGCTAGGTTATGCATTGTTTTCCTCTCTCCCTCTTGCCTTCAATCTGTCTTGTGAATATCAAATTTTCAAAGCCCTCTTTCCTCATTGTAAGCTCAAGAAATTTCAGCTCTCTCTTCCTGATGTTAAGTACAAATGTCCTTTTTGTCTCCACTTTCTCAAAAAACTTTGTTGTTGCTCACTTGTTTAGTCCATAGTATTCTCAGAATACTTCTATAGAACCATATTTCTGTTGCTTCAAGTCTCTTCTTTATCCGTGAGGAGATTGTTGAGCATTCACTGTCATATAGGAGGATATATATTATATAACAGTTCAGTATTCTTTTCCTTGTTTCTAATAAAGTTTTTCCTGCTTCTTAATGCTTTGCTTAGCTTTTGGAAGGCAAATTTTGATGTCTCAATGTGCCTTCGGATTTCATTTCTAATGGCTTAATAAGTTGTAAAATAAAAAAAGTTTAATTTAATTTGTTTTTATTTTACTCTTCTCATCTGTGCAAAAAGATTTTCCCATCATGCATTTACACTCTCTTCTCTGTTGTGAAAATGTCGCAAATACTGCTTCTCCAGATAATTGTCCAAATCAATAAATACAATGCTTTGTTCTAGTTTCTTCATTTTCATCCGGATCAATTTCAGTCAGTCATATGAGTAAGAAAAAGATTAATAGACATAGATAGATATGAAAACAGACTTAGTTACCTAGCTAGATAAATACATAATAAACAGACTTAGATAGATAGATAGATAGATAGATAGATAGATAGATAGATAGATAGATAGATAGATAGATAGATAATTTCATCAAGTTTAGATAAAATACTTGTTTTTTTACTATCTTTGGTCCAATACAAGGCCCACTGAAGGTAGAGGTTGATTGCCGAGGAATCAGAGCAGCAGAACTTTTTTTTTCAGTTGGAAGCATCATGCCTGAGCTGGGGTCATTCATTTGGGAGGAATAAAGGGCCCATTTTGGAAATGTGGCATAACAAAAGTTGCTTGGTGGGGGAAAGGGGGAGCTGACATCTCCTATTCCCATTTCATATAGGATTACTGCAGCACTGTAGTACTAAGGAAACACCTGTAGGGAGATTAGGTGTGATCATATAACCATGATTAGAGGAGCAGGTATCAAGCTAAATTGTTGTTATATTAAAGTTTTAACTTAGTCAGAATAGCGAGAAAAGACTTTCAAATTAGTAGAAGACCACAAAAATCATAAGAATAAAAAATACCTTAATCTTGTTCTCTTTTTGCTTTTTTTTTAAATTCCTCTTCTTATACTGCTATTTGTCTATATCTCTATGTCACTCCTTTCATTATCTATCTCTCTCAGGCCTTTCATTAGCTATCTATCTATCTCAGTCTCTTCATTACTTATCTATCTATCTATCTATCTATCTATCTCAGTCCTTTCATTATCTATCTATCTATCTCATTTTTTCATTACCTATCTATCTATTATCTATCTATCTCAATCCTTTTGTTAACTTTTTATCTATCTGTCTGTTTGTTTTGAGATCTGTCCAGACTGCTAGCAATGAGGCAAGACCCATTTCTAAGATGGTAACATTTAACCAGCACTGAATATATTAGTTAATGTTAGTTATTCTGAGATGCCTGATAATGTATTTAGATATTAATAAAAAAGTGTGTTTCTTGTGTTTTCTTTAATCATGGGGCCAAACACAGTACAAAGAATATGAAAGATTCAGACAGAAAGAGAGACAGGAAGATAGTTGTTTGCTATTTTTTCTCTCCATCTTTCTTACCCTTATTCTAGAGAAATTGTAACCAATCAAAAAATAGCTAGATAGATAGATCTTTATATGATAGAGTGATTTATCAAGTTCAGATCAAATGTTAGCAAACAGACTAGAACCATTGCTAAGATGGTAACAGTACCGAATATAATATTTGTTGTAAAATGGCTGATAGTGTATTTAAGTATTAATAAAGATAGAAATAATCATGGTGATATTTCTTCTTTTTTTTTTTAATGAGGTCAAACCCAGGACAAAGAATATGGAAGATAGATGCTCATTTTTCTCTGCCTTTCTTTCTCTTCTTCCAGACAGACTGACTGTAATCATGAGTATGAGAGGGAAATTGTCTGATTATTTTAAGCACTTTACTGATTTTTCTTTCTTGTGTGGCAATTTAACGACATTAATGGATCATCATCTTCTTTTTTTTCATTTACTGCAGTTTTCCATTTAATTATAAAGGAAAATATAAAAAACCCTAAAAATAATTCTCTGATAGAAATACTGAAAGTGAAGTAATAGTCCCCAATGTTATCTGCATAATATTAGGGAAATCTTAGAAGTGAATTTTTCTGAGTTCATTACTGATTGTGCATACATGATTCTTAAGGATCACTGACAGAAGTGTGCAGCCACCTATTAACCATCTTTCAATTACAGCTGTCTAATACATTATACAGACAGGTTGTAAAAATAACATCCTGCAGAACACATGCAGCCTGCTTGATGATTTTATACAACCCACAAGAGCACAACAAACGTTATTTGTAATTTTTTTTTAAAGCAATTCACCCTAAGCAAGGTGGAAGTGCCACTAGCACGCAAGAGGCTACAGAGGATTGAGAACAAGAGTAAAGAGACATGTTTGGAGGAAGGATACAGAGAAGGATGTGGGAACAAGCTCAGGGTGTCAGATGTCAATTGACATTACACTTGAATATTTGAAGATTATAGTCATCGTGGAAGCAAGTAAGAGGAAGGGAGTTCCACAGACAGGAAGTGTGGGTGAAGAAACTGTTTGAGTAGAAGGGATGGTTACATTTAACCATTTTGACAGTGAAAGGGTGGAACCGAGATGCCAACCTGATAGCTCGCTTAAATTCATGCACTCCAAGAACCAGCGAAAGTAGCTTGTCGGAACAGTTGCTGTGAAGATACTTGTAGAAGAGACAGAGGGAGACCACAGCATGTCTGTGGGATAGCGATTGTAGACTAGATGCCAGATCAGGACCTATCATCTTGCATAATATATTTTAGCATGTTTTTGGTTACATTGCTCTAGTTTTTTCAACTCTCCAAGGCCCACATAAGGCATTAATATATCCATGAGTATATGAGTGGTTAGAACATTTACTTTCTGACCATGAGACCTGGGTTCAAATCTCACCATTTATCAAGAAGGTGGCTTATTGAGGTTATTAGCCTGAGGAGGCAATCTTAGCATGCAACACTGTTGTGAATGAAATTGGGTTGACAGAACTATTCAGAAGTCACCGATGATTGTATTAGCAGCAGTTACAAGTCATCATGATCAAAGGTTTGAGCATATTGGCTTTGTACAAATGCTCTCTCCTAGAAATAAGATCCACTAATGATAGTTGCAGTATAAGCCAAAGCTAGGGTCTGTGGTTTTAGAACAAACACAACTGTGACTGAGTAGTGGGTTTCAACAGGGATTGATTCATCACTCTAACAGATGTGCATGGAAACAAGTTGCTAGCTCTTATATGCATGATATATTAATATTTGTTTTAATCATTTCACCCTGAGCAAGGTAATAAAGCCACTAAGATGCAAAGGGTTACTGAATGTAAAAGAATATAAGAAAAAGAAAAACATTATTAAGTAGAGAGAACAATTAAAGAACAGGAATTTAGAAGACGGATGATAACGATTGACATTGCATTTAAAGTTTTGAAGATCAAAGTTGACTGGAAAACAAGAAGCCAGAAGAGAGTTCCACAAGTGAGAAATGAGACAGAAGAAACTGTTAGCATAGAAATTATGGTTAGATATGGTTAAATGTGAAGATCTTGCTGCCAATCTAGTACTGCACTTAAATTCATGGAGTCAAGGCACCAAAGAAGAAAGCTCATCTAGCATCTCGACTTCGGACATTTTCCCACCATCGTAAAGTTTTCTCCCTGTATCTTTTCTGTAAATATTTTCATGGTAATTGCTCAGATGAGCTCTATAGTACCTAGACTTTATAATTTTCAGCTTGGTTGGTTGGTTGATTTTGGTGATGAGATCTCATCAATGTACAGTTGAGTTGGCTAGATATAACCGTTCTATGCTAACAGTTTCTTTTCTCGCACTTCTCACTTGTGGAATTTCCTTCTGTTTCCACAGCCAACTTTAATCTTCTGAAATTTAAATGCAATGTCAATCACAATCTATCACATACCAGTGTGACTTAAGTATTAGGTTGGTGCAAAAATAATGTCGTTTTTTGACGATTTTTTTTGATTATCGTTCACCCATTTATCCAACTTTTTTGACTTCCCTATTTGCTTTAAATGGCGAACGACTGTTGAGTGGTTGACCTCGAGTTCAACAGCAACTTCTTGTGTGCTTTTGCGAGGATCGGCTTCAATTAAGGCTTTCAAATGTTCGTTATCAACCGCAGTCGGCCGGCCGCGACCGTCTTCATCTTCAAGGCTCTCATCACCATTGCGAAATTTCTTGAACCACCGTTGTGCCACACGTTCGTTAGTGGTTCCTGGGCCAAACGCATCATTGATATCACGAGCTGTCTCGGCAGCTTTTCGGCCTAGTTTGAACTGAAACAAGAAAATCGTGCGGATTTGAATTTTGTCCATACTGTCGAAAAGCCTGCAAAAAAATGAATGAAGAGTTTGAGAATGGTAATGGATAACATGATTCGATAGAGCAAAAAACGCGCTTCAAAATGATATATAACATGGCTATATATATCAATGAATTAATTCAGAAATCATATATAAAAGTAACATATGTGAGAAAACGACATTATTTTTGCACCAACCTAATAACTCAGAAAAAAAAAAGAAAAACACAAAATTAAGAAAAAGAGTGACTACTTTATTTGATACCGTATTCAGAAATTCTGCTAATTAATAGAAATTATATTTGACCGAATTATCTACTGTTCTCTGGATTCTTCTTCTTTTGTTCTCACTCCCTTGTAATGTTTCAGTTTTCTAATTTTTACACACCCAGTAACCCCTTATGCCTTAGTGGCTTTACTGCCTTGCTTAGGGTGAACTTGATTAAGAAAAAACAATTACTTAACATACCTAACAAGCTTATGTAAATGCTTGGTAGAACATGAATTAAGAGAGCAAAAAAACAATTTACTAAGAAAAGAGTCTCAAGATTTTTAAGGGAGATTCTGTATATAGTCATTGGTTGCTCCAAAATGGTTGCTAATATTAGTTCTTAATGTTTCTTAAAAGTTTTTGCTTGACAACAGTTTACTGGTTTGGTTGGTTGATTTTGTTTAGCAGCATATCAGTGGGTTATTTAAAGGCAGAATGTAAATATAGCCTTCAACTACAGATAAAATATATTGTTAGTCATTTTGCTATAAAATTTATTTACTATAAGTATGTATTACTGGTAATTCTTTTTCTATAAAAATGTATTTCTATACTTTCATAGTGTTTTTGTTTGGTGGTTCATTATTTGCCCATAGCTGGGACCCTAACAGGTGCTACAACCTGGGTCGGAGTGGACCTGGGGAACAACACCAATTAAACAATAGTTCCATACTCCTGAAAACCTCAAATCTCCCAATAAGAGTCTTTGCTGCTGGATTTAGTTTATCATCATACTCATGACTAAGTTTACTGGGTATACAGTCCTTGAGGAAGACAAATTGAATAAAATAGTTGACTAAATGGAATGTGCAGTGTTGATTATTCTGGTGGCAAAGAATAAATTCAAAGAAAACCTAAGAATAACAGCTAATAATTTAAATAAAATAACCTCATCTTTTATTATACTGGATCCACCTTCAATAAGCAATTTTATTCAACCTAATCATTATTAATTGTAGATAAAGTAATAACAATAGTTTAATTATGGTGATCCAATTGGCCTGAGATATATTTGTTAAAATATTGTGATGAGATTGTATCACTATTTTAACCAATTAAACTTACATTTAATCAAATGTTTTATTCAAGTCATTGTCTCTCTGCAGGACCATGAACCCATTGAACAGTAGTCTAGTCAAATGTCTAATATATTCTTTAAAAATCAGAAAAGGGCTTCATTACGGAAGATTTTACATGTATAGAATGTAGCATACGATTCTAATCAGAAATGAGTATTTCTTTTATAAGAATGCTTGGATAACTCTAACTTGTTTGACAACAAGCCTTAGATTTTAGAACTTCCAGTCTGATGCACTAACTACTGAGCTGTCACTTGAGGAATTAGCCTTAAGGATTAGTTCTAAAAATAAAAGGCCAAATTGTGGTTTGGAAGTAATAGACATTCAGGACATTGAGAAAGAAAGATGAGGGAATCTTTTGAATCAAAAGGAATTGGAATTGAAATAATCAAGAACAAAAGCCGAATTCATGAATTTATTTAATCTAATAAAGAGATTTGCATTCGGAGAACTACTGATCCAAAACGGATACAATAATGCATGAAAGATTAGAATTTCATTGGGGACAGGGAAGAATGAGGCATTGTCCTGGAGAAAGGGGTGGAAATGGGGTATAAGTGTTTAACAAACAGCTGCATCATGTAACAAAGACTCTCATATAGGATTTAAAAACAAAATCAAAAAATAACTGCTTAAACCAGAAATTTTTGGTTTGTTTTTTTATTATAATTGTTTAAATCATAATGTAATAAAGAAATTGACAGAAAATAAAAGCCAATCATGTTCACATCTTAACAGGATCATTTTTTTTTGTCCCCATTCTCAGCTCAGTATCAAATGACTTACACATAAACTGAAATAGAATCTTTTTAAAATTCCACTTGCCTCTCTTTTCAATTAACCCCTTTGATCTTAATGATTGATACATATATATACACACACACACACACACATATATATATATATATATATATATATATATATATATATATATATATATATTAATTTAACCATTTTCGTTAAAGTTTTTTCAAATTTTTATAGTCATTTATGTTAGCCTGGGAAAGTGTGTATTCCTTTCAGGAAAGAAGATATTTGAAAAAAGTCTAGCTCACAAATTAATGTTTTCGTAAGATTTGATAACAGCGCTCTCCAGAATTTTTGGTCTAAGTAAGTTACTTTCTCTTTTAGTAAGAATGAAAATTTTTTAAAATTAATAGAAAATGGTTAAATTAAAAACCTTCTATTATTTAAAATATGTAACACATAAATTAATCCAAAGCTAAAATAATATAAATATTAATTACATTATAATATACATATTACATATAAAAAATATTCAACGACATCATTTACTCACTCTTGTTTATTAGACGTTAAATTACATCACTTGGCATTTTCCATAATTTACCTTGACTTTCAGTTCAGCCTGAAGCATATTTATGAGCATTCTTAAATCTAAAAATTGCGGCAAAATAAAATCTTTACATTTGCTTGTTAAAGTCCATCAGAAGATGAAACTTGTTGGCTAAGATATATTTTCCTTTTGTCCTTATTCATGTGATCCTTTTCACAGATATATTTTTAGCTATATCTGAAATTTATATTGATATATTGATATATAAATATATATATGTCACAGTTGCATATATATATATATATATATATATATATATATATATATATATATATATATATATATATATATACCTATATATATATATATATATATATACACAAGTTTCATTCTAAATGACTGACAAGTTACTGCAGTTAAGTTTTTGATTTAATTTTTAATGTGTTCTTATAATTTTCTTCTTTTCTGGGCATAAATTATATAGAAATTGTCCAAATATTCTGTATGTCCAAGTACTCTCAGCTATTCTTTTAGCCATTATCAAGGATGATTATATTTTTACTTTTAACTGAAGTCATGAATTGTTTTATGTATGCATCTAGAATTATAGGAATGTTTTATTTTCCAAACACAGTCAGCATATTCTGGCCATGTTCATAGCTGATATTATTGAGTGTTGGTTTTTTCCTTTTAATTAATGGTTGTGGACTCTCCTGTTGTATTCAACATATGAGAGTCAAGCAGCTCAGTTCCTAGGAACTGACAGCCCAGACCCCAGCACATATGATCTGATTATAGTGGTGAAGACTTTGTGCAGAACTAACCACACTTTTTGAAGGGCCGAATACAGAGACCTGGTGCACTATGTGCCACAAGGTCCCTAAATGATCCTCCACAGGTTTTGAATTCAGTTCTCCTTCTCGTAGACCAGTCACCATCCAAGGCTATAGAACCCAATTTGTTCTGCTATTTACCCATTGCTGGAGGGAGAAGAGAATTAATACCTTTCCCAAGGGTATTAGCATGTAAGTGAATTTAATGGAATTCGAACTTGGCTCTCCGATTCCTTAATCCAAGTCACTAACCACAATTCCACTGTGTCTCTTTTATTAATAATGCTTCCATTATTTTTAACCTTTTTTTTATATGTGGATAAGGCTATTATATTTGTATTATCAAAGAGTATGTTGCAGATAGAGTTTGGTAGGTCTTTATGTGTATTTAAATGATACCTAATTGAGCTATGGTCAGTGAGGTAATGTGAGTCTTCTTGTTAGGCATAAATAATTATATTGGATATATAACAACATACATTCTAGCAAACCTAGTCTATTGTAGCTTCTCTTAGTAAAGAATGCATCAGAGTTGTTTGATTTCAAACCATGTACAATTTGAAACATTTTAAACAAAGACTCCTGTTTTCTAATATTGTTAAACCTGATTATTTCAACTCATTCTCATAACTCACATTCTGTAATTCAAGTACTAACTTGTGTATTTAAATATAAGAATGCATCAACTGCCAATCTTGTTAACTTGAATTAAAAGCTATTAATCATTTGTAGTGTTTTAATAATTGTTTTAGTTTTTCTTAAAATTATCCACATCAGGTGAGAGAACCATACTCTGGTAAATTATTACATGGACGAACAATTAAAGAAATATTTCCCAATATTTAATCTCTGTTTGTTTTGACTCTGTCTTTATGACTTTTTAATCTACTGCACCCTTTTAGTCTCTTGTATGTCAAAATACAAATCCAGTTGAATTAAAAGCCATTAAGCATTCTTGGTGTTGTGATAATTAGTATAATTCTATTTAAAATTATTGGAATCATAGAAAATGCCTTCCAAAACTTAAACAAAGGATTAAGAAGCAAGAAAAGAGTGCTTGACTGCTATGTAGTATCAGTCTTCGTATGAATGCTGGATAGTTTCCCCTCAGATGAAGAGAAGACTTGAAACAAGAGATATGGTTCTACAGAAGGATGCTGCAAATACCATGGATGGAGCATGTGAACAATGAGGAAGTTTAAGGAAAATGGAAACAAAAGGGGCACTTATACATAGAATCAGAAAGAGGCAGTTAAAATTTCTTGGATACATGAGGAAAGAGGGCATGGAGAATATGACACTCACAGAATATACTGAAGACAAGAATGACAGAAACATGGAGTAATTTACGTAACAAGCATGTGTGAATGGATGGCAAAACAGGGAGTAGGAAGGGTAGCAAAAAGGCATATTACTAACAGCTAAAAAGGATTGAAACTTGTGGAGAGCCATGATCACGCACGCCTTGAAAGGAAATGGCATGTAAAAGAAGAGGAAGTCTATGGTATCTTTTTCTTGTCTATGTCAAATACAAATCTAATTGAATTAAAAGCCATTAATCATTCATGGTGTTGGGATAATTATTATAATTCTTTTCAAAATTATCCACATCTAATGAAAGAACCACATCTTGTGGCAGACTCTTCCACCGACCTACAATTAAAGAAACATTTTCTGATGTTTATCAGTTGTTAATTTCTGTAAAATAATCCTACTTGTTTGTGATTTAAAACTGTGAGGACATTTTTACTCCACCCCTCAAAGCATACATATTTCCATACATTGAATCTCAAGAGAAGGGTTTAATGATGGTTCAATGAATTCATTAACATAAAAAAAATGAAAATAATATCTTTGCAAAAGTCAGACTGAAAGGGCAAAAGAACATAAAATAATTGTTTCTTATATTTTAATAAAACATTAAAAGAGAAGATTTTGATTTTAATTTTTAAAAATATGTTTTTCCACTGTGTATTCAGGCTAGGTAATGTGATGCCCTACATGTAAGCCACCAATCTGCCATTGGCTGGCATGCCACTAATGTTTACTGATGGTGGCCTGCTGTCGGACTGCCGGCATGTTCATTTTGGCAATATTACCACTTGCAGTCTGCTAGTGGCCCACTTTTGGCCTGTCAGTGGTTGTCACCAGAGGACCACTGGCATTGTTATTGGCGGCCTGCCAGTGGCTTGTGTATAGGGTGGTTATTGGTGCAGAAAGCAGCATTGGAGATCCAGGTTCAAATCCTGAATTAGTCTGTAACATTTACTATCACACTGATGCCCTTGCATGGATTTATTCCTTGCAGAAGGAATGAATCCATCTCTTCTCACTGCAGCTGTGGCTAAATAGCAGGTTAGACCTGACTCTCTCACCTCTGGTGGCAACCAACCCATAAGAAGGAAAAATTCCTAACTATGGAGAAAGCAAATTGAAACCACTCCACTATATTTCAGAAGATGGCATGGCAATATATGTATATAATACACAATATATACATATACATATATATATATATATATATATATATATATATATATATATATATATACATATATATATATATATATATATATACATATATATATATATATATATATATATATATATATACATATATATATATATATATATACTTTTTTTTGCATGTACCAATTGAGGGGCAGTATGCAAAATAACAATGACTCACCCAACTAAATTCAAGTTATATTTGTTTTTGAAAAGTGAAAAAGAACTTTAGTTAAATAAGAATTATGAGAGACAGACATGAGTTACAGGTAACATTAGTTGTGTTGAATATTTGTTTTATGAATTTAACTATATTTTAGTTAAATTAATATTCAAAAACAATAAGGCTTGCTATAGTTTTTGCTTTAATAAAATTTAATTTAAAATTATTTATTTTTTTCATATTAGTAACAAATCTAAAAAACAATAAATTTATTTTTTAAAGATTGAATAAAAAATTATTTTTCATAACATAAATTATTTTTCTGTATCATAGTTTCAGGGTGGGGGCAGAGACCCTTGCACCGACCTGGCCTGGACTAATTCAACATAATTTGTTTGAAATATTTTTTGTAAAGTAAAGTAAAAAAGAAGAATAGATATTAAGTTTCATTCTTAAAATCTGCAATAATGAATGAATAATAAAGAGTTAAAATAATTACATGAAAATAATACTGAAATAAATTCAAGAGAATAGAAAATTTTAAAATCCATATAGTGCTTTGAAATTATCAGCAGAATTAAAAAGTAAAAATGAACAGGAATAATTATTATTCCTATTTGTTTTTACTTTTTAATTCTGAGAATTTCAGAATGGTTATATGGCTAAAAATGGTTTCTAATGCAATTATTACATATTTTTAATTTTAAAATATCTTTGCAAATACAAATCATATGATAATTTTTTTTTCAGAAAGGTGGGTTGGATGATACTGAGTCTGTATATATATTTATTCTGTTGTTAATTATTGTATGTTACAATTCAGAGCATATCTTGTTGAATTTGGTAATAGCTTGAGAAAAAAAAGTATCTGATGACACGTTGCTTTTAGTAGGATGAAAAATAAATAGACTCTGAAATTACAGATTGAATCTTCGGACTTGTCATTGATTACTCAGACCTTCCAAAGTTTACACAAAAAATATTGTGCTTTGGGAATTTTTGCAGTAAACATAATTTTTGGTTGTAAATATGTAATATTTATGGGTAAATATATGAATATCTTTCCTTAGGTGTTTATAAATTGTACACTGTTCAATTATTAATGTTAACAACTATTTTAAATTACAAAATAGTATAAAATTCTACTAGATTAAATGAAAATTACTTAAAATATAATACATATTACTTATAATACATTCCTTCTTGCCATCAATTTTGATGGCATTAGTTCATAGATAATAAAGAAAAAGAAATCTGTAATTGCCTATACCCAGAAGGAACATGATAAAAAAAAAAAAAAAAAATGCAAATTCAGGCATTATTTATATTTGCACTATTGTCCTCATCTTTGTTGTTATTATCATAACGTTTTGACCATTGTGTCCTCTGGCCTTCATCAGGTAACCTTTGGAGAATTTTGAACTGAACCCTGTGTCAGGAAGAGCATTCAGCCTTGTAAAACCTTACCTCAAATTATTATGACAACTCACAGTACGGTAAGGCATATGTGGAGATGTAATCTGAGATCCTCATCAGGACACACCTTGCTCGATGTGAGATTAATCCAGTCCAGCCTCAACAAAAAAATAAGCCTTTGTTGATTTTGATAATTAATTCATAAATACATTTTTACCTTTTTCTCCTTCATTGACAATTTATTCTTCTATGTCTCATCAGGCTATTATGACTCTCCTCAACTTCCTATCCTTCAAATCTCTAAGCAATATTTGATTCTTTACTATTACTTCTAGTCCATATTCTGCCTTCTATTTATTAAAGTAGGTACCTCCACAAATTGGATGTACGTAAAGTTTAAAATAAATTTTTAAAAGTGAAAAGGTTTTTCAATTTAGCTTTAAATGAAAGCTAATGGATTAAATTTATGATACGAGGTAAGAAAAATACTTTGGTGTATTTCAGACAGAAATTATATTTATTAGAATAGACTTGCATTTCATTTCAATAAAATCAATAACGTCCACCATTTTTTAGACAGTTATAAACAAAACTTAATTTTCTGTTTTAAAAATCTTACAAAAATAAAATATATATTTCTGAAACATTGAGTAAAATTGGCAAATTTAAAATTAATCTGATTTGAAACAAATATTACTTACTTAATGTTGTATACAATCATTTCTTAACACTGAGGTTTTGTTTTTCTGACATGGCTTTCAGTGTTGTTTTGAGTTGGTTCTTGTATCTTTGAATTGGCCAGTTATAAGTTAGCCATTATAAAAAACTTAATCCAATGCACACAAATGATATCTTCTTCCAAAACCTAGTCTATAAAGAATTATATAACATTAAACAAACATTTGTTAATAATGGATTTCCTAATTCCGTCATTGATCAACAAATTGTATCTCAATAAACTTAATAATACGTCTAACAAAATTGATAATATTGATAATAATAGTGTACATTAAAATAAACATAACACTATTAACTTATACTATTGTAACTAAATGAGTTAAGAATTACAAACATAATGAAACAATATTCAAAAACAATTTAACAACCCATTCAGAGATTGTATCATATATTGGTTTTACTATAACCACACTCTTCCATAGATTTACCTGTCACCTTTCTGATCCTATTTCTATTAAACAACACTTCTTAGAAAAACATAGCCATGTACATAATATTAGACAGATATTAGTTGATAACCCAATAATACTCACACATACACACAGTAAAAAGAACCTTCAGATATTGGAGGCTATCTACATTAAAACAAAGCAACCAACACTCAACAAAATTATATTTCAAACTAGTAACAACACATTACAATGCATCTAGACATATGGTTCTGTTGATAATATTTTGTCCTCTCACGTGGTACGATGTCATAAAACCACATCTTGAACCTGTATTTGATTCCTGTCAAAGAACATATATTTTCTATGATAATAATTATTTGAACTAACCAGGTACCTCCCTGTAGATAAATAGTATAGAACATCAGATCAAATGAGAGATTTTGTAGAGGAATACCGGCTCAATTCCTATTGGAGAAATAATATTTTCTATAAAATTTCTCGAACATTCAGGTCAGTAAATGTAATTAATACGCTTTAATTGAAAACAGCATTTACTTAAATAAATTGTATCTATAAAAATAACATATAAACAGAAAAGAAAAGATATATATGTATATATCCAAATTTAATGATAATGAAAAGAATATAAATTCAAATGTTCATAACATTAATTTAAAATAAACCCATTTATAACCATCTTTGTTCACCACCTGATGAGATGCATATGTTTAGGCATCAAAACAAATACACATCTTTGGAGTGATTACTTGTTTGTTCATATGTAACAACTTTAATAAATAATATACATATATATAATGAACTCTCCCATTGGTTTCAACATATGAAAATCTGACAGCTTAATTGATTCAGTTATGAAATTTTGTGCAATAATCTTAAATGGCACTTAATACCCGCTAGTGATTTACAAAGGAGGCCACATATGGAGCAAGTGTGAGGATTGTGAGATGAGATTACTGTTAGATTGGCTGACCTTTTAGATTTTGCTCTCACTTCTTGAAGATGATTCAGACAAGTAGATTGAAAACTGCCGAGTCCACTAAAACATGTTGATCTCCATTCTACCCACTCCAAGGCTAAGCGCTCAAGGGTATTGTGTGGTATATTGACAGCTGACAAGTTGCTTTTCAGCTTGTCTTTGTATCTTAGCCATGGGTGTCCTACATTTCTGTATATATATATATATATATATATATATATATATATATATAATTATTAGTAGTAGTACTTCAAATGTTATTATAATAGACACTTTGTATTTAAAATAGATGCCCCATTTTTATTTATTAAATATTATGTATTTCTATAAGTCTGCCACTGGAGGAAAAAGAAAATGTGTTCTCTGGCAGGAATCGAAGGAAACTCAGTTGCAGTAACACACAGTTTAATAAATAAAAATGGAGTGTTTATTTCAAATACTGAGTGTCCACTATAATAATAGTTATAACAAAGTAATGTAAATGTTGGATTAAAAATAAAAAAAAATCTATTAATTCTTAAATATGTATGTATGATGCGAGCGTGTGTGTGTGTGCATTCTTTTAAGGCTTTTTTTTGTTTTTGTCTTACTCAAGCCTCCTACCTTTTCATCCTTCATGTAAACTTTTTCTCCTTTCTCTTCAATTTTGCTTTTTCCAATTGTTTCCTGTTCCTATCTGAGTTCCTTCATCAGAAATTGTAACTGATTTCAACTGAGTAGAACCTGGTTCGGCAGGATGAAGCATATACTACACACTGATCCTAGGTTAAGAATGTTTGTGATGATTATCTGAATGGATACCAATGGCTTTTCTTTTCTTCTTTTTTCTATAAATAGTATGTTATTTTGTTATATTCCCTACTGTTTTAAAATAATATTCTTAAAAAATATTTTCTTTAATGTAGGTACATACATATATATATATATATATATATATATATATATATTCATACATGTTTCATTAAATAATATAGACAAGTGTTGTCTATTTATTTTATATAAATTCTTTTCATAACATCTGATAAGCTTAATAACATTATCATTAAATGAAGAAAGAAAATCACAATATTGATACATATTTTTTAATCCAATCCAATCTAAACTTTCAGCTTACATAAGCCATTATCAAAGATGACAATTACAGTACAATATATTAAGCAATACACAGACAAGAATGTGATGATAGTCTGTTTCTGTTTACGTGGATGATTTCCAAACAACAATAAACACATGCATATAAGACACTTAAAGCAAAAATCACAAATTTCAAAAAAATAATAAAACAATAATTTGGTCCTTGCTCTTAATAATAACATATTTTGGCAGTAAAACTTTGTTTTTATTGAGTTTAGGGCCTTTTTTCATCATGCTATGCTGTTTTTTCTGTGAAAAAGTGGAGGTACCTACTTTGATGTTAGAAGAAATTTTAACCTAAAAATGATCTTCTCTTGTTCTTAGTGTAAAATAAAATAAAAAAATGTTATTTCTGTAGGTGATTCAGAACTGGTAGTTTCTTTTCTGTTATCTAAGACAAACATGGCCATTTTAGAGTCTGTTTACTGAACTAAATGTTCATTTGACCCTCTTCTTAAGGAGTATCTCATCAATGTAGGGGTCAAACAAAGATCAAAATAATAAGTTTCCACTTGAGAATTTAACATATGGCTGTAATGACTTGAAAAACAGTTTAAGTCCTACTTTTGTCCATATTTGTACAGGTGATTTTTGTTTTCATCTAGAGTTTTTGTATATTTCAATATTTCTTTATATAACTCCAACCCACTGTGGTTTTAGAAATTCTAGCCCCAAGACTAATCTTACCTCTTCATTCATCATATTTTTTTGATTACAAGCGGATGGTCCCCTAAAAATGATGGGTGGGTATATGGCATTACGGAAAATTGGGAACTGGGACTTTAAATGGATTTAACAGCTTAAGGAAACTGAATCCAATGAAGAATTTTGTTTGTATGTTATCTCATGCGTGGCATCATGAATGACAAGTAAAAATATTTTAAAACTGAAGAACAAATAATATCTATATTTTTTCCTTCATTCTTGATAATGACTAAAAGTATAGGCAAAAGTTGGACTTGACAAATGTTTAGAAAATATTTAATACATTATTATACAGAAACAAGCACTTAAAGACTCCTTTCTGCCTCCTATCAGCACAGCTGATGCTAACATCCAAGCGAGTAACTTCTCAGGCTAACATTCTCAGCTGGCATGAAGTAGAATGATTATATTGAATCAGTTGCTAGGTCTGCTGCCATGAAAGTTGGTTCACTGTGTCATGCTAGACAATTTGTCTCACCAGAATCTATCTTACATAGTTATAAGTCTACCGTTCATCCATGCTTTGAGTATTACTGCCCCATATGGTCTGGTGCTTCTGCTATATACTTAGAGATTCTTAATAAAATTCAAAGAAGAATCAGCAATATTATTGTCCCTTACCTAGCATATCAGTTTCACTTACTTTCCCACCACCATAATATAGCTTCCATGTGCATTTCAATAAATACTTCATTGTAATATAATCTATTATATTACCATGGTGAACATTTTGGGCAAAAGTGCATAAATACGAAACAGTAAGAAACTGAAAAAAAAAAACATAAGATCTTGATGAATCAGAAACTGTTGCCATTACTTGCTTATTGCAATTATGGTGAGACTGGGGGTTCCCAACATTTTTGATGTCATCGCTCACTTTCACATGGAAAAATTTCCATCACCCACCTGTATAGTAAATATTCAAAAGCATATCAAAATTGTTTGGTAAAAGTTTGTTACTGGTTTGTAAATTGATTTTATGATGTAGTAAAAAATACTGAAGGGAGGTAACAAATAAGACTGATTTATGCAACAGCTGCTGCTGCTACTTCTACCATATTAAAGAACAAACAAAAGCAAACATGACCTTTGAAAACTAATATAATTTACTTTTATGGTTCGGATTATCACTGTATAGACAAAAAAATTAAACAGTTTTTGTTCATAAATATAAAATTAAAGAAATATTCACTACTAGCAAATAATAAAAATTTAGCAAAAATTTTTTGTTGGATCTGATACTGAAGAACTATTTGAATGTTAATGAACCTTATCAAAACTACAGAAGACAAAAAATATTCCAGTTATTCCCCTTTAACTTCCTGTTTTGTTGTTGTTGTTTTATACAGGTTATTTGCATATCTCCTTTGAATATTTTTTTTCAGTTAGGATATATTGAAATACCTTTTTAATACTCAAATCCAATATCACCTAGCAAAATTTCCAGTCACCCATAATTTTCTGTTCAGTTGAGCATCACCAACCAAACAGTTGAAATCACCCACTAAGAGATAATATTGTTGAGGGTGGGATACCATGGGTAGGGACATTGACAAATCCGCTGACAAAATATTGCAAATTGGGAAAGTCTGTGGGAAAATGAAAGGAAGTTTTTTAAGAATCACTTAATTTTGGGTGGGGTCGTTTTGACAATAACCATATTGTTTTAGCCCCTATTTTCTTTGTCTTAGCAGGATAAACATATAATTAGTTTCCTAACAAGTTGTTTTCAAAGACAATTTTGTTTTTTAGCTATTATACAACAGAAAATAACAATGTCCTTTAAAAAAGAAGAAAAAAAACATATTTTTTGTTTAAGTATTGGAATGGAAGTACTTATTTTGGTACATACACTAAAGGCCCAAAGTTTGGCACCACCCTCTGGATCTTCAAGAAATGCCTAAAAAGGTTACGTGTCTTTGTCAAAACTAATTTACTCACTTCAGAACAGAAAGACTTTCTATTCTTCAGAAAGGTTTCATTATTATATATAATAATACCACTAAGCTGAGCTGCTTATATATCGAGAAACGAAGACCAAAGTCCTTACGGTCTTATAATAATAATAATAATAATAATAATAATAATAATAATAATACCGCTAAACTGAGCTGCTCATATATTGAGAGAGGAAGACCAAAGACCCTATGGTCTTATAATAATAATAATAATACCGCTAAGCTGAGATGCTTATATATCAAGAGAGGAAGGCCAAAGACCCTATGGTCTTATAACAATAATAATAATAATATCAGAATTATCCCATTATTGTATATAGTTTCTTTAAAATATTAGCTCTTTTTACCTACACAGCCTTTCCTGACATGACATGCTGGACTTGTGTTTTTGCACACAAGTCCAGCATGTCATATTGGGAAAGGCTGTGTCTACCCACATGTCAAGAAAGCATCTTTTCTTATTGGCATCTATCTGTAGACTGTGTCTCAGGACAGCATACTCACTGTGCACCACAGATACCTTGCTGGTTAATGGTAACCTCAGGGCTGGCAGATTTTAAATTTTAACCTCCTCTCTAAAAAGTAGGATTCCATCTGCTAACAGTTTAAATAGTTTCAGCATCCTAACTTAGTAGGACTTAATTAAATCAAAGAAGGTACAAAACTTACTACTTATTAAATCCTGGGATTGCCCTATAATGTATATGTATTTAATCAGAATTTATGTATATTTTCTAGACAAAACTCACAATATTTGTGAAAATATATTAACAATGGTATTCAACACTGGCTTGCTCAGCTAAGACCTCAAGAAGCCTATTTCATTCTGGGACAAATTATTGTTGGGTTATCAAATATGTTTTGTAAGCTTGTTAATGCCTGGCTGTTGAAAGCAAATAATTAGCCACAAATTCAATATAAAAAATAATGACAGCCAGTGGGAAGTCAGAAAAATGTAAATGATGTTTTTATTTTCTAAAAAGAGAAAATGCTAACAATGTAAAGAAATGTCTTACATACCTTCTCTCTAACCATGAAAAGGAAAACTAGTGGATGTTACAAAAGTATGTTTTTGTACACAAGTCCAGCATGTCATGTTGGGAAATATCTATTAGGTTGGTGCATAAATAATGTCGTTTTCTCACATAGTAACATATGTGAGAAAACGACATTATTTTTTCACCAACCTAATATACATATATATATATATATATATATATATATATATATATATATATATATACAGAGGAAGAGAGAGCCTACACAAATATAACTGTATATGTTGCCTACTTGTAAAAGCTATAATGTTTCATGTGAGTTTTCTTGTTTTTAATGCAAACCAATGATGACAAAATTGAAAATATATTCCATTATTTTGCATCTGTGCATGCTGTACAGAGTTCTATTTACTCCAGGCAAAATATACCCCCTGGCCCAGCATTTTGCTTGTGTGTGCCAAAAATCTTGGGTATGTGAAAAATGCTGAACGTTTGAGCGAAAAAATGGGGTTATTTTGAAAATCTCAGATGATTAATTAAAGACTATATGAATCTAATTAAAAAATTGAAAAGAAAGAGAAAGAAGCTATGTATTTTTCCACTAAAGTCTTGAATATATGATTTAAAGATTTGAGAATATTACAAAGAAAAGCTATTTTTCAACACACATTAGTACATTGGTTCACACACACACACACACATATGATGATTGATAAAAGAACGTCATCTCTTTATTGATAACCACACAACAATGTGCACATATATGATTCTTCTGCCTAGGCTCAGTTTGAATGATTATTTGCAGATATGATGCTTGAACTGTCCATTTTCATGGTCACTGGTTGGAATACTTCTTTATGTGTTTTGAAACAACTCATATAGTCAAAACACACACATATATATATATATATATATATATACACACACACACATACATACACACACCTTGGGGTTTCATACATAATGCAATCTTCAGGTGCTGAGTCACTCAGCACCTGAAGACTGTGTTGTGTATGAAACTCAAAGTTGTGCTACTAGTGAGGGATAATATGTATATTTATTAATGTAATATATATATATATATATATATATATATATATATATATATATATATATAAGATAACAATATATATTTTTATATATCAGGAAAATGTATGACAAAAGTGATGGAAAGTAAAAGAAAAAGAATCTAAATAAAATCAGCTAGATTAAAAAAAATGATTTTCCTCATTGTTTATTACAACTCTGAGTTACATGCTTGTCGCATTAATTTTTACATCTTGAAAACTAACCAGGATCAGTGTTGTATCACATGGTGAGGGAAATGTATACATATTATTTTACATTGAATATTGTTTTATTACCACAAATACTCACTGTGCACCATCTGGGATAGAGATGATACAAGTAAAAAAAGACCAATGTTTAAAATCACCTTTAAAACCTTCAAAAATGTTTACAATCCCAGTCTTCACAAGCTTTTTGGCATTACTGACAGTTTAATGATGGAAAACAATTTTCGTATACCTGAACTTGAATCAGAATGTTCAGTTTATATCGTAAAACTGACAGAAATGAAAAGAAGAACTTGTGAAGATGGCATTTTAAAGGTTTTGAAAGTTTGTTTTTTTAAGCAATTTAAACATTGGTCTTTTTTATATCTGACACACACAGAGATACACATATATATATATACATATGTATATATATATATATATATATATATATATATATATATATATATATGTGTGTGTGTGTGTGTGGTTAGTTGGTTGATTTGTTTAGCGGCATATCAACCTTTATGGTTTATTTAATGCTGAAATCTAAATATTTTGAATGCAATTGTATTCATTCAACTACAGACAAATGTACTGCTGATCATTTTGTTTGAAAAATGTATTGTTGGTAATTTTACTATAAATAGGTATTATTGGTAAATTTACTATAAAAATTATATTTTTTATACTTTCATAATGTTTTATTTTTATTTGGGAGTTTACTATTTTTCCATAGGGGGTGGACTTGCAAACAATAGCAAATAAGAGGTGGTTCCACATTGCTTAAAACCTCCAATCTCCTGATCAGAGGCTTTGCTGCCAGATGTAGTTTATCATCGTACCCAGGACTAGTGTGCATGTATGTATGTGAAAGAGAAAGAAACTGGGGTAGGGGCATTGATTTGATGAAACTATTACAGTTTTCATTGCTAGGTTTTCATATTAAATTTCTTTGTTACAATTAGGAAAATCATTATAAGTAGTTTAATCCATATTATTTATTATTTATAATTATGTGCAGGTATGGATGTCAGTACGAAAGGTGAAATCCATGACTTGAGTTCAAATTCCAGCCTGTCCTCCTGAGTTCACTTTCACACAAATATCCTTAGAAATTATATGAATTTGTCTCTTCTTCCCTCCCCACACCAGCAGGATATACTCGGCTCTCAAGCCTTGTGTGCCAATCAGTCAGCAAAACTCAAAATTTAACCACTTCCTCACTAATTATTTTCGGAAAAATGTTTCATTTTCAGATGAATTAAGAAGCTGAGGCACCTTAAAGTATGTGAACTGTGGCTAACATCTCTACCAGACATATGAGCTGACAATTGTACTAGTTTTAAGCTCAGAAGAGCATAAAAAGAATCCTGATCAACATATAAACACATCTTTAGCTAGTTTTGGAACATTATGTTTTGGTTGCATTTATTCATCTGTGTCTGAAAAGAATACTTCCAGTAAAAATGTATATAGATGGGGAAGGGGTTAATGCCATGAAGAACACAACAGGAAAACATTCCATACTAGGTTATTCAGAAAACTACAATATGTTAATTTGCATACAAAAAAACAGTTCCCTTTTAATGGTGTCATTGCACAAGATTATCGTCTCATATGTAGCTCTGATTCTGACTATACTGTTGTTACTAAAACATTTTGAATCACTCTTCTAAAGTCTTGCCTATCATCCAGTTCATATTTGTCCCTGATTTTCTGAAGAAGAGTAGAGGTTTATCCCTTGCTTCCTGTTTAGGATTGGGTTTTTGGTCCCTTCAGCTCTGTACTTGTGACATCTCTGCCTGAAATTTGAAATCTTATTTAGTAATTATTATTATTTTTTTCCTCTCCCAATAGTAGATAGATTTATCTATCATCCAGTTCACATTTCTCCCAGCTTTCTTGAATAGGAGTAGAGATTTGCAAGTAACATAACAGTTACCAGCAAAAAAAAAAAAAAGAAGTTAAATTGACAAGATGAGTTCAAATTCCAGACAATTTTTTACATACACTTTCACATTTGTACCCTCAGAAAAGGGATGAATCTATCTTTTCTCACCTCCCCCAAGTTATTAACTGAAGAGCAAGCTAGACTGTTTTCTCTAGTCACTCTAAGGGAATGATTTCTCTGAATTCAAAAACATGGAGAAGTTAGCAGTAAACCACTCTACATTCTTTCTTTCCCAAGATTTCATGGCAGTTTACTGATATTAAAATGGAACCTGAAGATACATGGTATTTAAGAAGAAGATATATTTTTATCATTTCATGAAATAGTAAACTGATTTGTGAAATCTCTGATTGTTTGGGAAGTTTGATTTAAAACTACAAACTACAGGTCATCGTTCATTTATGACCCCTGTGAGATGACAACCACGATCATCAATTTGTATATCTAGCTGTCTGGTCACAACTACTCTGCATCTCGCAATATGGATATTTCCCAGCTCAGTGTATGACAAATTCTACCCCAGCTCCCAGCAGTGCTAGCGTTACCTCATGTGCCTCAAGCTCAATGTTAGAGCAGCCTTGTTACAACACAGTTTTCCCTAAATCTGTTTGTCTTTGAAATTTTTCTTCAAAAATTATTTGTATGTATTTTAGTATGTTTTACTAAAATGTTTACTGTTTTTTGTATCTATATATTGAAACAACTATACAGTAATATGCAATATTTGCCTTAAACCTGATGAACATAAAAATAAGAAACAAAACAATGTGTATCTGTCTATATTTCTGAGATGAGGTATTATGTACACTATTTACATTATTCGAACTATTGTCCTCATCTTTGACGCCATATTTTTTACAACGTTCCGGCCTTCTTCAGGTGGTTGGAATGTCGAACTTAACCCTTTATTTCACTCACTGGAGTAAACAGTTCTAGTTCCATGTGCCATGTTTAATGGATGTCAGTTTTCAGTTATCTCATGTTAATTCCCCTCGAGGACACATGGCACAGTGGATAAAGGTATTAGATCCTGTGACAGGACACAAAGAGTGTGAGTTCAATACCCGGTTAAGGCAGTGGAGAACTTTCAGAGGGGAATTAACAGGAGATAACTGAAAACTGATATCCATTAAACATGGCGTGTGTAGCTAGAACAGTCTACCCCAGTGAGTGAAATAAAGGGTTTAATTCGACATTCCAACCACCTGAAGAAGGCTGGAGCGCATGACAGCCAAAATGTTGTAATAAATATGGCGACAAAGATGAGGACAATAGTCCTAATAATGTAAATAGTGAAAACATGTGTAGAGTGCAAATGGTATCACATGTAAAGAAACCATAAGAATTACAAAAATACAATAATGGATAAAGAAAAATTGCAAAATTATTTACAGGCCGATTTACAAACAGATCAATTTACAAGCGACAGGTCATAACCAGTTGTGGTCATTAGTTGACGACTGATGACCTGCATCTTTAAAAGAGTCAGATCAAACCCAAAATGAAGTATTGCTACCATATCTAGACTAGAGCTGCCCATTCTTCACTTTCCAGCCTTGACAGAGTTTAAAAGTATTTACACAGCCTTGAGTGTGATGAATAATTTTCCACTCTACAAACCCTTTCCCATAGGCAAAACATTCTTAGCATCACCCTACTCTGTTGCTATTTTCATGGCAGATGTCCAAATGAGCTACATTCCTTAGTTCCACCAGTTCAGATCTTCACAGCTGGAACCCACCATGCCACATACAGAGGGTCAACTCATTGTCATTTCCTTGATATTCCCTCAGTAAAAAGAAAATTCCACTCAGACAACTTCTTCCCCAGAACTGTTACTTTGCAAAAACCAATACCTGAAAGGATGATTCCCTGATCACTATAATCTTAATCTCTTCACGTCTAGGGTCTATTGTTATCTATTTTACATATCGTCATAATATGCAGCTCCTTTTTTTCTCATTCAGTAACTCTCTATCTTGAGTGGTTCTTGGGTCTTATATTGACTGAACAATCACATAAAAAACATAATCTCTGCTTTTTACTATTGATAATTATGCCTTATCCAAATCCAGCTGATTTTATAACAAACCTACCCATTCCAGCATCATTTGATTGGCTGTCATCACAAGCCCATCAAAGATTCCCATAGACCCAATGTCTCTTGGCTTCATTCTTGAAGAAAGCAGACATAGTTGCTGGTACAGTGCTCACAAAATAACTTCAGAAGCATGCAGAGTTTTGGGGGCGGGAGTTGATTTTATAGTGACTAAGCTCAGTTGAGAGACACAGAAGAATCGGGGCTTGGAAACATCAAGCTGTGATAGGGGACCTCGATGTGGTGCAAGGGTTAGCAAGCTTGTCTCGCTAGAACAATTACAACTGAGTAGTGAGTTCAATCCTCACGGGGTGCCCCATACTTTCAGCTTTGTTCCACATCGAAGCTATGCTTAGAAAAGCGCCATCAAGCTGTGATATAAAAACATGGTTGAAAATCAAGGGGAGATTATCATAATTGACAGTATTTTTTAGGTTCCAGTCCATTTAAATGATACAGTAAAATGGGTTATAAAGATGTTTGTTTTTTTTAAAAAGGGTTTTCAGAGAGACTGCAAGGTTTGAATGGAGGAGCTGGAAAAATATTTATTTATGTGTTTTAAGTGACAGGAAGTCAAATCTTGTTCTTAGTATTAAGTATTGTTTTTAGAAATTGTAGTTTATTGTTCCAGATCAGAGATGAAAAATACAATATGTTGCTAAAACTTAGCACTGAAAAGACTCATTTAATTTCCTTGCATTTTGTGCATTCATTTTATTTTTCTTATATATATATATATATATATATATATATATATGCACATTTCATTGAAAATGACAAACAAGGTGCTTTTATTTAGTTTTTTATACAATTTCTCATGCGATCTAATTTTTTTTTTCTTTTTGGATGATAAATTATATAAAAACTGTTCGAATGTTCTTTTTATCTGAGTGTTTTTGGCTATACATTTAGCCATTTTCAAGGATTATTTTTTAACTGTTAAAATAAGAAATAATTTGTTGTATGCATGTTTCATAAAATGTTTTCATTTTTCAAAACACTGTCAAGATATATATATATATATATATATATATATATATATATATATATATATATATAAGTGGGCATTGAGGTCAACACCGAGCAGCGATAGTCTGCTTCATGCTTAAACACACATATATATATATATATATATATATATATAAACGTATTAAGTGCAACAATTATTTAATATATTTCCTCTTTATTTTTTTTATATATTTTTAATAGATACAAGAATTGAACCTGGAACCCTTAATGGGAACCATCATTTGTTTGAAGTTATTGTGCAATTCACATTAACCTTAATAACTCGAATTTGCTTTGAACAATTTTGAGCAAAAGCTTGGATTAAATTTTTAGGTTAGTTTCAATGTTTCATTAAAGTTATCACTTCAGATGGACTGCAGATTTCATGGCTTTTCTGTGGGAATTATGTTTTCTTTCTTTTTCTCACTGAAATCAAACAGCATCTCTAATGTCTTTTCCGTCTTCCCCTACTCCCCAATCAAAATGAAACAGTCTATTATTTATGAGGTATTGGCAAGGCATTTCCTTCTTTCTTTCTTTCTTTCTTTCTTGGAAACCAAGTAGTATCTCTGCTATGCCCTTTCCTTATTTCCAGATGATCAAAATGGAATAGTCCATTATTTGTGAAGGTGGTGGCATGGTGTAATGTACATACTAGCAAACAAACTAAGGGAAGTCAAGCAGACCTATAATAAGATATGTACGCATACTGTGGGGAAGGAACCACCTTTTAGTTAGGCATGCCTTAAGCATTTTGGTCACATAGGTACTTAAAGTAAGGCAAGACTCAATTACCCTTTTTAAGTAATGTATATTGAACTTTTTGGTGTCTATATTTGCTAGCATATTTTCGTTCCTAAAGCATAAACAAAATAATTTAAGCAATTATATGATTTTTAAAAAATCATGTTCTTTCTACTTGCTAAATAAACAGGGATATCTACTCAAACACTTATGGTATATGTCATAGACCCACTTAAAGTAACATTTATAGAAATAAGAAATAATGTCAAAATTGAGAAAAATCCATTGAATTATTTTGTTTTCGCTTTGAGAACAACAATATAAGTTTACAGATATAGACTCTGAAAAGTCCAGATAGTAATTACATTTACCGATCTGAATGTTCAAGAAATTATATAAACAGTAATTTGGACTTTGCTAACAAGACGCTTCTCTGTAGTTAAATGGTACTGCACGTTAGATGAAATGACAGTTTGCATATAAATATACAGGTTTGATTCCTGTCAGAGAGTGCATATTTATCTACAAACTTTCTCGATCGTTCAATCTGGTAAATGTAATTAATAATGTTTAATTAAAAACAGAACATTTACTTAAATAAATTGTATCTATAAAAATAATATATAAACAGAAAATATATTAAATAATTGGCAGACTTAATCCATTTCATCATATATATATATATATATATATATATATATATATATATATATACATATGTGTGTGCATGTTGTGTCTATAGTTATGCCAATTGAGTTAGCTCATTTTGTGTAGCTTGTGAGATAAGAGTCTTTATCTTTCTAGCTATCTCACTTTTGTTTATTTCTAAAAAGTAAAACTCAACATTAGTTTAGGAGTGTTTTATCTGAATGGAAGGAAAGTTCTCGTGGTTTCTGAAGTGATTTCATTATTTAGAAACTGCAAAGATTTTCTTTACAACCAGATAATTTAATACTATTATTAGTAGTTACATTTCAAATTAATATGAATAATCTGAAAATTAGTACTATTAAGTAAACAGTATGGTTCTTCATGGCAAATGTCTCTTGGCTTCATTCGTGGAGAAGGCAAATGTAGTTGCTGGTTATGTGATCACAAAATAACTTCAGAAGCATGCAGAGTTTCAGGGGCAAGAGCTGATTTTATAGTGACTGAACTCAATTGAGAAACACACAGAAGAATCAGGGCCTGGGAACATCAAGCTGTGAAATAAAAACATGGTTGAAAATCAAGGGGAGATTATCAGGTTTAACAATTTTTTTTTTTTTTTTTCGTTTTCAGCTGACTTAAACGCCTAATATGGTAAAAGATAGTGAGAATTTAGATAACATTTTTTTTTAACTTATAGAAGGGACAGTTTCTAAACCTAACTCCTTGATAACCTAACAAGGAGGAGCGAAAACTGATTGGTTGGAAAATAGATTTTATTATTTTTCTTTTGTGTTTGCAATTTGATTGGTTAGAGTCACTATATGCTTGGATCCTATGAAAATAACAAAACTTTTCATCATTTAGTCTCTATCCTTCATAGTGGTAAATTCTGCTTCATGTATATTGATTTGGAATTGAAAGAATTATAATGTTATGACTTCTGGTATTATTTGTACCACACACAATATTTGGTAGACTCATGCAATTCTGGTTTTTAAAAAAAGGCACAAGACATGGACTTAAAGCAAACAACAATTAATAAATGTATTAACAAAACATAGTACAGAATATTGACGACAGAAATGAACTTCATAATTGAAATTAGTGATAGTTTGTAGGTGAATAGTATGTTTTTGTACACTAAAATGATGTGGAGGTCACTCACATCATAGCAGCAGAAATAGCCTCATGTTCAAGGGAAATAAAAACATACATTGCAGAAAATACATACAGAGATAACAGGGAAAGCATTACAAATTGTACATTCATATCATACAATTTGTTTTTTTTTTGTGTGCTGGTCTATATAATTTTAGTTACAAATGTTTCATGGTGCATGTAATGAAAAGAAGAAATTACTTTGTTTTATTACATACCATGTCAGATAGAGAGAGAAGTTGAACATATGTTGATTGTCCCAAGTTTGTTGGTGAAGAGATTGAATTCAATGTCTTTTGACAGAATGTCCGTACTTCTGACAAGAACAGTTTTGCTGGGAGAACATTTTATTATTTTTTATTTGATTTATTTTATACAATGTTTTCATGTTACTTGTTTCATTTCATTTTATTTTATTTATAATATTCATTATTATTATTATTTAATATTTTTATTTATTCATAATAATAATGTTCCTACAAGTTCAACACCATCTTCAGTTGATATCTCTGAAGTACTTAGATGCCATTTGTTTTATCAAAGAGAGAGTAAGCACGTGTAGTTGCCCCCAAAATCAAAAGTAAAAGAGACCAATCTTTTCAAAAATTGTACATCCTGTAATTATTATCAGGGTTGGTAATTCAAAATATTAATTATTTTAGCTCCAACTATTCAGGTGGTTCAATTTAATACTATTAATGAATATCAATACGCTTAAAATTGCTGGTATTAAATAACCATGTTCATGGTTCCTACTCTTCCTGCCAATTACAAATAAGGATTAATATAGCAATGGATGTTAAGGATTAACTAACTAAGATTACAGAAAGTATAATATCTAGATTCAACTCCTCGTTAACAAATTAAGTCAAGAAAAATATTGTTACAGACAGTTCTTTGAATTTTGTCAAGAATATTAAGATAAACAGCAGGAGCACCAGATCAGATATAGCAGCAATATTCAATGTACAGACGGAAGTTAGGGAGAGCCATGATTCCTCACATCCTGAAGGAACATGGCACATAAAAAGCAAGAGGAGATAAACTGAAATAACTGGGTTGCTGTTTTTAAAAAAATGTCAATTGAATTTACTCAGGTGAAGACGTATTGAAAGTGCTATAATCTCGACTGGGTTATATAAGTTTATCTACTTTGCTTACAAAATAATTACAGAAGCAGTGTAGAACATGTAAACCTTGGAAAATAGAGCTAATGAATGACATTTTTAGTGGGTCAGTCCTTTGATTGACCCAGCAAAGTAATTCTATTGACATGTGTGTTGTATCCTATCTGCACTCCCAAATTTGTTAAAAACAACCAAAAGAAAAAAAAACTTAACCAGTGATTGTTATAAAACTGATCTAGGATACAAAAAGGACTCAAAACAATAAAAAATATCACTCTTCGGCCCTTTCAAGGTTGGGAAGTATCAAAAACCTTAAGCCCAAAGTGGTTTTCCCCCCAGATAGTTCCTCACCTTTGAGAGGAAGCTGGTTTTATTGCCTGACACCTGGGGCATCCCTAAAAGGGGAAATATTGAGGTGGGGTAGGCAATCTTTCTATGGTACTGCTGGTAAACACACTCTAAACTTTGACTTTGTGTCACATTCGGTAACAATGTGGGTGTGTGAAAAATACCATACCAGATGACTAAGATCAAAGTGTAGTATCTGTTCCAACAGCTAGCCCATGGCTCCAGCCATCATCATTTCCAGCTCCTCATTGGCTGACATTCAAGCCTTCTCCAGCAGTGATATGCAATAAACATCCTTATCAGGACAAAGTTCTTCAGTGACTACAAAACTGTCCTTTTCAGGACAACTCTCTCCAGTGACTACAAAACTGTCTTTTTAAGGACAACTCTCTCCATTGACTACAAAACTGTCCTTTTCAGGACAACTCTCTCCAGCGACTACAAAACTGTCTTTTCAGGACAATGCTCTCCTGCAATTACAAAACTATCTTTTTCAGGACAATGTTTGTCCGCAACTACAAAACTGTCCTCCCCAGGACAATGCTTTTCTCACCCTCTATATGAAGATACAGAGATATTTTTTGCCTGGTGCACTGTAACCTTATATTTTATCAATGTATTTTCTTTAACAAAAATAAACTTGGCAATAGATTTTTTTACTCAAGACTTCATTTTGTTTGTTGCTGTCTACCATCATTCAATATCTGTTTGCAGGCAAATATACCATCTGAAACATGTGAACAGTTAAAGAAGACTTGCTCACTAATCATTATACCAATGACTTGGCACACTCTTTTAAGCCATTTTCATGTAAAATGTCTTTGGTTTCTGATAGATGTTTTTATCAAATTTTCAGTCTGATTTTACTATTCTCAATTGGATCTTTAAAAGCTATATTTCAACTAATGTTTATAATAATACATGCTGGATAAACTTTAAAAGAATACACACAAACATACCAAAAACTTGAAGATACAAAAATAATTTTATGATATATTTATATTTCATTTGAAGCACATATGGATGGCTTGTGATGCCTGATAAAGTATGTCATATCAATCCTCTAGTGGATGTTGGACAATTCCACAGATGAAGAAGACACTTGGGAAAAAAAGAAATGTGGTTCTACAGAAGGATGCTGAGAATACCATGAACTGAATATGAGAGAAACGATGAAGTTTTAGAAAAAAAATGGAAACAAAAAGATCACTTATACTGAACCTCAGAAAGAGACAGTTGAAATTTCTAGGGTGCATAATGAGGAAAAAGGGATTAGAAAATTTGATACTCACAGGAAAGATTGAAGGCAAGAGGAACAAAGGAAAGCAACACATAACCTACCTATCAAGTTTGAGTAACTTGATGGCAGAACAGAGTTTATGAGTAATAAAGAAGACAAAATTTATTCAGTGCTACAAAGGACAGGAAGTTGTGGAGAGTCATAATCGTCAACGTCCTGAAGGATCACGGTATATAGAAGAATATAAATGACAAAATAATATTTGAATGTAAAGCTCTTTTGCAGGAAAGAGCATTGACCTGCTGTAACAAATAGCAAACCATAAAAATATTATCTTTTTACCATCAAAACAAAGAATCAATATTGCTCTCATCAAAATAAAAAAAAAAGAACAAAGAATGAATAAAAACAAGAGTTGAAAACCTGGAAGATATTTTATGCCTGTCATGGATGAGAAAATTTATAAAAAAGAAAATTGATGGTGTTTTAAAATATGTCTACTTTTTATTCTTTGTTTTCTTACGCTTACTTCCTTTCAGTCAAAATGTTATGGATGTGTTTTTAAAATCCGTTCAAATAATACAGTGTTGTTTCTATAAAACTTAACAAAATGAAGGGTTCTTATATTTACAAATTTGTCTTTGAATTTTGTTTCAATTTATTTGTTTGTTTTTTGTGTGTACACGAATATGTGTGTTTGTCAGTTATTTTTTCCTTCAGATAAATAAACTAAACAGGACCATGTTTTGGTTTTGTCTTGCCTGAGCAAAAACTGGGGAAGTTTTGATATGAAAATGAAGGAAAAACTAAGCAACAACTTTGGTTTTAAGACAGTCATATTTTCTCTTTTTTTTTCTTTTGCTTTCTCTTGGTCTTTTTTGTTGTTCTAAAAAATGTATGTAAAAAAATTTTGTATGAAACAAAGAAGATAGTGCTGAATTGCTATGTAGTATCAATCTTTCGATATAGAAGTGAACACAGGACAGTTTCCTCACAGATTAAGAGGAAACTTCAGACAACAGAGAAGTGGTTCTACAGAAGGATGCTGGGATTACTATGCACAAAACATAATCTTGAAAAAGAATCTGAAGAGAATCATGATCCCTTACATCCTGAAAGTAAAAAGACATGGCATTTAAGAAAAAAATTAATCAAATGGAACAAAGCATCTTCTGCTGTGTTATTTCAGAACGTGGACGATCATAGCTCTTCACAATTTCCTATCCTTTGTCACTCTCAGCAGTGTTTGTAGTGGTATGGGGCTTAGGGGTTAAAATGAACAGTTGATTTACCCACGCCAAGAAGATTAATGATGATAATGATGAGGAAACACATGAGTAATTTTAAGAAAACAAGCACAAATTTATACATTTGTCAGTAGCTTGTTCCAGGAAAATAAATCAGAATTCTTAAAGTTCATAGTTTTAACATATTGTCATGAAGAGGAAATGTTCATACAACAGATTAAATTGTTTGATACAAAATAATATTAAAAAAATGTATATGACAAAGGTAAGAGAGTTTGTTTGCTCACCAAAGGGATATATGGTGTGAATACATTCAAAAGAATGATAGTTTAAAATACTTAGCTTTCTGGGGTTGTTGAGAGAAAATTCTTTGAAGTGTTGCATGCTGTTTAGAGACCAATAATATAATTGGTGAGTAATTTTACCCTGGCAAAAACTTGAACTCTGACCATAAGGAACTGAAATGAAACCTTTCATTTGACTTCAGACACACTCTTCTCTAGTTAAATAATTTCAGCTTGTGAATTTCTTTCCTTCTTTTTCCTGAGTCCTCTGTATTTGAAAGGAGTGGATGAAGTGAGTTTTTATTAGTTTACATTCACTACACATATAGACAAGTTTGTTAGGTAGGTTACTTGTTGTTACCCACTTCTCTGTGGCCTCGTGGGGAATGAATTGTATTCCATCATACCATCATCATCATCTTGCGACCTCAGCTGAGATTGAACTCACTACACCTCTCCAGTATTCCCTATCTGTCATAGCACCTAAAAGATCTTCCTTAGGGATCAATGTGTCTCGTTTTATCCTATCTGGAAAGGTTAACTTGCGTGATCGATTGTCAGATGATGGGCGCCTCCAGAGTACAAATGATGACACAAGTTCATCTGTGGCATGTGCACAATGCCCGGCAAACTGGACACGTCTCTTACAAACTAAAGTTGATACTCTCGGCAAGTCACCATATATCATTTCTAGAGCTGGGTGGTTTTTGCCATGAGAGATTAAGCACTCTTCTTAAAAGACGTGTATGACGTCCATGTAAACGGCGCTGTTCCATCATACAACCACCTGCCCAGAGATGAAACATGAATCTTTGACTACTTTGTTGTTATTTCCATGGAAAGTGTTCAGATCAACTACATTCCTTAATTCCACCAGTTCTAACCATTACTGTTAAATCCCATCCTGCCACTCATATTGTAGCAAACCATTCAGATTCTCTTTGAATTCTATTGGTGAGTTCCACTTGAACAGCTTCTTCCCATGAGCTTCTGCTTTGTGAAACCAACTTCCAAGAGGATGCTTCTCTGATTACTACAATCTTAAATGGTTCATATCTAGGACTAACCATTATGTTCCCCACATTTCACCATAAACTATGCCTCTTACCTGTTACTCTGTAACCCTCTACTTGGTTCTTGGATCTTGTATAGAGTGGACAGTATTATAAAGAAAGTAAGGAAAGTTAAAAACATAGCATAGTATTTTTGTCCTTTTTCCTCACCCATTAGTGCATACTATGTCAGAGCAATAAATAATCTGCAATGTTATTGGTCCTGACCTGGCATCTCGGCTTCACTTTCCCATTGCCATAACGTAGCTTCCCTGTATCTTTTCTATAAATACTTTCATGGTAATTGTTCCAATACACTTTCCTGTATGGTACCTAGACTTTAATGAATTTAAACACAGTGTTAGATTGGCAACAAGGATGTAACCGTAAGTTCTATGCTAACAGTTTCTTCTCTCACACTTCTCACTTGTAGAACTCTCTTCTGGCTTCTTTCTTTCCAACCAATTTTGATCTTCAAAAAAAGAAAATGTCAATCATTATCTACTGTCTTTTTTTATTCCTCTTTTATTTTCTTGCACCTTAATAATCTCTTTCTTTTTTTATTCTTTCACATTCAGTAACCCCTTGTGTCTTAGTGGCTTTATTGCTTTCCTTGGGAGGAAAAGTAAAATTCCTTGTGTTTGCTTAATACAAAAAGAGTTCAAGCATTTCTTGGTAGAATATTAAACAGAATTACATTCAATACTTCATGAAGATATAGTTAAATAACTATTTTTGTCCATTTTATTTTAAAGGGTTTCACAAAGTGTTCTGCCTGAGCACCAAAGATTCGTTTCCAGACAACACTTCCTGATAGTATTTGAAGGAGATAATCAGGCTATTCCCTGAAGCCTATTTTAATAACAGGACATTTTAAGGTTTTTTAAGTTTCCTTGTTAAAATAATCTCATTACATTGCATATCTCAAGGGAATATCAAAACAAGAATTATAGATGAAAGTGCTTCATTTAATTTCACTTAATCTAAAACACATCCTATAGCTGTTACCACTTCGGTTTTCAAGTGTTACAAACTGAAATGCCTGGGTAATTGTACCTGAACATTCGGGTCATTGACACACCAAAGTCACCTTTAAAGGAACACACCTTAGAGACCTGATTGCTTGCTCAGCTTAAACAACTCTAAAAGAAGTTTAAGAGCAGCCCTTTTCCTCCCAGGACGTTTTTATTGAACAAATTTTTTATCCAACATCTTTTTTATTGAAATGACTTTTTTTGACTACTTTGCAGCAAAACAATTTTTGTCAGAGAAATGTTGTTTTTTTTTAATCAATACTTTTTATTTTTTATTTAGTCTATCTTTCCCTCATATTTTTTAAAAAATTTTATACAAAATTTTTTTTTTTTAAATATTATTTATGAAAAGATATCCGTAAATTACATATTTTCTTAAAAATTATTTTTTTAACAACTTTTCCCAGATTTTTTGCAGGTCTATCTATATTTATCTAATTTATGTGTATCTTGAATATATTCACTACAATATATATATATAAATATATATAGATAGATATAGATGTGTGTGTTTGTTTGTGTGTGTGTGTGTGTGTGCACGCAAGACATATCATGGCATAGCCATACGTTTCTCCATCTCAATTTCACTTTTGAAAATCATAAAACTGTGTAACCGGTAATGTTACTCTAAGTAAATATTCTTTAAGACTCCAGTTGCATTTTCAGTTACTATGTCATACATATTTTTACCCATGTGGGATATATAATTAAACCTTTATATATATATATATATATATATATATAATGTCATCCACAGAGAGACTGTTTCGCTGTATCACAGCTCATCAGTGCGGCTAGACATCCGGTTATATATATATATATATATATATATATATATATATATATATATATATATATATATATATATATATATTTTATATACACACACAAGTATATGATTGGTGTATACAGAATAAATTCTAATAACCAACAATTACTATTCTTAAAAGAGTGCTCATTACACAATAGAGTGTTTCCCCTTATGAGGAGTGGTTAATTAATTTGAACTTTTTAAAACCTTTATTCTACAATCTACATTCAACATCATCACTTGATAAGACACCAGAGGCGTTGAAACAAAATGGCTGTTTCTCTTGTGATTTTATAACATATTTATGTTATAATTTTTAAATAAATAATTATATATATATATATATATATTGGTTATAATTGTGCATGTAGTGTAGCAGTTATCAGTGCAGATAGCGTTATTAGCAAATTGTTGGTTTCACATTACACTATTACCATTAGCAAAGGCATGAATCTGTCTCTTCTAACTGCAGGGAAAATTGTTAAGTAAAAATGGATAAAATAAGAAAACTGTTTACAATTTTTTTTTTAAGTGACTTCATCACAAGAAAGACAATAATACCACTTAGATGTGAGGGGTTACTGGAAGTGAAAGAAAATGAAAAGATTTTAAAAGGAATTGGAAACCCAATCCTAAACAGACTGGGGAGGACTGTGAACCGGATGATAGATGAACCTATGTACTTCTATTGAGGAAAAATAAAATAAAATAAAAAATAAATAGTAAATAAAATTTCAGAGTTTAGTCAGAGATATTTGTATAGAGTCGAAGTAGAGCGTAAACTTTAGCAGGGACTAGTAACCCAGTTCTATGTACTGGAAATGTAACCTGCACATAATATGTAAAGTAAGTCTTTTCAAGAAAACGAGATTAAAAACCTCAAACTGGTATCATTTCACCTAAGATATTTATCTAAAATGTACATGTTTCAATTAAAGAAAATGTCGTCTGATGAAAATTCATTTCAATTAAAAGTCATAATCTACTACCTCAAATTAGACTTATTTCAGATTCACTCCACATCAAAACCTCTCAGTTGAAAGTGAACGTTATGAAAACAAAATTAAAGGTAAAAAAAGTCACTGTCTGCATAGATGTTAAAATTTAAATGTCGGAGCCAATCATAGACAATGCCACTAAAGCAAATTCATAATGAAAAAATGCTGAGTCATGTATCTATCCTAAAAGAACTTTTGACAGTGGAGTAATGAATAGCAGCTGATTGAGGAATTGGAGAGCCAAGTTCAAGTTTTATTCAAATCCATTACATTCACTTACATGCTAATACCCTTGGGAGAGGTATGAATCCTCTTCTTCTCTCCCCAGTTATGGGTAAATAGCAGGACAGACCAGGTTCTATAGCCTTGGATGGCAACTGGTCTACTGCAGAAATAAATGGCAACCTACTGTAGGAAAAAATCTGCCTCGTCAGTCATGTATCAAAAGATACATGATCACCTAAATATGTATCATGCATGGCATATAACTGACTGACTAACACTCAACGGAGTATATAGAGTTCACCAGTGGCCATTTGGTCAACCGACTCGACACAAGCTTCAACGCCAGATCCATACACAACCAACTCTCTCATCCCTCACCCACTAAAGATACATTCTGACTTGATCCATTATAATGGCAAGACAGATAGTTTTATTTCATCTTGTCCTTTTTTTCTTTCCACCTCACTGGCAATAATTTATTTTATTTTATTTTTTTTTTTGTTACTCCTTTAACCATACCTGGTATATGACTAGACAATTTTCATGAAAAATTGTTTAATGAAAAGCTCTTTGATGAAAGGTGATTTCAATGAAAACCCATTTTAATGATAAAGTTGTTAAATGAAGAGTTCTTTGATAAATTGTAGAATAAAGCTTTCCATTTTTATGAAAAAACATTTTGATACATAGTTGTTATGATGAAAGTTCATTCAGATGAAAAACCATGTCCTGGACTCTTAAAACTAAAAACCTAAACTTGACAATTGTAACATTCATTATTGGACTTCTGGGAACAGTTCCAAAAAACTTCAGAAAAAAATGAAGGAAGTAGAAATTAGAAGAGTTGAAACCATCTAGATGACAGCAGTATTAAAAACACCTTGAATGTTAGAAATAATAATTTTCTATTAAGAAGTTATTAGCTCCTTACTTTTTCTTCTAACTCAGTGTTTCTCAACCTTTTCAAGCAACAGCACACCTCAGAGCAAATGAAAATATCACGGCACACTTAGTAAAATTTTTAAAGATCATACAATAGTGGGAGCAGTCTACCCTAGAATTTAGGTGGAAAAATAAAATCCGTGTGTCATGTCTACAAATATAACACAAAATAAATAAAGAACTCAAAGAAATGATCTTTGTAGAAAAATAAGAATATCAAGCTAAATATGACAATAACATTTATACAGTAGATACATATTAGAATTCAATTATTTTTGTTGTGCCATGAAGAGGCCAATGGTTCGAGTGTTCAAAGTGAATTGTTGCAACTAAATCTGCAAAGTTTGAGGTTATTTAGTTGCAAGTGAGTCTGCAAAGTTTGAAGTAATATGCCTGCCAATATGTGTGTGTGAAGCACGTGCCACTGAAACATGTGTATGACTGCTGGCTGATTTTGTGCAATAGCAGTAATTTTAAAACACAGTGAACAAGGAGAGTTGAGACAAGACTTATAGCTTTGTTTGTAGGAAAATCATTCTTGACTGATGCATTGTCATGGTAACATGTGTTGAGGATTTTATATCCAAACAATACATTTAAATGTTCTGACATAAAACCATAGATTTAAAAAAAAATTACATATACAAATATGAACTTTCTATATTTCAATGTTTATATTCAACTAGTTGTGCCTGTTATTTTTTTTTTTGTTGCTATTTCTTTAATGTTTGGTCAGATACGCGATAAGCATAATTTCTTCTTCAAGTGAGTGTAATCTTTATCGCTTCTTATTTTTGATGTTATAGGGTTAGGAAGCCTAATTCACATAAATAAGAAGTAGAAAATTGCAATAAAACTCATAAGGCTTTTTTAACTAATGTGAGATAAAAAGTTTAATACCTATTCATTTATTCAAATACTAACGCTGTATCATTTCTACTTCCACACACACACACATCTGTATGCCATGACAATATTTTTCAGCACACTTAAGTGGATCATGTGGCACACTAATCGAGAATCACTGTTGTAAACAAATAAAAAGCATATTTATTTTGCTGGTAAGAAGCCTTAAAATACATAGGAACTTTAGCAATGCAATGCATATCTCAGCGAGGTAAAGTAAAACCATGTAGTAAAAAAAAAAGACATCGTTTGATGTCTCCTCTTGTCTTGAATGAGAAAAAGCAGATTAATGAGTCAAATAACTTTTCTATGATTTTTATGACTTTAAATCTAAACCAGATTTGATTGGCTGCTTTGGCATATAGCAAGATAAGATGACCTGACGTTCATTTATATGTTTTCATTTTGTTTTAGCTTTGTTTCTGTCAAAGACAAAGTTTATTTAACAGATAACTGTAATGTTTTCTAAGTTTTCTTGCTTTTGAGCCTGAATTATATCAGCTTATTATTTCCTGATGAGTTACAGATGGAGACATTTTTTTTTCTTGTCCTCAAAAACCAAAGAATTCCCAACAAATCACAGATGGAAGGAATTCTCTTAATTCAAATGCAACATAAATAATAGTATCTTGTTATTACTAGTGTCACAGTGGTGCGGAGGGCTAGAAAGTGATTCATGGCCAGAATTTTTTTTTATTTGATCTCCCATATTTATTCAAGTATAACACAGATTATTACTCCTCATATGATAATGTTCTAATGGTAGGATTGATTGATTGCTTTTTTTCTTTTTTTACAGCTTATCAACCCTTTGCAGGTTATTTAAAGCCAGAAAATATTTTTAGATTACAAGAACTTTTTGGAGATAATAATGATTTACTGTTACAACTCCTGGCAATTAACCCATAGCTAGGGGGAGAAGAGGAGGATTCATACCTTTCTCAAGGGTATTTGTGCTTAAGTGAATATAACAAATGAAATTTGTTCATGAACATAAGGATAAGAAAAAATCATATTGGGAAAGATATATATATAAATAGACGAAATGAAAATTGACTCATTTTGATGTAATTCTAGAAATCATGCATGGAGGGAAGATGGTGATGCTTTCAAACAAAAGAACACAGTTCCAACAGTGAAACTTGGTGGTGGCAGCCTCATGGTTTCAGAATGTTTTCTGTAAAAGGTACTGCAAATATATCAATAATAAATAGAAAAATAAATGCTACAGCATATCAAAATATTTTGAAAGCAAATTTAATCATTTCATTTGAAAATCTTGAACTTCTTCCTGATTGGATCTTCCAACAAGATAATGATCCAAGCACACTGCAAAATCTACGAAGAAATGGATTGCTGAAAATAATGTAAATATCCTGAAATGACCAAGTCAGTCCCCAGATTTAAACCCCATTGAGAATCTGTGGAATCATTTGAAAATTCAAATTCATTTGCGAGCTCTGACAAACATCCCGGATTTAAAGACCATATGTGAAGAAGAATGGAACAAAATGCTAACTAAAATTTGCAAATCATTAATTGAGTACTACAAGAAGAGGTTGGTTGCTGTAAAAGTGAATAATGGTTATTCTATAAAGTATTAAATGAAAATTATGCATTCTTTTTTTGTATTGTACGAATACTTTTTCACCCATTAAAATGGATAAATAGGATTTATTTCTATTAAATCAAAATCTTTTCTGTTTTCTATGCATATTTAGTTATTATGTATTTGTGTACAGTTAATTATATAAAAAGTATGTTTATTCATGTTGTATCTTATGTTTTGGAGATAACATAAGGAAATAAATAACTTGCAGGTAAGTAAGGAAATAGGTTTACTACATGAAGGTGCACTTAGCAATTGACCTAATACTAACTCTGCTCAATTCCACTTATTTATATAAATGAATGATTGCATTCATTTATGTCCTATATGACATCTTTCTCTTTTGAGATTTCACTCCCTTGGAAGTCATACGTTTTATGCTTAGAGTTTATCGTTAACCTTTCTGGAGGTCACCATTTTCTTTTCATGGATCGTCTCATTTCTGGAGCTGTTTGGGGAATGGGTACATCGAACATGTTAAAGAAAACATCCATAGGTTCTTCAATTCATTATTTGGAAATACTTAAATTAAAAATTTGTATGCATACAAATATTACCACCCCCTCCACTGTATATATATTTAATAAATCAGTACATGTTCAATGGATTTATCTCATTGGCTGATTCCAGAGATTTGTGTCTTATTGCAATATATGTTTGATATGACAATTTAAGTTATTATCTAATCTCATCTTTCAACACCTCAGAACAAATGTTAATTTTGAATTTCAAATATCAAATTTTTACCAGTTTTATTCGAAATGTAACATTTAAACTTAGAACCAGTAAAAATGTTCTTTTTTTTTTAATTATTTCACACCAAGCAAGACAATAAAGCAATTAAGACACATGTGTTTTACTGAGTTTCAGAGTATATGACAAAAAAAAAAAAGAAAACTATTAAGAAGGGAGAACAATAAACGAACAAGAATTAAGAAGACAGAAGATAACAAATGAAATTTCATTTAAATTTTGAAAATCAAAGTTGACTGAGAAGTAAGAAGCTGGAAGAGAGTTCCACAAACAAGAAGTGTGATAGAAGAAACTGTTAGCCTAGAACTTAGCCAATTCAAATGTAAAATCATGAGATCTTGTTGCCAATCAGTGCTTAAATTCATAAACTATGTATTATACATGAGAGATTGTCAGAACAATTTCCATGAAAGTATTTATAGAAAAAGCACAGGACAGCTATATTACTGTAGTGGGAAAGTAACTGAAGTCAAGATGCCAAGTCAGGATTTTATCAAGAATCTTTAAATATATAGCAGGCATACCAGACCATATGTGGCAGCAATATTCAAAGCAAGGACGAATAGTAGAGTTATAAATATGTAAGATACATTTTGACAAGAAAAATTGTCTAGCACAACACAGTGAACCAACTTTCCTAGTTGCTGATTTAGCAATTGATTCAATATAATCTTTTCACTTCATGTCAGTGAAAAACATTAGTCTGAGATGGTGCAATAAGTCACTTTCCTGGAGGTTAGCATCATTCATGCTGATGAACAATAAAAAGGTTCTCTCAGACAATTAAAAGGGAGCTGTTTCATTTTGGAGGCATTAAAATTAACAAGCCATTCCTAACTCCAATTAACAACAGCATTAAGATTGTTTTTTAAATCAAACCACTCAGTCTTACAATTAAGACAAGAATAAATGGTTGTATCATCAGGATAGACACTGAGTTAAGAACTGATGCTGTCAGGAAAGTCATTGATGAAAATTAGGAACAAGGTAGGTCCAAGGATAGAGCCCTGGGGGATGCCTGTATTAATGCAAAAAGATCTTGAATAGTGGCCATTCAGGACAACTGTCATCTTGCAATTTGGTAAGAAAGACTGAATCAATTCAAAAAATTCATCCAGAAATGCCATAACCTTTTAACTTGTGAAGAAGATCAATGTGCCAGACTCTGTCAAATACTTTTGAAATATCCAAAGCAACAGCTCAAATTTCAACATTCTTATCTAAAGCTTAATAGACTCTTTCAGCAATGACGATTAACATCAGCAGTTGACCTAGAAAGGCAAAAGCCATATTGCTTATCTGAAAGAAAACCCAGCAAAGTGAGATGCTTAACCAATTCAGAGTTGATTAGAGCGTCTAGTACTTTGCCAAATTTTTTATTAATATCACTATATATACTTGTATACTTACTAAACTATGCATATACATAATTTTTTTTATTTTTATAAAATATATATATAATTGCATCATTATTGCAAAGTCCCTAACAATCACATCATTCAGAAAATAGAAAAATCCATCTTCAAATTTATCAATTTATTTATTTTAAATTACTTAATTATACATTGAATTTATTTTATTTGATTAGTTTTATATTATTGACTTCCAGCAAGTATCAAACATCTTTAAATTAAATTGTGGCTATATTTAATTATTGCTTATTAAGATAAACACAGTAAATATTCTGAAATATTATATATATATATACATACATACATATATATATATATATATATATATAACTGCCCTGTGGAACTGACTCTTAACTGAGTGTTTCCCTGATCACTAAACTCTTAACCAGTTCATGGCTAAGGTTAGCTGTTATCTTCCACTCCTATACATACAAATGGCCTCTACATGTAACACTCTCCCTCAAGTGGCTCCAGGGCTTTGTAAAGGGTGAACCTCACAGTAAAATATATATATATATATATATATATATATAGAGAGAGAGAGAGAGAGGGAGGGAGATATACAAATAATATAATCAATCAATATGATATGAACAAGAGATGATGTGACAGAAATGTGGTTCTGCCAAAGGATTCTTAAATGGGAAAAACTCAAACTCCACTTATAGCAACAAAAGTCAGGAAGTTAGGGAGAGCCATAACCACCCACTTTATGTAGTTACACAACACATAAAGAAGATGTTTCTATACCCTCGACTGGCTCTTGGGCCTTGTATAGGGTGAACATTATTGTAAAAAAATTACTGAAAAACATGTAGATGGATTGTGTAAACAAGGATAGTAAGAAAGCAATCATGGCTAAGAGCTACAAAGAACAGGAAGTTGGGGAGAGCCATGATCATCCTCGTTTTGGAGGCTCTATAGCTGAGATATTTTGACTCATAAATATCTAGTTCTAGTCCTCATGGTCATCTAATCATCAAATGGCCAACAATATATATTGCCATCAAAAGTAAATGTATTTGACCTACAGCCAGTGTTACTAAAATCCATCAGTAAAACTAAATTCATTTATTTTCATATTGCTTCAATCTCATCATCAGCATCAACGTCTCCTGGGGCATTCATAGATTAATACTTGGTCGTGGCAGTATTGAAATTTGATCATCTATTAATGATGAATTACAAAATAAATCACTAATTTTAAACAATACTGCGAATATAGAAAACACCATGTTGTACAGGTTTATTCAATAATATGTACCACTCTATGGCAAATTGGTTTGATTAGATTTAGTTTCAAGTAAATATGTATTATTAACCAGTCATATCTCACAGGGTTTTTTTTTTGGGGGAAAAAGTTAAGCAATATAACAGAAGGTGAAACAGGAGCTGTGGAAGACTATGTTGCTCTCATCTTTCAAGTAGGGGAAATTTTTTGCCTACCTTAAAACTCAGCATCTTGGCATTTTGCTTTGATTCTATTGCTGGCCCCAAACTTCAGTAGGGGATATGCAAAATATTTTATTTGCTAAAGTTAATCCAGTACAAGGCTCCAGTGCCTCTCAAAGTAGAAGGTTATTTTTAAAACGTTTCTGAAGAATAAAATGTGTGATATGAATGAAAGAGGTGTTTACAGTGAAATGAAGAATATGAGATTAACTATTTCCGTTTCAGTTCTCTTTGAAGAAGAAAAATTAAATTAGATATTTGTCACAAGGGATTAATAGCAACCACATTGTTACAAAACACTTCCTTTTGTAAGGAAATGTTATTATAAACAAGGTTTGTAAAATCCATTATTCTGTCATGAAGGCAATATTTTGAAAATGGCAAATTACTAATTGGAGAAAGCCAACTAAGGTAAGTGCATCAGTAAGCCTTGATTGTATAAATATTCACTGGTGGCAGGATATTTTTAGAGAGCATATATTTTAAGTTGTAGCCAAATACTAATTCTTAGACATTTAGTTGCAACTTCCAGACAACAATGATCTTTTATTTATTTATTTTATTTATTTTATGTTTATTTTATTTTATTTACAAGGCTTGAAGGATAAACTAAAAGTAACATAAATCTGTCAAGGTCTCCCAAGTTGAATATAGACTTAACAGCAAAGAAAGAAAATATAGCCTCTTTGTTTCACAAGTACACCTTCACAGTTTAAATTAGAAAACAGGTTGTCATGTCCATAAACAAAGGAATAAATAAAAATTAATTGTAGTGTCAAAAAAATAATTATAATAAAATAATTATGACCATTATAATTATCATTAATTCACTGATTCTAAACCAATGAGAATCCTGTTCTGGGTATGATGATAAACTACATCCAGCAGCAAAGGCCTCTGATCAAGAGGTTTTGAGGAGCATGGAACCACGACTTAATTGCTGGTGTTCCCAGGTCCACCCTGACCCGAGGTGGTAGCACCTGTTAGGGTCCCAGCTATGGGCAAATAGTTAACCCCGAAACCGGGGTAAAGATGGATTTTAATAGTAGGAATACTTTGTAAAAAAAAAATTATTATCAGCAATAAGTTTTTGAAGCAAAATAACTATTACCAGCAATACATTTTTGAAAAAAAAATATTACTAACAATACGTTTTTTGAAAAAAATATTACCAGCAATACATTTTTGGAAAAAAATATTACCAGCAATTCTTTTTTGAAGGAAAAATTATTACCAGAAACAGATTTTTGACAAAACAAAATATTATCAGCAATAAAGACTTTGTCAGCATTAAATAACACATTGAGGTTGATATGCCATAAAACACAACAAACCAAACCAAACCAAAATAAGAATCAATCCCACTTTTCTCCTCTACACAGACAAGCAGTTCACATGGACAGGTCATTAACACATGAGGCAGTAAAAATTCCATTTCCTTTTACTTTTCAGGTCATAATAGTAACATTTATCTTTTAGCACTCAACAAATAAAGTAAAAAAAATGAGAAAGAATGTATACACTTTACTTATTGTTTAGCTTATTATTCTGTCAGATTCCGATCCATATTTTATCTACATTTGACCCCAAACGCAAAATATTACTTAGTATTACCGTCTCCAACACCACAATGCAACTACATAATAAATTATACAGTTTTCCATGTTTTGTTGTTTCTCATTTTTACAAGTATTTTTGTATATATAAATGTTTGGGGGTTTATAATTATTTACTGTTATATCTCCCCTACAAGGTTATGAAATTATAGGATTGTATGGACTTCAACATTACAGATATCCAGTTATTAATTCAATTACTAGCATAGAACACATGAAAATGACAGGATTATTTATATATGGATCTGTGTCTTGGATCAGTATAGTATCTGTGCACTTCCCCTAGAATCAGTGTATCTCTGCATTTTTGCCTATGATTAGAGTATTTGTGCACTAGGATCAGTGTATTATCTGTGGACTGTTGCCTAAGTCAGAGTATCTTTGCGCTTTTTCCTAGGATATGAGTATCTGTTCACTTTTTTCTAGGATCATTCTAGTATCTGTTTAAATTTTGCCAAGGGTCTGTATATCTATGCATTTTTTGCTATGATCAGTCTGGTATCTTTTGCCTCGGATCAGGATAACATTGCACTTTGTCTATGATCAGAGCATCTGTGCACTTTTGTCTAGGATCATTATAGTATCTGTGCACCTTTTTGCTATAATCAATGTAGTATATGTACACTTTTTGCCTAAATCAGGTTAACATTACACTTTTGCCGATGATCAGAGCATCTGTGCACTTTTGTCTAGCTGTGTATGGGTTGCCAAGGATCTACATATCTGGGCACTTTTTGCTATGATCAGTGTGCATTTCTGCCTCGGATCAGGATAACGTTATATGTTTGCCTATGATCAGAGAATCCGTAGACTTTTGTCTAGGATCATTGTAATATCTGTATACATTTTGCCCTGATCAGTGTAGTATCTGTGCAGTTTTTGCAAAGAATCAATGTAACATTACACTTTTACTTATGTTTTGGGTACCTGTGTACTTTCCTGTGTTAAAATGAATGTAACAAACTCTGTTCAACTTTCTCCATTGTTGTGCTCCCATCACACAATATCTATATAATATTTTGTGTTTGAGATTATATCTTATGGTCCAGTGCAATCTTTATTTATTTGAAATTAAAAAAATAGATATCAATAACTATACTATTATGTTTACTTATGACAACATTCAGATTGTATAATAAAATCTCACACAACTAAATAATTTTTTGTAAATATTTCTAATGAAAACAGATATTACACTATACAGGGTGTCCATAAAGTTCGTGTGCACTATAAAAAAATTATAACTTTATTTGTATTTGTGATAGAAATAATCTTTAAAAAATGTTATAAAGTTTAATGTACCTAGTTTTAAGTATAGCTAAAATAACTAATGTGATTTCAGGCATTACTGTAAATCAGTTGGCAAATGTTTTCTGTGAACTGCAAAATCATATTACCCTTTGTATTGCTAATGATGGAGGACATGTGGAAACTTAAATAAAATTTCAATAAAACATTAAAAAATATAGATTTACTTCTTTCTAATCCTTTTTACAAATTATTTCTATTGCAAATACAAATAAAGTTATAAATTTTTAAAGTGCACACGAACTTTATGGACACCCTGTATAATTCTCTTGGTATATTTATTATATAAATATAAGTATTTCCTGAAAGTTCTGCCAATATCCATTTCCATTATTCAACCTCATTTAAGATCTTAGAGCCCACAACACTGCGCCACTGATAATTGTGCACTCTATAATCTTTTCAACAGTTATATGCACTTTGCCATGGCTACATCCAGTTTTGAATTCAGAGTTGTCTTCTCCTAGACTGGTTGCCAACCATAGCTAAAAAGCCTAATCTGTCTTGCTATTTAATCCATAGATAGAGGTTGAAAACATGTTTTCATACCTTCCCTAAGGGTATTTGTGTGAAAGTGAATATAACTCTCTTTCTTCATAGCTATGCTCCCATCATGCAATAACTATATAATATTATGTATTTGTGGTTATATCTTTTTTATGATACATTGCAATCTTTATTGATCTGAAATTAAAAATATAGATATCAATAACTATACTATTATAGTTATTTATAATAACAAACTTCAAATGAAATAATAAAATCTCACAATACTATATAAGTTATTGTAAATATTTCTAACAAAAAAAGATATAATTCTCATAGTATATTTATTGTATTTAAGTCCAGGCCCATCTCACTCCTGTTGGGGGAACTGCCCCTGATTGACCATATCTTCAGGAGTGTAGATGTACTCACCATGCTTGGCCATCTGCAGGCTGGTGAAGCTATTTAATCCATTGTTGGGATGCATGGCTATTGAGTTCATTTGCCTTTTAAAGGTTCTTGTTTTATGTGCTGTTGGGATTCCACTCACCCATCTCACCAGACAAAGGTCTGGTCGAGGAACCAGTTTAGTTGACAACTACTCAGCCAATCAGGTTTTCAATTCACAGTTGTCCCTCGTCTTAACTGGTTGCCATCCAAGGCTATAGGTCCCAGTCTTTCCTGCTCTCTACCCATAGCTGGTTGAAGAGAAAAAATTTTCCAATGGTATTTTCATGTAAGTGAATATAACAAACTGGAATTCAAACTCATCTCTCCAATTCCTCAAGCCAAGCCATTATCCATTACTCCACTGTGCTACCATTTATTATAACTCCTATTTATTATATAAGTGTCACTATTTCCCGAAAATTCTGCCAACATCAATTTACATTACTAAACCTCAGTCAAGATCACAGAGTCTACAATTCTGTACCACTGTTGATTGTAAATGCTATAATTTTTTCAACAGCTATATGCACCTTGCCAGGGCTACATACAGTTTTGAATCCAGAGTTGTTGTTCTCCTAGATTTGTTGCCAACCATGGTTAGAGAGCCTAGTCTACTCTGCTATTTAACCTATAGCTAGGGTTAGAAGAGATGGATTCATACCTTTCCTATGGTATTTTTTATGAACTCCATAATCTTTTCAACAGCTATAAAGTGTGCTATAGTTTTGAATTTAAAGTTTTCCTTTGCCTAGACTGGTTGCCAACAGTGGCTAGAGAGCCGTGTCTGCCCTGCTGGGAACAGAAGAGATAGATTCATACCTTTCCCAAGGGTACTTGCATGTAGGTGAATATAACAAACTTGGCTAGAATTCAAAGTCATTTGACCAATTTATAATTCTGAACTTAATTATCAGTTTTTTAATATTAATTTTATTGTAAAAATATTAAAAACTGGATTTACGTAATAAAGTCTGAAATATCAGATGCCTGCATTTGTAAATTTAACAGATTTTTTTTTTTTATTCTTGTTTTTTTTCCTTGTTTCTTTCTTGTTTTCTCCAACATAAAAATTTCAGGAAAAAAACAAAACAAGAATTTGTCAGATTATCACAAATGATCTTTGACCTTTGTGCCAAATGTCCAATGTCCAGTCGTGATCTTTGACTTGATGGATGTGTTTGAGGATTTGATATCTTATCCAACACTCCTTTGTAAAAACCTTTTCCTCCAATTAACTCTAATCACTTCCTCTTTCTCTCGCTTTCTCTCCCCAAACTATTGCAGCAAGAAAAGGCATCCCTGCTACCATCAATCTGACGGTATCTCGAAAAAAAAAAGAAAAAAGAAGGAAGATTTTTCAGGATTGGGTGGTGCTGACTTATTTTTTTCAAAGCATCCTATCTTTCTATTTCTTGTATTACAGCCTGGCTTTCATCTGTCACTCTTAAAGACCTGCTTATCCTCCACCACATCTTCACAAAGCAAATCCCTCTCTCCTCATCAACCTCAGCCAACAGTTTTACAATGCCCAGTAATATTAGATTGTTGATATGATGTTTCATGTACAGAGTGTGATGTAATTTGTCTATTGGCAAATCGAAATTTTACACGTCATTCCCAGGAGTAAAAAAAGTACAAATAGCCCAGATATAAATAAATAAAATTACCAAAAAAAAAAAAAAAAAACAAACTTACTGGTCATCACATCCATTATTGATGAAAATTGGCCAGCCTGAAAATGGCAGGTTTATTCATCTGGGACTGATGACCCCAATCAGTTAAATTGTCCAGTCTTCACTTTTCTCTACAAAAATGGAACCTAGAAGAGACTATTTGATCTGATCTGATCTGATGATATTCCGAAAGCAACTCTCTTGGCACTTTGGGGAAGAATGGGAATTGTCCAGAATGGTTCTCCAAAGATAGTGTGATGCAGAAAGAAAGTTAATTTCTCATTAATTCTTGGGGTCTGCAGTGCATTGACCAGATTAGCTTTTCTAAAATCTGACTAATGCCAAAAATGAACAAGTGATACATGGCTCAACCCTTACATTCATTTCATTATTTCACACTGATTTTAGAAGTAAATGGTCATTTGAACAAGTTGAGTGCAAAAAGCATGTAAAATCCTAAATCAGATATACTTTGCATACAATCAGTATATAGCATTAAGTGACAGCAGCAGAAATACCAATGTATATTTTTCTTCTTGCTTATTGTCTGGTTCATACTCCTCCTCAGTCTTTTGAACAAGAGTAGAAGTTTATCCCTTGTATCCAGTTTAGAACTGGGTTTCTGGTTCCTTTAATTCTATACTTCTGACATCTCTGCCTGAACCTTGAAATTTTATTCTATAATTATTATTTTTTTCCTCTCCCAATAGGATTACATAAGCTTGCCTATCATCCAATACACACTCCTCCTTGATCTTTTGAACAGGAGTAGAGGTTTATTTCTTGTTCCCTGTTTAGGATTGGATTTCCGGTTCCTTCTAAAGTCTGCTCCAATTCTATACTTCTAATGTCTTCATTAACTTATTCACTAATTAACTATTGACCTCTTTAAGTCTAGAATTAGCATTTATCTTTCCTGAATAGCCCCAAGATCTACACTTCTTTCTCTTTCTAATATTAATACAACTCCACACAGTAACTTTGAGTGTCTCTTGGGCCCCTACAGTTCAGATTTGAAGTCTTTTGGCTTCTAGCTTTTCATAAAGTTAAAATAAATGTTGAAAGGCTGTTGATAAGAGTAAAGACAACACAACATGGTAGCTGATATCAATCTCAAAAGAAGTTATTGAAAACTGTTTTGAAAATGAAATGGGCACTGAGATAAATGAATGAAATTAAGTAGAACTTGATGAGTGGGAATCCTGAGAAAGGTCTGTTTTGAAAAATTGGTATGGACACTGGGGTATATGAATGAGATTAAGGGAACATGATGAGGCAGCTGATGGCAATCCTGAAAGATGACTTTACAGACTGATGTGAAAAATGGAAGAGACACTGGGATGTGTAAATGAGATTAAAGAAAATGTGATGAGGCAGCTGATGGCAATCCTGAAAGAGGGCTTTGCAGACTGGAAGGGGCACTGGGAAGAGACACATGATAAGCAAATTAAGTACTCTTATTGGGTGGAAAAAAGTAAATAAATAGTAAATAAAATTTCAGAGTTTAGACGGAGATGTTAGACATATAGAGTTGAAGTAGAATTTAGAAGGATCAGAAATTCAATCCTAAACATGAAACAAGGGATAAACTTCTACTCCTGTTCAAAAGAACTACCAGGAAGTTGTGGCGAGCCATGATTGCCAACGTTCTGAAGGGACACACAACATAAAAGAATACAGTATAGATTGAAAGCAAGGTAGCAAGAGGAAACAGTAACCTGAGAGTATAGAGCTACAAATTATAGGAAGTTGTGAAGAGCCGTGACTGGCCATGATTGCCAACATTCTGAAGGGATACACAATATAAAAGAAAACAGTACAGATTGAAGACAAGGTAGCAAGAGGAAAAAGTAACCTGAGAGTATAGAGCTACAAATTATAGGAAGTTGGGAAGAGCCGTGACTGGCCATGATTGCCAACATTCTGAAGGGACACACAACATAAAAGAAAACAGTACAGATTGAAGACAAGGTAGCAAGAGGAAAAAGTAACCTGAGAGTATAGAGCTACAAATTATAGGAAGTTGTGAAGAGCCGTGACTGGCCATGATTGCCAACATTCTGAAGGAACACACAACATAAAAGAAAACAGTACAGATTGAAGGCAAGGTGAAGGCAAGGTAGTAAGAGGAAAAAGTATCCTGAGAGTATAGAGCTACAAATCATAGGAAGTTGTGGAGAGCCGTGACTGGCACATGAATGGTCTTTGCAGTACAGCACTGACTCTAATTCAGTATGGTACCAGTTTCTTGAGAATTGCTATCTTGTTGAAGTTACTATCAAAGCTGAACATGTCTGTTTAGTACAAGCCCTGTCCCCCAAAATTATGTTGATCAGCAGATCTCTGATCTCCCCCACACCGACACACACATTTCTTTGAGAAGAAATAGAATAATCAGGTCTGTTGTGTAGGGTTTCCTACAGCTAACATTGCTTATCACAAAATCCAGGCCCTAAATGTTTGCTAGTGGGACTACTGAACCTACCCACATTCCACGGATATAACATGTCATCAACTTTAATCATGATAATCTGAAGACATTTCACTTACACACTTGGCCCACTTACAGCTTTTTTTTCTTCTGTTGTTTTCTTTCTTTTAAAAGATGCTGCAGTGTGCATGCAGTATTTTGTTATTATTGACCAGCTTATGCATTTAAAGTGTAAAATCACATTTTTAAAATACTTATGAAATATAGAACCTGAAAAATATCCATCAACCTTTTGCATTTCCTGATTTAAATAAACCTTCCCCCCTGCTCTTGGGTGAATATCATATTGTCATTCTGCTTGTTCTTTACTTAGTATGTATGTTACATTCTGCCAATATCACATAAATAATGGACTATTCCATTTTGTTCATGAGGAAAGACAGAAAAGACTTATCAGAGACACTGTATAGTTTCACTGAAAGAAAGAAAGAAAGAAAGAAAGAAAGAAAGAAAGAAAAAAAGAAAGAAAGAAAGAAAGAAGGGATAAGGTTCTTATGTGTTTAATATCTGCATCAGTGAAATGGTTGGTTGGTTGATTTTGTTTAGTGGCATATCTACCTCTATGGGTCATTTAATGCTGAAATCTAAATAATTTGAACACAATTTTATAGCTTCAACTAAATATATTAGGTTGGTGCAAAAATAATGTCGTCTTTTGACGTTCAACTTCAAAAGACGACATCATTTTTGCACCAACCCAATATTTCAAGTGCAATTGTATGCCTTCAACTACAGATAAAATGTATTGCTGGTTATGTATTGTCAGCCATTTCTTCTATAAGAATGTATTACTGGTATTTTTACTATTAAAGTATATTTTTATACTTTTATAGTGTTTTTGTTTAGTGTTGGGGGGCTCATTATTTTTCCATAGCTGGGACCCTAACAGGTGCTACGACCCCCAATGAAATTGAAAAACATGTCTATTTCAAATCTTTTCATTTGTATTCTTTCACTAATGACCTGAACAAAAGTTAAGTTCAAATATTTATTAATGCAATAAGAGAATTTCCACAGGTATTTTATGGTTGTAGAACCCACAAAGAGGATATTCAATCATTAACTTAAGATACATCTTTTTCTATGCATCCCTTTAGGACATAGGCGATCACTGCTCTCCACAACTTCCTATCCCTTGTGGTCCTCAACAGTTTTTCTCCCTTTGATAAGGTTCCCCCCATTCTGCCCTCCATTCATATATCGCTGTCTTCGTCTATCTCTCTTGCCCTCAATAAGCCCCGTGAGTGTTAAGTTTTCCAAGCCATCCTTCCTCATTATGTGTCCAAGGAATTTCAGCTCTCTCTTTCTGATTTTGAGTATTAGTGTTCTTTCTTTTGCCATTTCTTTGAGACTTCCTTGTTCCATCCATGAAATTTTCAGTATCCTTCTATAGAACCATATCTCTGTTACCGCCTCATCCACTGGGAGATTGTCCAGCACTCACTGCCATATAAGAAGCAATCCAGTACTGTCTATATTTCTGCAATGAGGTATTAGGTACACTATTTACATTATTTGGACTACTGTCCTCATCTTTGTTGCCATATTTATTACAATGTTTCAGCCGTTGTACGATCCGGCCTTCTTCAGGTGGTTGGAATGTCGAACTGAACCCTTACTGGGGTAGACTGTTCTAGTTCCACGTGACATTTTTAATGGATGTCAGTTAACAGTTATCTCCTGTTAATTTCCCTCTTAATGTTCTCCACTGCCTTAATCGGATATTGAACTGACACTCTTTGGGTCCTGTCACTGGATCTAACCAATGCCTTTATCTGCTATGCCATGTGTCCTTGAGGGGTTCAGTTCGACATTCCAACAACCTGAAGAAGGTCGGAGCGTACAACGGCCGAAATGTTGTAATAAAAATGGCGACAAAGATTAGAACAATAGTTCGAATAATGTAAATAGTGTACAATCCAGTACTCTTTTCTTTGTTTCTAACAAAATTTTTCTGATCTTTACAGTTTCACTGATCTCAGTATTGCACTTTCTATCCTCCATCAAAACACATCCTAGATCTTCTATACCTGCTTAATATTTATATCTCCAATTTGTAACTGACATCTTGGGTTTTTTTCTCTTGCTGATGACCATACTTTTGCCTTCTTGCAATTAATGGTTAGTCCTTTTTTCTTGCTTTCTTCTACTACCATATCTAGGAGGTCCTGTGTGGAGCAAGTAGCCATGACTAAATGTAAAATAAGTAACAGAAGAGTCCAACAAACAGAATTGCCAAAGTTTGCAATAACAAAAAAAATAAAAGCAAAGAACAGGTAAAAAAATAACAGAAAGCAAGTAAACAATATATGCAAAGCAAATTAACAGTAATAAGGCAACTGTCGAAACTCCTAAATGTAGCCATCTCTTCTACTCCAATAGCTTCATGTCTCGCACCTCTCGCCTGTGGAACTCCCTTCCCTATTCCTGTTTCCCTGTGAGCTATAATCTCCAGCTATTCAAGTGTAATGTCAATCGACATCTCCAGTTGCCTTGATCTATCCACTACCCTCCTCCTCATCCTTTCTTCTATCACTCCTATCTGATCTTGCTCTAAATTTTCTGTAACCCCTTGCGTCCTAGTGGCTTCCCGCCTTGCTTGGGGTGAAATGCTTAAAAAAAAAAAAAAAAATATATGTCAAAAAGTTCAGATAGATTGGAATCAGCATGCTGTAACTTTCTTTCCAAGTTGGCCATCAGCACAGCGGTATCTGCATATCTTATATTGTTAAGATTATGCCCATCAGTAATAAATCCTGGTAGGGTCTCCAACTTTCTTAGGATAACATCACTGTAGAGGTTGAATAAATCTGGGGAGAAGATACATCTTTGTTTCAAACCCCTTTCTATTTTTGTGTAGCTACTCAATTCATTTTCTATCCCAACACAGATGGTTTGCTCCTAGTATAAATTCTCAATTATTCTAACCTCTTTTCTGACAGAAAATTCAAATAAGAAAACCATGAAAAATGATAGCTATTATTATTACATATAATCCCATAATTATTTAATTCTACAAATCCCTATGATAACATGAATTTCATTAATATTTTTCTTAAAATTGTCCTAAACCCAATCATATTTTTATTTTATGAATACTTAAGAAATAAAACTTTTTACAAAGAAGGCATAGAAAATATGATACTCACAGGACATACTTATGGTAAGAGTGACAAAGAGAAATATTGTGTAATTTACCTAAAGTGATTGTGTGAATGGATGACAGGAGAGTGAGTCAGGGAGCCAGCCAGCCATGATCTCCCACGTCTTGAAAGGACATGGCATGTAAAAGATGTCTATTGTCCCTTTTTCTCATAAAGAACACATTCCGGTTGATTGATTTAAAACCATGCATAATTTTTAACAGATCTACTGCTTTATAATAAACTTGGAAGGCTTATTGAACCTAATTTTTTTTTTTTAATTATTTGTTCATAAATACTTCAGAATTTGAATAGATTACAGTTAAACTTGACACTTCATGAACACGAATACCAATTCTTTATGCTTATGTGAAAATTTCAGAAAAACTATTAGATTTCAATCAATAGACATATATGAGAAGAAAAATTTGCAAATTTAATTTGGAACATTTAAAAAAAAATCATCTCTCTAGGTGAAATGCGTGAAGAGTTATGCTTAATTGAATGCGACCAGTCAAAATAACCAGGCAGCTATCTTGATGGCATTATAACTGCGTGGGGAAACCTGTCAAAGAAAAAAATATGGAATCATATTTTTTTTAAAACTTGTTACAAGGTGTAATTTAACATTTTAGTGAGAAATTGCTTGTAACATTTCATGCCCACAGAATTTCAAATTCCACTGCACTTCAATTAATGTCTAATCAACTGAAATGGTCAGAATATTACTTAATAAACAGTTCTTGATAAATTCATTCATTTTCTATGGATTATCAACCCTTTGCAGGCTATTTAAAGCCAGAAAGTATTTTTATATTGTAAGAATTTTTTTAGTTAATAATGGTTTAGTGATACAAGTCTTACTAATTAACCCATAGCTGGAGGAAGAGGAGGTGGTTTCATAAATAATCAGAATTTGATAAATAAACAAGAAATTATAATGTAGATATGAAGTGAGGGATCACTTCTATGTTACAATCATTATATAAATTGATCCCTCACTCAATGGTCACCGCAGTTTCTATACATTTATATTCCAGAGAATGTAAATAAATCTAAAAGATATGCATGTGTAGCTAATCAGTATTTGATTGACTGATTCTTTTTCTACGGTTTATCAACCCTTTGCAGGTTATTTAAAGCCAGAAAGTATTTTTAGATTGTAAGAATTTTTTTTAGATAATAATGGTTTAGTGATACACGTCTTACTAATTAACCCATAGCTGGAGGGAGAAGGCATGGTTTCATACCTAATCAGAATTTGATAAATAAACAAGAAATTATAATACGGATATAAAGTGAGGGATCACTTCTATATTACAATCAATATATAAACATATCCCTCACTTAATGGCCACTGCAGTTTCTATACATTTATATTCCAGAGAATGTAAATAAATCTAAAAGACATGCATGTGTAGCTAATCAGTATTTGATTGACTGATTTTTTTTTCTACAGTTTATCAACTCTTGCAGAAAAGCCATTTTTGGGGGAGGTAATAATCATCTCGTGATACAAATCTTAATAATTAATGCATAGGTAGGGGTAGAAGAGTTGGATTCACAACTTTTCCCGACTGGACATGGAACCATCTTCAATTAACAATTCTGTGCCATTATCCATTACATCACCAGCACACCCAAGGCTACAGCACCTGGTAGTATTCCCATGCAGACACCCATCTAGGTACTGACCAGACATGATGTTACTTAACATCAGTGATCATACAGGAACTGGTGTTTCGACATGATATGGCTGAAAAGCCACTACAGGAGTTTTTAATAAAAGGGGAGTTGGGAAATCATTTAATGGGATAAAAATTTATAATTTAAGTAAAGAAACATTTTTTCAGAACCATTACTCTAACATCAGGAGGCACGGTGGAGTAATGGATTGCGGATCGGATTGAGGAATCTGAGAACTGAGTTCAAATTCTAGTAAAATCCATTACATTCACTTATATGATAATACCGCTGGGAAAGGTATGAATCCTCCTCTTCTTCCCCCAGTGATGAGTAAGTAGCAGGACAAACCAGGTTCTGTAGCCTTGGATGGAAACTGGTCTATCACAGAAAGAAATGGCAACCTACTGCAGGAAAAAATCTGCATCCTCAGTCATTTTCAAACAATACATGATCGCCTAAGCGTGTATCACACATGGCACATAACTGAACTAAACTCTAACATCTGACACAGAAAACCAAAATTTCAGTGGAACAGTGAAAGATGCCTTCCAAAAACTAAGCACAGTATTAAGAAACAAGAAAATTTAATTAGAAACAAAGGAAGAGTGCCAAGATACTATGTAACATCAATCCTCCTATATAGCAGTGAATATAATTTCCTCACAGATGAAGAAGAGACTTGAGGTGACAGATATGTGATTATACCGAAGGATGGTGAAAATACCCTGTACAGAGCATGGAAGCGACAAAGAGGTTTTAAGAAAAATGGAACTAAAATTAGAAAGAGAGATAAAATTACTGACACACATAATGAGGAAAGTAAGCTTGAAAAATATGACACTCACAAGACATATAGAAAACAAAAGGAAGTAGCAAGTAACATGCCAAATGAGCTTGCATAAATGCGCAGCAGAAGAACATGATCAGCGAGAGGTAGTAAGGGCCAGAATATTGCTTAGTGTTATAATGGCTAGGAATTTGCGGAAGGCCATGATCATGCATGTCCTAAAAGGACACAGCATTTAAAAGAGGAAGAAGACTGTAACACTCACTTATTACACACTTTTTTTTTTTATTTTTTTTTTTTTTGTAATCAATATCTTGGGATGCTCAGTGTGGTGTAATACAGGACTGGTGTGTACTAACCCTGAGACCAGAGTGGGTTAAGTCTGATTGAATATTTGTGGATTTTGACATCATACTGGGGTATTTTTTATTCTTCATCCAAATCTCTGAATTATATATAAAATTCAATATTTTTTATCTATAATGTTGAATGTGTTTTATAATTATTTAACTTTTTAACAAGAAAAATCTCAAGATGATGTTAAAAATTTCCACAAAACATTGTTGATCTATTTAAGATGGGATAATCTATTGTGATATGTCTGTAATATATCTAATTTATTGTTTTTGTTTTCAATTTTTCTAGTTGAATTGTTCACTTATATTACATATTATCCATTATTGTACATAATTAGGTTACAATAAAATTTGTAATTTATATGAATACTACCTTATAAAAATCAAGATGTACTAGAATGGGGACTCTGTATCAGAGTTTCAAGATGCAGGGTTGCCTATAGGACCCTTGAACCAGCCCTGGTGTAGTGGATAAGAGCTGGGAATTAGTAATTGGAAAGCTGAGTTTTAATTCCAGTTGGGTTCATTATATTTACTTATGCACAACTACCCTTGGGAAAAGTATGAATCCCTTTCTTCAAACCACAGCTATGGGTTGAATAGCAGGACAGACTGGGTCCTATAGCCTTGGTTGGTTTTGTGATGTCAACAAACACTTATTGCCACTTTTGTGATGCCAACGAATACTCGTTGTCACTTTTCCGTATAATAATAGAGGATAGAGTGGAAATAGTGATCAATCTAGACATCATGCATCTTCCTTTATATGCGTTTCCTCTATGGTCACATGATCCACTTAATTCAATAATGGGATCACCTGTGTTTGTTCTCTGGTGATTTATGCTCAAACTCAAGTGTCAGCAGCGACACTTTATTCCTATATAACCTTTGGCAACTGCAGAAAGAAATGGCAACCTGCTGTTGGAAAATCTTCTAACTAGTAGTCAGTCATAAATTGAAAGAGACATGATTGCCCAAGTATTTATTATATATGGCACTTAACAGACTGAATCAATGTGTGTAAATTCAAGAGAAATCTGTTTATTTTATATGTGACAGCAGATATTTTAGATCCGTTTTTATACCAGAGAACAATATCTTTACTACTGTTCAGCTTTAAATTTCTTTCTTGCAGTCCTAAAACAGTTACTATCTACAAATAAAAAATCTCCCAGCTTTTCAGTTTAATTTGGGATTTTGTTTGTGGTTTCTTTATAGAAACCAATGTTCGTATAATTTATCACATTTAGAAGGTATGGCTTTTAGCAAGAGGAAAATCCCAAGATGTGAGCTATGAATTGGAGATGTCAAAATCAAACAAGTACAGAAGTTTAAATATCTTGAAAGTTTTTTAGCAGATGACAAAATTGTAGGGAAAATGAAATAAAACCAATAAATAAAATAATAATAACAAAAAAACTCATTCTCCCATGATGTAAGTTATAAAAAAACTGGAAAAGGTTTCTGGTTACATGTGCAATTTTAAGACCCCACTTCTGGAAAGGACAAAATCTTCCTTCTTCTCCTCCTTTCTTCAAGATGTGAATCATTTGGTAATAGTGATCCTACTGTGGAATGTTAGTTTCCCTGGTCAACTAGCAACTGCACTTTTTCCACTCACTAACAACATTAGCAGATGTGTGTTAGCAGCCTTAGTCATGACATACATGTTTGGTCTTCCCAACTCAATGCCAAATTGACTTGAGCTTGACCATATTTACCTGTTCATATCCATTACTTCCCATAAATTATTTCAGAACAAAACAAAAAACTGGACTTACTCAAGAGACCTTTTAACTTTATTTCAATACAGTCAACATAAGGAATAAATGTCTGTAGCAAAAGGTTTTTTGTATACTTCTTCTTCCTTCACCTAAAAAATAGACACAAAACCCACAAACGTAACATCTACAGAATATGTGACACTGAGATCCAAAGATGCATTGGAATAGCAAAGGATGCATTCCAAAAAGTAAAAGTTCTAAGAAACAAGAAGATTTTGATAGAAGCAAAATAAAGAGTGCCGAACTGCGATGTGATACCATTTCTCCTATATCGCAGTGAATGCTGGATAATTTTTTCAACAGATGAAGAAGACTTGAAGCAACAGTGATGTAATTCTACAGAAGGATGCTGGGAATACATGGATGGAGTATGTGAACAAAGAGGAAGTTTGAAGGCAAATGGAAGCAAAAAGGACACTTAGACTCAGAATCAGAGGCATTTGAAATTTCTAGGACATTTAATGAAAAAAGAAAGTTTGGAGAATTTAACAGTCACAGGACATATTGAAGGCAAGAAGGACAGAGGGGAATAGTAAGTAACCTATATAAAAAGTGTGTGCAAATGGATGGCAGAACATTGAGTGGGAAGGTTTGTAAAAGACAAATATTGCAAAGAACTAAAAAGACATTGCCACCAATCTAGTACAATACTTTGAATTTATAAAGTCTAAGTTTCATAGCAAAGAGTTCATCTGAACAATTACTATGAAAGTATTTATAGAATAAAGTGTGTTGTTTTTCTTACCCCAGTTGAGATGCAGACATCCTAAAGAGAAGTACCAAGGGGAATGAGCAATTTTTGTCTTCGACTCCATGGATATGTGTGTAGGAGTCCAAGTTTTTAAAAGGTCTTGTATCCTATCATGTTTCTTTCAGTGGATAAGTAAATATGCAAAGCCCCATGTATGTTATCTGTAAATCCCCAAAGTGTATATATAAACATACATCACATACAAATCTTATTAATTTGAATTGCAAGGCATTAATTGTTTGTGGTGTGATAATAATTAACACAATACTTTTCGTAATTATCTACATCAGGTGAGAGAACTATATTCTGCCAAACTATTCCACAGACCAATGATCCTGGGTATGACAATAAACTACATCGAACAGCAAGGTCTCTGATCAGGATATTGGTGGAATGGAACCACCACTTAATTGCTGGTGTTCCGAGGTCCATCTTGACCAGGAGTGGTAGCACATGTTAGGGACCCAGCTATAAGCAAATAGAGAACCTCCAAACAAAAATTTACAGTACATTTTTATAATAAAATGACCAAGAAGACATTTTTATTGCAAAATAACAATCAATGCAGCGTTAAAAATATAAAAACTAAAAAATATAAAAATATATTTTTATAGCAAAAATTACCAACAATTCATTTTATGATTTACAAATTATTTATCAAGGTAAAGGTAGCATAGAAAGTATAAAATTATGTACAAAATATCTGTATTTGAAACTATAAAATTACATACAAATTTAGATTTTAGCATTAAATAACCCATAGAGGTGTTGATATGCCGCTAAACAAAAGCAACCAACCAACAATACATATTTATTGTAAAATGACCAACAATACATTTTATTTTTAGTTGAAGCCATAAAATTATGTTAAAAATATGTAGATTTCAGCATTAAATAACCCATAAAGGTTGATATGCCATGCTGCTAAACAAAACAACCAAAATCAACCACAGACATACAATTAAAGAAAAATTCCTGATATTTAATCTCCGTCTGTTTATTTCGATTCTATTTTTATGACCTCTTATGTACCTTTTTATTCTCTTGTATTTCAAATACAAATCTAGTTGAATTAAAAGCCATTAATCATTTGTACTGTACCTCCCATCAGTTGTTAAATGGGGCAAGAAATGGTTTGTTAATATTAACACCTCTAAAACAAAACTGCTATCCTAATAGAGACCCATTTTCCCCCTCCATCATCACGGCTAATGCTAAACTCCAGGAGAGCAACTCATTGCACCTTCTTGGTTTGATATTTTTTACTAATATGAAATGGAGCAATTATATTAAATCTATTGCTAAGTTTGTTACTAAGAATGTTGGTTGATATAATAATTCTAGACATTTTTTCTCATCAGAATCCATCTCACACATTTATAAATCTACTATTCATCTGTGCATTGAATATTGCTGCCATATCTGATCAGATGCTCTGGCTATATATATATATATATATATTGAACAAAATTCAAAGAAGGGTTTGTAATGTTATCGGTCTTGACCTGGCATCTTGACTTCAATCACTTCCCCACAGCTGTGACATGGCTTCCCTTTGTCTTTTCTATAATTATTTTCATGGTAATTGTTCTAATGAACTCTCCTCCTATGTATCTCAATTGCATAAATTTAAGTGTACTACTAGATTGACAACTAGGTCTCATCATTTTACTGTTGGACTAACTAAATGCAACTTCTATTCTAATAGTTTCTTTTCTCGCACTTCTCACCTGTGGAACTCTCTTCTGGTTTCTTGCTTTGCTGCCACCTACAATTTTCAAAAATTGAAATGCAATGCCAATTGCCATCTTCTGCCTTTCTGAAACCTGTTCTTTTATTGTCCTTTCTCCTCACTAAAGTCTTCTCATTGTTTCCACTCCAAGTAAGTCCTTGCATCCTAGTGGCATCATTGCTTTGCTTCGGTTGGAATAGTTAAAAAAAAAAGAAAAGCTTTTCTTAAAATTATTCACATACAGTGAAAGAACTACACATTCTGGCAAATTATTCCACAAACCTAGAACTCAAGAAACATTTCCCAATATTTAATCTATTTCTGTTTATTTCAACACTATCTTCATGACCATTTAGTCTATTGTAGCTTCTCTTAGTAAAGAAAACATTACAGTTGTCTATGACCATTTATTCTGGCTTACCGTCTCTCAGCAATGAACACGTTACTGTTGCTGCATCTTTTTTGTCTCTTGTAAGTATGTAGTAAACTATTATAAATTCACAGAGCTGTAAGTCCAAATAGCTGCAAATCTACTTGTCTACCTTATTGGATTTTCTCACTTATTCACTGTAGAATATTGGTTGGCTTGCAAGTGGTCTGGCACACAAGTAGACTGGTGTAGTCACTTCAAGCTAAAAGTCATTTAATAGAGAGATATGTGGGTGAATAGTCCACTCATGCAAATGTGTTGGGTAGGTCCATTCTAGCAAAGTGGACCTACCCACCTGCTGCATTAGGTGCTCTCCTATAAATGAAGTAGATTAGCTGGCTTGCCTTTCCATGGAGATACAAGAAGGTAGCCATGTTGGCAGGTGAATCATTTGACTTCTACATTCACTGCCACTGACTTTTTATATATTTGAAGATAACTCATAGTCCAAAAATCCAGGTTATTCTATCAACCCTATAGGCAGCATATGCGGGCTATTCAATTAACTGTTTTTTTTTTTGTTTTTTATAAATGATGGAATGAGTTTGCCCCAGTTTTTATTTGTATCATGGAACCAGAAAATATTTTTAGATTGTAAGAATTTTTGCAGGGAATGATACAAGTCTTAAAATAGCTGGAGGAGAAGATATGGATTCATGCTTTAGTTGTAGATTCATTCTTTAGTTGTAGGTTTGCCAGAATATGTTTCAAATCATACATGGCTTAAAATCAGGCAATTGTAATGTTTTCTTTACTAATAGAAGCTACAATAGACTAAATGGTCATGAAGATAGTGTTGAAATAAACAGAAATAGATTAAATATTGGGAAATGTTTCTTGAGTTCTAGGTTTGTGGAATAATTTGCCAGAATGTGTAGTTCTTTCACTGGATGTGAATAATTTTAAGAAAAGCTTTTCTTTTTTTTAACTATTTCAACCAAAGCAAACCAATGGTATTTGTGCAGAAATGAATGTAATGAACCCAACATGAATTGGAACTTAGATCTCTGATTAACAAATCCTAGGCATTATCCATTACACAACCTGCACATCCATACTTACAGTACTTGGTATTCCCAAGTAGCCACCCATCTAGTTACTGGCCAGGCTCACTGTTGCTTAACTTCGGTGTGTTTCAACATTATTATGCCATAAGCCCTTTTTCATTTTCTTATTTTTAGCAAAACATTCTTTACTATTTTTATAAAGTGGAATATCAGTCAGTCATTTATATGCCATATGTGATACATGCTTAGGTGATCATGTATCTTTCAATACATGACTGACAAGGCAGATTTTTTCCCGCAGTAGGTTGGCATTTGTTTCTGTGGTAAACCATTTGCCATCCAAGGCTATAGAACATGGTTTGTCCTGCTATTTACCCATAGCTAGAGGGAGAAGATGAGGATTCATACCTTTTACAAGGGTATTAGCACATAAGTGAATGTAATGGATTCAACTGAAATTCGAACTCAGCTCTTCAATTCCTCAATCCGAGCTGCTATCCATTACTATTTTATTTTTTAAACCATCAAATTCTATTTTTTTCTTTTTAATTTCTTTAACAACAACAGGGGTGGGGGTTGGGGGGCAGGGTTTGGGGGTTGGATAAAGTAAAGAAAGGAAAACCGATAAAACTTCTGTTTTAAATTTGTTTGGTCCATTTAATTTTTTGTTTAGTTTCCCAGTGATGCAAACAAAAGCACAACAGATGGTTTACATTCTAAAAAGCAATGAATGTGTTTGGAAAATTTCTTTAAGGTTTCCCTCTTGACTCAATCTAGTTTCTATATCATGCACATAATTGGCATTTGGTACTTTTTAAGGCCTAAATTACACAAATATAGTACTAAATAAAGCTATTTGTGTCCTGCTAGAGTCAACTAACGATATATAATCAAATGAGAGTTATGACCTTTACGTATTGTGGCAGCCCCAACAAACTCTCTGATCGGGGAGATTCCAAAATCCCTAAGGGATGTAACTCCTATTTGATTATATATTGTTATTTTATGGTTGGCCCTAACAGTTCTGAAAATAAAAATTTGGTGCTGTAGTAGAAATATGTCTTCCATTTCTTTTATTTCAAATTAACAACATAAATATTATTCTTCTAGTTTGTTGCATATTAAAATGTTGGAAAGAAATTGGCTTTTGTTCATTTCAAATTTGACTGTGAAGATGTCATTTGTTGCACTGGAACTTTTTTCTTGTAGCAACAATAAAAACAATAATGCATTGTTAAGAAGCTAAGATTACTGATTTCAGTTTTTAACTCTATGGCTCAGCTTCACCTATATCAACACACAAAATGGAATCAACAAGCCAAGTTCAAGTTCTGGCCACATCTCTTGCATTCACTTCACACTAATACTCTTGGGAAAAGCATGAATCACTCTAAACTTTCTCCAGCTTTGGGTGAAATAAAAAGGTAGACCTATGCTCTCTAACCTTGGCTGTCAGCTAGTCTATGAGTCAGGTAACTCCAAATTCAAAACAGTGGAAAAGGCAATAGGAAGCCTTTACACTTTCTGAAGAAGTCATAGCAATTCAGAGATAAGAAAGAAAAGGAAGTCATGGAGACCTTTGATTTCCTACAAAAATATGCAGATATCATCCAGGTTATTTACAAATCATATAACCTATGATAAAATGAAAATCTATAAATATAAAAATTCCTTATACATTAATGATCTGACATAAATATCTTTGATGTGCCATGTCTTGTAGGGACATAGGCAATCATGGTTCTCCACAACTTCCTATTCTTTGTTGCTATGAGCAATATTTGTCCCTTTACTTACCCTCCCATTCCTTGTTCTGTCATCCATTTATACAAGCTTGTTTGGTAGGTTACTTGCTGTTTCCTTCTGTCCCTCTTGCATTCTTCTTCAATATACCGTGTTCCTTTCATGGTGTAAGTGATCATGGCTCTCCACAACTTCCTATCCTTTGTATCTCTTAATAAGTTTTGTCTTTTCACCATCACTCCCATTTCCTGTTCTGTCATCCATTTATACAAGCTTGTTTGGTAGGTTACTTGCTGTTTCTTTCTATCCCTCTTGCTTTGTTATTCAATATGCCATGTACCTTCATGGTGTAAGGGATCATGGTTCTCCACAACTTCCTATCCTTGGTATCTCTTAGTAAGTTTTGTCACTATCACTCCCATTCCCTGGTCTGTCATCCATTTACATAAGCTTGTACGGTAGGTTACTTGCTCTTTTCCCTCTATACCTCTTGCCTTCTTCTTCAAGATCCCATATCTCTTCAGGAAGTTGGTGATCATGACTCTCCACAACTTCTTATCTTTTGTATCTGTTAGTAAGTTTTGTCTTTTCACCATCACTCCCAGTCCCTGTTCTGTCATCCATTTATACAAGCTTGTTTGGTAGGTTATTTGCTGTTTCCCTCTGTCTCTCTTGCCTTCTTCTTCAAGATGCCATGTCTCTTCAGGAAGTCAAATTCTCCAAGCCATCTTGTCTCAGTATGTGTCCCAGAGATTTCAGTCACTTTCTGATTATTAGTGTAAATGTAATTTTTGTTATATTTTGTTACAATAGAATTTAAAAAAAATGTTTTTTAATCCATTTTTCCTCAAATCTTTGTCTAATGATGGATTTTAGCTAATTTGAGTATTTAATTTTGTCCAAAGACCATCTAGCTTTTGTCATGTGCAGCAAAAGACATTTGGCAATCCCTGACCATGGAGAGATAATGTAGGCTCATTGAACAAGTGCAGTATTATGGTAACTGATGAAGAATGTAAACAAATGAAGAATTTTTATTTTCAAAAGAATCATAAATGTTTGTGTCATAAAAGAAATTAGCTAAGATTAAGTGAGATTATCTTTTAATCTTTGTTATTATATCTTGTCTACATTCTAATAATGATAAGATATCAAATGTAGCTTCATCTGGAAACAATAATCTTTATTTTCTTTAATTCAAACTCCAAGGTGTAATAGATATAGTCCTATATATGAGGACTGATCAACATGTATTGGGACTGTTGCTATCGTATCAGAGCTGAAGTGTGCAAAGTGAAGCTGCTTGGCATATATTGACATTGAACTCTGTTGCACATACACACTAAGTTATAATGTTCTATTGTTTGGAAGGAAAGGCTGTAGTGTGTGGTTATATCACCACACTACAAACATTCCATCAGTGACCATGGCTTGTGCAGCAGTTTTTGGCCAAGCACAATATTCCCTACATCTGACAACCATCATATTCCCCAGATCTCATGCCTTGCAACTTTTTTCCTCTTCAAAAATTAAATCCTAATTGAAAGGAACAAAATTTTAAGACATTGAGGAAATTCAAGAGAATGCGACAAGACAGCTGCTCGCTATCAAAAAAAGGATTTCCAGTAATGCTTCAATCAATGGAAATGATGCTGGATAAAGCATGTGAGTTCAAAAGGTGACTACTTTAAAGGTAATTAAATGCTGAATTGATATATTTTGTAGTTTTCTTTTTATAGCAGCAGTCCCAATACTTTTTGATCCGACCTCATACAAGAGGATGCTGAAAGATGCTTGGCTTAACCCTCTTCCCAGAAACATTATTTCTGTAACAAAATACTGATATTGTGAAATGGGTTGGGCCAAGAACTTTTCAGCATCCTTTTATTCTAAATTTTAAGAAACGTGTTGACTGTTATAGAAGACTATATTGCACCAATCTCCAAGGTTGGAAGCACCTTGTATGAATCAACATTTGAAATCCTTGCTTTATTTGCATGTTAACTATGACAGCAAGCACTGAAATAAAATACTCAACCACAGGCAATAGTAGGTATTGAAGATTTTACAAATATATAAATGTTGTGGCAGCTAGGATAGGTGGACATTGCTTTTATACCAGTTTTTGGCGATGCAGAGGACTTGCCTATCTTGAATATCAACATTCAAGATCTTGACTTCAGTTTGAAGACTAAACAGAAACACCAGATGTGAGCTCATAAATATCTCTACTTAAAACAAACAACAACAGATAAGAAACCAAGCTGGGGGAGGGGTAGATAGTTATATAGTCAAGGAAATAGATATGAACAGATTGAGATAGATAGATAGATAGATAGATAGATAGATAGATAGATAGATAGATAGATAGATAGATAGATAGATATGAACAGACTGAGATAGATAGATAGATAGATATGAACAGACTGATATAGATAGATAGATATGAACAGACTGAGATAGATAGATAGATAGATAGATATGAACAGACTGATATAGATAGATAGATATGAACAGACTGAGATAGATAGATAGATAGATAGATAGATATGAACAGACTGAGATAGATAGATAGATAGATAGATAGATAGATAGATAAGAACAGACTGAGATAGATAGATAGATATGAACAGACTGAGATAGATAGATATGAACAGACTGAGATAGATAGATAGATATGAACAGACTGAGATAGATAGATAGATATGAACAGACTGAGATAGATAGATAGATAGATAGATAGATAGATAGATATGAACAGACTGAGATAGATAGATAGATAGATAGATAGATAGATAGATAGATAGATAGATATGAACAGACTGAGATAGATAGATAGATAGATAGATAGATAGATAGATAGATAGATATGAACAGACTGAGATAGATAGATAGATAGATAGGAACAGACTGAGATAGATAGATAGATAGATAGATAGATAGATATGAACAGACTGAGATAGATAGATAGATATGAACAGACTGAGATAGATAGATAGATAGATAGATAGATAGATATGAACAGACTGATATAGATAGATAGATAGATAGATAGATAGATAGATAGATATGAACAGACTGAGATAGATAGATAGATATGAACAGACTGAGATAGATAGATAGATATGAACAGACTGAGATAGATAGATAGATAGATAGATAGGAACAGACTGATATAGATAGATAGATATGAACAGACTGAGATAGATAGATAGATAGATAGATAGGAACAGACTGATATAGATAGATAGATATGAACAGACTGAGATACATAGATAGATATGAACAGACTGAGATAGATAGATAGATAGATAGATATGGACAGACTGAGATAGATAGATAGATAGATATGGACAGACTGAGATAGATAGATAGATAGATAGATAGATAGATAGATAGATAGATAGATAGATAGATATGGACAGACTGAGATAGATAGATAGATAGATAGATAGATAGATAGATAGATAGATATGGACAGACTGAGATAGATAGATAGATAGATAGATATGGACAGACTGAGATAGATAGATAGATAGATAGATAGATAGATAGATATGGACAGACTGAGATAGATAGATAGATAGATAGATAGATAGATAGATATGGACAGACTGAGATAGATAGATAGATAGATAGATAGATAGATAGATAGATAGATAGATAGATAGATAGATAGATAGATAGATATGGACAGACTGAGATAGATAGATAGATAGATTGATAGATATGGACAGACTGAGATAGATAGATAGATAGATAGATAGATAGATATGGACAGACTGAGATAGATAGATAGATAGATAGATAGATAGATAGATAGATAGATAGATATGAACAGACTGGGATAGATAGATAGATAGATAGATAGATAGATAGATAGATAGATAGATAGATAGATAGATAGATAGATAGATAGTGACAGTTTGAAAAATAGAGAGAGCGATATTAACAGACTTAAAGCAAGCAAGAAAAAATATAAAAAAGAAAGAAAGAAAATTTCTTCGTTGTTTAAATTTCTGAGATGAGAGTGTATTGTGTAGTAAAGTAAAAAGTCATTTGATTACAATTATTACATTCATTCAGATAAGTCAAAGTGTCTAACGAAACCACTCACTTGTTTGCGTTCCTTCTTCTGTCTCTTTTTAAAAGATTCCATTGTTGAGATGTCTTAGAAAAAAAACTTCTTCGGGCCACAAACGGATTCGAGACGACTTTAACAAAAAAAAATGTTAAGTTTACCAAATGAGCCACGCCTTCGGTAAAATAGAAACGAAGTGTGGGTGGCATAAACTGTAGTTATCTTTGTGATTATCTTAAATCTGTAAAAATTTCAAGGAAGAGGCAATCTGATTCACGCTTTGTGCATGTTGTTCGGTAATTTTTATTTTCATTTTTGTGGTTCTTTTATTATGTAAATTGCGACTTGTTTTGTCTGACATTCTCTGTTGCCTTGTCATCTCCGTAACGGAACGCGACACTTATGAATTTTATCGTTACGGATGGAATGAGAGGTTTTCCTGATCAAAAAGAGAATCTTCTTTTTTTATATATATAATTTTTCATTCGCAGGAATTCCAGGCATCGCTTGCCTTACTCACGCATCGGGAGTTCAAAAGTAAGTTTTTCTCCCGAAAAAACACTAAAAAAATAGATGGAGATACCTGTTTGTTCGTGGCCTGTATTTAATAAATTTTATTTAAGTTTTCATTAAAGATGGTGTTCCGGTTAAATATAGGATTTAATTTTTTTCTTGCCATCCATGACTTACTAAAATTTAGTAAAAAATGGATGTTCAAACAGCGTTATTTTATTAGTCAAATGAGTAGAATTTCCTAAGTCGATATGTAGAAGCGTTTACTTTACAAACAGAGAAATTAACATCTACCGGCTTAAGCCATTAAAAGTCTTATTACAGAAAATGAACCTTTCGGCAGTAACAAAATTTGCCTTCACTTTTTTCTCGGAATCCATCTTTTAGCTAGGTACCGTTACCGTTTCGACCTATCTACGAAAACACGTCTCTACCCACTAAAAATGTTTTAAGAACTATTGTATTGAAAAAATCCATTAATTCAAATTGATATATAATTCTCTTTATTTTAAAAAAATCTTAATTATTTCCAGACTCAGTGTATGGGAGTAATATTCCAATGTCTTATTTCAGACTCTGGTGAAAATGGACCAAGTACCTGTATACCACACGAGCATTACTATGACGCACATGGGCACCTTGACGTGGTGTAAATGGTTAGCAAGCATGTCCCACTGGACTAGTGAGTTCGATCCTCACTGGATGTCCCATACTTGGGGCCTTGTGCCACATGTAATCTACGCTTATTAAATCGCCGTTGCATACACTCATGCAAATTCACACGCAGTGTGCGACGGACAGAGAATATAATTCAATATATTTACCCAGCCTCCCCACTAAGGCAGGATGTGACACGATATCGTTTTATTCATGGGGAACCCATACACATACGTATGCATCAGTCCCCACGACCACTGTCACGCTGGCGCCGATATTGCACCGACCCCACCTCTTTTAGTGAAATGGGGAAAGTGTTGCCATAGGATTTGAATCCCCAGGATCAAGCGTCTTCTTCCATCTAAAATGAGGAGAACAATTTTCTCCACCAAAAGCGAACTCCTGTACCATGTAACCTTTCCTTAGTATGGATTAATAAAAATACAAATTACCATTTTAATATTTCATAATTTATTCACGTTTGTTTTTTGCATGCCAAAATGAAAATAATAGGAGTAGAAAGACTGTGTTTCAAGAGAGTAGGGTTGCATGGCTTCTATATGCTGTGTCCCTTCAGGACATTGGGGATCATGGATCTCCACAATTTCCTGTACTTTGTCGCTCTTAATAAATTCTGTCTTTACACCATCTCTCCTAAACCCTGTTCTGCCATCCATTTACACAAGCTCACGAGGTAGGTTATGCGTTATTTTCCTCTTTTCCTTTTGCTCTTCATCCGTCCTGTGAGTATCAAATTTGCCAAGTCCACTTTCTGCATTATGGGTCCTAGAAATTTCAACTATCTCTCTCTAAGTGTCTGTTTATTTCTATTTTCACTAAAACTTCGTTGTTACTCCCATGTTCGGTCCATGGTATTCTCTGCATCCTTCTGTAGAACCACATTTCTATTGCCTCAGATCTCTTCTTCATCTGTTAGGAGATTGTCCCTTATTCATTGACAAATTTGAGGACCGATATTAAGCAACTGTTCAGTACTCATTTTTTTTTTCTTACGAAATTTTCCTGTTTCTTAATACCTTGCTTAGCTTTTAGAAGGCACTTTCACTATCGGATTTTGGTGTCTCATTTTCCGTCCTCTGTTAAAAGACTTCTTAGATATTTGAATGTACTTGTTTGGTTTTGATATCTTTAATTTGTAATTTGCATGTCGAGCTGTTCCTTTTCGCAATCCTTTGCTTCACTTGGGTTTGAACCCTAATTCCTGGCGTAACTGGGTGAGAAATATGTAATAATGTGTCACCATAGCACTTAAGAACATGCGTACCTAAAAGAAAAAAATCCTTGCTTCCCAAATTTATCTCGTCGTTAAAAATAGATTTAAACCTACAATCCTTCCTTTGACACCAAAAATAAATCTTGTCACGAAGGGTAGTGAACCCAGTCGTATGAAAATAGCAGCACAACAATGATTAAATATGGTAAAAAAAAAAAAATGGTAGCGCCTTCTGCACAGAAACTCGAAAAATCAAGTAGCTGACGGCAAAAGACTTTATAGATGTCTTAAGTTCGAAATGTCTTTCCTACCCAAGAATTATCCGCTTTTTATTTATATACGAATATTTTCACCCATTCACAACGAAGAACATCATTTTGTAAAATTAACTAGCATCCTACCTGTCAAAAAGGATCGTATTGTCTACGTATCGATCGGGATTTCTATTTAGGATTAATTATCTGTATCCTCTAAATAAGATGAAAGTGTTACTCAAACGGTACTCCCGCCTAAGTTCAGTGTAATATCTGTGTGTTTTCTGAAATATGTTACACCCACTGTATATATATATATATATATATATATATATATATATATATATATATATATATATTATAATTTTATCATATAGACAAAACCATTTTACTCACTACAAAGATGCAACTTAGTTTCAGTGCATTTCAACTGCACTTCGACGGGTGAGAATCGAAAATGGTTATGAACAATCCTGCTTGTATAAGCATGGTTTTCATAAACATTTTCGATTTCGTTGTATCTTTGTAGTGAGTAAAATGGTTTTGTCTATATGATAAAATTATAATAAATAAATAATTATCTCTCTAATATCAGTATCGAGCCCTCTTTTGGATTAATGCTGTGAACGTTGGAATTTATATATTACTTTCGTTCCCATCGCATCGGATATATATATATATATATATATATATATATATATATATATATATATAGATAGATAGATAGATAGATAGCATACACTTAACACACACATCCCATTCCCAGTAACCAATAAAACTGTCAAAATGGCCAAGGGGAGAATTCTTACTCAGGAATTTGCTATCCTTTATTTTAAAGACAACTTCAAAGAGGCCAACACAAGGAGTGACCAAAATTATCGATAACGCCATCACTAGTGTTCACTCCAAACACCATGATGTTAACTGGATATTTGGTTTTTATCACTCTCGGTACATCTTTTGGGGTCACAGCAAGCCAATAGTTGTTCTGTGTCTTTATCACCTTATCCTGGCAGAAACCAAAGTATGTTCAGATGGAGGTGATGCTTGAATTGGTTCGAAAGCTTTGTAGCGCAATCTTTCCTCTTGTCCTTCGTGGCTTGGGATAAAAATTGGCCCTTTCTCATTTTGTATGTCTTCACGCACTACCTGCCTGATAAGAAACACAGGCACTCCATTGTCTTTGGCTATAGACCTGATTAACTTGGAGGGATCGTTGTCAATCATGGCCTGAATCTTACCAACAAATTCGTGTGTTCTTTTCTTATCAGAACGATCAGAGTGAGTTTTCTAAGCTACTGTATCTTCCTAATCACCATTAGACTCATCCACCAACGGTTATCGAATCCTCTGCACTGTCCTCACATTGACACCCAAACACTCTGAAATTTTCATATTAACGCTTCCGGCACGAATGCCAAACAGTACAGCATGCCTTTTCCAAATTTCTGGTGGAATGAATTGCGTTATGGTGCTCTTTTTCTCACAGACGGTGCCCAACTGACCGTACTATACTGTACAGTTGGCAAACTCAAAAACAAACAATGATTATGCGCGAAAGGAAAAAAAGAAAAAATGGCGACAATTTATATATCGCACCCTACATCCCCTAGATATATACCGACCTATATAGATAAACCACCAACATTCTGTCTGTCTCTTTCCGTACAACAAGAAAACGTGCAAAGGTGTGAAACGAGAAAAGGTAGAGAGTAAGAAAGCTAGAGAAAAGAAAAAGAAAAAGAAAAGCGGTTAAAAGAAAAAAAGTGAAGAGATATAAACGGAAGAAAGATATTACTTACGCCTTTATCCCTTTGATCGTTTCGCCTGAAGCGTTAATATATAGAGATGAACATCTACCATTTTAGCGATAGCAAGCTAGTATAGTAATATCAATTCTTACTGGGAGCCCCACTACTATGACCTTGTACCTGACTTCGTGAATATTTACTTTAGTATTTAACATTATTCATATTTGTTGGTAATTCGATCATCTTTGCATATTTTTGTTGAGAACCGGCTTTTTGTGCGGGAAAACAGCGCGGAATCTCCTTCACATTGTGTATGTATGTGCATATGTAAGCTTATGTGCATGTTTGCGAAGAGAAGAAGGGTGTTGTTTCTCAATTGATTTAACCGGAATGTTGATCTGGGTAGAATTCGCGCCAATGGATTCTTGAATTAAGCCAGTTCAATAAGGTTTTTTTTTTCCAAAACTTCTATCCTTTTTTTTTAAATTCCTCCTGTTTCCTTTTTTTTTTCTATTTTCTTTTGTGTGCGCCTACTGTAGAGATAGGATTAACATTTTAATCTCACAAGCCGTTGCTAGTGAGTTTATGCTTCACTGAGTACGCCCCAAATGTGATCTTGTACCCGAAATTGGTTTATTCCATCAAATATCTTTCAGCTAGTAATTTCGCGATGGTTCATGACTTCGATCAAGCCACAATTGTCTTTGCTTACTCAACAAATGGAAGTACAAATTCATCATAATCATCATCTGTCCCATGACTGGGTGTGGTCTTAGGTTTGCTGTGCAGCTGAGTACCTTACCAGTCACTTTAATTATCTGGGTTGAAAGCCGGTGAGGGATTCATTTATGCGCAGCATGTCTTGTGTTGGCATGGCCCATCCCCTTTGAGAGACCAGTAAATGTCCTCCAACTTGAAGGCTCTCCTTGGTCGTACGGGATATACAGTCAATAGTTTAGGGCCATATGCAGGCTGTCACCATCTTTCGGTTGAACCTCGGAATCACTACTTATGAAGTTACCCGTATAGTTCGGTGCCAGAGGCGATGAACTGATTTTTTCTGCTTAACCCTGCGTTAGTCACCTTGGATTTCTGAAAATGTATAGTCCCTTGGGGTATTTACACACCCAATACAAAAATGCTTATGATGTTGCAATTATGTAAAATATTACCGTACTGCTGAAAAACTAACATAACAAGCAATATTCTACCATATGTGTGTGTGTTTCACAGCTCATCAGTGTGACGAGACATCCGATTGCTTTAAGCCAAGATGGAAACCCGACTGATTATACAACAGTCGGATATTTTCCCTCTAAGCTATCGGCGCATGGTTGAAAGTAAGGCGAATTTTTACGTGAATAAACACGCCAATGACTGACTGCTCAATTCAGGAAAAGGATATATATATATATATATATATATATATAATACTTATTATAAAACCCAGGTTGTGTGTGTGTGTGTGTGTGTTTGTACGTTTATATATTGGATCGGATTTCCTACATTTTTCAACCGATTTCAACAAAACTTCACAGGACTACGTAAAATTACCTTGCGGTGGTTCTGACAGCGCCAAAAATTGGAAAAACACAATTGTTTTTGCACGAAATCAATTTGAAAACACGATTAAGAGGCATCGCGAGAATGAAAAGGGGACAACTCATATCGAGTTATACTTATTATAAAACCCAGGTTGTTTGTGTGTGTGTTTGTTTATATATGGGATCGGATTTCCTACATTTTTCAACATTTTTCAAAACTTCACTTTTTTTTTTGGCAGGTAGTGTTTCTTATTGTCTTGCACACTTTTTTCTTTATTTTTACATTCAGAATGCTTTAAAAATTCCATTTACAAGACAATTGTTTACAATAAAATTCTATTCAATCAGTAGACTCATAACGATTGAAAACAATGTTTTTGTTTGGGTTTGACCAATTTGTAAAAAAAAAAAAAAAAAAAAACGAATTAAGACATGCGTGTCCATCAACCTTAAACAATAATCTTTGTCAATTTTATTTTTCAGTCTTTATGATGGTCAATACTTGATCTATCTCTTACTGTTACATCCCCGGGCGACGCTGGGCTCTACTGCTAGTGTATATATATAAACGTAGGTTCGTTAGTCAGGTTGGATGACAGGACAGCTGGAAGAAGACAAGTCGACGTCTGCTTCCCACAATAACTGAGCTACAACTGAGTTATGAGAGTGTAGTAGGAGAGAGTAAAAGAAACGAGTTTCCAACTAGCAATTACTGGTACTTTAGAAGTTTTAGGGCAACTAAACACCCCATGCAGGCTTAATAACGGCAAAATATCCCTTGTCTTCCTTTTTTCTGTATACACTGCTCTATAACTGATTTTCGGCGATGGTGTTTAGCCTCTGGGGAATCGATACCGCTCTAATCTTGACGTTCACCTACTCTTTTCCTATATTATCTATTAATTGCCATGCATTCTTGGGAAAGATAAGTGGAGTGGTTTCCTATTGTCTTCTTCGCAGTTCGGGATTTATAGCTTTCCTTCTCCGAGACTGGCTGCCACCAAGGACAATAGAGAACCCAGTTTATCCTGTCATGTAATGCGTAGCTGCAGGCGAAAAGAGAAGTTTATGCTTTTCGAAAGTGCATTAATGTTATGTCTCTTCGGGGCGTAGGTAATCATGGCCCGCCACAAATTCCTTTTCTTTGTTATCTGTGAATTGCCATGTTTTTGTGGTAATTGAAAGATAGTGAATGATTTGCCATCTCCACGGTTTTGAATTCAGACTTGTCTTTCTTCTAGACTGGCTGCCAACGAAAGATCCTAGTCTACACTGCTATTTGAGTAGGAGATTTGGATTTGTGTCTTTTTCAAGGGTGTTAGTGTGAAGTGAACCCCATAGTCCAGGAGCTTAACGCGGATTGGCAAAATTAGACAAACTTTCGATTGAAATCGCATTCCTTTTTCTCAGGAAGCGTGTCAAAACAGAAGCTGCCTTTGCGATTATGTCACTAACCATTCCAGTTTGAAGAGTCATTCAAATCTGACTATTCCTCATCTTTCGCGAACACCTTTATAGGTTACCATTTTTATTCACATGCAATAGAAGTATTAGGGCTTACGCCCATATCACGTTGAAACACCGGTTCTCGTACGATCACCGAAGTTAAGCAACGTCGAGTCTGATCAGTACATAGATGGGTGACCATGTGATCTAAGCTTTGATGCGTAGATGGTATAATGGATAACGGCTCGGAATTGAAATTTGGAGTGACAAGTTCCAATTCAGGCCAAGGCTGTTATATTCCCTTACGGGCAAATACTTTTAGGAAAGGTGTGAATCTACTTCTATCCCGACCACTTATGCGTTAAGAATTTTTTATTTGTTTTACATTTTGATTATAATAATTTATAATAGTTTAAAAATCGTGCAAAACTCTGTATTAGCTTATTTCCTTTTGATAATTAGTAATTAAGTAGAAACAAAATTTACGAGTTCAAAATTGCCAAGTTTAATAAATTTAGTGATTCCACTTTTTTTTCAAATAATTTTTTATGTTGTATTTTTCTACTTAATACATTCCTTATTTCCATGTACAGTAGACTGAAATTGCCATTATTATAAAAAGAGTTTTGTCCCTTTATTCTAATAAATAGACATAACAGTAAAACTAAAAATAAAAGGGTTCACTCAGATTTCTAGTAATTTTCATTTATGGTCATCCGTAGTAGCTGTCATCACTTGTCAATCAACACGTGGATCAAGTATCGGATCAAAATTACGGTACCAATCGTTAATAATTCGTTGTATATTTCTTTTTTATGCTATAATTAAGTAATATTTTTTTTAAATCAGATTAATTTAACATTAAATTTTCTAATTTTACTAAAATGACGTGTCAGAAATTTTTTTAAATATTTTTAAAATCGATAAATTTGTGTTTGTTTACAAATTTCTTAAAATTAAGAAAATGGCGGGTTTTTTGAAAATTTAAAAATTTAAAATTAAATTTGACATTCCAATGTATATAGTTTCTATCTGAAATATACCAGAATTGTTTACTTAATGGAAATAATAAATTTAATGATTCAACTTTCAAGTAAAGCTAAAATGAAATCTTCAAGCATGTTTTTTCATTTTAAAAAATGTATTTTAAACTTGGGTATCGAAATTTATGCCGAAAAAGTGGAGGTACCTACGTTAATTAATAGGACTTAGTAAATCATTATTATCTCCCGAAAATTCTTACAATCTAAAAATATTTTCTGATTTTAAATAGCCTGAAAAAGTTTGATAAACCGTAAAAAAAACAAATCAATCAAACAATTTCAAGTATTAGTAGCAATATTTGTTAATCTTCTTAATGAAACACTATCAAATTTTTATTAGTATTTTGTTACGCAACAAATTACGCATCACTTATTTCGATTAACCGTGTTACTTAGACTGATTACTACGATAAAGAAAATTCTGTTTTCCAAAATCGTGAAGAGGGCAACGAGAAATCACCATATTTCATGTTTTAACTAATTTTATTTCTGTTTTATTTCTCTGATCTTTTGGCTCATGCTAAATTTTAAATGAAACGTTTATATTTCACATTTTCAGTCATTTTTATTTCTCTTTTTTTCTAGGTAAGTGAAACATTTTGTACTCTGAAAATATCGTCTACAGTAATCAGATTGTGTTTGCTGTCTGCTTCTGTCTGTATGAAGTGTTAAAAAAGAAACAAGTCAGTAAGTGTTAATTTTCCCTTCTTTTTTCCTCCATTTGTTATAAAAAACGGGAATGAAGAATATGTACATTTTAAAATCAAAAATACATGAAATAAATCCGTTCCAACAAGTCAAAAAAGTTAAACTTACGTAAAAAAAAATGGCCTTTTCGCCAGCATCATGACTTAATATTTTCGCTGAAAGAATTCACTTAAAACGTTTTACTATTCTGTTTTGAATTTCTTCCTCTGCTGAGAAAAATGGGACAACTGCAAACAAGAAAGAGTTGTAAAGGATTGCTTCATTGATTTTCTTTGCTGACATTCAATATATACGAGGGTGAATCAATAAACCTGTTACCTGACACGTAATTTTAAGCTGATCTGAAATTTCCAATTTATATTGTTTATTGTACGATCTTTGTTATTAATATTTACCACTGAATTAAGTACTTGACAAAAAGGAGATTATAAATTTTTTAAAAATGTATGTTTTGTCAAATAAATTATTGTTAATATTGACTGAAAGTTCAGCATGTCAACAAAGTGACGCTTGTGTACAAATACACGAAGGTCAATATAGCCATAAGGGTCTATGAGGCATATACGAAACGTGCATGATATGGTGACAAGTTTTGATAAAAGCATGGCGTAAAATCAAATCCAGATAAGACCCAGTTAGAAATACAATGAAGTAAAGAAACTCAGTCCGCTCACTGGAAGCCAATTTTGAGCGTTCTCAAGTCACCTGGGTTGCCTCATCTTGCAAACAAAAAAGAAACAACAATCTTAGTACTCAGCCACGATGCTCCCCGACATATTATTATTATTATTATTATTATTATTATTATTATTAAAAGGGTTCAAATTATGGTTCTTAGGCTCTATAGGAGAATTGTCATTTAACTGATAGCACTTTTCTTAGTATATAGGATGCTCCTAGTAGGGCGATCTTCTTGGCAACTTGTATGTTGATGTTACCTAAAACACTCTCAGTAAAATTATCCATTCCTTTTCTCACGAGGCCCAGAGCTCCGATTACTATTGATACAGTCTCAGTCTTCATTCCCTACACCCTGTTAATCTCGAGCTTAGGATCATTGTATTGGGACAATTTCTTAAAAAAAACTTTCATGGAGGTTTTTCTCTCAGATGGTATTGCTATGTCAATAAGCATACACTTCCTGATTTTCTTGTCTTTTATAATATCACGTTTGTTATTATTTTTATTATTATTTCATTTGATTTTTGTTGTATATATATTTCTTTCCGGGTCTCAACCAGAGACCTAAGGTCAGAAATGGCTTCATGACATTTTCCACTTATCATTTAAAAAATTATTATTATTATTATTGAGAGAGCAGTATGTCAAAAACGTGAGACTGTAGTAAAAATATACGAAACCCAAAATACTCATCATGACACCCAGCACGATGAGTATACCGGGCACATGCATCACAGCCAAATTCTTCTCGCTTGGATATTTTTATTTGTATTATTATTGAGAAAGAGAGAGAGAGAAAGAGAGAGAGAAAGAGAAAGAGAGAGAGAGAGAGAGAGAGAAAAGAGGGGGGAGAATCGAAACAAAGTGACGTTGAGATACAAATATACGAAGCCAATCATCATAAGAGTATATCAGGCACATGTATTACAGCCAAACGTACGCGATATGGTGACAGGTTTTGATAAAAGCGGTGCATAAATTTGCAGATCGGGGCCAGTTAGAAATACACTCAGGTAAAGTAACTTAGTCCGCTCCGATGGAATTCAATTGCGTGTGTTCCCAAGTCGCCTGGGTTGTCTTCAAGCCAAAAAAAATCCAACCCTCTGAGCACAGCCACGAAGCTCCCTGACATATTATTATTATCATTAATGAAAGAGCAGCATGCCAAAAAATGAGACTGTCGTAAAAATATATGAAACCCAAAATACTCATACTGGGGATTGAACTCACAATCACTATGTCACTAAATTCACGAACCAACGCTTTAATCCACTAGGTTAATTTGCTGTAGTGAACTTTGAGTTGTAAACCTAAAATAAAATAAATACCGTCCTGGGTATGACGATAATCTACTTCAACAGCAAGGCTTCTGATCAGGAGGTTTTGAGGAGCGTGGAACCACTTCTTAATTGTTGGTGTTTTGAAGTTCACTCTGACCCGAGTGGTATTAACCCCCAAACTGGAGTCAAACAATAAGAACGTGTAAAAAAATAGTTTTTTTTTTTATTAATACCAGAAATACTTTGTAAAAAAAATATTACCAGCAATACATTTTGAGAAAAAATAAAAAAAATAAAAATAATACCAGCACTAAAAATTTTGTCGGCATTAAATAATCTGTTGATATGCCGTAAAACAAAACAAAACAAACCAAAACAAACAGTGTAAAACACTGTATAAATCGATTTAGTTTATATTTGGTATGGTTTTAAAATCGAAGTGTTCTTCACCCATAATATTTTTCAAACCAATTATTGTAGTTATTTATTTCAGTAAATAACTTTTCATACACTCACTATTCACAAAAATCTCCAGTTCTGCAAAGTGTGCGCAAATAAATTTTGTGTCTGAATTTCCCTCCAATGTTTCTGCTTGACGATAATACTAATATTAATCGACTCTCTGTCTGTCTGTTTGTCTGTCTCTCTTTGGTATCGATTTCACGTCAATTTTTTTGTTCATAAATTTTAAATCCCTATTTAAGAAGGGATGTCAGCTCAATCCGGAGCAGCCTTTGTGACGCCGCTTCACCTAATGAGATAGTTCACCCCACCACCGGAACGAGCGTGTCTCGATGGGAACCTCCGCTCAAGCATGATGTTTCTGACTCAAGGAAATGTTCTACTGGTTTGACACCTGATCAATATTCTTATTTAGTAAACCTCAACCTAGAGTGGCTCTTGGGCCTTGTATTGGGTAAAAAAAAAAAAAAAACTTTTCAGACCGTCATGAAGATTTCAATCAAAATCTAACAATTTTGTGGGGGAGACCGAGAAGCCTGACCACTCTTCCTTAACGGTCTTTTTTCTTTTCTAGAAGCAGTGAATTTATCCCTGATAGACTGGGCTACTCTTTCAATAAAATCCTCTCCCTCGTTCCCCGTGCCACTGACAGTTTCTAGTTAGTTGTACATTACTGGATATAAGGTTACTAGACGCGATCATACCACGTGTCTTATCTCTGTCTAATGTTATGTCGATTTGGGGTAGAGGAGGAGAGTCCAAACAATGAGCAGGTGTAGAGAGGAGACTTAGAAGGAGGTCTCTCGGGGGCCAGTCTTGTTTATGTTGCCTGAAGGAAGAGATCTCGTGTGCAATAGGCACACGCGTGTGACATTTGTCTTCTAATCAACGCTGTTCTATTAATCCTCCCAGCGTCAGCTGAGAAAATTTTCCAATTGATACTGTTTAGTAACGAGTACGACCACAGTAGCCATCATCGCCTCTACTATTTGTGATTGCTACAGTTGTTTTGGCTTCAGCACAGATATGTTAGCCTTTCTTTCTTATCGATATTTACTAAGTTTGAAAAAATCCACAGCGGGTGGTGGGATGGACTTCAACTACCACTTTTTGCTGAAACTGAGAAGTAAGACAAGAGAATCATTTGTCGAAATACATTGCTCTCATTAATTTTAAAAATAAATCAATAAAGTTCTTCTTAACGAAACATTAGATAATACATTTTTTTATATAAGAATTGTATGTGGGAAAAAAGTCTATAGGTACCATTCCAGAAAAGAAGTAAAAACGAAAATATGAAAAATTATGGAACACAAATTTAACAGTTGTGCTAATCATTAATAGAACACTGGGTATAATCCCAAAAAGTCAGTCGCTCAACTCTTGAACGACAGATCGGTTGAACTCTCTGCCTTCGGGCGGGAGGAACCCGAAGCAGGCTACGCCGAAGAGCGGACTCTCTTTCGCGGAGGTAAACCGGCCCTGAACCCGTTGATACGGGTTCAATGGGCATATTTTTGGGCCGAGCCCACGGGCTCGGAGATCCCACGTTAAAAAGGCCTTGTGCCACATGACGCCCTCGTGGGGGTGGTGACTGAATATCGTCAAGCCGAAAAGCAGGGGAACTGGAAATTCAATTTCGATTTTTTTTTTTTTTTTTATCTACTTATTTATTTTAAGCACTAAAACTTTTACATATGCCTTCTTCCTCTTATATACGTAAAAAGTCTATATATGTAGGTCTTATTCTAGAAAATAAGTACAAGCGAAAAAAAGTTGTGTATCTAGACCGGGGGCAGTCAAACTTTTTCGACCAGAGATCCCTTTTGTTTCTCTTCCTTCCCCAGCGACCCCCATTTTAAAATATCTTTGAACCTTAAAACCTACACTAATGTAGGCAATTAAAATGTTAACTAAAATATATGAAAAATTTTTTAAAAATTGAATCAGGCTCAAAATTTTCCCTCCAGAGTCATCAGGTTCAGAATTTTACCCGCCCACAAAAACAAAACAATTAAAAAAGACCAAATCAGTGTTCAATGTAAATCATTCTCAACAAAATAAGTTAAAGCTACTTGTATAGATGCAACGAAAGCTTTTGAGTCTGTCGATCGTCGAACTCAGTGGCTTTCTTTCATCTGAACCGAAGAATGCATGTACACTAACTAAAATTTAGCTCAGTGTCACTCGTACACCGATCCCCATTTGACTTCTTGAATATCATCGACCCCCTGGAACTCCTCACGGGCCCCGAGGGGTTTAACGAACTCTGATCTAGACTTGCGAAATTACATAAAATTATAAATTACGGAATGCTAAGATGACAGATGTGCCAGTCATTATTGAAGCACTGAGAATGATCCCCCAAATGCCAAGAGAGATTGGAAATTCAAAGAATCCAGACAAGAAATTGTGAAACATGAGAGTAATAATTAACACACCTTAAAGTAAACGTTCTCTAAAAGACGAGAGGTGAGTTTGGAAGACCTCTACAAAGATTGTTGAAACTTATAGCAGTTTTGGGATTAGCAAAAATGGTCTGTAAGGTGCTGCTGATTCCAGGAGACTTGCCGTCACTTGATTCACAGCAATTACTACTAGACAAAGGATATGAATATGCAAATATATGATGAATAATAATAACAAGAAGCAGCACCTGTGGAAATTTTGCTTTTTTTCTATTTTAATTTTCTGGTAAATCTTAATTCTTAAGTAAATGATTGAATAAGGTCCTTGCAAGTTCCATGTATATCATAAAAGCAGGGAATTTTTAGTTCCTGGAACAAAATAATCAGAATGCAGAGAGAAAAATTATCTGAAAAATAATAAGGAAGCGTACCGTACCAAAGAAACATCGTGCCGGAGAGGCAGGAAATTGAAGGAATTTTATTTTTTATTTATTTATTCATTTATTTATTTTTGTCGTCACTTGGTACACTAGCTATATTGCTAACTTTGCTTTTTGATATTTTTTCTGACTTACTCTAAAAACATGACAACAAAGGATTTTTTTCATATTTGTAGAATTCTCTTCAAATATTTGCATTTATTCCAGGTCTTTTACAGAATAAAAGAAAATGAAAAAAAAATCGTTTTTCTGCAGAGCTTTCTCTTTAATAAGAATCTTTATTCTTGAATCTGGATATATATCATTCGTAGATGAATTATTTTCTAGTATTTATCTTGAACCGCAAATAACTGTATCTCCCAAAGCGAAACAATAAAGCTAGTCAGCCTGTATCAAGTATTTGTTTACGATATTTTTACATAATCTTACCCCGTTCGATGTTTTTATGTATTTTTGCTCCCGAGTAGTTCGCCATTTTGTTGCTGTGTGCCTCTACCAAAAAAAGCATGTTGTCACTGCTTCTCCATAAACAGTGAAACACTGTGCTACTTATGTTGCCTAATGAGGAGACTAAGTGTCTCAGTAATGAAAATTAGCTTGTCTTTTCTTTCACTGAGGACCAATCATAATGTTATGAATGGCTTAGATGTCGTTCTAAGCTAATAATAAATAGTTTATCTCGCCCTGGGCCAAGATTTTTGGCCTCACGCTCTGCGGTTGACAAAGAGACGTTAATCATTTGTGTGAATGCTTTCGTGATAGAGAAATACCTGATTGAATCATTGTTTTCCAGCAAAGGCTTAGCAATTATTTGACCCCAGAGTGCATCTGGAAAGAGATGCGTTCTCTACCACTGAGTGTCAATTAGTATTTGACACGGGATGTACCAAGAAGAGTTGAGGCCGAGAAATGTTGACAGCACAAGCAAAAACGATAATTGTGGTAAGTTATTCAATGAATTATTTTTTTAAGAGAAAAAGAATAATATAAAAAAATAAAGGAATAGAATATTTATTGACTTGTCCTTTTTAGTGACTAAAAAGGGTTGTAAATTAGGTTGTCTTATCATTTGATTTTTATTCAAGTTAAAAATGAAAATCAGAAAGAATTTTTTTTTCAAGTGTTCTAGTTCTACTTTCATTGAAAAGTACATTTTTTTCTTTTTTTTTCTTTTCTTATTTCCTTTGTTATCATTGATTTACATTTTGTTTTGTTGTTAAATTTAAGATACCTAACCACTCACTTTCCCAAGCTTAGTGTAATTGAAAAAAAAAATCAACATTCATAAATACAATACTTAATGAGTTTTATACTTTTAAATGAATTTGCCGTACTGTGTACACGTGCTTGAGTTGATACCGGTTTTTTATTATTTTTTTTCTTTTGTGAAATTAAATATCAACTGGCCAGATCGAAAAGTCCGACTTCAGAAAAATGTGCCTCCTGACAAGAATTGAACCCTTATCCTCACCTTTGTTTTATATACCCGAAGCTTTCCGTTATCTATTTGTTCACGGTAGGCCGTCAAACACGTGTACCCACTAAAATATATATATATATATATATATATATATATATATATATATATATATATATATATATATATATATATATATATATATATATATATATATATATATATATATATATATAAAATCGAGACTACGTATTAAAAAAAAAACGCGTCCTCTGTCAGGATTCGAACCTGCATCGCTCTTTGCAGGAGAAACCGGCGTTTTGATCCGACATGCTTGACTATTCGGCCACGAGGAGCTTCACAATCAAGCATGGTTCTGTTTTATTGCTTGTAAAGCTCTTCATAGCTAAATGGTTATATGTGTGTGCGTGTGTATATATATATATATATATATATATATATATATATATATATATATATATATGTGTGTGTATGTGTGTATGTATATATATATACACACACACACACACATTATCAACATGGCTAATGCTAACCTCCAGGAGAATGAGTCATTACCTTTTTTAGCTAAGGTTTTCTGCTGACGTGAAGATTATATTGAATCAGTTGCTAGGTCTGCTGCTAGGAAAGATTGTTCTCCATGTTGTGCTAGACAAATTTTCTTGCCAGAATCTGTCTTGCATATTTATGTCTACTATTTATTGATGACTTAAATATTACTGTCACATATGGTCTGGTGCCCTTACTGTATAAATATAAATATTCTATAAATACTTTCATGGTAATTGTTCTGATGAACTTCCTTCTATGGGATATAGACTTTCTGAATTAAAGTTCAGTATGAGATTGGTGGCAAGGTTTCAGCATTTTACAATTGATATAGCTAAACGTAACCCTAAGTTCTATGCTAAAAGCTTCTTTTCTCACACTACTCACACTACTCTTTTGGCTTTGTGATTTCCACTAAATTTGATCTTCTAAAATTTAAATGCAATGTCAATCGTTATCTTCTGTCTTTTTAATTCCTGTTTTTTTATTGTTCTTGCTCATTAATAATGATGTTTTTCCTTTACTCATATTCTTTTACACACTGTAACCCTATGCATCTTAGTGATTTTATTGCCTTGCTTGGGATGAAATGATGTGTGTGTGTATATATATATATATGTATATATATATATATATATATATATATATATATATATATATATATATAGTTTTACAGTATGGTATATTTATGGTTTAAAGTGATCAATATCAGGGATAGACCATAGGTAAATATAATAGTGGACATTGAAATCAACACCCACGGGCAACAGTCTGTTTCATGCTTAAACAAAATCATTTTATATATATATATATATATAAGTTATATTTTGAAGTTATGTTTTAACTATTTTAAATTTAGTTTTGTCTTGCAGATGGGTATAAATATGAGGCACCTAGTGAGTATCCAACTCAGTAATCATGGTCTATAAGAGTAACTTGTTAACCATTACACTACAGTGAGGTACTCAGTTGTTTATCTTTGGTTAATAACATTGCATAGAAAACATGTGAATATGCTTTGATTCAGTCAATGTCCACAACCCACACATTCTACTATTGACCTTAGAATTAAAAAGGTTTGACAAAAGGCAGTTTTGGTTGAATTCTCATTATTTGAATAAAGCTAATCAAACACTTTTCATTCATTATTTGTTTATGTTATTAAAGGAAAAATGCTCGGAAATGTCTCATTTTTCATTGATTTTAATTAGTCAGAAATCTTCCATGTGGACAAACGCATGACATGGCTGAGGAGTGATTAAATTTGATTAATAATTTCTTCGTTTTTTTGTTTTTTTTTGTTGCATTATACTCAGAGATTTTCTTTCATTTTATCCCAACTCAAAATAAGAGGCGGTTGTTATTTATTTTGTGGTTTAATCACTATGTTTTCAATTATTAATCCGACAGAGCTGATTATGAGACACAAGATCCCTATTTTTTTTTTAAACGATCATTATTTCAGAAGGAAACCAGTTTTTGGACAGTCTGTTTGCAAAGAAAAATATTTCAGTCTGTCACAAGGCCACAACATCAGTGCACTTCACTACAGTAGTAATTGTCTGCCAATCATTATCACACAGTGAAATGCCTAGATAATATAATAATAGCAATGATGAAATTAGTGAAATTAGCCATTTCCTTCTAAGGAAATATTCAGCATTCATCGGCTGAATTATCAGTGTCATCATCAGCTGAAATTTATAAAATCTTTTTTTCAGGAAAATAGACTTTTCAAGTACTCTAACTTTTATTGCTCTTTCTAGTACTGATGTGAGTTTCCCTCCAACCTTTTTCCTTAAGACGTTAAAACATATGATCAGCAAAGTCAAGCAATGTTGAACCTGGTCAGGAACTTGATAGCAGAAGACCTAGCAATTGGCTTTATATAATCTTTCCACTTCATATCAGCAGAAAATGCCCAAGAAGGTGCAATGAGTCACTCTCATCAGCCATGATTTTATATCTATATATATATCTATGTGTGTGTATTTAGGCAGCAATCGTTCTTTCATGCACATTTCAATGAATACAACAGATAAGGTGCTTTGATTTAGTTTTTATACAATATTATAGAATAGAACATTTATTAAATTCTGTTGTTTGTAGGACTGAGTATTCTCCCCATTTCTTTTCGGTATTGCACGGGGCTAGGAACAGACTCCACTTCGACATCTTGGAGTCTGTTATCATCAATATACGTAGGCCGGCCCTTTGCGTACAACGGGAGATGAAGTTTAAGTTGGCCTTATTCGGGGAAACGGTTACATGATTTGAGGTAAAACAATTCCCCCCACGCCTTTACCACCCTGTTTTATTACGATATTAATAAAAAATCTCCTTGTTAGTAGTCCGTTTTAGATTACCGACGATTGTGTTTGAAAATGTGTCGGTCGAAAGGTACCTTACATTTTAGACGTGGATATTATCGTATCTTATGTTTAATATGATCCCATATTTTTTATTCCTCAAATGTTTGATTAGATTTGGCAGTACTAGAAATCTGTTTATAAATGTATAAATGAATATATATATATATATATATATATATATATATGTATATATATATATATGTATATATATATATATGTATAAATGTATATATATATATATGTATAAATGTATATATATATATATATGTATAAATGTATATATGTATAAATGTATATATATATATATGTATAAATGTATATATATATATATGTATATATATATATGTATAAATGTGTATATATATATATGTATAAATGTATATATATATATGTATAAATGTATATATATATATGTATATATATATATGTATAAATGTATATATATATATATGTATAAATGTATATATATATATATATAAATGTATATATATATAAATGTATATATATATAAATGTATATATATATAAATGTATATATATATATATATATAAATGTATATATATATATATAAATGTATATATATATATAAATGTATATATATATATAAATGTATAAATGTATATATATATATATATAAATGTATATATATATAAATATAAATGTATATAAATGTATATAAAAATGTATATAAATGTATATATATATATATATATAAATGTATATATATATATATATATAAATATAAATGTATTTATATATATATAAAAATGTATATAAATGTATATATATATATATATATATATATATAAATGTATATATATATATATATAAATGTATATATATATATATATATATAAATATAAATGTATTTATATATATATAAAAATGTATATAAATGTATATATATATATATATATAAATGTATATATATATATATATAAATATAAATGTATATATATATATATATAAAAATGTATATATATATATATATATATAAATGTATATATATATATATATATATATAAATGTATATATATATATATATATATATAAATGTATATATATATATATATATATATATATATATAAATGTATATATATATATATATATATATATATATATATATATATAAATGTATATATATATATATATATATATATAAATGTATATATATATATAAATGTATATATATATATATATATATAAATATAAATGTATATATATATATAAATGTATATATATATATATATATATATATAAATGTATATATATATATATATATATATATATATATATATAAAAATATAAATGTATATATATATATATATATAAATGTATATATATATATATATACATGTTTATGAATAAAAATGACAATAGGAAAACTGGTAATTGCTGACGCGTTTCGTCCAATGCGGACTTTATCAAAGCAAAATACGAAAATGAAATTAAATGAACAAAGTAACTAACAAAAACAGAATGTACCTAGCAACTGGAATGTAGAGAAACGCTATTTTCATATTTTTAACTGAAAAATGACGTCAGTAATTGTCACGTGTGGAGAATATTGTCATTATATCTGTGTTGATGTATTCAACCATTTTCTTTTGATTTTATGAATCTGTTGTGTATATTTGTTTGTAAGAGCATTAATTTTGTTAAGAAAGGTGAAATAGGGAAAAAACCTGGGCGTAGATTAATATTTGGGTAATTTTCTATGGCGGCTCTCTCCAGAATTTTCCTTCTGAGTGAGTTATTTTCTTTTTTTTACGAGTGTAGCATTTTTAAAATCAAAATTATGGTTGAATTTATTTCTATGTATGACTAGTGCATTAGCTAAGTTGTTTTTTGTGAGGTCTCTTTTGTGCTCATAAATGCGTTTTTTCAAATTTCTACTTGTTTCTCCAATATATTGAGAGGAACAGTTTTGGCAATTTATTCTATAAATGCCTGCTTCAGAAATATTAGTGCTATTATTGTTTGAAGATCTTAGTATATCCATAATGGTTTTGGAAGTGTTTGTGACTATTTCAAGATTATTTAGATGGGATAGGTTATTCTGGATAGTGGACGTGACAGAATTGGTCGGTAGTATTATGTATCTGTTTTCATGTGATTTACTATTGCGGATTATGTTATTAGTCTTGTTGCGGTTGTATATTTTGTATGCCTTTCTTCTTGCGTTGTGAATGAAATGATATGGGTATTGTAACCGCAACAATACATATATAAATGAATATATATTAGGTTGGTGCAAAAATAATGACGTAATGTCGTTTTTTGACGTATTTTTTAACGTCAAAAACGACATTATTACGTCATTATTTTTGCACCAATATATATATGTGTGTGTGTGTGTGTGTGAAAAGTGTGTGTATATAAATATAAATAAATATATATGTATAATTATTTATATATGCGCGGTACTTATTAGAAAGCGCTCAATATCAGAGATAGAGCTAACAAATATGGTTGGATAGATGTGAGCTTGTGACCCTGGGTTTCACGCTTTAGCGATCGTCAGACAAACTGATTAATTTTTTTTTAATTTTTGGTTTTATTTAGATTGCGTGTATTGGTGTTATTGTGGAAGTGGTGGGGGAAACTTCGTCGTTTTTTCATCGTACTAACGCAAACATCGATGTATGCAGACACATATACATACTTGGTCGTCCGTCGGGACTCATACATGTTGAAATTTAAAGATTGGAAGTGTGGCGGAAATGTCTCGTGAATGTACATGTCATATATATATATTTTTTTTTCCCGCTGAATAATGTTTCCTCGCATGTATGTATATACGTGTGGTGGGGTTTGTGTGAAATTATGATAGGTAAAAATTATTATTATTTATATTTATTTTTAAATTTTGAAAAAAATGACGGTTTATTTGTTAAAGCTGGTTATTTGTTTGTTTTTGACTGTGTATATGTAACAGGGAGAAATTTGTAATCCTTATTGGTTATTTATATGGTAATGTTTAATATTTAATATGCTGGATGAGAGGGTAGTTTGATTTAATAACGGGTCTATATGATATGATGTGATAGTAATGTTGCAAGGGATTGGAGGCAATGATAATATAATTAGCTAACAGTTATTGTAAATTGGTAGAAATTGTAAATTGGTAGAAATGATTAGTAACGGTGGTGGGAGAATGATGAAACCATGAATGTAGTTATAGTGGTGGTAGCTAAAGTGTGGTTGTTGGTGTTTTACTTTTATTTTATTTTATTTTATTTTATTTTATTTTGTTATATGTATCAATTTATTTTGGTATAAATCCTGATAATAGGTATTCTGTGTAAAATTATGGTAGTTGAAGATTGCTATAATATTTAATTTTTAATTTACAAAAATATTATTGTTTATTATATTAAAGTTCGCTATTTCCTTGTTTATTTGTGACTGTGTATATGTGGCTGGTAGAAATTTCAGTTTGTAATCCTTATTGGTTATTTTTATGGTGGTATTAAAATTTAATGCTGGGAGAGGGGGTAGTATACGTGAATAATTATGGCAGGGTTATATGGTAATGGTAGATATGGTGTGATAGTAATATGTAAGGTGGATGGTGGCAGTAATAATATAAGTGGTTAATATTTATTGTAAATTGTTAGTAGTGATTAGTAATGTTGGTGGGAGAATAATAAAACCTATAAATGTAATTATTGTGGTGCTAGCTTGAACTAAAGGGTGGTTGTTGGTGTTTTATTTTATATTTATTTGTTTATTTTTATTATGAATCCTGGTAATGGGTGTTTATTCTCATGGTTATATATGGAAATTATATCAGATCTTATTGTTTTAAGGTGTTAAATCTGCTGGGGGAGTAATATGCGTTAAAGATTGTAGAGGATTTATAATAGTAGGTGTGATGTGTAAGTGATGGTGCTGGGTGTTGGTGGTAATGATAATATTATTAGATAATAGTTATTGTAAAGTGGTAAAAGTGATTACTAATGGTGGTGCAATGATAATAATGATAGATGCAATTATTTTGATGGTATCTTGAAATTAAATTGTGATTGTTGGTGGTTTGTCTATTTTATCCGTTTGGTATGAATTCGGATAATAGGTACTTGTTCTCATGCCTACATTTGGAGATTATCTCTGATTTTTTGTTTAGTTGGTTCTTTTGCGGTTTGTGTGATATTATTGCTACTTTTTCGTGTAGGCAAAGTAAGCATTTTTTTGTAATGTTGCTGTAGGCAGGGGCTTTTTTCAGTATTTCCCAACTTATTGTTGGTGTAATATTATTGTCTTTTTGCTGCCATATGTATGTAGAAAGTGTCGTGCTGTTCGAATATTTCCTGTTGGTGAATGAAAGTTTGTGATTGTTATTCCTCATCTTGAATGGACTTTCGGTGGCACCGATGTAGTGCATTATGTTGTTGTTTGCACTTACCTTGGCCTTGTATATTGTGTTTGTAAGTTGTCAATTTCCCTGGAGTGGACATGTTGTTCTGTTTCTGCAGTTGCATACTGGATCCTTGGTTTCATTTTTGTAGGTTGTCATTTTTTTGTTTTGGCTTTTGATTATTTCTGTTATGTTTTTTTGTACAGCTGTAACTGAACTTTACGTTATTTTTGTTAAATATTTTTGATAATTTGTTTGCTTCAGTGAAGTGTTTTTCTATTAAGTTTAGGAATATTTTGCCTATGTCCGTTTTAACGGTTTTGTTATATGATGGATTAAACCAGATGATGTTTCTCTTTCTGTTTTTGCGTTTTGGCTGTGGAGGTATATATTGTAGTTGTTGTGTGTAACCACTTGCTTTTAGTGCTTCGTTGTATGGTGCTTTTTTGCTATTGAAAATGTGTATGTTAGATGAGTTCTCAGATAATCTGCGGCTGATTGAATTTGGTATTTGTTTGATGATAGAAGGTGGATGGTTGGAAGATGTGTGTACGTAAGTTGGGGTGTCATTTTCTTTTTTTGTATGGTTCATATGTATTGTTGATCAGGTTAAGAGTGACGTCAAGGAAGTTTACTATTGTTGTGCTTGTATTTATTTCTATTTTGAATCCAATATTTTTTAGGGCGTTCACTATCTTCTTCCTGAATTTGTCTACTTTGGGGCCATTGGATTTCCTTATTAAGATAAGACCGTCATCTCTGTATAATCCTGTGTCCTTTCTCTCATGGATTCTGGCCAGGTATGATAGGATGAGTATGCCTACTAATTCGCATAAATAGCTCCATCGTAGCTACCCATTGTTACGTCAAATAGGTTGTAGTTTTGTTTCTTTACCCATGGTTCATTGTTGTGGAACAGCAGGGATTTGCGGCAATGCTTGATTATTTTGATATCTCCGTCCGTGAGTTTTACATTTAGTTGTGCCAGTTGTATAGCTTCATTTAATATGCTTTCTGTAATGGAAGGATAAAAATCCACAATGTCAAATTGGATGAAGGTGGATTTGTTCTTGTTATCTATGATTTTAAACCACTCTATGACGGCTTTGGTGTTCTTCCACTGGTTGAGACCTAATTTTTCACTTAGGCTGGTGTTGATATTTTCTAGTATCTTTTTACTAATTTTTCCTATCTCGCTCTTCGCCGGGTTAATTAGTCTGAATGTGGGTTTTTCTACGAAGCTGGTTTTGTGGTCCTTAGCCGTGATGAAAGCATGTTGTTCAGTTAATTTGTTTACTCTTCAATCTATATTCAATTTGGTGGCTATATTTTTGGCTTCTTGGTTAATGTTTATTGTGTTCGTGTTTGTCTTTTTGTATAGTTGTGTAATTTTGTTGGTTAAGAGTAGATTGTAGCCCGTAGGTTCTATAGTATATATGTTTCTGGTTTTGTCAACCAAAATGAATACCTTGTTGGAGTCGGTTATTTTTTTCCTGTCGTCTATGAGTTTTTTCTGGAAATTGTCCAAGTTTCTTTTGAATTTTAAGGTTCTAACTATGTTTATAATGTCCTCTTCGAATTTTAGCATTTTCTTGCATATTGGTGGGCATTTTTTTGTATTAAAGTTGAATATCTTGGGTTTTTCAGTTGTTTGTTTTTTAAATGAATATATATATATTTAAATGAATATATATATATATACATATACATACATATATATATATATATATATATTTAAATGAATATATATATATATATATATATATATATATATATATATATATATATTTAAATGAATATATATATATATATATATATATATATATATTTAAATGAATATATATATATATATATATATATATATATTTAAATGAATATATATATATATAATGTCATCCACAGACAGACTGTTTCGCTGTATCACAGCTCATCAGTGCGGCTAGACATCCGGTTGCCTCTAGCTAGGATCGAAACCCGACTGAATTGGTATCAGGCGGATATTCTACCACTAAGCTGTCGGCGCACGGTTGGGATGAAGGTGGATTTTTGGCGTATTTATTTTAGGAAACACGCCCAGTGACCGACAGTGACTCAATTCGGCTTGCGAAGAGTCTCGCTATATAGCTATAATAGTCACTGTTTACAAACCCATACCTCAGCCCGAGAGTGCTCAACTGGAATTAATTCAGGAGCTAATATATATATTTAGATGAATATATATATATATATATATATATATATATATATTTAAATGAATATATATATATATATATATATATATATATTTAAATGAATATATATATATATATATATATATATATATTTAAATGAATATATATATATATATATATATATATATTTAAATGAATATATATATATATATATATATATTTAAATGAATATATATATATATATATATATATTTAAATGAATATATATATATATATATATATATATTTAAATGAATATATATATATATATATATATATATTTAAATGAATATATATATATATATATATATATTTAAATGAATATATATATATATATATTTAAATGAATATATATATATATATATTTAAATGAATATATATATATATATATATATATATATTTAAATGAATATATATATATATATATATATATATTTAAATGAATATATATATATATATATATATATATATTTAAATGAATGAATATATATATATATATATATATATTTAAATGAATGAATATATATATATATATATATATATTTAAATGAATATATATATATATATATATATATTTAAATGAATATATATATATATTTAAATGAATATATATATATATATATATATATTTAAATGAATATATATATATATATATTTAAATGAATATATATATATATTTAAATGAATATATATATATATATATATATATTTAAATGAATATATATATATATATATATATATATATATATTTAAATGAATATATATATATATATATATTTAAATGAATATATATATATATATATATATATATATATATATATATATATATATATATATATATATATTAAAACTGAGCATTATATCATGCAGCCTGACGATTACCTCTAGCATGAAACAGCTTGTCACCGCTCACAGCCTGTCATGCTCTATGTCTGATATTGAGCACTTTATCCGATAAATATAGCACACTTGAAAACTATATTTCTCCATATATATATATATATATTTGTGTATTTAAGCAGCAAATTCTATTGTAGGCATGTCTGATTGAATAGATTACAAACTAATATATATATATATGTGTGTGTGTGTGTAGCTTGTGTCTGTCTGTTATCGAATTCCTCCTTGGGTTTTGAAGAAAGATGCATATAACCATATATATATTCTGAAACTACATTACCCAGGGTACTTGGATAAGTATACTTGATTTTGATCATACTGGTCCCCGGGTGTCACTACCCCTCTTACCACTGAAATTTTTTTCCTTTGATATAAATTAAATTTGAATAAGGGAATAACTCCTAATATACTTGGATATGTATATTTCATTAGCAATGAATTCTTTTTTCCCCTTTGATTTAAATTAGATTTAAATTTGAACAATGGAATAACTCCTATCCGAAATATAGAAGGAGAAAGCTAGAAGATGGAGGTCATATCAGCAAAATTAATTTTCTCCACAAATTATAACAATGATTTAAAATCAATCACCTTTTTTTTAAAAAAAATTTGTGACACGCCACAAGGCGCAACTAATGGCGCAGATAATTCAGCTAGTATATATATATATATATATATATATATTTATATATATATATGTAAAGTATTCATAAATTTATGTAAATCAAAGTACAATAGTTGTTAATATAATCAACCTTTGTATGGTGTTGTGCTATATAAAGCTAAGCTGAGTAAATATCAAAGAAAAAGAAACTGCTAAAGAAAAGGAAGAAAGGAAAAAAGCAAAGATTAAAAAAATTAAAAGGCAAAAAAAAAAACAATCTGAAATTCTTTGCTCTCTCCCTCTCCCTCTCTTTCTCTTTGGTTCCATTTGTCTTTAAAATGGGATTTTCGGCTGACACCAGCAACTGTTAACATTTAGTTGCCTTCTTGGCACTCTTTTATTTGTTTTTTATAAATTGCACATTTTCGTCTTGCCACGTGCCAATTCTTGAAATATCTTTAATTACCCCAGAGGGCAGCAATAAAGCACATTGAACTTATCAAACCATAAAAAAAATCAAATAACCATTATTAGTACATTCACATGTATATATGTGCGGGGATGCTGAAATGTTCTTGATCTCACCCACTTCCTAAAATCTGTTCAATAGGTCAAATATAAGATCATTTTTGAAGGATTTTTTGGTCATGCTGATAATTTTTCAGCACCCACTTGTACAAATGTCTTCAGGTGTTTTTCTAAATGTATATAAATGTTTAGACATGGTTTGAATATGTTTCTCACTAGGTGTCCCAGACTTGATGCTTTCTTCTGTACTAAGAAAAATCAGGAAACTTGAACGTTCGTGCCCACAAAAGATGTAATTTCAAAGGGAAAGTTTTTCCTTTGACACTGCTATTATTTTAACTACCTTTACTCCTTGGCAAGGTTTTTATTCAGTGTTCTCCACTGCCTTAACCGGGTACTGAACTCACACTCTTTGGGTCTTGTCACTGGATCTAACTAACGCACATGGCACAGTGGATAAAGGCGTTAGTTAGATCCAGTGACAGAACCCAAAGAGTGTGAGTTCAATACCAGGTTAAGACAGTGGAGAACATCCAGAGGAGTATTAACAGGAGATAACTGACATCCATTAAACATGGCCCATGGAAGTAGAACAGTCTACCCCAGTGAGTGAAATAAATGGTTCAGTTCAACATTCCAACTACCTGAAGAAGGCCAGAGCGTACAACAGCCGAAACATTGTAATAAATATGGCGACAAAAATGAGGACAATAGTCCAAATAATATAAATAGCGAACATAATACCTCATCTCAGAAATAAAGACAGATTTTCAGCACTAATTCATCTGTTTGCTTATCTTATAATTTTCCACACAAGAAAGAAATGGTTAGCATAGAAATTATGGTTACATCTAGCCAGTTCAACTTTAAATTGATGAGATCTTGACGCCAGTTTAGTACTGAACTTTAATTCAAAATGTCTCAGTACTAGAGTAAAGATCGCAACTGCCTCAGCAAACTGACATGCTGCAATTTCTCGAAAATAATATGTACCAATAAATAATATGCACTCCAACAAATGATCCAAAAATTAAGAATTATATCTATCTCTATGTATAATACACATCTATAAATTTTGTCAAAAAAAAAAAATTACAAAGACATTTTGTTGACCTTAAAAATAAAATTGAAACTAAGTGGCCAAAATAATGTTGAAAATTACCATTGCGGTTTCCCCAATAAATATAACATTTTATTTTACTGCCAAAATGTTGTCAAAACATGAGAGCTATGGTGCAAATTTTAAACAAAAATTAATAGAATTAGTAGAAAGAATAGGAAACAGAGCTGCAGCTGGAGAATATAAGTTGAATGAGGCTAACATATGTTTATGGAGAAAGAATAAAAATGAATTAAAAAAGTGTAAATCAAGTGCCAAATCTATGTGTAGAGGAAGATAAGCTCAATATCCAGATATGGAGCAAAGTTTAGTTGAATTTGTGAAAGAAAGATGATCAAGTGGATGTTCCATAAGTACTGTGGAAATAAAGATTAAGGTAAAAGAACTTATGAAAACCATGTATCATGGAAATATATTTAAAGCTACAGCAAAGTTTTCTTTTTATGAAGAGGTTTGATATATCTATTAGGAAAAGAACATCCATTGCCCAGCATTTGCCTGATGACTACGAAGATAAGCTTTTGAATTTTCAACATTTTGCTATTCAGCTAAGAAAAAAGCACAAACATCCTTTAGGCTGTATTAGAAATACTGACCAAATACCCTTCACTTTTGATGTGCCTTGTTTTCAAACTCTGGAATTCAAAGGGATGAAGTCTGTTCAAATGAAAACAACTGGGAATGAGAAGAATCAGTTCCCAGTCATTCTTGGTGCATATGGTGATGGTAAGAAGATGACCCCTTATGTAATTTTTGAATTGAAAACTCTGCCAAAAAACGTTGAGTGCCCAGCCAGTATGATAGTAAAATGTCATGAAAAAAGGTTGGATGGATGAGAATCTCACAAAGGACTGGCTGCTAAATAATGTTTGGTGTAAATACGGAACAGAATTTGCAAGAAGTAGACATATGTCGGTTCTTGATGCATTTTGCTGCCATAGGTTGCTTTGCATGAAGAATATACTTCAGGTGAAGAGGACTGATCTTGTTATTATACCAGGGGGAACAATTGGCCAACTTCTAGTAATTGATGTTGTCTGCAACCGTCCATTTAAACAAAAGATGTGTAAAAAATGGAATTACTGGATGTTTTCTGGTGTTCTCAGTTTTACTGCTGGTGGCAACAGGAAAAAACCAGAGTTGGAACTTATTGTAAAATGGATTCAGGAATCTTGGAATTTCATCAGTGAGGATCTTATAAAGAGAAGTTTCAAGAAGTGTTGTCTTGCAGCAGCCATGGATGGCTCTGAAGATGACATCCTTTGGCAAGAGAATGAAGAGGCTGAAGTTAATTTTGAACAGGATGAAGATAATATTGTGAATGATAATTTGTTTAATGCCGATTTAGATATTGATTCTATAATAGAAAGTGGTAATGATGATGATGAAAATTAAAATTTCAATAAATTGTTAACTTGATATCCTCTTTTCTTCGAAATTGGCCTTTTTATAGATATTTTTTTTTTTTTTGCCAAATAAAATGCAGTTACTGATAAACATAAATTTATTGACAAAAAATGTTAAAATTATTATTGTTGCATTTAGAATGAAAATTGGGATAATATCTTTCTTATTTTAGAACAACAAGTACGTTATAATTATTATAAATATATATATCGGAAAAAATATTTTTGTTTAAACCTACTTATAATATGCACCTCTATTATCACCTGTAATTTACAGTAAAAGAATGCGTGTTATTTTCAAGAAAATAATGGTAATACTTGCCATTGATGGTGTGGCTCTTTTGAAGATAAACACAATGCTTTTTGCATCCCTAAAACTTAAGTCATCACCTGCCCTGCTGATGAAATAATTTTGGCTTTCTTTGGAGCAAGTGAAAAGTGGGTGTTTTCTCCTGCATGGATTGTATCTTAGAACTCAGTGATGAACCCAACAATCATTTTAAGTCATTATCTGACTTAGAATGAGAAGTAAAGAAAACAAGCTGAATCTGCCTCAAACAATATCAGATTTTTGAGTGATGTATATCAGCCTGGTACACTTTTGAAGACATGGCACTCACTGAGCAGAAACCTTTGTCACGTCAAGTTCATTGTGCAGAATATTCTTACTCTCTCACAGCATTAATTATTTTGATTTTAGTCAATCGCCTGTCATCCATCACCATGTGGTGAATTTGATTGATGTTTTCCTTGGTGGTGGCAGTTGCAGGACGTCCTGACCTTGGGTCATATTAAAGACTCTCTTCCTCTCGTAAATTCAACTGTCCACTTTTGCACTGTTGATAAAGCTGGAGCGTCGCCCACTAATGTAGCAACCATGTCACCATGAATGTCCTGAGGGGCTAAACTCTTTTTATGTAGGTACCGGATAACGCCACAGTGCCAAAATTTTGTCCATTTTCAAGTGAAATCAATTATAGTTACTTTTGAAGTCAGATATTAGTTTACATGAAAAGAAACAATTATTAATAAGAAGAGTTGAAAGTAATGCATGTAAGATTTCACAGCTCCTGCATTATTCCATCATCGTTTGCCTATGAACTTTTTAACCCACCCTTGTAACCAAACACTAACTTCTTTGTGTCTTTTCTTCATAGCACTGTGAAGTTTCTCAGACCTATCTTATACATACAAGTGTGTATAATTGTGTATGTGAATATGCATTTGAAGTAATATATCTCTTACATGCACACATAGATATTTAAAGTGACTTTTATGCAAATATAAAAATTTTATTTATAATTTTTTTCTATTGAATATTTTAAAAAATCTTGTTAGTTATTTTTTTTTCTTACAAGTAACAAATATAAACACCCACTTTTGAAATGTTTTATTTAGACATTAAAAAATCTTTCAAGAAAAACATTTCTCTTGATGTCTGAGACTACATTAAAAGCAATTTCAAAATCTTGAAAATATATTTTGTTTAATTGATTTGATAAGTTAAAATTCTTGACCCATTTTCCTTAAACATTTTTTTTGAGTCTTTTTTGCTTTTCAAAACTTATTTATTTCTTATATGTAGGCAATCTTATGTCAGTCTGTCTCTTATCTAGTTTAATAATTGGGAGGCTCAATAATCTGTACATTTAAAGACTGTGGTCACAAGGACTGTAAATGTACAAATCACTTCTATTGGCTTTACTGATCCTCTGACTTCTTTTATTGTCCTTTCTCCTCACTAATGTCTTTTCATTCCCTTCCTCTCTTGGTAACCCCTTACATCTTAGTGGCATTATTGCCTTGCTTGGAATGAAATGATTAAAAAAATATTAACAACAATCTTTTCTCAAACCCTATAGACTGGTGCTACAAAATTACAGAGTTTTACCAAATAACAAAAGCCATCTTACTTGAAAACTTTTAACAGCAACAATAACAAAACTGGGTTGCACATGTAGGTAAAAGGGAAAATAATCACTATCTTAAAATCAAGTAATCACAATGTTGACTCGTTTCTCAAGGTTTGGAAGGAAACTCCAATCAGTATTGGCAAGAGCTATAACATTTTGTGGACATCAGAAGTCTAATTTCTTGAAAAGTTTTTTTTTAAAAAAATAGTTTATAAATAACTGTAACTGTTTAATCAATGAATACTGAATATTTTCTGTATGGAAATCACTAATCTCACCATTACCTTTACTACAAGTGTCTATAGTTGCATGGGGCTTGGGGGTTAAAATGAACAGCTGATTTACCGATGCCAAGAAAATTAATAAAGGATGATAATGATGGGGAAATGCACAGGTAATTTTAACAAGACATGATAAGGAATTTATTCACAAATTTACATGCTTGAAGTAGTGTCAGTAGCTGGTTTCACATCTAGTCCATCATTTTAACATATTGTCATGAAGAGGAAATGTTCATACAACAGGTTAAATGATCTGACACAAAATAATATTAAAAAATGTGTAAGACAAACGTAAGAGAGTCTGTTGCTCACAGAAGGGATATACAGTTTGCATGCGTTTAAAAGTAAACATAGAGAAATAATTTGAAATGCTTACCATTCTTGCATTGTTGAGAGGAAATGCTGCATAGTTGGTTAAAGGTCGACAATATAAATGGCGAGTAATTTTACACCAGCAAGAACTTGAATACTGGCCACTGAGGAACTGATACAAAACCTTTTACACGACTTCAGAAAACTCTTTTCTGATTAATTTAATTTTTCTCCTCATTTTATAACAAAAGGAATTTTGCATAGGCTCATTACTTTCTTTTCTATCTTGGCTCAACTGCTGTGAAGGCAAGGTTCAAAAACAATTTCACATAGGCTCATAAATTTATTTCCTTCTGTTCAACTCACCATACAATTTTTCTGAAAGCATGGTTTTCATTGGTCCAAAGAAAATTTTACATAAGCTCACAAATTTTGTTCTGTCTTTTTCTTCAGTCCACAGAATTTGATGGTAGTGTGTAAAGGGAGTTATTATTATTATTATTATTTCACACTCACTACATGTGATGAGCTGAAGTTTAGAAAACCAATAAGGTAGGATAAAGAAGAAACAAAACACACCTGACATTGTTAGACTTTTGAAAGTGGGTTTGACACATTGATTTATCCATTCATTCATTTTTTGTGGCTTATCAATCATTTCCAGGTTATTTAAAGCCAGAAATGTCTTCTTTTCTTTTTTTTTTTTTTTTTGGAGGGGTAGATAAATAATAATGGTTTACTGACAGAAGTCTTACTAATTAACTCATAGCAGATTCATATCTTTCCCAAGAGTATTTGTGCATATATGAATATAACAAACCTAATAGGAATTGGAACTCGGCTCTCCAATTAACAATCTTGAGCCATTATCTATTACACCATCTGCATATCCATGCTTACAGCACCTGGTGTTCCAAAATGGTCACCCATCTAGATACTGATCAGGCTTGATGTTACTTAGCCACGGTGATCATACAGGAACTAGCAATTCAACATAATGTAGCCATAAGCCAGGCTTGGCTGAGAGGCCTCCTTTGTAAGTCTAATGCAGTTGCAAAATTACTTAAATATACTGTTGTCTTTTAATGGTATAAGTAAACTGGTATAATAATAGGAATAAAAAAGTTAGAAATGGAATTGGTTATGGCTGTTATTCTTTATTTTTGTGTATTTTGTCTTCTTAATGAATAAAATCAAAATCAACATTTGCCCAATGAATAACAATATGAAAAACTAGTAAAGATTATGGACACAATCTACAGAAAGGTGAGTGGCCATTGCTGGAGAATGAAAGAAGAAGCTGTACATCAGTTTATTCTATGTGATCCAAATTATAGGAAAAGATCCAGAGATAGACCAGCAACTCATAGATGATGCTGGAATAAAAAAGAATGGCTTGGTTTGAGCTATGGTATGGTTACAAAGAAGTGGTCAAGGTGTCTGTTGATGATAAGATAGATAGATAGATAAACAAACAGAATGAATAAGAATTTTGTTGGTTATCTTTTTTTGTCTAAATTTGATGAGATAAAGTCTTGTTGAATATTTCTAAATTTCTCTAACCACAATATTAAAACAAAATAAAAATATATTTTTTCATTTGGTTAAATTTTAGGAAATGGACTGGGCTGAAAAAATTAATGCAGTCCCTATGTAAGTTCAAGGCTGTTATAAAATTATTTAAATATAATGTCATTTTTTATGGTTTTAGTAAATTGCTTTAAATGGTGTAAAAATAAAAAAATGAAATGGAGTTGGTTGTAGGAATCATTCTTTGTTTTTGTGTATTTTATATTTTTAAATGATTAAGAAATATTGTTGGTTTTTTGTTTTTGTTTAATTCAAATCTGTAAAGATGAAGTGTTGTTGAACATTTCTAAATTTTTATATCCAGAATATAAGGTGAGATACCATTAAAAAAAACTCCCAAAACTCACTTTTAAAACCTTTAAGAAACCCCAAATTGTTCAACTCAAATTAAATACCTTCATGAAAATCCCTTAGGAATGCCTGTTTGTAAAATATGATTTCCGTTTTTTTTTTTTTTTAATTTTGTTTCCTTTCTGGAAATAGACAAGAACACAAATTCCTTGTATAAGAAAAAAAATAAAGATGAAGTAAAGATGTGAACAGACAGAATTATGATTCCTTTCTTTTGAATTATTTATTAAAAAAAAAAAACAAAAAAAAAAAATAGCCAAATAAAGTGAATGACAAGAAATCTACTCATGAATATTCATGATCAAATATTTTCAAAAACTCGGTACAAAATTTAAATATCACTTCTTATTGCTGGTCATTTTGTTTAATTTATTCTTTTAAGATATTTTAATGTTTTTCTTTCTAAATTGCCTTTCCTTGTGACCTGAAGAAGTTCCAATTTAGATGAATGTCTGATAGACATTAAATGTAATCTGTGCATTTCATCGATTTATTTTAATGCATTATCAAGGCACGGGGTGGTTATTGGTATAAAATATGGAATCAGCGAACCAAGTTCAAGTTTAGGCCAAGGCGGCTTATGTTCACTTTGCATTAATACCCTTGCAAATCCACTTCTCCCTGTGCTCTATCCCTTTTAGAGATGAAACATAAAAGGTTAATGGAACAGAAGGCAAGATCAGTGGACTGAATTCAAATATTGTGGGTATGACCACTTTACATTAATTCCTTTTGGAAAGGCATGAAAACACTTCCCCCTGTACTCTTTCCTCTCCCCATTTGGAGATATAACAATGGTTATTGACACAAAGCAGAATTTGTGAAATGAATTCAAATTCTAACTGGGTTTGCTTATGCTTTCTTTGTATTAATGCCTTTGAGAAAGGCATGAACACATTTCCTCCCTGTGATCTCTTTTAGAGATGAAACATAGCATAAAGGTTAATGGAACAGAAGGCAGAATCAGTGGACTGAATTCAAATATGATTGGGGTTTTGTATGACCACTTTACATTAATTCCATTAGGAAAGTCATGAAAACACTTCTCCCTGCACTCTCTCCTCACCATTTGGAGATGGAATATAATGCAATAGTTATTGACACAAAGCAGAATTTATGAATTGACTTAAAATTCTAACTGGAGTGGCTTATGTCTTCTTTATTGTGATGCCCTTGGGAAAGGCTTGAACCAACTTTTCCCTGTGCTCTATCTTCAAAACCTAGTGACAAAACAATATAAAGGCTCTTGGAACAGAAGGCCAAATCAGGGAACAGAATTTAAATATGATTGGGTTTTCCTATGTTCACTTTGCATCAATGCCCTTAGGAAAGGCATGAATCTACTTGTATTCTAATCTTTCACCATTTGGAGATTAAATATAATAGTTATCAGCACAAAAATTCTGGCTGAAGTTATTTGTGGACACTTTGCATTAATATTTTTGTGAAAGGCATGAATCCATTTCTCCCCGTCATCTATCAATTTTAGAGATGAACCATAACATAAAGGTTAATGGAACAGAAGGCAGAATCAGTAAACTGGATTCAAATATGATTGGTTTTTTTTATGACCATTTTACATTAATTCCTTTAGGAAAGGCATGAATCCACTTCACCCTGCACTCTCTCCTCCCATGATTTGGAGATGAAATATAATGTAATGGCTGTTGACACAAAGCAGAATTTGTGATCTGAATTCAAATTCTGACTGGAGTTGCTTATGTCCACTCTACATTAATGCCCTTGAAGAAGGCATGCATCCATTTCTCCCTGTGCTTTACTCTCTCACCATTTACAACAGAAACATAACATAATGGTTATCAGCACAAAAAGCAGAATCTCTGAAGTATATTGAAATTCTAGCTGAGGTTATTTATAGTCATTTTGCTTTAATACTATTCAGAAAGGCATGAATCTACTTCTCCCTTCCCTTAACTATGAATAAATAACATAGCAGTTGGATCCATTTAGATATGTAAAAGCTCTCAAACACAGTACAGTTTACTCTGACAAAAAATAAATAAATACAGGAATCCCAAGTCTGGGTAAAAGAAAAAAAGAAGAAAGAGAAAAGTTATGGAGCAGGCAACTCTACCTTGTAAAAATTGACCTGTTACTGAAACCGCAGATGAAGCTCTTTTTGTTCACATGAAGGTGACAAGGATCAATATTGAAGATGATGATAATGATGATATAGAGGACAGTAAAAAAAAAAAAAAAAAGTAAAAAAGAAAATGGAGAAAAAATATGATCATAATTAACTTTGTTCGTATTAATATAGTCAGTTCACTGTGTCATGCAAGACAATTCTTCCCTTCAAAATCTCTCTTACATATCGAAGTCTACCATTCATCGCTGCTTAGAATTTTACTGCCACATATGGTCCAGTGTCCCTGCTATTTACCTAGAGCTTCTTTATAAGATCCAAAGAAGAATCAACAATATTATTGGTCCTGATCTGGCAGCTCAGCTTCAGTTACTTACCAACCACCATAAGGTTGCCTTTCTTTGCTTTTTCTATAAATATTTTCATGGTAATCATTTGGATGAGCTCTTCATTATGGTACCTCGACTTTATGAATTTAAGCAGAGTACTAAACTGATATCAAGATCATATTAGTTGACACTTGAGCTGACTAGATGTAGCCGTAAGTTCTATGCTAGCAGTTCTTTTTCTTGCACTTCTTGTTTGTGGAACAACCTTATGGCTCTATGCTTTCCAGCCAACTCTAATATGCAAAAATTTAAATGCAATGTCACTTGCTATCTACTGTCCCTTTGATTACTCTTTTCTCTTTCCGCTCATTATTAATATTTCTGTTCCTAATTCTTCTACACCCAGTAATCCTTTGTGTTTTAGTGGCTTTACTGTCTTGCATTTGGTGATACCAATTTAAAAAAAATACCAAAAGAATTTAATAATATTAACAAGATCATGACCAGTTCAAACCACTGCGAGGAAGAGTCAGCAAAATGAACATACATACAAAACATTCCATAAAAGATGAATAGAGACTATTACGTTCTTTGTTATTTCAACCTGTATGTTCTTATTGGATGTTATACACTATATGCCTTTTCTATAAATATTTTTATGGTAATTGTTCAGATGAGCTTTCCTCTTTGGTACCCTGACTTTATGAATTTCAGTGCAGTATCATATTGACCATGAGGTTTCATCATTTTAGATTTGAAAAATTTCTCACCACCATAACATAGCTTCCCTGTGCCTTTTCTATAAATATTTTTATGGTAATTGTTCTGATGAGCTTTCCTCTTTGGTAACTTAACTTCATGAATTTAAATGCAGTACAAGATTAGCAGTTAGGTCTCATTATTTTATAGTCAAAATTGCTAGATGTAACCATATATGCTAGCAGTTTCTTCTTTTACACTTTTCAATTGTGAAACTCTCTGCTTTTTGCTTTCCAGGCAATTTTGATTTTCAAAATTTTAAATGCAATAATTGTTCTCTCTCATTAATAATGTTTTTCTTTTTCTTATATTCTTTCACACTCAGTAACCTCTTGCATCATAGTTGTTTTATTGCCTTGCTTGGGGTGAAATGATTAGGAAAAAAACAGTCTGATTATTGAAAATGTTTTTCTTTTGCAAAAGGAGGAAAACTTTATGCAATTATCATAAACACAAGCCAACATTTTATAATTTTTTTTTTTGTTTTTTGTCTATGAATTTGCTTCCTTTCTTTACCATTTTTCCTAGTTTTATAAACTTGCTTCATAAATATGACAAAATTGATCTTGGATTCTTTTTGGTGCCATATGTAGTTGCAGCATGAGCCTGTTTGTTTCAATTATTCCCACGGGTTCCAACTCTATTCAGTTAACATAATTCAAAATCCAACATTTGGTCCTAATCATCATGTATGTTGTCCGGGCTATCACTTTCGAGCCAGTGCTTATGTAAAAGCAAAAAAAGGGTTAACTGCATTTCATCAACAGATAGCAGATATTGACAAATTCTGACCAACTTCATACCGCCAAAAACTGCATGAAGACATCTTTGTTACTACTTTAGCTAGACATTTTTCTTCAATATTTCCTCTTAGACAATTTGAACAAACATTACAAAAAATTTCTTATTATAGCAAATTTTATTTTTAATGGCCATGTATTTGATTTGATTTTCCTGTTGTCTTAAATTTATTTCAACCAGGCTAAAAGGTTTTTGGTTCAATCCCAAGTGTCAGGAAGTTGAATCTTGTTGGCATGAAGTTTATCCAACATGTATATTATAATAAAAATGAAAACAATATTAAGTTTATTTTTGCACTAATACGTAAGTGTTATGTTGCTATGAAATATGAATTCAGTATAATATTTTAAATTTAATTTGACAGAGGGGTGTTGAGAAAAAAAGTTTGTGGCAAAAGGGGGTGCTGGTTGAAAAAGGTTGAGAAACACTAAGTTAAGCAACAATAAACCATAATGATAAAGCAATTATCAATTACCTACTTAAGAAGTGCACATTTCTCAGGACCTCTCAAAATCTCTATCTGAAATTAATAAGTCTAGTTGGCACTTCTTCCTGGTTTTTGAACAGGAGTAAAGCTTTATACCTTGTTTCCTGTTTAGGATTGAGTTTTCCTTCTAAAGTCTTTTTCTTCTCTTTTACTTTCAGTTGTCCATAGCATCTTAGTGGCATTATCACCTTGCTTAGGGTTTGAATTGATTTTTCTTTTTTTTTTTTTTTTTAAATGAAGCTTTTTGTCCCTGAAATGTAGACAAAGTAATTTTTAAGCATTTAAATTAATAGATTTTTTACTCTGATATGATTTCTTGTTACTATAAGCATTAGTTTAACTGTAATGATCAGAGAAGCATCCCCTCAGGAGTTTGTTCTACGAAGTACAGTGTCTTGGTAAAACTGTCCAAATGGAACTTTCTCTTTACCAATGGTATACAAAATGAATGATGAGGATTCAATATGGTTAAGTGTGTCATAGTCGTAAAGGTCTGAACTGGTAGAACTTAGGAATTTAGCTCATCAGAACATTTGCAATGTCAATAGCTAGAGGCTTGAGATATTTCTTCAGTGAGAAAGGGGCTATAGGGTGGAAAATGATTAATCACCTACAAGGTGAGAGAGATGCTTTTGAACTCTGGCAAGGCTGAAAAGAAAAGATTGAGAAGCACCCGTGGAAAAATTAAATAAAACCAATGAATAGAATAATAATAAAGAATAAAAAAAAAATTAATTTTCTCATGATGCAAGTTATAAAGAAACTGGAAAGGATTTTATGACCCCCACCACTTCCAGAAAGGACAGAATCTTTCTCTTTTCACTTTCCAATGGGCATGTTTTAGCAGCCCTACTCACAAGGTAGAGATTTAGTCATCCCAACTGTTATACTGGAACACACCTATTCTATAGTTAATAAGTAATATATAATATTATATATAATAAGTAGGAGTTGTAGCTGTCGCTCGTGAGTTGGTCAGTCAGTCAGTCGATGTCGGACGACCGTTAGTCGGATATTAAAGTATCAGCCACCACAACTAGATTGCTGCATCATTAACTATTATATCAAGTTCCTAACGTTTTGTACGTCGAAACTATTTAGGACCGACAGTGAAATACAAGCCTTTCCTGTGAAACTACTGAATAACAACAATTCGGCACAAGGTTGGCTTGAGCTCAGCCATCTTTACCCGTTCTTATACTTACTTCCCATAAATCATTTCTGAACCAGAAAGGAAAATGATCATACTCTAGAAACATTTAACTTTGTTTCAATATACTCAGCATAAATGAATTAAACGTCAGTAGCAGAAACTCAGCTTTTTTTGTATGCTTCTTCTGCCTTCTTTGTTTATATATTGAATACAGACCTTCATATAAAAATACACACAAAACTGATAAACTTGTTAATATCCACAAACCCACCCAGATAGGGCAGCCATTTTTGGTCTGATCTGACTTTTATAACAATTGAACATGGCAGATGGAATTAGGTACTTTCTGAAACAGCATAAGAAACTGACCATTTTTCCAGCATCTTTAACAATGGATCATGTAGATGATTTCCACTTGAGGTTTGAGATGAACTTGATAGTATAGAGATTACATGTAGATCAGAAGAAACAACCTTTTTATAAACATTTGATGATCTGAGATGCAAACAATGTAGTGCCATGATCAATAGAAATATGGAATCAAATATAGCATTCATCCTCATAATATAGCAATAACAAAAACAAATATGTACCTTTATTCAACAACCCTAACAAATTAAGAATTTTTTATTTGGTAGATTGGAATTTGGTATACTTGACACATTTTAAACATTTCTACTTTTTCTTTTATCACAAATTTATCTGAACTGCTATCTTTACTCATGTCAATGGCGTAATGGACAGTGGCAGGGAATGAGAAATTGAAGAAATGAGCATGAATCCATCTCTTTTCACCCCAGCTATGGGTTAAATAGTAGAGCAGACTAGGCTCTTTAGCTATGGTTGGTAACCGATTTAGGAGAAGGACAACTTTGAATTCCAAACAGGTTGAGCATGGGGATAGCAACTCCATCCCGTAAAAACCTACTATTTGCTATGGAAACCACAGCAACATTGCCTAGTGTGCTAAGAACTTTAGCTCCATACTCCTCAGGGAGTCTATGGGTCTTGAGAGCTGTGGCCCCATACTCCTCAGGGAGTCTATGGAACTTGAGAGCTGTGGCCCCATACACCTCAAGGAGTCTAAAGTACTTGTGTGAATGTGCAGAATATTCAACTTGGCTTCATTGAAAATAAAAAGCAGATCTTTTGTCAAAAGTTTTCTCAAGTGTTTTTTATTATTTCCTAATCCTTAATAGTTCAGATATGTTTACTGTGATTTCTGTCAGGAAACTAATTTGACTATAGGCTGCTTTTTAGACCCACCACTTTTGTGGTTATAGAATGGAGCAGTATTCTTCATGAAGAGAATGCTGTTTTATCCAAATAACCATTTTTAAATATCAGGATAAGTCTACACTAGATATGTATTTTCAGAGTTGAATTTTCTTGCTAGAATTTATATTGCACATTTGTAAGTCAACCATTTGTCTATGTATTGAATGTTGTCACCACGTTCGGTCTAGTACTTCTACTATATATCTAGAGAATATGGCCAAATCTAAAGCATCTGCAATATTATCACTCCTAACCTGGCATGTCAGCTTCAGTTACTTTCCTACCACCATAAAGTAGTTTCCCTTTTCTATAAATATTTTTATGAAAATCTTTCTGATAGGTTTACCTTTTTTATATCATGACTTTACAAATTTAAACATAGTACTAGATTGTCAGCTAGGTTTCATCATTCTACAGTGGAAACTGCTAGATGTGACTGTAAATTTTACTGTAATAGTTTCTTTTCTCATACATCTCACCTTTGTGGAATTCTCTTCTGGCTTCTTACTTTCCTGTCAACTTTGAGCTCCAAAAATTTAAATGCAATGTCAATCGTCATTTGTCTTTTTGAATATTGTTCTTTTCTTGTCCTTTCGCCTCAATTACATTTTCCCAGTTTCTTTCACTCTTGTATTTTAGTAGCTTTATCTCCTTGATTGGGGTGAAATGATAAAAAATAAACAAGTCTAAATAATTCCCAGTATGAAAGCATAGTAATTACCACAAAATCACTATCTGGGTCCTGTCACTGGATCTAACCAATGCCTTTATCCACTGTGCCATGTGTCCTTGAGGACATCTGTGAATGGATTTCTGGATATTATAAACCTAATGTCTTCAAGGACTCATGGCACAGTGGATAAAGGCATTAGTTAGATCCAGTGACAGGACCCAAACAGTGTGAGTTCAATACCTGGTTAAGGCAGTGGAGAACATTCAGAGGGAAATTAACAGGAGATAACTGACATCCATTAAAATATGGAACTAGAACAGTCTACCCCAGTGAGCAAAATAAAGGGTTCAGTTCGACATTCCAACCACCTGAAGAAAGCTGGAGCGTACAATGGCCAACATGTTGTAATAAATATGGTGACAGACGAGGGCAATAGTCCAAATAATGTAAATAATAAGGGCTTCTTGGTTGGGCTGAGAATGTTTCAGCACTTACTCATAGATTTTGGACTTAAAATTATCATTTAATTTAAAATGTAAATTATCAGTGATGAAAATAATTAATTCTCTAGCAGGAAATATTTAATATTTTGCCAAGTGGAAATTGCTGTAGAGATTGGGATCAGAAAAAACAGAATCTATGAAAGGTTGAGGGGGTGAAAATTTGACCTTGTAAAAATATTCCACTTTTCCAGAAAGGAAAAGAAAAAAGCAGATAAACCCTAAATCCAAAATTTTTAATATTTCAGAAATAGGTGTTTTACAAAAATTGTTTTTTCTTTTTTTTAGTTCAAAAGACAGTTTTCATACAACAGGAAATAGATGGGATTTCTTAGTGACTCCTCTTATTACTTCAACTCAAAATGCTACATCTGCCTACTACTCAGTCTATCACACAGACAGACTACTTGTTGTCCTTTGGTTATACCTGGCATGCAGATATAGTAGTTGATACAAATATTTAACAGAAAAATCCTAGGTTCCATTTTAAAGTGTGTTACTTGAAGAGTATAACATTTCTAATAAATTAATAACTATACTTGCTTAAAAGCTATAACTTTTCAGATTAATAATTTGTTATGTTTTAAATATTGTGTAAATTTTATCATTCTCTCAAATTATTTGATAATTAAATCGGTATCCACTCAGTAGGGTTATAGTATCTTATTAAACATTTTTAATGAAATGTTGTTTTTATTTTGTCTGAAATTGATTAATTAATAAAATATAATGTGTTTGATATAATTTGAATCTGTAAAATTTGTTCATTTTTGCCAAAACTTAATTTGTATAGACTTTTAAATTTTTCTTTACAAAAACTACAAGTCAAAGATGAAAAACAACACTGTTTCCTGTAGTTTCTTCTTGTTGAAAAAAAAATGTCTTCCTAGCATTATTTTATGGTGAAAAGAATAAATGAAAGCTTTCATGTATGAAATTACTTTTTCTGTAGTTTAAAAATTCTAGTAAGTTAAGTGCTTGAATAGTTGTTTTAATTTCTTTTGATTGTTTTTGACTTTTAATATATGGGAGTAAATGTGTGAGAGCTGCATTTCTTTAATTTTGCCCTGGGACAATCATTAGGACTCAGATATTGTGTCAACAAGAAGAAGAAATAAATAAAGTTTAGCTCACATTACCGTTAACACTCACACATATTCTCTCATAATGAACAGAGAGAAACACACACATTGAAATATTAATTGATTCTTATATATATATATATAATAATAAGTAATTCATCGTGTCTAGAAGAATTCTCAACAGAATGCAAAAAGCACTTGATGGCTGTTTTGTCCTATTTTGGGACTCATCAGCAATGTGCACTCACTACCAAGAATTGAACCCGGACTGTTGCGATATGATGCAAGCATCATACCCACTGGACCAATGGGTCTCAGTGACAAAAAGATAACAAACTAGACTCGACATAGCACCATTCTTCACAAATTCCATCGTTTAACTCATCCAAGTTTACTTACCCCAATGGACTGTGCCTCTACGAGTCATGTCTTCTGTATATATATATATATATATGCACACACACACACACATATATATATATATATATATATATATATATATATATACATATATATGTACACATATATATATATATATATATATATGTACACATATATATATATATATATATATACATATATATATATATATATATATATACATATATATATATATACATATATATATATATATATATATACATATATATGTACATATATATATACATATATATGTACATATATATGTACATATATATGTACATATATATATATATATATATATATATATATATATATATACATATATATGTATATATATATATATATATATATATATATATATATATATATATATATATGTATACATATATATATATATACATATATATGTACATATATATATATATATATACATATATATATATATATATTACAATAAAACAGTTTTAGTTGGCCAAATCCAGACATGCTCAGAAAACAATTACATAAAAGTGCCCAATACATGATGCAAAAAATCGACAATGCAGAGCTGTTAAACATTGCCTGCCAAAACATTATTGGTAGAAACTATGGTAACATAAGTGGTTAGTATTCCTTCATTTTAATATATATATATATACATGGCAAGAGAAAGAGATTTATTAAACCATGCTTTGTTTGAAACCAAGCAAGTGAGGAAGTGCATGCCTGCATTGAGAATTGACATTTAAAGGATAATTTTTTTCTAGGTTCAGACATTGACCACACTTCTGGCACTTATGAATATATAATTAAATTGCCATGATATAAACCAGCTCTCTCAGCTCATATATACATCTTCGTCTTTCCATACATACATATATATATATATATATATATATATATATATATATATATATATATATATGCAAAAGTCAACAAAAAAAACAGTGTTGGTACAACCAACATATGACCAAATGAAACTCAATAAAAAGAAAAAGAAAGAGCAAAATACTAATGAATATAACAAAAACAAAGAAAAAACCTTATACAAGAATATAGGAAACTGCAACAAACTAAGAAAAAAAGTCCACAAGGCAGACACCTACCTAAACAGTAACCAACAGTGCTCTATGCTTCAATTACTAAGACAGAGCAAAAACAGTTAACAGTGTCACCCTTCAGTGTCACGCTCCTGTGATCATCAAGCAAACAGAATGCTCACCTGTGAGTATAAAACACACACACATATATATATATATATATATATATATATATATATATATATATAGTTATGGGCAAAACATGTCACTATTTTATTTTTTGTTTTTTTAGGACAGTGTATTCTGTTTGAACCAGGATATGTAACTTGGTTATATATATATATATATGTAAGCAAATATATGGATATAGATCCGACAGTATGAAGAAAAATATACGAAAAAAACAAACAAAAATCCTTATATGCAATTATGCTGTTTTAATGTTAATATGTCAACATCAGATGTTTAGGTCTAATAAACCATCTTCAGGACATATTCATAAAATATAATTAACATTATCAATTCAACATGACAAAGACAATGGACATAAGAACAAGACTTATCCAAACAGATAACTGAAAGTTTTATATGATCAGCGTTCCATTTAAACATGGTCACGTTGTCATCACGTGGGCGACGCTGTGAAAACATATTCCTAAAATTTGAGTATTTTGAATGAAAAATGAAAAGAATTCTATTTTGATCTAAAATTTATATGTACACTTGTCGAGCATTAATCTCGCTAGAAAAGGGGAAATATTCAAGTGTACATATAAATTTTAGATCAAAATAGAATTCTTTTCATTTTTCATTTTTCATTCAAAATACTCAAATTTTGAAGATATATATAAAACATAAACATAAAAATGTCTTAAAATATGTATATATACACGTGTGTGTGTATATATATGTATGTGTGTGTTTACATATATATATATATATATATATATATATATATATATATATATATATGTGTGTGTGTGTGTGGATGTATATGTGTGTGTGTGTGGATGTATATGTGTGTGCATGCATATGTAGATGTGTATATATACATAAAAATGTGTGTATGTATTTATATGTGTGTGTGTATGTATATGCATATATATGTGTGGCTATATGTACATAGATATACATACATGTACATATATATACCTGTATGTGTATGTATATATATATATATATATATATATATATATATATATATATATATGCACACACATTGTTATCTATTGCTACATTTAAATAATTATGCTCTTTTAATCACCAAAAGTGAAAAATATCGAAAGTTAGCTAAAATGAAAAGAAAAAAAATGTGTTTTCACTATAAATGAAATATTCTCTTGTATAATATGGTAATATGATATGTCCACCTAATGATGTTGAGTAATGCCTCCCTGTTATCTAAACAATTGAACCTTTCAACATTAATATGGGAAGATCTAGCCGTTTGAGAAATATATAAAATCTCATTGTGTTCATTTCCTAGAACAGATTATATACTAAAAAGTTTATACAATCATATATGTCTAAATGTGTGCAAATTGATTTTGCAAATACATACAGAATATATGAAACTAATATACCCACACATTCATATTCATTTAAACTGGCATATTATATTGTATAATTCATTATGAAATGGATGCATTATATAATCATTCAAATTGCACATTTAAATCTATGCTTATTATATATATTTCAGGTATTTTTGATTGCATATCTAACCATGCATTTAAATAAACAAATATGCAGGTTCAGGGATGCCGGAAGCAATTTGGCATAGCTTTTCAGAAAGGGCATTTGACGAGAAATATTTTTGTTGCATGATTGCAATGTTAAGGCAGGGAGTGAAGAGAAAGGATTCCAAGAAGTGTAAAAGCCTTATTATCATCAAAACAATTGGTATTTAAAGTATCTCTGAATATGGGATCAAAGAAATAAAAACAAAACAGGAATTATTTTTAAAGGGATCTGGCTTAATCTTCACTTTAACTTTCTAATAACGTTATATTTGAAAATGTTCCAAAATAATTTCTGCACCTTTTGGCTTTTGCCATAAATTCCTTCATGATTTTCACACAATGTGAGTTATCTGTTCAATACAACAGCAAACATTATGTTGCTTATGCAATCGGATAATTCTGTATTTAAAACCATGGGGAAAGCAACAGACGCTTGCTTTACTGTCTTTCCTATGATGCCATGGAATCTCACAGATAAAAGAAAGAAATCTTCTGTGAGCCAAGATAGCCTATATCCTTAAAGGAACAGCTATTTAAAAAGATTTACTGTAAGGTTGCAGTTTATAGCAAAAGGACAGAGAGCAGTAGCATGCAGATTGGGGATAGGCAGAGGGTGTGATGGTCCCAGTCATCCATATCAGAAGGGCATCCAATCAAAGAGTGAAATCTAGTTTATATTTAATTTGAATAATGTGATTATTTCATGTTTCATCTGTTTTTACATATTTAAAATGTCTCCTTTCTCACATTTCTGAGTATTGGTGCTACAACCACCCACTACTTCAGTATTAGTAGCATACAATCAAGGTGTTGGCCCACTAAACATCACCAAATCTCTGTATATCACTGACAGAGAGTGTACCAAAGTGCTACCAAAAAGTGGAAAAGTCTTATTTTTGCCAAAGCAATCATTATTTAAAGTATCAATGAATATGAGATTGTAGAGCAATTATCATATTTTGCTTCAGATGAAATCACGTGACAGCCATTAAGTGATGTCATTTTATAGGGTAACAAAACCTCAGTTATGCATGCCCACCAGTTGCTGATGATAGACAGCTAAGGTACTAAATATCATCTCAAGCCCACAGTCGTAGGGAGAACAGAAGAGCCTTCATGGTACCCCAAAGTTTGTAAAATATACCACTGCCCTGACCAATATGTCAGATAGATAAAGATTTGAAGAGGATAAGATATTTTTTAAAAATCTTTTCACTTTAAGCAAGTGGAAGAGAATGACAAAATTTTAGTGAGGAGAAAAGAATAAAAGAAGAGGATTCAGGAAGATAGAAGATTGAAAATGATGTTGCATTATTTACACTATTTACATTATTTGGACCATTGTCCTCATCTTTATTGTCATATTCACAATGTTTCTGTTGTACACTCCAGCCTTCTTCAGGTGATATATGTTGGAATTTTGAATCAAACCCTTTATTTCCTCTATCGGGTGCCCTGCCTTTTCTGAATATCTTAGTTTTCAGTTAATTCCCTTTAGTAAAACTCATATCTCCAAGTTTTTTGTTCACTTCTGCTGTAGTCATGTATTGAACTAACAACACTTTGGGTCAAGTCACTTTTGGATTTTTTCAACCAATGCTTTTATCTACTGGGCCATGTATTAGTTGAAGTATTTTTTGAAGATTGTAAGTGGCAAGGAAGCAATAAAATCGAAAGAGAATCCTAGAGCTGAGTGGTGAGAGAAATCAAACTATCAGAGTAGAACTTATGGTTACATCTAGTTATTTCAGAAATAAAACCTAACTGCCAATCTAGTAGTACACTTAAATTCATGCAGTCGAAGTACCAAGGAGGAAAACTCATTAGAACAATTGCCATGAAAATATTTATAGAAAAGACAGAAGGAAGCCATGTCAAAGTAGTGAGAAAGTGACTGAAGTTGAGATTCCAGGTCAGGACTAATAATATTACAGGCTCTTATTTAATATTGTTGAGAATCTTGAAATATATAGCAGAGCAGCAGACCAGACGTTATAGTGTTTGGGGAAGCAGCCATGCAGGAGTTTGCTCCACAAAGTATTGGTTCTTGGGAAGAAGCATTCTGAGTGCAACATGTCAAAGGAATACGTAAGGAATTTTTTATTTTTATTTTTTTTTTTTAGATGTGGTTCTGAAGAATACGATAGTTGAAATATGTGAACAACAAGGAAGTTTTAAGGAAAATAAGAACAAGAAGGATGCTTCTACTTAGAATCAGAAAGTGAGAGTTAAAATTTCTGTGACACATAATGAGGAAAGAAGGCTTGGAAAATTTGACACTCATGGGACATATTGAAGGAAAAAGGGACAGAAGGAAACAGCAAGTAACCCAATTAATGAGTTTGAGTAAATAGATAGCAAAAGAGTGAGTGGGAAAGATAGTAAAAAAAAAAAAAAAAAAAACATTGATAAGAGCAAAGTTGTGGAAAGTCACAATTACCCACATCCATGAAAGAATAAGAATTTCTTGTAAAATTCAGACACAGTCAAGCAGGTTTAAATCTTAATAAACTTGAAACTTGACCTCATCAAAAACAGGTAAAATATGACTACATGACATGTCGAAGTCATTTGTATCTCACATATACTGAGACAGCCTCTTCCTTATCCCACCTAAATTTTTTTTTTTCAACCAGATGTGATATTATTTGTACAAGATTTAAGTTTCAACATGCAGATGTTGAACCTTCTGTGAACAACACTTAAATAAAGAGTTGACATCTTAGATATCTTGCCTTGGCAAAGCAAAGTATAAACAAACATATTTTATTCAAACAGCAGTCAAAGTGCAAGTAGAAAGAGCCGCTTAGTAGACAACATTTATTTCCTGATAGTAATAGTAGGTATCCCGTTATATCACATGATAAATGTAGCACCCTGTTTTGTCAAAATTCAATCCTTTGGTGGTGAGACTTGAATGATCTCTCTAAGGTGCAGACCTGGGCGATGATATATGGAGACTGTCCGACATGACCTAAAGGAATACAAACCATAGGGACCAGTTTGCAGGAGTTTCAGGAAAGTTGTCAGTATTTAAACCCAACTGTATTGGGGGGGGTCTGGATTTACTTTCACAGGCTTTTCTGTGTTTGGATATAATGTCAAGGTAATGGAGGTTTAAAATCAGGGTTTTTTCCTTCCTGTGGATGCACTGCCTTCTTGAGCTTTATTCAGTCTCTATCTACCTGAAGCAGCTAGTTATGAGGCAGCAATTATTTACCTTTGTCCATTCTTCAGCTTGGAACTGGATTTAATTGTAAGAGGTTACATTTTATTTGATTAAAACTATGTTAATAATGCCCAATAGGTATCAAAAGGTTTAGTCTAATTTTAAAATTTGTTATCACTGAGAAATCATGTTTATAACTCAAATTAAAAATAATGACGCTGTATTTTGATATATAAATCTTACATGTAAGATGAACATGGCAGTGAAAGTTTGGATAGTGTTTTATCTTCTGGGTATATTAAAGTAAGTTTGCATTTCAAAACTTGTCTCTCACTGAAGTACCAAAGTTAAGAATCATTTTGCCTGAATAGTATCAAATTAGGGACTTAGAACAAATCATAACATACTTTCCACAAGGACTATGTTTAAATTCAAAGCTAGCTATTTTTAATATTTATTTTTGCAATGAAATATCTTGTCCTGCAGGATAATTGGGATAAAATGGGCTGGTTAATTTAGTGACATTTCAACTCTTGTTTGGGTTATTGTTATGATAATTTACTCACGAATGCATGGACTTTCCCAGCTATAAATGGGAGCAGGTACTGCCTTTTGGAGGGGGAAGTTTCCAGCAGTCAGCTCTGACAGTCAGATTGAATATTTTTGCTTTAACATTCTCGTTTGTATATGTTTGTACTACTGTTTCTGTTAATATATTTGTTTAACTCAATTCCTCTATTTGTGTCCTTATTTCTGGCCCTAACAAGGCTATAACAGTTATTTAATGCAGAATATAAGTCTTGTAAGATAAAAGTTACAATTAATTAATAGATGCACATAGGTCTCGTTGAGTCAAAAGGTAAATATAGGTCCAATTTATACATTAGTCAAATGGTAAATATCAGTCTGGTTTACAGATGAGTCAGGTGGTAAATATTGGGCTGGTTTATACATGAGTCAAAAGGTAAATATTGGTCCAGTTTATAGATGAATCATGAGTTAAATATTGGTCCAGTTTATACATGAATCAAGAATTAAATATCAGTCCAGTTTATACAAAAGCCAAGTGGTAAATATTGATCCAGTTTATACTTGAGTTTAAATGTAAACAGTGGTCTAGTTTATACTCGAGTCAAAAAGTAAGCATAAGTCTGGTTTATATTTGAGTCTGAAAGCATCCATCCAGAAGGTGGATCTTTTTTTTTTTGAAGGATCCACTATACTAAGCCTGACATGGCAACATGTGAGGTAAATGATACTTGATATTATATAAATATATTCAATGAAGCACTGACAGTTATTATTCATTTTTGGCTTGTATTTATTTCTGTTCTGTACCACTTACTAAAATCTCCACAATGATAGTCTGAGAGTTGCCAGAAAAAGCAATGAAAATCAGAAGAAAGAAATACGAGTCAGAAATTAATAATAAGTGAGGTTTGTTATCAAATAATCATTAAAGAAATTTCTGACTTCATGCAATGAAGAAGGACATTTCACCCAAGTTGTCAGTTTATTTTCCTTGGAATCTCTCAATCTTTCCTTGAATCACAGTTATGCTATTCTAATTGGGTTACTAAATCCATTTGGGCTAATGGTGATTTCTGAAGATGAGCTCAGATGTGGTGCAAAGCTGAAAGTATAGGGCACCCAGTGAGGATCGAGCTCATTACTCAGTCATAATTGATCTAAAAAGACAAGCTTGCAAATCATTACACCAAGTCAAAGTGCCTCGACATGATATATATTGTGACTTTCTAAGTGTAGCTTAGATGTGGCACAAAACCGAAAGTATGGGTCACTCAGTGAGGAACAAATACATTACTCAGTCATAACTAATCTCGCAAGACAAACTTGTGAACCAATACACCATGTCGAAGTGCCCAAATGCACTCTGGCTAATGATTTTTTTTTTTCTTTCTTCAACTCAAAATAATTATAAAACCTTACTAAAGATTCAAAAAGGAAATCAGCAGACATTGGTGGAATGCTATTAACAATGCTTTGGAGAATTGTAAATTTATTATTTGAATGTAATTTTTTTTTTTTTTTTCTAAATCTTCCTGGGAGTTCAAATTGTCTTTTGGAAAATCTGATTGATTGTCCTGAAGTGAATAGCAGCAGAAGCCAACAGAAGAATCTACTTTGAATACATAAGAACCAAACAAAATGGTAGCACCATTGTTTCCATCTTCTACTCTTACCATTTTGTTCCTTGCTCCCTAAACTCCCCCATCTTCTATTGTTACTATTTTTCCCTATTATGTCTATCTTTATGACTGCCCACCCACTGGGTGTTGTGCTGCATACATTTTTATGTCCTCTTTTGATTCTTTATAAAGTCTTTTTGATTTCTTTATCTTTCTGAATTTGTTCAGTTTTCGAAGGTCTCCTCTAAATATATTCTCAGATATTCAGGAAAATATAGCAATAAGCTTTCTATATCAGTCACAGCAGCAGAGAGCTAATTGCTTAACAAGGACTGCATTCCCTGCAGAGGTTTGTTCAAGCTTCTGTTTATATTTAGTTTTGACAGACAGAGATTTCACATTCTTTACATTTAACTAAGTCATGCAGAACAAAAATACGTTGGACAGAAATTGCATAATTGTCTCTCAAAAATGTTTTACTGAACTTGTGGAAACCATAACAGCTTCAGTGAAAAACATAAAAGCTTCTAAGCATTTGAAACTCTTTGCTAAATCTTAAAACATTTCACATTGAACTCATTGGCTTCTTCGTCATCTCATCAACATATATGAATATGTAATGTTAATAATTGCAGAGTGCTTAAGGTTAACCTTTAACACTTTGCATTATCAATATTACTTTGCTTTCCACTGCATTCTTTTTCAAGGCCTCTCAATTGCAGTAACCTTATTGTTAATTTAACTCAAAGTTGTTTTCTATTGCCATAGCTGGATATGACAACACATCTATGAAATTCAAACAAATTCAAATTCAGAGATCAGTGTCAACTTCAGTGGCAGGATAAACATTTTGCACAATAAATGAAGTTATATACAGAGTGATAAAGTTTAATTTTTGACCATTTTTCTTTTTCATTCAATTTTGACCAAAAATCTTTCCATTGGAGATACCTCAAGGAATTTAAATAAAAAATTATATGAACACAAAAGGGATTTTTACAAAACAACACAACGCATTAGTTGCTTATTGGATCATAATTTTGATTTAAAAAAATTCTGCTTTAATTAAAAGAGAAAACAATTTACTAAGACAGAAATCTATACAAAGTGCTTTAATTGTTAGATCATCAACAGTAAATTTACATCCAGGTTCTTAGAACATTTCACCTTTCTTGGCAGGTCTTCTATTATCACAATGTGGGATAATTAATAACAAAAATGATAAAAGCATAAACACAAAGAAAAAGAAACTCAATGAAACTGACTAGACTATATGTACAAACACATATTACAAAAAAAAAATTTAAGAGTTTAAAATTTCAGCATTCACTCCACATCATGCGCATGTGTAGTTACATCAATATAAACATCATTTTAGCCCACTGATGTCCTAATGGACAAAACAGGTAACATGAAAATTTTTTCCACTTTGTCACTTTTTCTTAACTATATATATATATATATATATATATTTATACATTATTTTAATAGATACAGTTTAAGTAAATAAACTCTTTGTCTTAGAAATTCAACCCCTGAAGATGATCTCTGATGAGATTGAAAGTACTTGAGGAAAATAAAAATCATATGAATAATAATTACAGCATTTTTTTCAATCAATTTCCTACAAGCACGAAGAAATTAATCCATGAAATTGAGAGGATTAAAATTAAAATAGACATAATATGTCTAAGCTATATACACACACACACACACATATATATATATATATATATATATATATATGTGTGTGTGTGTGTGTCTTAAATTGTCCAGACATCTTTAAAGAAGCATTGCAATTATTATTCATTTTAGTCTCTTATTTTTCATACTATTTTTGTTTCTTTTAATGAAAACTCTTGGGTTACATTTACAGTGCACATTTTTAAGTAGGAGCATAGACAAAAAAATAAGCATCTAACAAAATTTGAACTGCCATCTGTTATTTTTTTTAGGAGTTTGTCTAATTGCAATAGCACTTTAGTCACAAGGCTACAAAACCTAACAATCAGATAAATGTTCAATTTTTTCCTACTTACTTTTGTAGGAAATAAAAAAAAGTGACCAGAGTATTACAATAAAAAGCAAAAAAAATAAAACGAAAGAAATTCTAGGTAAAAATGAATAACAATTGATGATGCTTCATCTAATGCATCTGATATTATTTATATAATTAAGATCAAGAGAAATAAGATGAAAAAAATTAATAAAATTGATAATGATTTGTCTAAGAAATTCATACTACTAAAAATAGGTGAACTCAGTTGAAAGGAATTTTAGTCAAAAATTAATAATAATAATGATAATAATAGTAACAATGTTTTATTAAAGAAATTCAAATCTAATACTACTTGTGTAATAAAAAAGCAAAAGAAATAAGATGAAAGAAAGATTAGTTAAAAGTTAATAATCTCTGTATCTTGTATGAATGTTACACCTCTCATACAGAGGCACAAATTAATCGTTAATAAGTACATCAAATGGGGATACAAAAAACATTCAACTGTATGAATTTCTCAGCAGTATAAAGCAGATACGGGAATTTGAAATATTGAGTCATCACAAAATAACTCTTTCTGTCCATGCACGCAACTTCTGATCCTGTAATTGTTCAGATCAAATAACTTGAGCTTGCAAAAGCACTGAGCCACAGTTGTGCTAAAATGAGGATCAGTAATTTAAGGGCAAAAAACGAAAACAAAGCCTTTTATAGCCTTCTCGTATTAATTAGAAGATAAGCCCACCACCACACCACTAGAAATATTATTTTCCTTGACTTTTCATAATGTGGTTCCTTTTACAGCTTCCATGAGCAAAGCATGCCTGGGATATGCTGATGCATGATACAAAATGAACCTGAGTAAATATTTGTACACGTTTGTTCTGTTCTATTCAAAGCTGGATATGCATGAGACTTTCTCAGTAGAAAGTATAAGCCTTTTGAATTGAGATTTAATTAAGGTATTAAATGCCAGTCTTAGTCATAGTTATTGTGTGAAGTTATGCACTGTGTGAGAAACTTTTAATGATAATTAGAAATATACATCTACATTAAGGGGGTATACACTCTGTCTGAAGTTATTAAGCAAATGATATAAACTTCAATTATTCAAATTTGGTTTGAAAAACAATTGTCAAATTTTAAACAATCAATTTAGATGTAAAAACAAAGCTTAAGTTAAAATTTTAGATAGTATCAATATGTTTTATTGAAGTTATTTGATATATTCTAAAAAAACTACCGTCTGTAGTTATTAGGCAAAAACAAAAAATCATATTTTACTTCAATAAGAAGGTAATGAAATCATCAAAAATTGAACACCTATAACAGAACAAATAACAAACACATATGATAAGTATTCTGAAAGTTTCAGCCTCAAGGACACATGGCACAGTGGATAAAGGCATTAGTTAGATCCAGTGGCAGGACCCAAATATTTATTACAACACTTCGGCCGTTGTACGCTTCGGCCTTCTTCAGGTGGTTGGAATTTCGAACTGAACGCTTTATTTTGCTCATTGGGGTAACTGTTCTAGTTCCACGTGCCATGTTTTAATGGATGTCAGTTAATTTCCCTCTGAAAGTTCTCCACTGCCTTAACCAGGTATTGAACTCACACTCTTTGGGTCCTGTCACTGGATCTAACCAACGCCTTTATCCACTGTGCCATGTGTCCTTGAGAACAGATGGCATAGTTGATAAAGGATAAATGTAATTGTAAGTTCTATGCTAACAGTTCCTTCTATTACATTTCCCACTTGTGGGACTCTATTTCAGCTTACTGATTCCCAGTCAAAATTTTAAATGCAATGTCAATTATTATCTTCTATCTTTTAATTTTTGTTCTCTTATTGTTCTCTCTCCTTAATCATGTTTTTTTGTCATATTCTCTAACACTCAGTAATCCCTTGTGTCTTAGTGGTTTTATGGCCTTGCCAGGGGTGAAATGATTAAAAAGAATAATAATAATATTTGCCATAAAATAAGTTCTATGCTAATAGTCTCTTCTGTCACACTTCTTGCTTGTGGAACTCTCTTCCAGCTTCTTGCTTCCCAGTCAATTTTGATATCTGATATAATGGAATAACCTGTCACCCCCATGAGTGACTACACTATAAGTAGTAACTGCCTACAAGAATCTGTAAGTCAATGGACTGTAGAGACTAGCTGGGATCTGTTCAGTATGACTCAGACTTACACGAGAACTACCGACCTTCCAATAGTAGCACCCACTACTGGATTGACTTGTGCCGACCTTGTGCATAACTGTTATCTTTATTCTTATTGTACTGTTTTTTTTTTTTACAATAAACCTTTACTTATTTTATCCACCTTGTTTTTCAAATACATATTCCTATTAGCACAGAATATAACAATATCCAAAAATTTAAATGCAATGTCAACCATTATCTTCTGTCTTCTTAATTCTTGTTCTTTTATTGTTCTTTCTTCTTAACTGTGTTTTTTCTAATATTCTCTAACACATAGTCATCCCTTGTGTCTTAGTGGTTTTATTGCCTTGCTTGTGGTGAAATTATTAAAAAAAAAAAAAATTTAATTATAATAATGTTCACCAAAAATCTTTACCTTAATTGGGTTATTTTGATATAATACACAGTCAACAGTGATTAACTATGCTAGTAAAATATATCTCATTTATTTGAATTAATGAAAAAATTACTGACCACTCTGCATACCACAGATTAGGGGCAGGGAAATGTTGAAAGGGGCAAAACAAACCTGCATGTGGAAAAAGAATCAGTCTTAATCAAAGAAGCCCTATAGAGATCCTTTCTGGATAGCTATTCCCACTTGACCTCCTCCACCATTCCTCAACCAGGAGCAGACAGAGTGTTAATTACTACAGCTAAAATCTCTTTCAAGTTATCCCAGGGCAGGTTGAGAGACCAGAGGGAACATATTGAGGGTTACTAAAGATTATCAACAGTTTTTTTTTTTCTTTTTATTTCCTGCTAAAAGAAATACTCAAGCCAAAGTTGAGAGGAACCATCTTTCGGCTGATCTATCCCTCTGGAATCAGGATTTTTAGAAAAAGCTTTTTAGATATCTCTTGGTTGGTTTTTTGGGGTGTTTACTTAGTAACCTTCCTTACCTCTGGCTTGGATAATTCCCTTAGACTGTTGGTTAGTATACACATATCTGACAAGTCAATAGTTTTCAGATTATACTTTATTAGATGCTCTCTCGTTTAACGTTCTGATGATAGATTTATTATAAAGGCATCAAAGAACTTTCTTACCAAACCTGAACCCAGTTCTGCCAAAGAGATTCCTGATATTCTATTTTTTCCACAGAAAATATACTGACTTCCCACCATCTCATCCCCACCTTGTGCTGCTAAGTCCTACTTCACAAGACCTACTGATAACAAAGGTCCCTATTTGATCAATGCAAAATAAGCAACCTTGTTCCATAAAGGTATTTAAATTGGTGACCTTTAAGAAATTTCAGGTGATTGAAATGAAAAACCTGACTTCAGATCTCCCAGCAACACTAGTAATTTCTGATTAGGGTATCTGTGAAGGTTTTTTCTATTTTTCTTTTCTTTTTTTTTTTTTTTCTTTTTTTTTGATTTAGGCAAGTTAGCCCAATGAAGAGCTACAAGAGACAAAATAATTTAAATAATTTTACAGTATCCTTAAAATATGTACAGAATTAGCATATGAAGGTCAGCTGAAAAGTTTATAGGATGACCAAGATATAAATGTAAATAGACACACCAGTTTGTAGACTAAAAGATAATGCAAGTGTATCAGAATACAACAGCTGGCTGATTAGTTTCAAAATATTAGGTTGGTGCAAAAATAATGTCGGTTTTTTGACGTATTTTTTAACGTCAAAAACCGACATTATTTTTGCACCAACCTAATAGAAACCCTGAACATCTAGACATTTCTGCCATTAAGTTACAAGGTTATTTATATATGATATATATAAATCTTTGAATACAGTTTCTGCATCTTCTTTGCAATGGAATGTCTTTTGGCCAAAACAAATTGCAAGATGCTTGAAAAAGTGGTAGTCAGTGAGCGAGAGATCAAACGATTATGGTGAATGGTGCAATGTTTTGTATCCAAAGTCAGTGATCTTCTCCTGTGTCATCCTGGGAACATGAGGCCAAGAATTGTTATGAAGTAAAATTGGGGGTCTTGTTGATTAATCAGTACCAGTCACATTTTGCTTAACTGAATGTACACTTCATCCAGTCACCATAATTTTATTTTAGTGCAATGTCAGCTTTGGAAAGTATTTGGGTGCTTCATCACTTATCAAGCCATTTAGCTGATGATTTACAAATTTCATAAAGGATCCATTTCTTATCCCAAGTCACAGATGCAACATTGAACATGCTTCAAAACACCAAACTCTTTGATTTTCACTGAGTTCATGTAGGACCCATTTATTGAGTTTCTTAAACTGGCCAATTTTCTTGAGATGGTCCAATATTGTTGAAATGCTGACACCACTTATCTTGGACATTTCTCTGACACTTTGACCTGAGTTGAATTGGGGTTTTCAGATGTTGATTGCAGGTGGACGTCTTCTACCACCTTGAACTTCAAGACTCGTGTTCTGACTGTGGAACTTTAGAAACCAGCACTATACTCTCTGACAAAAAAAATGGATCCTTCACTCCATGCTCTGTTAATGTTGGCAGCAGTTTAAGAAGCATTCTAACCAAGCTTGAACTCATGCAGCAAAAGTAACTGCACCTCTTCTTTTTTTCATGTTCAAGATGAAGGATATAAAATGTTCTCAGTTAAATTCTGGCAGAGATTGATATAAAATTAACAAAGAGGACACTTTAATCATTAGAAATGAGTAATATATTTTTGTGCAATTATTATTATTATTAAAACACAATTAAAATGTTTATTCTAAAATTAGTCATTATTTTCCAAACAACCTAATATTTTACCAAGAAAAATAAACATGTATTGCATCATAATATTTTTTTTAATTGGTATCACCACAAGCAAGGCAGTACAGCCACTAAGACACAAGGGGTTACAGTGTGTGGAGGAATTAATAACAGAAACATTAGTAATGAGTGTGAAGAGGAAAGAGTAATCAGGAAGACAGTAGATATTGATTGACATTGCATTTAAATTTTTTCAGATGAAAGTTGGTTGGAATGCATGGAGCCAGAAGGGAGTTCCACAAGTGATGAAAGAAACTAAACCTTTATATTTTCTTGCTCTGATTTGTTTAGTTGCTAAATGCAGTGTGGCTGAGTGTTTTATCCATTTTCTCTATTTCATATAAAAAACACTTTATCATCAAATATTACTGTGCTTCCATGTGCCAAGTTTCTTGTTCACCATTTGTATATGAGTCAAACACAAAGATGACAAGCTTTTTACACAAAACAGGCGTCTTTTACCAAAGATGTCTTTGCACCATCTGGGAGAATACAGCATAAAGAGACCATGTCACAAATCAAAAAGTGTTAAGAACAGTGAAATGATAAGAGATTGCCATGCAAAACATCCAGGGAATATCCTTTAATGACATAGACAGAGAGACGTGGATTTGAAAAAAGAATTGAGTATGTTGGAAGATGGATGGGAAAAATCTTCAAGAGATAGAAGAAATAGAAAATGGTCAGGGAAAAGGAGGTTATGGGAAAACAAAAAGAACAGCCAAAAGAAGTGACAGTACCAAATTTTCTGTGACAGGGATTCAGTGTCTCCTTTTCTAGTATAACTGAGGAGAAAATTATAAAACCTCTCATTTGCTTTACAGACAAGTCCTGAATTTCAGAATTACTAGAATAAGACATAAAATTGTACCCTAAAGTTATTTAAACTTTATTGGTTCATTTGAAACCATGACCATAGATGATAATTATGCATATGTGAATTAAAATTAGACGATATTCAAGTCAACATGAAAAGACAATAGACATAAGACTAATCAAAACAGAATAACTGAAATTTTTAAGATCAGCATTGTGTTTCACAATACGATCATGTCGGCATCATATGGGCAATGTTGTGAAAATGTATTCCTAAAATAGATAATTTTAATTATGTTTTAATAACTATAATTATAATAATTTTAATAATTATGTCCTGAAGAAGGTCTACTAGACCGAAACGTCTGACGTCGACATTGAAACAACATTAAAACAGCATACTTGCATATTCGGATTTTTGTTTTTCCATATTTTCTTCATACTGTCGGATCTATATCCACATATTTGCTTACATATATATTTCATTAAATGTGATATGCAGTGAAAAGTGCATAAGTTTTTTTATACAGTTTTTCTTTTATATGGAGGACGAGAGTCTTTGTATGCTGCATTCAGTGAAATATGTATAAATAAAAGATTGCTACTCTAACATATATATATATATATATATATATATATATATATATATATATATATATATATATTGTATGTATGTATAAACAATTTTTTTTAGATTCAACCGACAATGTCTGCCTGTTCAATTTTTTATTGTAATTTCCCAATTTTTGAAATTAATGTTGTACATCAGTATAAGAAGTTAAGATAAACTGTGGATAAAATTCATGTTTATGTTCAAGTACTTTCATCCATTTGGGTCATTATCAAGAACTGGTTGTTGTCAGTGTGGTAGACAAGATTTTGTTGAATACATCTTAATATTTCTTTTTGAGTTTTAAGATTTGAATTAGTCCAAAATGATGCCATATGCAACAGTTAAAAGGAGTATGACTGCACCAGAAAAGTATTTATCAAATACTTATATGTATTATTATTTTTTAAACAGATTAAATATTTTATACACACTTCAAGATACTATCTTCTTCAATATGGATTGTTTCTTAGGTATAATAATATCTTTAAAAATGCCAGGATATAAAATCCTGTTGACCCAGAACATATTTATATCTGTCTGTTTCTCATTCTGTTTAAATCTTTTTTTTCATCTCAGTCTATTAAGATCTATCAATCTATCACAATATGTCTGGATCTATCTATATATGAGTTAATATAATAATATGTCTATAACCTAATAATGAAAAAAAAAAATTTTGAACAACATATTTACATATCTGTCTATCTTTAAGGGGTGATAACAAAGAGTGCCAGAGAAAAGCGATAATAACAACAAAAATTGCAATATGAGCTCTGGTAAAAACATGGTAATGATAACAGGAAAAATTACAATATGAGCACTGGTAAAAAATGATGCTGAAGACATTAGGTTTATAATACCCAGAAATTCATGCACAGATGTCCTCCAGGACACATGGTATGGTTAGATCCAGTGACAGGACCAAAAGAGTGTGAGTTCAATACCTGATTAAGGTGATGGAGAACTTGGAGAGGGGAATTAACAGGAGATAACTCATAACTGACATGACATGTGGAACTAGAATAGTTTACCCCAGTGAGCAAAATAAAGGGTTCAGTTCGACATTCCAACCACCTGAAGAAGGCCAGAGAGTACAATAACTGAAACGTGATAAATATGGCAACAAAGATGAGGACAATAGCCTGAATAATGTAAATAGTGTATATTTACATATTTCTGTAAATACACTGAACCGAACCCTTCTCTATTATTCTTCAAAATAAGGCTAAAAAAACTTCAACCTTTTTAATAAAAGATAGATTATTAGAAGAGGTGCAAAGTGACCTAATGATAAACACTTGGAAAATAAATGATGGATTGATTTGTTTTTTGCAGCTTATCAACATTTTACAGGTTATTTAAAGCCAGCAAATATCTTTGAATTTTAAGAATTTTCTGGGAGATAATACTGATTTTCTGACACAAATCCTACTAATTAACCTCATGCTGGGGGAGTAGATGTTGGATTATATCTTTCTCAAGTGTATTTGTATATCAGTAAAACTAGTTATTTAAAATTGGAACTCAACTGAAAATTGGAAATCATCCTTACAATTTCTCATTCAAAGCCATTATCCATTACACCACCCACTTAGAGCACCTGATATTTTCAAGCAGTTACCCATCTAGATACTGACCAGGCTCAAGGTTGTTTAACTTCAGTGATTGGACAAGAACTAGTGTTTCAGCATGATATGACCATTAGCCTTTGGAAATTGGAATCAATGAGCCAAGATCAAATTCTGACTGAAACAGTTTGTGTTTGCTTCTCACTAACACCCTTGGGAAAGGTAGAAATCTATCACTTTTCCCAACTATGAGTAAAATAACAAGCAGATTGTCTTTTCTAGCCTTGGTTGCTAACCAGTCTAAAGGAAAGGCATATCTAAATTCAAAACCCAGAGTGAATTCCACCCATACACCTGTCTATGAATAAAAACAGCAGAAAATACTTTCTGAAATAGGTGAAAGAATTATCAGATCAGGATAAAGTAGTGCACATCTGTCAGTTATCTCCTGTTAATTTCCCTCTGAAAGTGACAGGACCCAAAGTGTGTGAGTTCAATACCTGGCTAAAGCAGTGGAGAACTTTCAGAGGGAAATTAACAGGAGATAACTGATAACTGACATCCATTAAACATGGCACATGGAACTAGAACAGTCTATCCCAGTGAGCAAAATAAAGGGTTCAGTTCAACATTCCAACCACCTGCAGAAGGCCAGAGCATACAATGGCTGAAACATTGTAATAAATATGGTGACAAAGATGAGGACAATAGTCCGAATAATGTAAATAATACCTCATCTTAGAAATATAGACAGATACCACACTGAGTATTAAATGCTATTACATTATGTAAGACATCAATCACTTTGTGGTTCTGTCGACTTTTACCAAAATAATAATAATGGTAATATCAGCTGTTTCCTTATAAGGAAAGCATTTGACATTCATTAACCAGGCAGCCAGTGCTGTTTTTGGTCAAAATTTATAAAATCTTTCTCTTAAAACAATTTTTTAGGAAAATAAGTTTCTCAAGTCCACTAATTATCACTCTTTCCATTATTGATGGAGGTTTCTTTCCTAACCTTTTATTTGAAGTAGTGTGGAATGTCAACATCTTGATTATGTCATTATTTTCTCTTCTCAAGCCCAGTAGCTGTTATCACTCTTTCCATTATTGATGGAGGTTTCCTTCCTAACCTTTTGTTTGAAGTAGTGTGGAATGTCAACATCTTGATTATGTCATTATTTTCTCTTCTCAAGCCCAGTAGCTGTTATCACTCTTTCCATTATTGATGGAGGTTTCCTTCCTAACATTTTGTTTGGAGTAGTGTGAAATGTCAACATCTTGATTATGTCATTATTTTCTCTTCTCAAGCCCAATAGCTGTTATCACTCTTTCCAGTATTGATGGAGGTTTCTTTCTTAACCTTTTGTTTGAAGTATTGTGGAATGTCAACATCTTGATTATGTCATTATTTTCTCTTCTCAAGCCCAATAGCTGTTATCACTCTTTCCATTATTGATGGAGGTTTCTTTCCTAACCTTTTATTTGAAGTAGTGTGGAATGTCAACATCTTGATTATGTCATTATTTTCTCTTCTCAAGCCCAGTAGCTGTTATCACTCTTTCCATTATTGATGGAGGTTTCCTTCCTAACCTTTTGTTTGAAGTAGTGTGGAATGTCAACATCTTGATTATGTCATTATTTTCTCTTCTCAAGCCCAATAGCTGTTATCACTCTTTCCAGTATTGATGGAGGTTTCTTTCTTAACCTTTTGTTTGAAGTAGTGTGGAATGTCAACATCTTGATTATGTCATTATTATAATAAGGAAGATCATATGTGTAAACATGTGTTGCTTTGGAAACAGGAAACAATATTTTTTTCTCTTGTAAAGAAATACACTTATTTTTATTTTTAAATGAATAAATTAAAAATAAATCATATACAGCGACATGTTTTAATCACACCATCATCAGTGATAATATTATACCCCCAAATCTTTTTTAATTATAAAAAATCTTTTCCCCCAAAGGAAAAAAAAAATCAACTTTTCTTCCATTTCTAAGGTATATGCTTACCTATATGGTCTTCTATAGTGAAAATAGCTGAGGTATCTACTACCAAAAATTATTTTGAATCTTTTTTATAGTGTGGTCGACATTAGATTATGTGACCCGCTGCTCGAAAATGGTTGCCTATGTTTGATCATTTGCTTGAAGTCATTTTTAATCATTGAATACTAATTTATGTTTTGTCATAGTTTTCAAATATAAACCTATCTATTCAACTCCTTCTTTTTCTGATGCAGCAAATTTAAAATTCAACATTTTCATGGACTGATGCATTTTATCATGGTTTGGTATCTTTATTGTTAGGCATAAATATTTTCCTGTAATTCATAATATTTTAAGATTAAGTGCATAATTAGCCATTTATTGATTTTTGTATCTATTGTTGAAAAATATACAGAATGCTTTTTTTTTTATTTCCTTTAATCTCTGTTTATTTTTTTCTTTCTTGATACATTCTCTAATCACCTTTAGGCAAATAAATATTGATTGGTGCTTGGTGAAAACAGTAAAAGTGCATAAAAACAGGAACTGAGAATTGTGAGTAAAACACAATTTTCAAGAATGATTCAAAACTGCTCATACCAGATTCCTCAACACTCAATGATTATACTCATTCTGTGGGTGAGCTGGGTCCTT
>OZ010591.1:26924463-26934463 GCA_963932145.1 Acanthosepion lycidas
ACTTGTATGCTGTAGCAAAAAAGCAATGTTCTATTTTACTGTTTATATACAACTAACATATTACCCATCAAAAATGTAAAATTAGACTAGTCCTAGCAAATTTGTCAAAATTAATAACACAATTTGGTTATTATCTGTTAGTATCATTATATATATGCGTGTGTGTAGTGAATAATCCAGGATGATTAGAAGTTTGATAATATTTTCACTAATCTCTTTTATTCATTTACTTACCTTATTTTCATAAATTTCAACATAAAATATCCATAGATTAATAGATAAAAATGTGTTTCATTTTAACAAGCCTCTAAAGCCTCCATGACTTTTTGGGAGGCATACATACACACACATAGATTTTATATATATATAATATAATAGATCCATTGGTATATAATCCAGATGGATCCTAGTAATATCAGATATAAAACTGATTCACATAGAGAGCTCAATGGATGTATTATAACAGAGGATATATATTATACAGCAAAAATTCATAATTACCTCATGTGGGTATAGTCTATTTCAAAAGTTTCAAATAGACTATATCCACATGAGGTAATTTTGAATTTTTACTGTATAATATATATATATATATATATATATATATATATAATCATATTATTCAGAGGTATAGAGTACTAACTGCCTGAAGCACTAAACATTGTGTGTATATCTTTCTTATTAAATTAACAGTGAAAGAAATGGAATCTTATTTCATCTGTGCTGATAGAGGGAGATAGAAATGAACAGATTGAGATATAGTGATAGACAGATATTATTTATTTTTTTACAATGATGTTTCCCCTCCCCTGGACAAGGTCAAAGATCCACTTAAGTTAGATGGTTATAAACTAAGAGGCGCAGTTTATGTAGGGATGATAGTAGTTGACCCTAGACTTGATCAGGTTAAGATAGTAATCTGGGGAGTTGGTTCCACAGTGGTGGTTTTCTACAATGTTCATGGCATGGTGTGTCTTAGCCATGAAGGTTATAACTAGTGGAACTAAGAAATGTAATTTGTTTGAACATTTTCTATGGAAATAAGCGATAAAGCAGTGAAAGGCTTCTAAAATTTTGTTTCTGAGAAAGGGGTTGTAGGGTAGAAAATTGTCACTCACAAGGACACGGAAACAGTTTTGGACTATCAGAACTGGAAAGTGAACACTCGGCAGTTCCAGCCCTTAAATGGCATTAGTACTCCATTTTCTGCCTGGTCTGGATCTTCTAAAAGTAGAAGATAGTAGGAGAAATTAGATATTAGGTCGGTGCAAAAATAATGTCGTTTTCTCACATATGTGAGAAAACGACATTATTTTTGCACCAACCTAATACTTACTGAAGTGGTACCATTTTCCCAGCATCTTTAGTGATTGATCGTATGTATTTGTGGTCTGAGTTGAGTTTAATTTCCAATAGAAGCTCAAAGTACAGGACATCCCTGAGGGAACATCCGTTCATCACAATTGATGAAAGTTCTGGGTTCACTCAATGGTGATGAAATGCCACTAGTTTGGTTTTCGAGGCATTGAAATAACCAGCCAGTTGTTCCCCCTTTATAAGCTGTTAGAACTAAGTCAGAAGGGAGATCAGCTGCCAATTCTGATCATCTTAAGTTTCAGAGGTGCACCCATATACTTTTGTATCATCAGTATTGATATTCACATTGAGAGAACTGGCTGTTAGCAACTACTTTCAGGGACTTACCCATTGGGAAAGACTTGATAATTGTGAAGACTCTTCCAGTGATTCCATACCTGGAGAACTTGTATGGTAATCTTTTATGCTAGACTTTATCAAAGAAGCTTTGAAATATCTAATGCAATCATTCTTGAGATGTATTTGTTATCTAGTGCCCACTGATTCTATGAGCATAGCAGTTAGGATATCAGCAGTGGACCAGGCCAATCAAAATCCATACATTTTGTTGCTAAAGAAGTTGTTCTTATTTCTGTGATAAACAACCTTCTTGTTAATAGACAATTATAGAGATAGATAAATATAGTGACAGAAAGAGAAATAGATAGGAAATAGGTAGATAGATAAGAACTGTGATTGATAGATAGGAACAGAGATAAATAAGTAGGGACATAGATAGATAAGGACACTGATATTTAGATAGATAAGGACACTGATATTTAGATAGATAAGGATAGTGATAGACTGATAGATAGTAACAGAGACAGATAAGTAGGATAATTACGGACATAGATAGGAACAGAGATAGACTCACACACACACACACATAATTATTTATTCAAAAATTATAACATAAGTATAAAATCACTTTTTATAACATAAGTTATAATTTTTGAATAAATAATTATATTCTCTCTCTACTCTGTATTGAGCACTCTTTTAAGAATAGTAATTGTTGGTTATTGGAATTTATTCTGTATACACCAATCCTATACTTGGGTGTGTGTGTATATATATATATATATATATATATATATATATATATATATATATGAACTATCTCTACAGAGAACTATGGAGATAGATGTACTATAGGAATATAGATAGATATGCCATAGAGATATAGATAGGTATACTACACAGAGATAATTATAAAAATAGATATGAATTGAATGAGAAGTAAATGAACAGATTCATATAGATAGATAGACAGCATGTGGTTATTGCAGTTTAATATGATTGATAATGAGACGAACATTGGGTAACGTGAATTTTCTGTTAGCTTTCTCGTTTTCCTGGAGATCGATATTGCTCTATTTCTATTCGGATATCAACAAATGTTGAAAGTTCAGGGCGTGATGGATAAATTCACGATTTTGACAATTGCTGACATCAACAAATAGACACGTGTGCGCGCTTCAAACCCACACCTCTCTCTTGACACCAGCGTAACTTTTGAGACTGCAAAGAACTGGTTAAAGACTTACACACACACACACACACACACACACACACACACACACACGTTTTATTCCGGGATTCCCTTAGTACAGATCTTACAATAGTACTCAAAGGGTAGATTTTTAATCTGTTTTCTAACCCGACCACCACCTCTATCGACACCCCCCCCCCCCACCACCCCATCGACAATGCGAGTCCCCTCGGGTCATCCCAATGCAACAAAAGTGAGTAACAAAAGGCATTGGTTTCTCCTCTCACTTTATTCTGTGCTCTCACTCTTTCTCTTTCCCTTGTCACCTTTTCTCTCCCCCTTAGTTTGTATTTCTCACACACACATCGTCATCACTATTCGTATCTTGTTCTCTTTCTTTCTCTCCTCCCCCCACACCCACCTCCATAAAGAAAACCTGTTCCGTACACTGACGGCTCTCGTCTATATTGGGAAAGCGTGCCTCACCGACTATCAACAGCTGGTTTTTGTATTTCTGATCCTTGTTTCGCCCTCGCACCCATCGTCAATTCTAGCCGGACGAAGAGAAGGGCAAAGAGATATGAAGCGAGCTGTTAGTTTAAAAAGAAAAAAAGAAAAAAAAAAAAATGAAGATTGCTAGTGAAATAAGAGTGGACATCAGATTAGGAAAGAGTGAGAAGTGAGGAGGGCATTGTTGAGTTTGAAAGACGATGTGAGAGAAAGAAAGGAAGAATGAATGAAATAAAGAAAGAAAGAAATAAAGAAGGTGAAGAAAAGGTGACGAAAGAGAGCCAGCAGCGAAATGTCGCCAAAGTTGATCATGTGATTGGTTGATGAATAGACTGTCGAGCGAGATAGATAGATGCGTAGAGAGAGAGAGAGAGAGAGAGAGAGAGATGAAAAAAATAAAGAAAATGAAGTCTGTGTTTCTTATTTTCTTTTATCAACATTGTCTCCGAACCTGTGAATAATAAACAATCTGAAATATGAGCAAAGTAAAATAAGGTAGTTAAAATTTTACAAGTGGGTAAGAAGATCGTGTTGCGCCAAATTTGGCATGTATACCTTCAAAATTTCATCTTTTTACCTACGTTCGAACACTAGCCAGAAGCTCTCTAGACACACACACGAGCGTGCACAACTATTTAAACAACTAAGGCTTGCGGGAGAATGTGTGGAGTTGTTGAGATAATGAGTAAGAGACAAGTTTGTGTGTCTGCATGAATGAACATGTGTCTTTTTAAACATGAAAATACAGAAGGCGAGCGATAACTTGTTTCGTACTTTTAACACTTGATGTATAAAAATGTTGATAAATATATACAAGGTAACAAGATGTTTCGGTCCAGAGAGAGAGAGAGAGAGAGAGAGAGAGAGAGAGGTTTAAATTACAGATAGGTTTGTATCCATTGAATTGAATGATTCCATTCCCTGTACGTATTTGTGTGTGTGAGAGAGGGAGAAAGACAGAGTGAGAGAGAGAATGCAGAGAGAAATTAGCAAACTGAGATAGATGTTAAAACAAATTTAGATAGACATTGAAACACAAAAAGAGAGGTAGCAAAATAGATCGATAGAAAGATAGATAGATATAGAAGCAGTGATATTTTGATGGGAACAGAGATAGATAGATAGACAGGAATGGTGTCAGAAACAGTGATAGGAACAGAGAGAGATAGATGGATAAACACTAAACAGTGATATTTTGATAAGAACAGAGATAGATAGAGAAACAGTGATATTTTGATAAGAACAGAGAGAGATAGAGAAACAGTGATATTTTGATAAGAACAGAGAGAGATAGAGAAACAGTGATATTTTGATAAGAACAGAGAGAGATAGAGAAACAGTGATATTTTGATAAGAACAGAGAGAGATAAATAGAGAAAGAGTGATATTTTGATAAGAACAGAGAGAGATAGATATAGAAAGAGTGATATTTTGATAAGAACAGAGAGAGATAGATATAGAAAGAGTGATATTTTGATAAGAACAGAGAGAGATAAATAGAGAAAGAGTGATATTTTGATAAGAACAGAGAGAGATAGATATAGAAAGAGTGATATTTTGATAAGAACAGAGAGAGATAAATAGAGAAAGAGTGATATTTTGATAAGAACAGAGATAGATAGATATAGAAAGAGTGATATTTTGATAAGAACAGAGATAGATAGATATAGAAAGAGTGATATTTTGATAAGAACAGAGATAGATAGATATAGAAAGAGTGATATTTTGATAAGAACAGAGATAGATAGATATAGAAAGAGTGATATTTTGATAAGAACAGAGATAGATAGATATAGAAAGAGTGATATTTTGATAAGAACAGAGATAGATAGATATAGAAAGAGTGATATTTTGATAAGAACAGAGATAGATAGATAGATAGATATAGAAACAGTGACATTTTGATAAGAGCAGAGATAGATATAGAAACGATGATATTTTGATAAGAACAGAGATAGATATAGAAACGGTGATATTTTGATAAGAACAGAGATAGATATAGAAACTGATATTTTGATAAGAACAGATAGATAGATATAGAAATAGTGATATTTTGATAAGAACATATAGATAGATAGATAGATAGTGATATAATTTGATAAGAACATAGATAAACAGTGACATTTTGATAGAAACAGAGATAGACAGAAACAGTGATATATAGATAGGAACAGAGATAGATAAATAAATAGAGATAGAAACAGAGAAAGATCGATATATAGATAGGAAATAGATAAGAAAGGTGATTGATAGATAGGAACAGAGATAGATAAGTAGGGACATGGATAGATAGAAGAACAAACACTACAGTGATCGATTGATAGATGGGAACAGACTAACTGAGAGAAATTAATTGATCTACTAAAACTAAACAAACTAAAAAAGATATAGATCTCACCACAAAACAATTTGATGTAAGCATGCACACAGAATTACATTGTTCCAAGGGGGAAAAAGAGCCAACTCTAACTTAGTAAATTAGACTAGCTTAAACAAACCAAGAAAGAAAGAAAGCAAGCTTGTCTACTGCCGGTGATGGGCCCTTTTCTCTTCCTTTCTTTACTACTGATACCTTTTTTTTGTATACACGCACACACACGTGGACTAAAAATTATCATTTTTATTTACTCATGATTTTTCCCTCTATTTTCCTTTCATCATTTTTACCCCTTTCATTCAACCTTTTCTTCCCCTCTTTTTCGCTTAAGCCTTCTCTTTATCCGGAACCTTTTTTCTTTCCCATTCACTAGTATTACACTCACTATTACTACTGCCAGTGCAATTGATTCTCTCTAGCTGAATTTTGCTTCATCTTTTTAAAGAATGAACAGCAGCAGCAACTGAGATCACGACGACGACTGCTATCACCACTAACAACAACAACAGAAATAATCAGCATCAGTACTTACTTAGCAACAAACCCCAGGCTGGTGCCAAACCCTTCCATCAGTAGCACAGCCCTATACAAGGCCCATACTAGTTTAGTTTAGTCATGCTTTCACACAAGAATACGTTTATGATTCCAGCAGACAAGTAGTTACCATTATTTCTCCCCATGTGCCAACGATGGGAACTGGGCAAGAATGATGCAAACCCAGGGATGCCAATAGTGGACAACTTATTGTTGAGAATTCTGACGTCGTACCAAGGTTAACAACTTGTGTAATCTACACAACATGTGCCTGATTTTGAATCGTGAATCTGTCATCATTATTTGAGAGGTTTTTTATTCTTTACCACCAGTGACCTGTACGTGTGTGGAATATATAATTTATTAGTGTTGTTATTGTTCTTATTATTAATCTCTGGCTTTTAAAATATACATAAATCATGGTTCTGGATTATATTGTAACTGTCTGGGAGACGGCCGAGCCGGAAGTCTATGATTCTCAGGTAAGTGTTTATTGTTTAATTAAAGATTAATTCTTTATCCCAGTTGTTTTTTGACTTTTTATGTTAGTTTATATTTGTTTGACAATAATGTATAACATACGTTACACTATTGTCAAAAGATATCAATCCTTTTCTAAGTGTAAGTTGTAAAAACTAAACAGATTTTTAATACCGGTCTCTTCGAAAAGACACATGTACAGAAGCGTACATAGTTGTGCTCCTCTTTATAAAACGGTATTATTATCTCATTTCTTGAATAGAGAGAGTGACAGACGGTAATACATAACAGAACGCAATGTTCCGGTCTTTTTGTGTATATATATGTATTATTAGTTGTATAGATGGACAATAAGTATCTTTCCTCGTGAGGACACATCGTAATATAAACAGATGTACAGAGAAAGACTCGTCATCACATGTGAATATCAGGTCTTTATTTCTTTCATGAATAAAACGCTTGGAGTCATATAATTCCTTAAGGATCTGTACTTGCGTACATTTATCGATACAAATACTAATTGTGTGTGTCGGCGATCTGTTTCTCTTTTCTCTGCTGATGAATGAGACAAAAAACAGATTTCTCAAAATCAAAAATGCATCGAACGTATTTTGAGAATAATTCCTTTACACATTACTACACACGTCGACACGTAATTATTATATATTCGTTTTTTTTTTTGTTTTTGTTTTTTGTTTTTTTTATAAAATTAAAACAAAATACTGACTCACTCTACATGTGGGACTTACTTTATTGTACATCTATGAGACGTACATATTCATAGATACTTTCCTATTGAAATGACAGCAAGATTATAAAAAAATTGCCCTGGACAGACACTAACAACAATGTTATCATAATTGTCATACAATTAAAAAAAATAGTTTATCAGTTAATTAAAGTGAGTAATTAATTGAACACAAAATAGACAAAATCAAAACAATTATTATGAATGAAAATATGAGTAGAAATATGGTTGGGAGAACTGACTGAATCAGTCATTAAGAAAAAAAAATCACAGAATCTTTTTTTACATATTTTTTTCCCATGTGGTTGTCAAATGTTTTAATTTCCTATCAGAAAAATAGAGAAAAGGAGACTTGTTCGTTTGATTTGAACCATTATTTTTAAAGTGTTATTTAATTTTTGAAGTATTGTAATTTCTCTAGAATTTTTTGAGTATATATATGCAATTATTAAAAATCTCAATCAGTTCCTATGAATTTATGAAAATATGTTAATGTTTAAGTCTACTAATTTAATAAAAAGTGTCCAATTAATAATTAATTACACGGTCTTTTAGCACCATCAGATAGAAAAAAAAAACACATGCATTGAAAATACAATTTCTGAATTTCCCTTGTGTTGCTTCCAGTAGAAGAAACAAATGGCACATGTGCAGTTCAACCTGTTCCTTATGCATTATGCGGCAGAGTGACAACCTCACACACCCATCATAAAAAAATAATTGTCTGTTTGGGCAGCAATCCTTCTTTTATACAAGTTTCATTAAAGACAACTGACAAGGTACTGCGATTAAGTTTTTTTCATTTTTTCTTGTGTTCTTATAAAGAAGGATTTATTTACTTTTCTCTGGGATTTTTTTTGGTAAAAGTGTATGCTTGTTGAATTGAATAAGAAGATTGATCTGAATCACAGTACCTTTTCAGTCGTCCTTAATAAAAACTTGCACATATGTGTGTCGCAAGTGTTTGTTTAGACATGTTTTATTAGATAATAATATAAACAAACGATTTTAAACGTACGAAAAGTCATCACAGTACTTTTTTTAATCCAATTGAAAACTTGAAATGCTTAAACACATGAACTGTGGACAAATCATTTAAAGATGTGATCCTAATATTCGGTAATTAATCCTTCAAAGAGAAAAAAATATTTCATAATATAATTGGCAGATTTTGTTTTTTGTCTATCTTATTTTTTTAACAAAAAACACACTCATCTATCTATCTATCTATCTATCTATCTATCTATCTATCTATCTATTTTTATTTTCATATCTCTCTATCTGTTTTTATTTTCATATCTCTCTATTTGTTTTTATTTTCATATCTATCTGCTTTTATTTTCATATCTATCTTATTTTCATTATCTATCTATCCTAAGCTCATTCTTTTTTTATCTAAGGAGTTACACTGTACACAATAGCATGTTGCAGTCTTTATCATAATGTGGTATGTATATTTAAAACTTGTGTTGACTGTTATTATCTTCTTAACCTTCTGGTCCAACTGGCTAGTGTCCTTGCCTTGGTAAAAACCATGCTTTCTGATATGTATTTTCCAAGTTGACGCCACTTCCTCATTTGGAAGTATGATACAACACTATCTTTTACCTTTTCTGTCTTTGCCTTTTGTCAAACTAGACTTTAGTTATATAATATTTAAATTTTGAATATAGATATAGCAATAAGCATAATAAGTATACCTCAAATTTAGGCTTTGAATCTGTTTCTGTTTAAAGATTTACATAAATAATTCATGTATTTCCTGTCATGCACAAAACCATCACATGTGGAGAAAAGGTGTTTCCTTATACAGATTATGTAATAAGACATACATTTATGAAGTTACATTTGACATTTTTATTCATATTAAATTTGCATTCACACATGTAAACCTCATGATACATTTTTCATTCTATATGATATCTATCTCAGTCTATCTCTCTCTATCAATATATAATACGCACACACACACACACACACACACACACACATATATTTGTGTGCTTCTTATTAAATTTGCATTCACAAATTTAAACCTCATGATGCTTGTTTCATTCTATATGATAATATCTATCTCAGTCTATCTATCTGTCTATCAATATATATATATATATATATATATATATATATATACATGCACACGCGCACCGACACACACACACACACACACACTTGTGTGCTTCTTATTAAATTTGCATTCACACATTTAAACCTCATGATACATGTTTCATTCTATATAATATCTATCTCAGTCTATCTGTCAATATATATATATATATATATATATACACATACATGCACACATGCACAGACACACACACATATATATATATGTGTGTATATATATATATATATATATATATATATATATATATGTGTGTGTCTGTGCATGTATGTGTATATATATATATATATATACATACATATATATATACATACATGCACATACACACAGATATATATATATATATATATATATATATATATATATATATATATGTGC
>OZ010591.1:26939463-26959463 GCA_963932145.1 Acanthosepion lycidas
CTTCAAATAAATGGTTAGGAAGGAAACTCCTATTAATGTTGGAAAGAGCAGTAATAGCTACTGGACTTGAGAAACCTGTTTCCCTAAAAAAATTGATTTAACCACTTCCCTGGTACAGACACGTATATACGTTTTTTTTTAGACATGGATAAATATAAACATGTCTAAAACATAACGTTCAAAAACCAGCTATAGACATGTTTATACGTCAATCTTGATTCTCTTTATGCCATTCTGATCTTGAAACAAGTCCAGTTGTCAACTTATGCATCTGCTAGAGCTGTAAGCACTGCTTGGGTATTTCAAGGTGCCTCACTTTCTTAGTTACTATATTAAAAGCAAATAAAATAAAAATGTCTGCAAATGAAATGTTTTCCCTAAAATATTTGGTGGGAAGGAGTTAAAAGAAAGATTTTTTAAATTTCAACTGAAAGCAGTACTGGATGCTCAATCCTGAATACTAAATGTTTCCTTATAGAGAAATGGCTAATATTACCTTTAGCATTCTTGGGTTAGTGTAATTTTTTTTTTTTTTTAATTTCAAAATTACAGTAAAAATATAAATCTAATATAAAACCAAAGATATTTAGATTCAGAATAATTAAAAAATATTTACCCTTTTCACAGGATAAGTAACCTTATTTAATTTCTCTCCTGATATTTTTGTTAAATTTCACATTTAAAAACAACACTGAAAACCTTTCCAGGCAGTTCAATTCTATTCTTTTGTGGCATTATCAAGAATCTTCAAGTTTGTTTGATAATTCTAAAAATGCCACCTTGTAGCCAATGCTTTTTCATTCCAGCCTCTCCTTCGAATTCATGAAAGAGAAAACTAAAATTCACATATATAAAATAATACCTCCCTGACTTTTACATTGGTAGCTTCAAAATGATATTAAGCCCAAGCCCCAGAGGGCTATTCCCCCAGGCAGTGAGTCTGGAGTCATTACCTATCACCTGAGGCCTTTGCATAACGGGAAGTGACTAGAGGGATTGAGCAATTTTTCCATGGTATTGCCATTAAACCTTGCGTCACACTTGGTAGCAATGTGGGCACACTGAAAAATCATAAATAAAACAATATTACTTCAAATGTTATTTTAGGGGACACTTAGTATTTGAAATAGATGCCCTATTTTTAATTAATTAAACAGTGTGTATGAGTATTCAAATAATCTAAGTGAAGAAAATGTGTACTCTGGCAAATTTCAGTACTGAGGACGGAAGGCCAGAACCTTATTACACACTGCTTAATAAAGAAAAGTGGGGCAAAAAACTGGTTGTTCAGTATAATAACATTTAAAGTAATACAGTGTAACCCGGATATAAGAAACCCGGATTTAAGAGAGATTTTCTCTGGTCCCAAATTAGAGCCATACTTACCTAAACAAAATAGACCAAACCCGGATATAAGAGAAACTCAGATATAAGAGACTTATTCTCCAGTCCCGACAACTCTCTTATATCTGGGTTACACTGTATAATTGTCAGATTAAAAGTAAATCGATTAATTTTCTTATAAAATAATATATATCCATATTATATACATATATATTCCTTATTGGATCATCATATCCATATGTGTGTGTGTCTGTGTGTGTGTATAACAGTCTTCTACATGGTAAGGAGTTGTCTTCTACATAGAAATGGGCAATTCTCCCATCTTCATATAATACAATCTTCTGATGATGTAGCTGAAATAGAACTTACTTTAAACTTGACAAATAAAACAGTTTAATTTATTCATATCTGGAAATATTTTTAGCTTACTTATTATTATAGATTATTTTTGTCTTGCAGTATTCCAGTAAACTAGTGTGTATGTGTGTATATATATATATATATATATATAAAGACAAAAGGAACATTCTTATCTTAGCCTATGCATTTCATCCTCTTATTGACTACCATCAGAAGACAAAATGGATTGGTTTTCCTTTATCTTTATTCTTATTATCCTTTTACAGATATATTTTCAGCTATATCTGAAATTTTATACACACACACACTCACATATATATATATATAACGTAATGTAGGATTTATTTGTTGCACCTGTTTATATACAAAAGCAAGGCTTTTAAATTTGAGAATATTCATGTATGTTCATCAGCTGGTTGAAAGGGCAGTCAAAGTATATGGAGGACACAAAGTGCCATAATTCAAAGTCTGTCAAAAAGTAAGCAAGTAATATTTACACACACATATCTCTCTCTCTATATATATATATATAAACATGTATTGTTAAATATGACACACAGCACATGTCTATTATATTTGATCATGAACCATTCTAAGCTTTGTATAATAGTTTTAGTTTCAGGAGAAAATAAAGATGAAAACTGTCCGACATTTGCATATTTTTATTCTGCTTTTCCTTGATCCAAGCTTTCGGCTCACATGAGCCATCATCAGAGTGGTTATATGGACATTACAACAGAGATATTCACCATCAAAGATGACATCCTGTTATGTTTACATAGAAGTTTGCTAAGCAACAATAATGGTTGTGGAATAGCAGACACAGGATGTAAATTCATAATGCAGTTCTATGATGTCATACATAACCGCATGAGAATAATAAATGTTATCAATAGAACCATGTGTTTAAATGAATTTTAATATGTTGTGACTAGTTTGAAATGTAATTTTGCTGAGTGTGGGTTGCTCTGTTTTAATGTAGATTACCTCCAATATCTTAAGGTTCTTTTTACTGTGTGTATGTGTGAGTATTGTGGTATTATCACATTATATCTGTCTAATAATATGTACATGGCTATGTTTTTCTAAGAAATGTTGTTGAATGTAACTAAGATCAGAAAGGTGACAGGTAATTCTATGGGAGAGTGTGGTTGTAGTAGTATCAGAGTATATATATATATATATATATATATATATATGTGTGTGTGTATCTCACTCATTTAAACCGTTATTTAACTCCTCTCTTTAAAACTTCTCTCTGTTAAATTTTAATCCCCACCTTCACCTTTTGGCCTTCCTGTTCTTCTTTCTTCTATTACACCTCTCTCTAGAGCTTGCATACATTTCCCTCTCACACTTGTTTCCCCCTCCCACACATAAACTCTCACTAAAATTTTGTTTTTTATACCCGGAGTTATATTTTCCAATTTCTTTTTGAATTTGTGGGTCTGATGAATTGGATCGTAATTGAGATTCCAATGTAATAAATTATAACCATGGAATATTAGTGTTTGAGCTTTTTATATTATATATATATATAAAGTTTTAAGGTGTGCTATATTTATGGAATAAAGTGCTCAATATCAGAGATAGAGTGTATGGAAATATAAATATAAAAGTGAACATTGAAGTCAACACTCAGAGGCGACAGGCTGTTTCATGCTGGATGCAATCATCAGGCCGACAATTGCATCCAGCATGAAACAGCCTGTCGCCTCTGAGTGTTGACGTCAATGTTCACTTATATATATGCGTTGTGTTAATGATTAGCAAACTCAGAATGAGAAATAGAAGAGATGAGTTTTAATTTCAGTTGAGTTTATTACATTGACTTTTGCATAAATTTTCTTGGGAAAGGTATGAATTATCCCTTCTCTGACTATCTATCAGTTAAATAGCAGGACAGACAGTGCTTGTTATCTTTGTTTGGCAACCAGTCAAGGGGAAGTACAACTTTGAATTCAAAACCTAAGGAGTGTTGTTTGGAAATTTTGTGGCACACTATACAACCGTTCTCTGTTATCAGCTCTTCTAAAAAGTGTCACTGCCTTCACCACTATTTACGAAATGGTCACTCATGTTTCTTCAAAATTTCCTATACTTTGTAGCTCTTTGCAATGTTTTTCTTTTCACTACACTTCCCAGTCCTTTTTCTGCCATCAATTTTATTTAACATTCTAACCATCATTAGGTAGGTTACTTAATCACTGTAGAGTTTGGTAATAGCAACAGACAGTACTCGACTGTAATAGAAGTTCATCTGCTGGGCAGATTGGTAGGTGGTTTATATAACAGCCTGGGAGATTCCATTCTGTTACCCGGGCAAGTCTATTCTGTAAGTTCTGATTGGCTGATGATTCCAGTGTGGATATTGTGCTGAATAAATATCCAGCATATGATGACTTATTCAAGAGAGGGAAATGTATTAAGAGAATGTGGCATTATGGTATATGGAGGATTGACTGATGACGGATGAGTTCATATGGTAAATGTGCAAATTGTAATGAATGAATTGGTCGTGAATCAGATTAACTAGGTATAAGGTAGTCAGTGAAGACCAGTCTCAACCTATTCCTCCTTTTCATCCTTGTGCCATAATTATATTTTTAGGCAATAAATATCAAGGTACATGTATTCAGTTACAACCCTGTTTATTTTTGTCAGCCAACTGGATGCTAGTTGGAAACCTCCTTGCAAAGGTGAGTCTCATACTCTTGATTGATCAATTACATCAATGTAAATATCACTTTAGTTCAATCAAGTCCAAATAGACAAAATGTGTGACACAAAATTTTTTTCTAATGTCATAGATTTTCCTAATATATATAAAAATTTAAAAGTAAAGATGAAAAAGAATAAAATAAAAATAATATAAACAAAAATAAGTAAAATAAATTAATCCAAACCAATAAATCTTACTTATTATAAAACGCAGATTGTGTGTGTGTGCGTTTATATATTGGATCGGATTTCCTACATTTTTTAACCAATTTCAACAAAACTTCACAGGACTACGTAAAATTACCTTGTGGTGGTTCTGACAGCACCAAAAATTGGAAAAACACAATTGTTTTTGCACAAAATCAATTTGAAAACACGATTAAGAGGCATTAATGAAAGGGGCACAACTCATATCGAGTTATACTTCTTATAAAACCCAGGTTAGTTGTTTGTGTGTGTGTGTTCGTTTATATATGGGATAGGATTTCCTATATTTTTCAACCGATTTCAACAAAACTTCACTTTTTTTTGGCAGGTAGTGTTTCTTATTGTCTTGCATACTTTTTTCTTTATTTTTACATTCAGAATGCTTTAAAAATTCTATTTACAAGACATTTGTTTATGATAAAATTCTATTGAATCGGTAGACTCATAAAGATTGAAAACAATGTTTTTGTTTGAGTTGGGTTTGACCAATTCATAAAAAAAACAAAAAAAAAACTAATTAAGACATGCATGTCCATCAACCTTAAACAATAATCTTTGTCAATTTTATTTTTTAATCTTTATCATGGTCAATACTTGATCTATCTCTTACTCTTACATCCCCGGGCAACGCTGCACTCTACTGCTAGTTTAATAATAAACAATTAATCCCTAATATTGAGCACTTTAACCCATGAATAATTTGTAGCACGGATGGCCACACTTTGTAACAGGATGCTAGCTGAGCAAATTCATACATTGTCAGATCTTGTGCGATTCTCGGCTACACTTGTTTGTTTCATGCAAATGTGATGATAAAAGTTATTAGTAATTTTTGATAAGGAGTTTCTTTCCACTCATCCTTTGTGTGTGTGTGTGTGTACATATATATATATATATATATATATATATATATATAGTTTACCCAAAAATGTATGCACACTTCAGTAAAGGAAAAACTTTTATAGATATTGTAATACTAAATTTATTCAGACATCACAAGATTAATACAAATAACCTTTTTACTCAACAATCACAAGAGATGCTCAAAATGGTGGATTTATCAGTACAGCAAACTAGTGCTTGGGCAATACTGGCCAAAGTGTCCAGTGGGATTGCTACACATGCATTTTCAATTTCTTTTCTAAGGGCTGTCAATATAATTCCATCTGTGAAGGAAATATTGTACTACAGTGTTATTGCAGTTTGATAAAACTTTGAAAGACAAGTTTTTTTCTTTCCTGAAATGTGTATACATTTTATTGGTGGACTCTCTCTCTCTCTCTCTCTCTCTCTCTCTATATATATATATATATATATATATATATATATATATATACACGCACGTGCATACAAAGAGATGCTTAAACCAACATTTTTTTTAATTGCTTCCCTTTAGCTCTTGGTAAATTAACAAAGTTCAAAGTCACTTCAAATGTTTTCTAATTGTTGTAAAGGCAATTGACTGTTGAAAAGCTTTTGTGAAATCAATAATATTGGTTATATGTGAAATATTCATAAATGACCAATGCATTGGTGCACTCATATACTATACAACTCTGTTAGGCATTGTCAAACTATTAAGATGATTGTACACAATCTACATGCATGGTATTTACAAGTTGGTTCTTTTGATAATCATGCTGTCTGTCTAACATTATGTTTCAGATTAATAATATAAATGCAGATAACATTAAAAAAATATTAGGGTACAAGGATCTAAACTAGCTGAATGTGAGCCAGTTACTACCAAACAGTCTCCCTTATATATATATATATATATATATATGAGCTTAAACGCAATCTTCAGCTTGAAGATATGCAATCTTCATGAAACATGAAAGAAAGAGACTGTTGCTGCTGGTCCACTTTATCTCTCTCTCTCTCTCTCTCTCTCTCTCTCTCTCTCTATATATATATATATATATATATATATATATATATATATATATTGCCATCCACAGACAGACTGCTTTGCTGTATCACAGCTTATCAGTATGGCTAGACATTTAATTGCCTCAAGCTGGGATTTAAACCTGACTGATTTGACATCAATCAAAGATTCTACCCCAGATCTATCAGCACACGGTTGAGAGTAAAGCTAATTTTTATGTACTTATTCTTCAAATAATGACTGAAAGGGCTCAATTCATGGAAGAGCTTTGCAGTATTAGCAATAGTATTTATTGTTTACATATTTTCTCCCAAGAGTGCTTGACTAGAATTAAATTTTGTGGTGGCATATATATTGTCATCCACAGACAGACTGTTTCACTGCATCACAGCTCATCAGTGTGGCTAGATATTCGATTGCCTCAACTATATATATATTCAAAGTTAAGTAATTTTACTTATTTATATATTTATATTTTACTTCTAACATTATTTTTAATGTGTACCCGTATTTCAGTCAATTTAAACAGAATTTAATTTGTCTGCCTGTCTGCATACTTAATAAAGAAAATGATTGATCCTTGATTTGAAAAAGTTAATATTGTAACATTCAAGGAAGCATCTATGTGGGAGTCTGTTCAACAAAGCAATGGTTCTCATGGGAAAAAAAAAACATTCTGGGTGGAACTTCCTCTTTACAATTCCTTTTTGTCTTTTCATTATCTCTCCAAAACTATGTTCTCTGTACCATTTACTCAAGCTTGTTAGGTAAGTTATGGATTGTTTTCCTCTCATCCTCTTGCCCTCAATATTTCTGTGAGTATCAAATTTTCCAAGCCCTCTTTCCTAATTATGTGCTGTAGAAATTTCAGCTATCTCTTTCAGGTGTTAAGTATAAGTTTTCTTTTTGTTTCCATTTTCTCCAAAACTTTGTGCTTGCTTACATGTTTGGTTCATGGTATTCTCAGCATCCTTCTGTAGAACTACATTTCTGTTGCTTCAAGTATCTTCTTCATCTGTGAGGAGATTGTCCAGCATTCACTGATAACTGATATTCTTTAACAATTCTTTTCCTTGCTTTTACTGAAATTTTTCTGTTTCTTAATACTTTGCTTAGCTTTTAAAAAGCATCTTTTACTATCCCAATGAGAATCTTGATTTCAGTATTTCACTTTCTTTATAGAATTAAAAAAAAATTCTTATATCTTATTTTCTTTGCTGTTTGATATATACCTTAATATAGTACAAAATCAAAAAATCATTTTTTGCTGAGTGCTGAAGAAAAGGGGCTACATTCCTTAGTTCCACCATTTTCAACCTTCACAGCTAAGAACTGCTACATCATGTACACAGGACTGACTTGCCTTCACTCTTCTTGTATTCCATTTAAAAGAAAGGAGTTCCATTCGAACGGCTTATTCTCAAGAACTGCTCCTTTGTGGAACAGATTTTCGAGAAGATGTTTCATTGATCATTACAATCTTAACCTCTTCAAGTCTTGGGTCATCCATTATTTACTTTCAACAACCTCATTCAGTCACCATCTATCATGAGTGGTTCTTGTGTCTTAGGTGAATTAACAGTTAAAAAAATATTAGTGTGTGTGTGTTAAAGATAAAATGACTAACCAAAACTGACTTGTAAATTATCAATATTTGAATAATGCACTTGAATCATGGCTGATATAAGGTTCTGATGAGGATGTGAATAAACACTGAAATATTCATTACATCCAGCAGAAATTTTCTTCATTAGCAACACATTGATTACATAATGAAATTTTTCAAATTTCCTTTATTACTTATTATTTTTTAAAATATTTGAGTAAAATTTTTAGTTAGGACACACACACATATATTCTGGCAACAAACTTTCTTTTAAACATGTTTGAATTTGATAGACAAGGAAGTTTTTTTATTACATTTTTTTATTAAGTTTTTCTAATATCTTTACAGTTTTCTTCTTGATAGGACTTAGGGAGTGCAGAAACTGTTATGATTATTGTCTCAGGTGTTTTACAGACAATTCATTAGCCAATTCATTTGAAGGGATCTGTTAATGTTTTTCAAAGTTTATGTTCTAAGGTGTTTTGTGTCCAAGAAAAATTGGAGAAAGGAGGTCATTTTTTTATTGCATGGGTATTTTCTTATTTTATGTGACATGTCTCTTCATGACATGAATGATTATAGCTCTCCACAACCTCCTATCCTTTGTAATGCTTATCTCCTTACTATCTCTCTAACCTTCTTCATCTGCCGTTTTCTGTATTATGTGTCCCAGAATTTTCAACTCTCTTTCTGGTACTAAGTACAAGTTTCTTTGTCGTTCCTATTTTCCTTAAAACTAACTCATTGCTCACATGCTCTGGCTATGGTATTCTCAGCATCCTCTTGTAGAATGACATCTCTGTTGCCTCAAGTATATTGCAGATTTTATAAATGCTAATTTTTAGCAAAATGTATTTTTCATGGTGTTTAAATCAAAACCTTACTGTTTCTAAGTTCTTTTGGTTATAAGCTAAATCAACAAGAAACCAGAAGGAGAAATTCAAACCCCTCAGAATTCAACCCACTTCTCTATTAATGGAACTAAACAGAAGTGTTATTCATAGCATTATAATTCTGAGTGCTGCCTGCAGGTCTATATCTTTACTAATGTTTATATCTCCATGGTAACACAGTAAATAGAAACTTCAGATTTCACCCTAAGAAATAAAGAAAATATATGAAAAAAACAAAATATATAAAGAATTGGAATGCTTCTGTTTGCTTATTTTAATTCCTGTTGGCATTGTAAGGCATTGTCACATCACTTATGCACTGACCAAGTACAATGATAATTTTAGCTTCTTTTTGTAAAGTACCACAAAAAATTATCATTTGAGGAAAGGAATTCATGCAAGCAGAAAGGTCACTGTCTGGTCAGTCTCTTCACCAGGATTTGGGGAATGGGGTCAGAATTTGGCAGTCCTCTGGTAGTTTTGATGAATTGTCAGAGAGTTGCCCAGATGAGAGACACCAAAAACTGAGGGTTTCAGCTGGAGAAAAAAAAACAACTTTTCATAGAAAATTTTTATCTCTTTATTCTTCTTTATATATAGTTCACCTAAGTATCAACTTACTCAGTGTGTGCCTCCACAGATGCAGTCACTTATTATCTAGATCTTAATAAATGGAACATTGCAAAACTTTAAGCTGATCTTTGATAATTATTATGAACTTTTTATATTTTTTAAAATTAATTATTGCTCTAGATATATAATGGGTACATTACAAAATTCTGTTCACTTTAACATAATTTTGCATAATTTTGTAATTATAATTTTTTGTTGAAAATGATTACAAATTATGGACACTATGCATGTTAGGAGATTATGACTCTCCACAGATTCCATTTATTTATTATCCGGAAATTTCCATGATTTTGGTCAAAGATAGTGAAGTGGTTTCCTATTGCTTCTTTCATAGTTTGGAATTCAGAGTTTGTATTAATTATGTTTTAATCAACAGCTGTATATATTATAAATGGATGGAGGTACAGTTGAGTAATGAATAGAGGCTATGATTGAGGAATTGAAGAACTAAGTTTGAATTCCAGTCGAGTTTGTTACATTCACTAATGTGCAAATACCCTTGGGAAATCTATGAACCCATCTTCTTCCACAACTATAGATAAATAGCAGGAGAGACTGGGTCCTATAGCCTTGGGTCGTAACTGGTCTAGTATTTTATATTTATTTGGAAATTAATACATAGTAGAACAAAGTACAAAAAAAGGACAACTTTGAATTCAAATCCTCTGATTATGGGTAAATATTAAGGCAGACTGGGCTGTTCAGCCTTGGTTGGCAACTAGTCTAGAAGGACAACTCTGAATTCAAAACCGTATATAGCCCTGGCAAAACACATACTATGCAGCTACTGAAAGGATTGTGTAGTTCACAATGACTCTTTGAACCCGACTGTGGTTGGTCTTGATTGATATATAACTACATTTACTCATATCTTTGTAGAAATCTTTTTGTGGAACTCTAATAAGGTAAATGTGTTTCTCTATTTGTCAGCAAAATGTACGAAAAAATTATTATCTTCCTCAATCTTATGGTAGCCCATCAGATTCCATTCTTGCCTTCAGGCATTTTCCTTGTACAACTCCATCCAACATTTCTTATTGTTATTCAATTTTGATTCAAGGTATTTTAATCCATCTTAACCCTCTTCCCATGTAAACCAGCCCGTTGCACCTGTCTGATTACTTCTTACTTTCTCTTAAGCCCTCAATGTTACATAATCTTTGTATTAAAACCTTCAGGCTGGTTTTGTCTTTCTCAGTGTTAATCCGCACCATGTGATAGTTCAGGAGTATTTGATAAGAAATGTCAAGATTTGTACCTTTGTCCTGGCTTTGCATAATAGGGCTTTCTTAAGATTATACAATAGTATTCCTAAGCTCAGACCAAATCCTTCCAGATGCCAGCCAGAAAATCATAGATCTCTCTTGTAATATATGCTACAAAAGTTACTACCTACTTTTAATGATCATGAAAATAATGACCAAGGCATAAAAAAAACTCTCTTCAAACAATTTACAGTGAATTTATTTGATCAGAAACCCCATTGTTCCCATTTATGTTCTGGGAATCAGGGGATTCCAATTGACATGACATTCTCTAAAAGAGCACATTACTCAGTTTCCCATGATTTCTTATTCCTCTCAATGCAGTCAAGTACAAATTTTAGCTTCATCTTCATCAGACATTGTGTGTCCACTGCTGGATAAAGTTGTTTCTCTATCTTCTTCCATGACTACACTATTTTTTTGTTATGTTTTACCAGAATAGATCTCTTTCCCATTTATGTTCTATCTGGTCTTTACCTACTGCATGACAGGGCACCAAACAAACATCCTTTTGCTCCATCTGTTATCTTTTCTTCTTGTTGTATATCTCACCCACCTCCATTGTTTTTTCACTAGAAAGAGAGTCTCTTGTCTTGGTCTTTTCTTTGAATTTTGTTAACCTCTTTCTCTTTTTTAGCCGTATTATTGACTTTTACATTGATCTTTATGCATTTCTAGGTCTGTTTTAAAATCATTTGGAGAAATTCCATTTTTGTCAACAATATAACATTATACACTTTATAATTTAAGTATATTGGCAAGGCACTTTTTATTATGTCTCTATTTTAACTAATTGCTTTAAAACCAAGCATTTGTTCACTTTGGGATGTGTAAGTAGTGTAATGGGAATGAGAAATCAGAGAACTGAGTTTATATTCCAATTGAGTTTGTTAAATTCATTTATGTACAAATACTTTTGGGTATGACATGAATCTGTTTCTTCTCCTCCAGCTGTGGGTTAAATACCAGGATAAACTTGGTTCTCTAGCCATAGTTGGCAATCAGTTGAGGAGAAGAATAACTCTGAATTCAAAACTATATGTGGTCCTGGCACCAAATCATGAGTTGCCTTTTAGCAAGGTATACTACCTGAAAGCCCTCCTTGCAAAAGTTACAGTAAAGACATTGGCAACTGGAATTTGGATATGATTGCTAGCAGAATCTAACAGATCAGAAGTGTGTTATTGAACTACAGTGATGTCATGTAAAAAGATCCTTCACACTAAACAATAGATGAGACCTAATTCTTCTAAGAATTGGAGGTAGTGTGTCTCTTAATATATGTGTGAGTTCACATGTGGGTGTTCCTGATGGATGACCTACTTAGTTGTTCATTTTCATGTTTTCACCTGTATATTGTTGGTTTTATACATTCCTTGTGTACTTTTTATATTTTAAGCATAATGTCAAGGCGCTTTCCATTGTTTTGTTATGTTTTCCAACCAATCTTTATATGTCATTTGATTTCAGTTTCATGAGTTCTCCTGAATGTTATTACCAGTCTTAGTGGATATATTCCCTTGACATTTTTTTGTCAAATCTAGGACTATAAATTAGTATGAGAATGAATTAAAAGCTTGTAAGATTTTTTAAGTGGGTCATAAATTGTCCTCCTTTGGCCCATGATGTGAAAACTAATTATTTCACTTCATTTGTATTTTAAGATGATCTTTAAGTAGAAGGGTAATACTGTCATGCAGACACAATCAAAGAGACTTTTTCATGATTCTAATCATGTTCAAAGGGGAAAATGCTCTTTCCAAAAACTAATGCCTTGACTTTTTTATTGCTTCAAGCTCAAATGATTTATTTCCTATTCTTTTAAAACTGTTTTTAATTCTGCATTTTAGGCTGCAATTATTACAAAGCATAATTTTCAACAAGTCTGCATAAAGCATGATAAAAAATATTTATGAAATACTCACAAGACTGTTCTTGAATTTTGTTAAATAATCTGTTTTGCATGTTATTGCTTGATGTATTTCCCAAATTCTTTTTCACTTTCATTCCACGTACATGCATATAGTGTAGTGGTTACTAACTTGGAAAGTGAGATTGGTGAGACAAGTTTTGATTCCAATTGAGGTCGTTGTGTTCATTTTTATGCAAATAACCTTGATAAAGTTATGAGTCTATCACTTCTCCTTATATCTTGGGTTAAAATAGCATGGTAGACTTGGGTCTGGAGACTTGGTTGGCAACTAGTTCAGGAGGACAATTCTGAATTCAAAACTAGTTGAACAAAACTCCATCCTGCAAAAATCTACTTTCTACTGAAACCTCAGTAGCAACACTTAACACAGAGAGGTGGTGGCTCTATGTTCTTCAGGAAGTTACCCCATGAAAACTGGCTTGATACTGAAAACCACAGTAGCCACACCTGGCATGTCTCTTTCTAAGTATAGCTTTTTTGTTTCCATTTTACTGTTGTGTTGAAATTGCTAGTTATAACCTTATCAGTTCTATTCTTATAATTTTCTATGTCTACTATGAGGTCCAAAAAGTTAATTAATTTATTGTCATATTCACAATGTTTTAGCTGTTGTATGCTCCAACATTCTTCAGACAATATACATTTGAATTTTGAACTGAACCCTTTATTTAGTTCACTAGGGTAGATTGTTCTAGTTCCATATACCATGCCTTTTCTGGGTATAGGTTTCAGTTACTTCCCTTTAGTAACTCAACTCTCCAAATTGCATTGTATATCACCTGAAGAAGGTCAGAGCATACAACAGAAACATCATGGATATGACAAAGATGAGGACAATAATGTAAATAGTGTAAATAGCAACCTCATCTCAGAAATATAGACAAATGTTCTTATTTATTTAATTTTTATTTTTTTCTAAAATATCCTCCTACCCCCTCTTAGTTGCTTTCTTCAGTCCCTAATTTGGATTATATTCATAGGTCCCAGAAGCATGGGTTTAGATTAACTTCCTTGTCTTATGTTAACATAACAGACGACTGAGGAAGGCTGAAGGAGGCATGGCCACACAATGACCATAGGGAAATTAGCCCAAATGAATCCCATGGAATAATTACCTGCAAAACTACAGTAAGGGCAAAGATAACATTATATATCATCATAACCTTCAGTTTTATTTTGCTAAATTATCACCTCATTTTTATAAATAGTTGGCACAATTCTAAAACAACACAAGATGCCCTTTTTGCATAATACTTCCATTTTTGAAATGAGTCTCTATTAGAATGGCACAGACAATGTTCTGATGCAAGCACTTTTTGTCAAATTAGGTCGTACTTTTAAAAAAATTTATATGATGCAAAAAGGGTATATATTGAGTTAGGCTCTTTACAAATGTCTTTTTCTCTCATTTCATGAAAAAACAGCACTAAACCACCTTTTAGTAGGAGACCAACAAAATACGAAAATATAAAAAAGAGGAAATATATTTTTTAATCATTTCGCTCTAAGCAAGACAATAAAGACACTAAAACAAAAGGGGTTATTGAGTGTGAGAGAATATAAGAAAAAGAAAATGTTATTAAAGAGGGGGAACTTGAGTTACTCCAAAAACATATTAGAGGTCAGTGTTGAAGTCTCTAAAAAAGCAAGCATGGTTTCTCTTTATCTTTTTTCCTCTTGCTTCAAGGCGTAGTCACACGTAGGTAATGTGTCTCCCACTTGGGAACATTCATTTTCATGGTCTTATGTTAAATGAACTCTTGCACACACACACACACACACACACATGCTTCTTTCACATGAAAAAAAGAAAGAGAAAGAATATGCTTGCCTTTTTATAGACTTCAAGCACATCCCCTAGTTAGCGTTTCTGGCAACGCCAAGTGGGGTAACCTACAGAACAATAAAAGAACAGAAATTAAGAAGACAAAAGATAACAATTGACATTGCATTTAAATTTTTGAAGATCAAAGTTGACTGGAAGGCAAGAAGCTGGAATAGAGCTCCACAAGTGAGAACTGTGAGAGAAGAAGCTGTAAGCATAGAATTTATGGTTACATCTAGCCATTTCCAGTGTAATGAGACCTTGCCACCAATCTAAATTAAATTCATAAGAAGGAAAGTTCATCAGAACAATTATCATGGAAATATTTATACGAAAAGCAAAAGGAAGCCATATTATGGTGATGGGAAAGTAACTGAAGCTGAGATTTTTGCACTGGAGCTTAAAATATTTTTTTTGCTAGTTCTTAATTTTATTTTTTTTCTTGCTGAAATTGGTATAGGAAAGATGATCATGCATTCCAATGTACATATAAAATAATAAAAACACCTTTTAAATCTAGCTTTAAAGTTATAAGAAAAAAAAGGTTTAAATCCAACTTTACTCCAGTAGTAATACAATTTACTTTACATTAAAAATTACACTGATCCTTGTCACTTTCATCGTAAATTTACATTTTAATCCCAGACAGAGTGTACAGATACTCTGATCAGCATTCAAAGTCAAAATTTATTACTTTTTTAACTTAGTACAACATATATTTGGATACAATGTTGACTTAAATTAGGCTAAATGGGGAAAACCTGCCTTTTTTACAAATCGCTATTCAAAATAAAAAATTATGAAATTTTTTTTTTTGAGCTTAATAATACAGCACATTTCGAATTTTTAACTGAAAGAGCGCCTACAGTATCAGTTTTATTATTTTATTTTTTATTAGATAAAGTCATTATTATTAATTCTGATGTGTACTTATTTTCATCTTATTTTCTTTTTGTTGCTTTTTATCACAACTGATGCCATCAATGGTGAATAGATAGGGCAGGATCAGAGATAAAGGAGTGCTGATCCATACCTAAATGACCTCTCATTTTTTATGGGTATTATCCTAGTTTTAATTTAAAGTTAAGTATACATGATGTAGGGATTACTCAGCAAATCAAGTTCGAATTTTGTCCAAAACTGCTTACATAGACATGAACACATATAAAAAAAGCCTAAGTCACACTTCTCTAAGCTCTACCAGAAATCTTGGCAAAAATTATTTCATTGCTGACATATCATAATTGATGGTGAATGAATAAGTATTTTAATCGATAACTTCCTATACGGGCAGGTAATAACACCCAAGTATTGTTCCTCCCATGGTCAATTTTGACAGGGGTCCAATTAATCAATTTCAAATATTTTCTTTAGGTTAGTAAACTCTGATTTGGATAAAAAAACGCTCAAATTGGATAAGTCAGTGAGCAGTCACACACACATTGAACTGAAAATTCCATTCACATATTTGCCGTGTGTGTGCAGATGAGTCGATTTCTTTTTCCTTTTTGCGTGATGATGAGGTTGACGCGTGGCCTGATGTGAGTGAATGAAAATGCAAGGAAAATGTATCAAATATAATATCCAAAAGAAATTTTTTTTTATTTCTTCAAATAAATCAGAATTGTATCAGCGTCTTTTAGCACAATGGTTAGAATGATGTTTTCACACCATGATGTTGACAGATGAGAATGGTCGAAGGAACTGCTGCCGGAACGTCAGGAAAATGATTTCAAATCAGATGTACTTGAAACAAATAAATGCATTGAGGCTTGTTAAAACTTTCTTGTCTTAACTTTTTTTTTTTTAGAATGAGAAAAATTGAGAAAAGCAAAATTAAAAAAAGAAAGCAAAATTAAAAAGAAAAGGATAATTAAGAAAGAAAAGCAAAATTAAGAAAAAAAAGAAAGAAAGAAAGCAAACATAAAATTAAGAAAGAAAAAAATGAAAGAAAAGCAAAATTAAGAAAAAAAGAAAGCAATTTTTTTATTACTTCACTCCAAGCAAGGCAATAAAGCCACTAAGATGTAAAGAGTTACTGAGTGTGAGCGAATATGGGAAGACATAAAAAAAAAATACTGTTAAGGAGAGAGAACAATAAAGGACAAGAATTTTCATTTAATTACTTTTTTAAATTAAAAATTAAGAAAGAAAGAAAAACAAAATTAAGAAAGAAAAAAGGAACAGAAGCAAAATTAAGAAAAAAAGGAAGAAGTGCAAAATTAAGAAATAATTTTTCTTTAATGGAGTAGCAATCAACAAAAACAGGTGACAAAAAAAAAAAGTAACTGTATTTCATTTTTTCACATTTCCAGCAAATGATTTAAAATTTTCTCAAGATTTTAGTTTTGATAGGCACAGTGATATTCGTGATAAATATAGCGAATTGAGACTCGAATTAACTTTTACACTCTAACGAAATGTTTTGTGAGAAAGTAGATGACTATGAGCGTGTTTGTTATCACGCATCAAGGATTAAATAATCTTTGTTTATTGATTTTGATAATTCATCCATTAAAAAAATTGTTATCAAATGATTTTCTGTTTTTCCACATTATTTTGAGACCCAGCCAAGCTAGTTTGGATTAAGGGACGAAGAACCAAAAATAGCACAAAACAAAAGTAAAAAAACTTGTGTACATTTCAGCGGAATTGCTTGTGCTAAATTTCTTTTTGTTCTTAACCACAAATCACCCAATCACAGATAATGCCTACCTCCAGATTTTACATTCTTTCTTCAAATCATGCTTTTACGCTATTGACTTTAAAATGTACTTCTCACTGGTTGGATTTTAATACTGCTGTTCTAATGGATTTTTAGAAAGAATATCCATGAACCCTAACTGGAAATAGTTTTTCTTCACAGTTATTATTGTTGTTGTTGTTGTTAATAATAATAATAAATTTCTTTTTCTTCTTATTAAATAAAATGTTTCCAATATTTTTCAACATTGAAGAGAAGAGCACAATTTAAGAAAAAAAAAAACACAGTGTTTGTCAATGTTAGACAATATTTCAACAAAATGGCTTCAAGTTTTATTGAAAAAACAAATTGAAGACATTACGGGTGGAAACTTAAACTGGTTTTGTTGAGGACCATTGAATTTGGTATTTATTGAGTGTTTGAAAACTTCCACTATCATGAAGTCTCGGACACATATTTAACAGAAGTAACTAACAAGAGAATTTCACAAAAGATTTCATTTTCAAGTAACTACTTTTTTTTTACCATAAATATCCAACTCAGTTTTTATTGCATCAATAAACACAGACATGACACTGGGCTATATTTTTATGAGAACATATAAATTAATAAACTTAATTCCTAAAAAACAGTTAACATTATAACCCTCCACCCTCACCTGGCGGCAATTACTTGTACTACAGATGTAAATCAAACAGGATTTTTTTTTGATTTTTTTTTTTTTATTAAGATTAGATTTTGAGTAACTGGTGAAAAATAACAGCAGTGGGAAATGATCATAACTTTGTTTTCTTACAAGGAAATTTTCACCTCCATGTCTACTGTATGTTAAACAAGATTTTTATCATTTTCGTTACAAAAATGATAAAAATTTGATTTTGTTAATTTGATAAACATAGTGTAAAAAGGCTCAGTTTAGTAAGGGGTTTTGAGTAAGTATTCCCTCCCAACATACTTTCAAAAGTCTGACCAAATGACCAAGCATAAATTGTATTCTGTTGTGAATCCCTTCTGATTTGGCCAAGAACTTCTTTTTCAGCATCATTTCAAATGTATGTACACATATCTCTTTTTATGTATCACTTACTTGCTTCAATTTATTTGCATGTGTGTGTTTATACGTGAGAGAGAAAATGTATTTACATATCTCAGTCTCTCTCTCTCTCTCTGTCCCCCCTCTCTCTCTAATGTTGACACAACACACACACATATAGAGTAAGCATTTCTCTCTCTCTCTCTCTCTCTTCATATATATATATATATAGAGAGAGAGAGAGAGAGAGAGAAATAGAGCAAAATTTGCTCTCGGTAGAGATGTAAGCATATGTATATCTCTTTTTTTCAGACCTCACTGTTAAAAGCAATGTGTGTGCATATATATATATATATATATATATATATATATATATATATAGATATACATAGATAAATTTATTTGTTATAGGTAAAGATATACAGTTTTGTGCTTATATGTATCTTTTTTATCTTGCTTTCATATATATATATTTATTTATTTATATACATCCATAATCACACGCTCACATAGATGCATTCAGACATCTGCATTTGTCTATTTATTTCAATTCCCACAAATGTACATTATTCAAATACCTATGCTGCTTACTGGTTTCTCACAAAGAAAAAAAAATGCACCAAGTTTGAAAAATTACAGTTTATCATGAAACAAATCTCTAAAAATTTCCACCAGATGTTCTCACGTTCAACACTTCATTGTATTTGATGGGTACTTTTAAATTTCTTATTTATTGATGTACTAGCCATATCTGCACAATGTAAAAGAGTTATTTTTTTTCCTAGAACCTTTATTACGTTTATCAGCATTAAGTAGACCATTCTACACATGAAATAGAAAGTGCCATCCATGTAATTTGACCATTGTATTTCTGCATGCATGGAATTTATGAGAGACGTGCATATAACCTACTATTTTACGAACTGGAAGGTTGCATCATTGCAATGACAGACTGATATGTAACTATGAGTAGAATTTTGATTTGAAGTTTTGATTGTATTGTATTTTATAATATTTAATATATATGGTTAATATTCACTTTTGAATTAAGTGCATTGACAGGAAAAGGAACAATAGAAAAAAATTATTTGTTGTGTAAAGTAAATGATCTCTTAAAAATCTTTAAGCTATGGAGTTATATGACCTCCAATAGAGAAAGATATTTTATTTAATGTTGACTGTTTCTTTTATATTATAATAGCTTCCAGAATTTTGAGTCTTTCTTTGAACATATCCTATATAATATTTTTGTGTTATTTATTATATTAAAATTTGTTATATATTAATATTATTTTAATTATTTACATTATTTGGACTATTGTCCTCATCTTCGTTGCTATATTTATTACAACATTTTGGCTGTTGTACACCCTGGCCTTCTCCAGGTGGTTGGAATGTCGAACTGAACCCTTTATTTCTCTCACTGGGGTAGACTGTTCTGGTTCCACGTGCCATGTTTAATGGATATCAGTTATCTCCTGTTAATTTCCCTCTGAAAGTTCTCCACTGCCTTAACCGGGTATTGAACTCACACTGTTTGGGTCCTGTCACTGGATCTAACTAATGCCTTTATCCACTGTGCCAT
>OZ010591.1:26964463-26996963 GCA_963932145.1 Acanthosepion lycidas
ACATTTTCTGGAAAGAACCAGAATGTGGGCTGAGAGGTAAGGGAATAAACTTTAGGAATGTACTCAGAGCTGATTTCTATTAGGCAACATGACCTTTACAAAAAAAAAAAGACTATGTTCCTCTTGATTTAACCTCCTTCAGAAATTAGTTAAAGAATGAAATTGTATAAATATATTTTGACTAATTTTTTTACACTTATTTAAATGTTTTAACAAAGGACAGAAAATATGACACCAAAATCTGAAGGTGCATTGGAATAGGGAAAGATGCCTTTCAAAACTTAAGCTAAGTATTAAGAAACAGGCAAATTTTGTTAGAAACAAAATAAAGAGTACTGAACTGTTATGCAATATTGGTCCTCCTATAAGCCAGTGAATGCTGGACAATCTCTTCATAGACGAGGATGAGACTTGAGGGAACAGACATGTGGTTCTATAGGAGGATGCTGAGCATGTGAGTAACAAGGAAGTTTCAAACATGGGTATCCACTAAAAATAAATTTTAAAGTAATAAAAATGTCAGATTAAAAATAAATCCATTAGTTCTTTAGAAATTGCTTTGTCTATGTTTTGAATAAGAAACTATGTGCAGACATGGGCTTTCGAGAAAAATTTGAACAAAAGAGTGTGCATTCCTTTAAAGGTAATGTGTTCATATATATAGGCATTTCAACCGCATCTTTGTATATATATCATGCAGGGATTGTGCATGCTACCTTCTGACTGGGTGGGTGTGGGTTAGCCCCAGGCAAAGCTTTGTGACCCTCATTATCTTATCAGCATTTGTGTTTTTTCTGCCTACTTTTATTTATGTTAAAAAATAAACTAGGCATAAACCACAATTTAAAGATTAAAAATTTTTGTGGATTTTGACATCATGCTTGAATCTCTTTTTTTTTTTTGTCCAAATCCATGAAAAAACACTATATAAAATTTACTATTTTTTATTAATAATGTTGAACTTCTTAGAATTCAACTTTTTAACAAGAAAAATCTCAAGTTGATGTTGAAAATTGCCAGAAAACTTTGTTGATTTATTTAAGACAAAATGATGTATTATTAAGTGTTTCTAGTTTGTATTTAGATACATTGCATTTATTTCCAATTTTTCTAATTGAATTGTTCACCTATATTGCATGAGATCCATTATTGAACATAATTAGGTTAAAATAAAATTTGTAATTTATATGAACACTACCTTATGAAAATTGAGTTGTAGTAGAGTGCCCGCCCCCTGCATCATATATTGGGAAGGGGTCACGAGTCTGTTGCACTATTTCTGATCTGAATAGAAATAATTTCTACATACGACCTCAAAAATGAAAAAAGTTTCAATTGCATACAACAAATACTTAACAGTATCACCTTGTAAATTTTAATGACATGTGCATACATATTACCCTTGAACTCACTGACTAGAGAGAGCCCAAGCCTGATTAGGGGCCCATGTTAGTGCTTTGTGACCCTCACTCTCTTATCAACATTTGCATTTTTCTACCTACATTTATATATGTTTCAAATTAAACTAAGCGAAATAAACTATTAAAGGAAGAAAAATCTTTATGGATTTTGACATAATTCTGGGTTATTTTTTCTTTTTGTTCAAATCTCTGAATTTGTTTGTTATTGCTAAGTCTCAAAAAACACTATATAAATGCTAAAGCTGAGTCTCAAAAAACACTATATAAAATTCATTATCCATAATGTTTTAACAAAAAATTGCAATTTGACATTAAAAATTGTTGCTAAACATTGTTGATTTATTTAAAATGAAATGATCTATTATGACATGTCTTGAATTTGTATTTAGATACATTGTATTTATTTTGAATTTTTCTAGTTGAATTGTTCACCTATATTGCATATGATCCATTATTGTACATTATCAGGTTACAATAAAATTTGTATTTTATATGACTATTACTGAGATGTATAAGAGCAGATGGCCCTATATTATAGATTTCTGGAGGCAGGGACAAAACCCTTGCACTGGCCCTGATATCATATCTACATACATCTTTACAATATTCACATATATATTTAATACGGATGTCTGCTCAAGTGTGCTGGTGTACATCGGAATATAATGAAAGAAAGGAACAGAATGTATTTGCTGGAAAAAAATACCCTTTCACTATTGTGCTAGTAATAAGCAAAAGTCTATAAAGAAATTACCCACTCCTCTTTCCTACTGCAATTCTCCCCACACACACATCAAATACTGGTCTCACTTTTTGGTGGGTGGTTTTTGATAAAGTGAGGAATGGAGGGGCTGGTAGAAAACCAAGCTCGCTTGTTACATAATTACTGTCAAATGGGTGCAATTATTTACTGTTGCTGAAAACTGGCGGGCTTTTAATAATAGGGATGCAGGGCAAAGATCTACTGGCATAAACTGCCAAGAGGCGTAAAAGGAACCACCTCCAGAAACAAGGTAGTACCACTTGCAGACATGACCGATAAAAAAGAGCGGGAAATATTTCAAGTGGGTGTTTGATATTTATCAAGCTTAGATTAGTGCAACACATGGTCGGGTACAGTAAGGAATGAGAATAGGAAAATCAACATTCAAGGTTCAAAATTATGAATTTTTTTAAGCTTAGTACAGCATATAGTTGGATACAGTGTTGAATTACAATAGGAAGATGATGTTATGTTAAATAGGGAAAGCCTGCCTTCTTTGAAAATAGCATTCAAAGTCAAAAATTATAATTTTATGATAATTTTAGCCTATTCCAATACAATGTCAGGGCAGTGGTGATTGATGGTAATAAGACTGTGTTAAGATAATCCTCTAAATGGGGAAAATCTGCCTTCTTTGAAAATCAGCATCAAGTCAAAAATTATGAATTTTTATTTTTTTAGCTTATTACAGTACAGTGTTGGAGCAGTGGGGAATGATAGTAATAATACTGTTATGCTAATCTTCCAAGTGGGCTAGACATAGCTTCTTTGAAAATCAGCATTCAAAATAAAATATTATGAATTTTAATTTTTTGGCTTATTACAATACAATGTTGAAGCTGTGGGGAATAACTGTAATAAGATTGTGTTATGCTAATCTTCAAAATGAGAAAGGCCTGCCTTCTTTGAAAATCAGCATTCAAAGTTTAAATTTTTTTTTTTATGAATACATTTAAATGAAACCAAATTGTGTTCTATATTATATATTTTTCAAAAAATGTTATTTTTCTCATTTAACTGATTAAAATAGTTTATACACATATATAAAATTTGGATTTTGTAAGCAGAAAATACAGTAACCTCCATCACATCTATATGTCCTAATAACTGTGTGAATTTCTGGAATGAGGATATGTCATTACTTACATTCAAATTTATGTTCTCATGTTTGTTGTTATTATCACACTGTTTCAGCTGTTGTGTCCTCCACCCTTCTTGAGGGGTCTGCCAATCTGGGTTTGGAATGAAAGAGATGGGATATCTCTAGACATGGACAGTGAAACAAGTAGTCTGTAATATTAAATAAAGTGTTAAGTTTCAAATTCCCAGGTCGACAAACACTTAAAAAAGGTTGGAGGGCACAGCAGCCAAAATATTGTGATAATATCAACAAAGATGAGGATATTAGTCCAAATGTAAATAAAATAAAATAAAAATAAATATATTTTTCTTTATCATGCACTGAACTCTGTCATCAATTACAAATCTATAGCTATCTCAGTCATATAGTAACCCTACTTCTCTAGCTTCTTAATATTTACTAAGCTCAGCTGAGTGTGGCACAAGGTTAGATACCAAGAAGAATGGTTATAAGGAGACTATTGCACCAATGTTTCAAGTTAGGAAAGCTCACCTTCCTTGAAAGATAGCATTCAAAATAATAAACTCATTAATTAATTTTTCATTCTGCAACTCACTACCATAGATTGATAACATGAGTAAATTTGGGATAAAAAGCAACTAAAAGATTAAAGTAAAAATAAATATTAGTCAAAATCAATAATAATGATTGGCAATGCTTCATCTAATAAAAAATGAAGATGAAAGTAAATATTATTCATACATTAATAATAATAGCGGAGAATGTTTCATCTAATAGAAAATTTTGATGTAAGTAAATACTGATTACAAATTAATGATAATATATAATGTTACATCTAGTAAAAATAATAATTGACAATGTGTCATCTTATAAAAATAAAATAAAAATGTTACAGCTGCTACTAATACTAATGCTGTAAAGACAAAATCAAATACAATATTAAGAGAGGTTGTGGAATGGAATGATGAGTTAAAGGTTAGATTGGATCTTCTGCAAAACTATCAACTTCTTATAGCTTAAAAGGCAGGGCATTCACTAGTCATCACTGAGGCAAAAGGAGGCAAAATGAAAATGTATCCCTGATCTCCAATCCTGCCCTGTCTGCTTACCATTTATGGCATCAGTTGTGATAAAAAGTAAGTAAAAGAAATTATGAAAGTAAGTACAAGTCAGAATCAGTAATAATGACTTTATCTAATAAAAAATAAAATAATAAAACTGATGCTGTAGGCTCTCTTTCTGTAGAAAATCCAAAACATTTTCTCTGAGGAAGTAGATTTTGCAGAATGAATATAGAGTTGTTCCCCTCCTTTATCCATGAGGGATATGTTACAAGACCTCCAGCAAATGCCTGAAACCAGAGATTCTAAAACAACATATATATATTATACTTTACTTATTCATACATACCCATAATAAAGCTTAATTTATGAATTAGGCATAAGAGACTAACAACAGTAATTATAAAATGGCACAGTTATAACAATATGAATCCATCTCTTCTCTCCCTGCTATAGGTTGAATAGTAGGACAGAGTGAATCCTATAACTTTGCTTGAAAAGCAGTCTACTGCAGAAAGAAATGGCATCCTACCACAGGAAAATCTTCTACCCAGTCAGTCATGAATCAAAAGAGCCATGACTGCCCAAGCATATATCATGTATGGCACTTAACTGACTGACTGTAATAAGAGTTATGTGATGGATAGAAGATTTGTTGTTACCAGAGATCTTATTAGGCATAATAATAACTAAGAATAAAAGTGAACACTTATAGCGAGCAATATACTAAAATAAAAGTTCTGTAACAGAAGATTCATACAGAAAACCTTCACAATCTCAACATAAAATTATTTTTTGCTTATTAAGTCTGAAAACTTTCCCTTAAAGGAAGTGCTTTACATCTTCTTTTTGGCATAAGCTATTTTCCACATTGCTACCCTTGCACTCTGAAAGTATCATTAAATAAAACTTAAGAATAGGAGTAGATAGGTTTGCCTATCATTCAGTTCACACTCCACTCCTGTTTTGGATTAGGTTTCTGGTCCACTCTAAAGTCTACTTAAACTCTATATTTCTACTATCTCTGACTGAACTCTAAATTTTATTCACTAATTATTTATTTATTTTTCTTCTCTCTCAAGGGGAGCAGATAGGTTTGCCTATTATCCAGTTCACACTGCTATCTGGTCTTTTGAACAGGAGTAGAGGTTTAACCCTTGTTTCCTGTTTAGAATTGGGTTTCTAGTCCCTTTTAAAGTTTACTTCAGCTTTATATTTTTATTATCTCCAACTGAACTATGAATTGTTATTTGCTAATTATTTATTTTACTTCTCTCTCAATAGGAATTGAAAAGTAGCCTATCGTCCGGTTCACACTCCTTCCTAGTCTTTTCAACAGGAGTAGAGGTTTATCCCTTGTTTCCTGTTTGGGATATGGTTTCTGGTTACTTCTAATGTCTACTTCAACTTTGTATTTTTAGTGCCACCAACTGATCTCTGAAATTTTATTCACTAATTTATTTTTTCTTCTTCTCTCCCAACAGGATTAGCTAAGTTCACTTATCATCCAATTCGCACTCCTTCTTTTGAAGAGGAGTAGAGTTTTATCACTTATTTCCTGTTTATAATGTTTACTTTCACACTATACTTCTAATGACTCTGACTGAATTGTGAAAACTTATTCACTAATTAAATCTTGACCTCTTCAAGTCTAGAATTAACTATTATCTTTCATAACTTCAAGAACTTCACTTCTTGCTTTTTCTTACACTCATACAACACCACACAGTAACCCTCTATTTTGAGTGTCTCTTGAGCCTTGTATTGGGTGAACATTTATAAAAAAAAGAATTGTTTATTTTAGGAGTTCACTGTAAGGAACTTAAACTGCAGTTAAGGAGAATCCGCTGTAATTTAAAGATTATTTTTAATTCAGCTGATTAAAATTGCTGTATACTAATTTAACTACCTAACTAGATGTGTCATACTTTTTCCACTCCCCTAAATCAGCTGTTACAAATTGCTACATACCAATCTGTGTATAGTTCATGAATAACTGTCTACCTAGAGCAGTGGTTTGCAGAGTTTCAGGTCACATTCCTCCATTTGTTATTCCTTGTTTTCTCAATTCCTTGCACATTTTAAAATGTCATCTAAGTAATTTCATTTTGCCATTTTAATTTTATACTGTTAATTTTCTTAAGAAACTGTTTCTGAAACTAAATGGCTGTATTAATTGCAATCAGATGCAAAAAGGAAAAGAAAAGAAATTCTTATTTCAGTGGATCATTGATTCTATTTGATTTAATTCCTTCCTGGGATCAAATTCCTCTCCCAGGTGCCAAGTGCTTCCTGTTTGAGAATCGCTGACCTAGAGTATCATTCACTCTCCCACCACTTCCTGATTCTCTTGTTTCAAGTTTCCTTACAACACATAAATCTACAGTGTGAACATAAAGTCCTTAATCCTTACTAGATTTTGTATGGTCATAACTTTAAAAAAAAAACTAAGTGAAAGAGAAACATGAATCCTGTAGAACCATGAAGACCAATCAATAAAGTTTATTATCGGTACATATGGTGTTGCAGTCAAAATTATATCTATGATTTTAAAAACAGGGAAATGACTTTTATGCCTATGCTTTGGTTGCCAACCCTCTTTTATTGGAAAGGACAGTTTTTTATTTAGCTCTTTCTGCCCTTGTCTTTTGTTAAATCTAAAATGTCATTTTCGATTATACTGTGTATTATACTGTATATCTAAAGCTTCTTAATCTCTTTTTATTTTGGGGCACACTTGTAGAATTAAAACTCATTAGCATTCCCCAAAAAGATTAAAGGGATTTATGAAGAATTTACTTTTTTTTTTAGAGATGCCAATAATGACTGATTTAAATCCCTTGAGGAAAGCAAAAGGGAAAGGATTATCCACTCCTTCTTAAAGATTAAGGAATTTAGCATCCAGTTTAAAATATCAAATGACAAAGACTTGACTTAGACATGAAAGTCATGTACTTGGTGCCTTCAGAATTTTTGTGGGGTGTGTACCTGGTTACCTCATGGGGCTCATTAGTGCACCTGGGCACACCAGCTGAAAAACACTGTTATAAAGAGACAGCGGAAATTTCTGCGACACATAATGAAAAAATGTAGGCCTGGAAAATTTGACACACACAAGGCATAAACATGAGTGACAGAGGGAAGCAGTAGCTAACCTATTTAACAAGTTTGTGTAAATGGTTGGCAGAACACAATGAGGGAAGAATACTAAAACAACAAACATTACTAACAATTATGCAGGGTAGGAAGTTGTGGAGAGCCACGATTGCCCACATTCTGAAGGGACATGGAATGTAGAAGAATAAAAGAGGAATTAAATGAGGCATTAATATTTATATATTATTCTTTACATCCTTTATTATAACTTGACAGGGTTTACAACCATATAATGTTAAAACACCAATTCTTATCTGATCACAAAGTTGAGCAATGTTGTACTGTAAGCTTGTATGTATGGCTGGTGTTAATGAGGAATGGCTTGGAATAAGAAATTCCAGTTGGGTTTGTTATATTTACTTATGTGCGAATACCCTTGGTAAAGGTATGAATCCATCTCTTCTCCTTCAACTATGGGTAGAATAGTAGGACTTGTATCAGAAAATCATTATTAACTCCCCACCCCCCAAATTCTTAAAATCAAAAAATGTTTTTGCTTTAAATAACCTTAAAAAGGCTGTTAAGCCATAAAAAACAAATCAATTAATTAATCAATATAACTTCCCAGAGTTGGCAACACAAGCTCACACACAAATGTACATATTACATAACATGTTGGGGCTCATTCTCAATTTCTCATGAAATATTCTTATCTCTTAACACTTTATTTAAATCCATTGCTGGTCCGAAATTCATGCATTTTGAGTATATTGTACATTTTAAGGATAGTTAATCATTTGACTGGAAACTTTAATTTCTCAAAATGCCATGTCATAATTACAACAATAGAAATTTACTATGTTTTTTTTTTTCATAGTTTTATTATTTTATTTTTATTTATATTATTCGTATGCAAACTATTGTCCTTATCTTTGTTGCTATAATAACAACAGCAAACTATTGTCCCCATCTTTGTTGTAATAACAACAAAGATGAGGACAATAGTCCACATGCAAATAACTCTACATCCCAGAAATTCAAAAACGTAATTATTTTATTTAATAGTTTTAATAAAGCCTTGTCAGATCTGGGCTCTCACATTGATGTCATGTATGGTGTCCAACTTGTTCAGAAATGTCTAAAGTATCAGCTATATATGGGGTTTGATGGATAAATTGTCATCTAAATTACACAAGAATGAAAATAACATTGACATCTCATTTTAACAGATATATTTACCAAAATTATACAAAAATATTGTAAAATACTAAAGAGTAAATTTATTCAATGAAATTGCCATTGGCTTCAACCATGGCCTCTAGGTGACTTTGGAATCTCCTGCATTTCTTCTGGACGGTCTCCTTGTTTGCTGGTGAATGCTGTCATAATCCTTGCCTTCTGTTCATCTTTGGTGTTACACTTAGTTTTGTTGGTCTCTCACTCAACTGCACCCCATACATAATAATCAAGGGGGTTGCAGTCTGGGAAGTTAGGTGGCCACATGTAAGGGGTGATGGGGTCGCAGAAATTATCTGATATCCATAACTGGGTTCTCCTGCTTATGTGGTTTAGTACAGAGTCCTGTTGCCAAACATAGGGTCTTCCAGCAGCCACTCTCTTAGCCCAGGGCAGCACTACCTTCTCAAGGCATGATGTAGGCCTTCATGTTGAGTTTGAGACCCTGGGGGAAGATGAATGTAGGCATAACGTCACCATCACTAGTGATCACTCTAAATACCATGATGTTGACTGGATATGTCATCAAATGCTTTCTTAATCCTCTGCATTCTCCTCAGATTGAATACTCTACACTGTCCTCAGATTCATACCCAAACACTCTGAAATGTTCATACTGGAGCTTCTGGCATGAATGCCAAGCAGTACAGCATGCCATTTCCAAATTTCTGACTGAGTGAATTGCCTCATTGTGCTCTTTTTCTCACAGATAGTGCCCAACAGACCCTACTATACAGTGCAGTCAACAAAATAAAAAAACAATGTGTATGTGGGAAATTTAAAAATGCAAAATGTTGACAATTTACCTATCACACCCTGTACAACCATTTTATCAGATCAATGATTAAAAATGGCTTCCGGTGAATGAATCTGTTAGACCTTAAAGAAGACAATCCTTCATCAGATCTTATTGACTGGTATTAAATAATCACAAAGAGCATATAAAACTAGAAGGAAAACTAATAACGAAGATGTTAATACTAACCTGCAACATGAGTTTTGTTCTCAAATAGCCTCATCTGATCTAGGCTCTCATATGGATGTCATGCATGCCATCCAACTCTTTCAGTAATATCTAAACAATCATCTATATACAATCGTTTTCTAAGGTCAATCATCAAAAATAGCTTCAAGTGAATGAACCGTCATTGGATCTCATAGACTGGAGCCTAAAGAACTTTACCAAATAACATAAACAACATTTGAAATTACACATGAAGATTTTCAATGGCAGCAACTTTAAAATAGATTGCTCATATAACTCCAAGAGGAAATAATGATATAATTAAGATGTTGACTTTTCACACTACCTCAAACAAAAGGTTAGGAAGGAAACCACTGTTAGTACTACAAAGAGTGATAACAGTGAATTTGAGAAATCTGTTTTCCTTTTATAAATTTCCTTCAATAGTAATGATAGCTGTTTGATTAATTAATGTAAAATGTTTCCTTATAAGGCAACAACTAATCTTATTATTACTGTTATCATTTACTACTATCATTTATTTTTCTGTGGGGTTCTGAAAAATTCTAGGATTGAGTCCCTTCTCAAAACCTGACCAAATATCAGAATTGTTTTTTGAATCCTGTTTTGGTAAGAGTTTAGTATAACTGTAGTTAGCTAATGGTTTCTCTGAAGTGATATTGTAATTGTCCTCAAATTAGGAAAATTGTCTCAATTATAAATACACTTATATCTAAATCTGTGTGTACTACTTTTATTAGTATGACTAATCCTACAGCTAATAAAACTGTTTTTATTATTACTTTTTAAGTAATGATTAACTTGAATCTTCTAAGAATAGTTATATTGGTGATCCATATTACTGTAACTGAAAGGCAATTATATCGAGAATCTAAACTGTAACTCTCGCAACTAATATTGACATTGTAAGTCATATTGGTTTGTATTATAGCCACTTACTTGACTATTGATGCATGATTGAAAATCCACAACAGTTAATATAATTACAATCTTACAGAACTTCTAATGATGAAAAGTATTTCCTCATATCTAATTGCATTCTTTATGGACAACAAAGAGATTGACTCAGGAACCAGTTTGTAGAACTGTGTATTGACCCATTATTGAATGAGATGGAATGTGAACTCTAAAAAGCTTTGCTTACTCTGGAAGTGACTCTTTCCTGGGGCTGACTTTCTAAATGAGGTTTACAGTTATGCTATTGTAGAAAACTAAACTGTAATAAATACAAATTGTGTTCTCTCAACCATCACTTCCAACTAACCCACCTCCCAAGTTTTAAAAAAAGTCCATCTTACATAATTGGAAATCAAGACTTTCATTAAATACATTGGTTTTGATGCCTTCATACATCATCAATGATCTTTTTAGCCAAGGAGCATTAAGGGTTTTAGGTTTTTCAATATCATACCCAATTTCCACTGTCAATACTGATTGGATATCGACTTACTTGTGTGCCATCTGTCAGCTACAACATTTCTCGTAATACACCCTCTGTAAATCCTGTCATTTTATAGTCCAATCATAATCAAATTACAGTTCTACAATCTTTCATAAAAAGGAGTGAATGCAGTAACTGCTTCACTCTGCAGAAAATATGGCAACACTTTCGATTTGAAGTGGTAAGTAACAATCTTTTGTTTTCACACATTGAAATACACACATACTTATGAATGATGAAATAAAGAACAAATAGGTAACGTTTATCAATCTAACATATTTCACTTTTAAAGTTTCATCAGAGAATGATGGTAATGGGACAAACCTGTGCTAGATATTATCCAAAGATCACCCGTAGGTAACAGTGTTTCAGAATACCTTACATAAGTGGAAAATCAAGACATTAAAAAATAATGTATTGTTGTATTTACATTTGTCAATTATTGTGGGTGTGTGGCTTTGGGGTTTCCTCCAAATGTGGATTCCGCACTCTCTCAAGGTTGTGAGAGACTCTCTTCTCTTTTGGGTGGGTGCTTATATGTGATCTCGTTTGTTACATGTGTGCACATTCTAGGCTCAGCTGGATCAACTGCATGCTTATCTGTCAGTGGCAGCCACTAACATCTAGTGAAGGCATGTATCTGTACCTAGCAGGCAGGAGATCATCTCTCAGGTCAAGCCGCTGATCAACCAGGCTTCTCTTACGAAATTGTAAAGTCTGTTTTGGCATCAACTAAGATGAGTCACATGCTAAAAAAAATCCAGCTTTAAAAATAAAATGTAGGTACCTGAAATATTTTGTAAAATGTCACTTCCCTCACCCCCAGATATGCAAAGTATATTTGATCCAAGAATTCCTGATGATGATTTTCAAATATGGTATGAATCAATAAAGATGTAGTTCAAATCCATGGTCACTTAATGGGATCAAAGGCTGGATTTAGGCTTTCTTCAAGTATTAGCCTAAAATCAGGCCCTACATAGGGTGGGTTTTAAGCTAGTCACTATAATGACCCACTCTACCAGGATGTTGTTTCTTTGAAGTTATTCTTAAAATTACTCTTGTTCCTTTTCTGCCTGGCAGTAAAATGGTGCCTTGTAAATGTTCTAAACTTCCTGTTTTATTTATTTAGAGTGACTTTAATTTGTCATTGCTATTGGAACATTTGATATGAAAAAAATTTATGTTCGTCAAAATTTATTATCCTAATTTGGTGCTACAAGCAACATATGTGTATTTTTATTTTATCCTGGAAAAGCTAAGAAAATGAAGGTAATTACATTTTTTATTTTTTATTTTATTTTTTATTTTTTTTTTTTTTTTTACAGTGGTGTTCACTCTGTACCATGCCTAAGAGCCACTTAAGATAGAGGATTACAGAGTAAGAGACACAGCTTATGCAGATATCTGTGTAAGATAACAGTTATCCCTAGTCATGAACAGGTTAAGATTGTAGTGATTGGGGAAGAATCCTCTTAGTTGATTCCAAAAGGCAGCAGTTTGTGGAAAGAAGCTGCTTGAATGGAACTTGTATCTCACTGAAGAAATACGAAAAGAATGAAGGTGGTTCACAGCAATATGTGTGGCATGACAGATCTTACCAGTGAAAGTTGGGGCTGGTGGAACTAAGGAATGTAGTTCATCCAAACACTTTCCATGGAAATAGCAATAGAACAGTAAGAGGCTTGTGACATTTTGTCTGTGAGAAAGAGGTTGTAGGGTGGAAAATAACACTTTTGGACTCTATCAAGACTGGAAAACAAAGACTGGGAAGCTCTTGCCCATATATGGCAGAAGTACACCATTTTTGTTTTGATGTGTATCTTGCATGGTAAATAATATTTAAATAAATTTAACTTACATTTATTTTTATATCTTCTTTGGTAAAACGTAATTATAATACTTTCTAAGCATCCTAATATGCTACAAATGGTCAATGATTTGTATAATATATATTATTATAATAATATATCATTATAGAGGAGGCACGGTGGAGTAATGAATATCGGCTTGGATTGAGGAATCGGAGAGCCGAGTTCGAATTCCAGTCGAATCCATTACATTCACTTACGTGCTAATACTCTTGGGAAAGGTATGAATCCTCTTCTTCTCCCTCCAGCTATGGGTAAAATAGCAGGACAGACTGGGTTCTATAGCCTTGGATGGCAACTGGTCTAGGAGAAGGACAACTCTGAATTCAAAACCTGCGGAGGGTCGTTTGGGAACCTTGTAGCATTCGGTGCACCGGGTCTCTGTATTCGTCCCTCCAAAAAGTGTGGATGGTCCTGCACGAGGCCTTCACCACTATAATCAAATCTCATGCGCCGGTGTCGGGCTGTCGGTTTCCTGGAAACTGATCTGCTTGACCCTCATACATCGAATCTCGACGGGAGAGTCGATCATATCATTATAATATAATGACAGGATGATATAGTAATCTAAAAATAAAATAAAATTCAAAATCTTCTGATAAATCATACTTAAATAGATTTAACTTAGATTTGTTTTTTATATCCTTTCTGGTAAAACACAATTACTTTCCAAATAACCTCATTACGTACAACAGAAACTGTAATACAGAAATCCAAAAGCACATGGCAATAGTGAAAGATTCATTTTAGAAAATAAGAAAAGTATTAAGTAATTGGAAAATGTCCTTAGAAACAAAGAAAAGTAAATGCTGAACTTCTATGTAATGCCTACTTTATAGTATGGCTGACTGTTGGACAACTTTTTCACAAATGAAGAAATAGCTGAGATGTCACTCTAAAAATGAGTGTTGAGAATATCACAGACATATGGAAAATAAGGAAGTTCTATGAAGAATGGTAATGGAACCACAAATAAAATGCTGCTAAAAAAAGGACACCTGAAATATTTTGAATGTATAATGAAGAAATCTTGGGTAATTTAACACTCACAGAATTCATTAAAGGTAAAAGAAACAGGGAAAAACACTAAGTAGGCTACCTCACAGCAAATGGATGGCAGAATAATTAGCATCAAGATGAAGAATGATCATAAAGGTTTAAGAATTAGCACAACAAAAAATAGGAAGTTGTGGAGAGCCATGATCAATATTCTGAAGGTTTTTTTATTGATTGATTTGTTTTTAGAGATTATCAACCTTTTGCAGAACCTTTTTTGGATTGTAAGAATTCTATTTGCAGATAATGATTTTTAATGATACAAGTTCTACTAATTAAACCAGAGTGGAAGAAAAGGTGGATCTATACCTTTCCCCAAGTGTATTTATGCATAAGTGATTATAACAAATCTGACTGGAATTTGAACTTGGCTCTCTGATTTCCAATTCAGAGCTGTTATCCATTACAACTCCAGCACATCCAAGTTTACAGCACCTGGCATTCCCATGCAGTCACCCATCTAGTTACTGGCCAAACTTGATGTTGCTTCACTTCAGTGATCATACAAAACTTATATGGCTATAAGCCCAATATCCTAAAGGGACATCATACTTAGAGAGAGGAAGTGTCATGCAAATCATAGATATGTAGGTAGAGAGCACCTGACATTCCCATGCAGTCACCCATTTAGTTACTGACCAAATATTATGTTGCTTAACTTCAGTTATACAAAAACTGATATGACCATAAGCCCAATATCCTGAAGGGACATTATACTTAGAGAGAGGAAGTGTCATGCAAATCATAGATATGTAGATAGAGAGCACCTGGCATTCCCATGCAGTCACCCATCTAGTTACTGACCAAATTTGATGTTGCTTAACTTCAGTTATCATACAAATACTGATATGGCCATAAGCCCCATATCCTGAAGGGACATTATACTTAGAGAGAGGAAGTGTCATGCAAATCATAGATATATAGGTAGAGAGACACACAAATGTATGAATAAATAAACAAATAAATAAATCATTCCATTTCGAACAAGCCCTTGAGTTATGGTTCATTGTGTTTATAATGCATTAACATAGGCCTGTAGTATTGCTACTCATAGCAGAAAAGTACAGAGTAGAAATAGTAAAGTGAATATTTATATCTTTTGCTTTTTATAAATTTTACAAGTATATAAATGGACTGATGGCAGAGCAGATATATTTTGTAGTAAAGTAGGGCTCTGAGCCCTTACTTTGAAGATTAAAATAAATCTCATCTATATTATTTTGCTTTCTGTCAAGTTGTGCTTGTTATTTCTCTCTGTTGTCTTTCATGGGAATAATAATACGATGGTATCCACCATAAATGCTCCTTGCAAGGTAATATTATTACTTATATTATCAACTCTTTCTTTCTAACTATATAAATAGAAAACAGGCTAATATTAATAATAGAACAGTTGCATAGATATCAGTGTGCAATTAGCCTCTCCCAGAACTAAATATAACGTTGAGTTATTTAAAAGAGAGATTAAGTATATAAAATCAATGTATGTGTTTATTAACAGTTTAGATAATGCCCAGTTTACCCATGCAAAGCTAATCTTACTACGTTAAGAAATAAAAAGAAGGAATTTTTTTTTAATCATTTTACCCCACATAAGATGATAAAGCCACTAAGACACAAAGGGTTACTGAGTGTGAAAGAATAAGAAAAAGAAAAATATTATTAAAGAATGAAAATAATAGAAGAGTAATCAATAAGACAGTAGATAATGATTGACATTGTATTTAAATTTTTGAAGATCAAAGTTGGCCGGAAAGCAAGAACACCAATAGGGAGTTTTATAGCTGAGAAATGCAAAAAAAGAAACTGTTAACATAGAAATTATGGTTACATCTCATCAATTTAACTGTAAAATGATGAGACCTTCTTGCCAATCTAGTACTGTGCATAAATTCATAAACTAGGTATGATAGAACAAAGTTCATCAGAACAATTTCTATGAAAATATAGAAAAGGCACAGGGAAGCTACATTATGGCGATAGTTGATTTCTATATGATAAATCCATGTAATACAAAATTTGTGTTATTACTCTAGTGATGATATTTATCAAATAATATTTTCAAGAAAAGGTATGAAGTTCTTTCTGAAATCTATACTTATTTTAATCATTTCATCCGAAGCAAGCCTCTAGGACGCAAGGGATTACTGAGTTCGAAACAATAAAGAGAGGGTTCTCCTAAATGTTTGATTCAGTTTGAGCAGACTAATTACACACTTCATCTCTCATTTTACCCAGTGTCACCCCTGTCTCTCTGAACATTTAAAACATTTCTCCACCAGAAAATAAAGATCCTTATTTTCTGTCAATTTCCACTTTCTTTTCTCTGAAGGAACCAATTTATGCCTGAAATTTGTCAAACTTTGGGATAGCATATTTGCACCAACAGATTTGCTATCATCTTCAACTTTCACATGTCATTTGTTACAACAGGATATAACACAAGAATATATCATTTAGTGTCATATAATATCCACTCTTCCTATTTAGTTTCATATAAGTGCCACTCTACATATTTAGTGTTATATAAGATCCATCCACATATTTAGTGTCATATAAGGTCCATCTGCATATTTAGTGTCATATAATTGCCATTCCTCATATTTAGTGTCATATAAGTGCCACTCTTCATATTTAGGGTCATATAAGTGCCACTCTTCATATTTAGGGTTATATAAGATCCACTCCTCATGTTTAGTGTCATATAAGTGCTACTTTTCATATTTAGTGTCATATAACTGCCACTCTTAATATTTAGTGCCATATAAGATCCACTTCTCATATTTAGTGTCATATAAGATCCACTCTTCATATTTAGTGTCATATAATATCCACTCTTCCTATTTAGTTTCATATAAGTGCCACTCTACATATTTAGTGTTATGTAAGATCCATCCACATATTTAGTGTCATATAAGGTCCATCCGCATATTTAGTGTCGTATAATTGCCACTCCTCATATTTAGTGTCATATAAGTGCCACTCTTCATATTTAGGGTCATATAAGTGCCACTCTTCATATTTAGGGTTATATAAGATCCACTCCTCATGTTTAGTGTCATATAAGTGCTACTTTTCATATTTAGTGTCATATAAGTGCTACTTTTCATATTTAGGGTTATATAAGATCCACACCTCATATTTAGGGTCATATAAGTTCCACTCTTTATATTTAGGGTCATATAAGTGCCACTCTTCATATTTACTGTCATATAAGATCCACTTCACATGTTTAGTGTCATATAAGATCCACACCTCATATTTAGTGTCATATAAGTGCTACTTTTCATATTTAGTGTTATATAAGATCCACTCTAGAATATTAGAATTTTATGAATTTATAAATACACATGAAAAACTTAAGCTAAATAGAGGAATATGGATGAAGATCCAGTAACATTTGATATATCATCAAATAATCATTTTCTTAACATTCTCTGATGAAACAGGAGGGAGATAGAGTGAATATTACATCCTATGAATTTCTCTGATGCACATAGGTACATCAGTTAATGATGGAAATGAATTTATTTAACACTTTAATTATATCTTTTTCAATATAATCTCTTTCCTTGTCAATGCACTTAATTCAGTGATGAATATTAACCACATAGATAAGAAATTATTAGGTACATCAATAAGACCCTCACCTAATAATGAAAAAGAATTAATTTTAGATACATTATATATTTCTTTTTCAACATAATCTCTTTGTGAAATGTGGGATGATCAGAAATTGTTAAATAAGTACCATACCTGATGACATATGCGACACACTTGCTTTTCCAAAATATTAAAATTTTCTAAATTTATAAATGCTTCCCCCCTCCGCCCCGCAAAAAAAACAACTTTAAAATTGGACCAAATTAGTAACATGGATGAAGTTTCGATGTTCGATGTACCAGCTAATAAATGTTTCTTAATATTCCATCATGAAATTGGTGCATGCGTATGGGGTGTGTGTGTGTGTGGGGGGGGGTTATATGTCATTATATTTAATCCTTTTAAAATATTCAGTTCTAAAGGTGTTTGATCACTTTTGCAAGTGATAATAATTGTATTATTATTTTTTTTTTACTTTTATAAGTAATAATAATTATTGTTCTTAATGTACAGATATTAATAATAATAATTTTCTTAGAAATAAAATTTACTTTTATTATTATTTGTACATTAATAATAATAATTATTATTATTGTTATTATTATTATTATGTGTACCATAATAATTATTATTATAATCATTCTTTATATATTTGTAGAAACATTAAACTATGTTCAGACCCGACCAAAATCACGAAGGAAATTTAAAATGCAATGATATTTTATTTGTTTATTATTTATTTATTTCTGTAAATAAAATTTAAAAATGGGATATAAGTTTAAATTTGGGAATTAAAGATTTGAAAGAAAAGTTACTATAAAAAAAAATTAAATTTTCAAAATATTTTTATATGTATTTATACAAGCAACAATTTTGGTATGTACATATTCAGTAATTTCTGAAAGTGATAGAAATCTTCTTTGGGAGAGAATGTTATAAATATATTACATTCCCATACAGGAGATTTATATAGAATTACTCAAACTCTCATGTTCAGTGATAACAAAACTGTTGCAAGAAAAAGTTTAATTTGAAAGTAAATGAAACATGCAGGGAAATTTGTGTTTGTGCCTTTGCAATGAAATAATGAAATGCTAGCTCAGCATTTTTCAACATTATATTCCTTTGCAGTTCATGATTTATTTAATAACCGAGGATGGGCGGATTGACTATGGCACATGATGTTAGTAGTATTATATAAATGTACTATTAGAGTGATATTAAAATGTCAGAGGTGCTAGTGGTTGTAACATCAGTCCAACTGTTATTTGTTAATCAGTGACTGCAAAGTCATTTTATGGCAGACCCAAGGGCAGTTTTTTTTTTTTTTTTGTCTCTATATCTAGCAGAAAATTATACTGTCAACTGAACACTACTATTCAAACTGTCTTGTAATTTATCTTTGAAAATGATTTTGTGAGACGTATGTAGAAAACATCTGGTGCTGCAGGACTACAGCGAGACTACGCATAAGTTCTCATTTATAATAAGGGTTTGAAATGGAGGGAAAAAAAACAAATTAATAAAAAAAATAAAAGCAAGTGAGAAGAAATGAATGAATGAAAAGGAATAGAGGAAAGCAAATGATTTTTTTTCATTGAATTTTTAAGTGGATATCTTAGTGGGAGGAGTAGGAAGAGATGAGGAATTGTTCCTCGATACTGACTGGACAAGCTAAGGCTTATTCTTTGCCTCTACTGTTGCTCAATTGCTTGCTTGCTTGCAAGTCAGCATCTGGCCGATCAAATCTTCCTTGAAATCAGGCCCACCACTGAGAAGGAGGAACATAGAAGTATATAAACATTAATGCTACCTTCATAAAATATCACTTTTGTAAAATTCTCCTTTTATTTCTCACTATTTTTTTTTCTTTTCATCTTTTTTCTTTTCATCTTTTTCCTTATTTATGTTATTTCTTTTCTCCTACTTTTCCCCTTTTCTTATTTTTCATTCTTTTTTTTTATTATCTTCCTTTTTCATTTTCCTCCTCCTTTTATCCATTTCTTCTTCTTCCTGGTCTCATTCTCATTGCTTTCACTATTGCTTCTTTCTCTTTTCTGCATCTCTTCACTTCTTTTTCTATTTTTCATTTTCTCACCATCTTTTCTTTCTGTTTTCTTTTCATTATTTTCTCTATCTCTTCTTCCTTCTTTTTCTACTTCCCATTTTTCACCATCTTTTTTTCTCCTTCTTTTTCCTTTCCATTTCTCCTCCTTTTTCCCCTTCTCTTTCTCCTTCTTTTTCCCTTTTACTTTCTCTTTTCCTTTCTCTTTCATTTTTCTTTCTCTTTCTGCTTCTCTTTCCATTTCTATTTCTTTTTCCCATTTCTCCTCCTTTTTCTCTTTCTCTTTCTTTTTCCTTTCTCTTTCTCCTTATTTTTCTTTCTCTTTCTTTTTTCATCTTGCTTAATTTTATCTTTCTCTTTTTTTCACCATCTTTTCTTTGTCTTTTTCTTCTCTCTCATTATTTCCTCCATCTCTTCTTCCTTCTTCTTGCTCTCTTTTTCCTTCTTTTCTCCATCTTTTCTTCTTCCTCCTGCTTTTGTTCTTTTCTTTTTTCTGACCATTTATACTCTTTCAAATTTATCTTTATCTTTATATATTTCTTCACAATTTTTTCTTTTTCTTTCTCCACACACACTCTCTCTTTCTCTCTCTAATTCTCCTTCCTCTTTTCTCCAACTTCCTTACTTATTTGGTATTCCTTCATGGATAAAAAAAATTCACTTTTTATTTCTTTTTCCTTTTCTCTCTGTTTTTTTTTTCTATTTCATACTTTTTTTTAATATTAATAATGTCTTTCTATCTCATGACTATCTTTTTTCTTCTTTTCTTTCATTTGTTCTTTCTTTCTCCATAAGTTTCAATGTTTCTTTTTCTCTACCTTTATACCTCTCTTTCTCATTTTAATTATCTCTACACCCTTTTTTCTTTTACCTTTTCTCTCTGTCCTCTCTCTTCCCAACTAAAGAAAAGCATTTAGTCAAAGTTTACCTCTCAGCTGTGTTACTTGGAAATATCTTCCCATACTTCTGAGCAGCAGGTTAGTTTTGATCAGCCAGATGATGTCAAAATCTAACCATCTCAACAATTATTAGCAACATTGGAATGAAGCAAAGAGATCCTTGGTTCCAGGTTAATGAGACTTATCGAACATTTCTTCAGGAAAAGATATCTTTGACATAAAACTCCTAACAGGTATGGATTATACCTTTTAGAAATCAACAGCATGTAGTGTTAAATTTATTTGACAATCTTAGAGGAACAAGATTTAATTAGAGCGAAAAAATGGACAAACATTTTTTAAACAAAAAAAACATATATAGTCACCCAGAGACAGCCTGTTTTGCTGTAACACATTCTTCCATATGACTAGATGTCTGACTGCTGTCAGAACCAAGTTCAAAACCTGACCAATTTGGCATTAGTCAGAGATTCTACCCCTAGGCAGAGAGGAAGGGAAATTTTAACATTTTCTATGTGAAATACGTCAGTGGCCCGGAGAGCTCAATTCAATTTGGTTGAAGAGCAATGCGTTAAAAGCAGTATGAGCCACTGTTTTCTTTTTTTTTTTTTTAAGAGAGCTCAACTGGATTTCCTGGGAGCATATATATATATATATATATAAGATTTGACCCCATGCATAGCAGTAAAGCCACTAAGACACAAGGGGGTTAATGGGTGTGGAAGAACTAGAAATAGAAACATTACTAGTGAGTGGGAACAAGTGTGAGAAAAGAAACTGTTAGCATAGAATTTACAGTTACATCTAGTCAGCTAAACTGTAAATTGAGGATTTCTCAATGCCAGTCTAAAACTGTGCTTAAATTCATAAAGTCTAGGTACCATATGGAAGAGTTCATCTGAAAAATTACCATGAATAGAAAAGTTAAAAGGAGACAGCCTTATAGCAGTGGGAAAGTGATTGAAACTGAGCTGCCAGATCAGGACCAATAATATTACTGATTCTTCTTTCTTTTAGGGGCTCAAGGTAACTAGCAGAATCACTGGCCCATATGTGGTAGCAATATTCTAAGCATGGAGAATGGCATATATATATATATATATATATATATATATATATATAAGTGAACAACAGAATAAGCTAACTGGTTATTGCTCCTCACTTAACAGAACTCAATGGAGAAAACTAAAAAAAAAATTGCATGATTCAAAAGGTAAAATGCAAAAGAAAATACATGTGTATCAATAATATATTAAGATGGTTATGTTTCATAAACAGATCACATTCAGTCCTAACAATCATTTCTTCTGTTTACATAAAGAAGGTTGTCTGGATTTAATGAAAATGGTTTCAAGTACTTTTAAATGATACTTTGTATGTGATCAACACAGAAAGGAAAATATGTCCTCTCCTGATTTTGTATAAGGTATTCTGCAATTGCAGACCCAGATGTAATGACCGCATCAATGCAAATTATCTAGTTGACATTTTATTATAAACACTGAAACATGCTGAGCAATTCTCTGGAAGTGATCCTACCCATGTAGTCAGCTTCATACTGACATTTACATAAACAAATAAGTTACAGAACTTGTTCTGAAGATAAGCTCATTCTATTGTTCTCATTTATTATTTAGTTTCTCTCTTTTCCATATTGCAAACTATTGTAGTTGTTTTCCCTTTCTGTCCCTTTCAATTACACTTGTTGTTTTTGCTATAATTAAATTCTGTAACTCTAAGAAGGTCTTTGTTAGTTCAGTATAATTTTACTTTCCTTGATTGAGTTCTGATGGTGTGGTGTGATAACCAGTTAGCTCATTCTGGTATTATCATTTATTATTTAAATCAGCTGAGATTATTAAAGATATTATTAATTTTGAAGATATTATTAATGATATTAGCTGATACTACTTAAATTAGCTGATAATAGAACTAATTTTAATGTTAGGTTATTCTGTTGTTCAGTTTTATTATTATATTCTCTTTTTCATATTGCCAACTACCATAATTGTTTTCCCTTTTAATTATGCCTGTCCTTTTTGCTATAATTAAATTTTCTAACTATAAGAACTTTGTTAGTTCAATAATTTTTTTTTTTAATTTTTTGCACCTTTTGAGCCAGACAATCTTAGAATCATGAGAAGTGGGCACAGTATTCTGGCACATGTTGAAAAGGGTGCACTGAACAAAAAAGGTTGGGAACAATTGCTCTAACTAAATGTTAATCCTTTTCAATTATCTGTTAGTGTGCTTTTAAAATTTAGAAGACAAATAAAAAAAAAAAAAAGACAATTCCTATACACAATTCAGATTTGTTCACTTCCTGCATTTGCTAATGGCTCACATCCTGTCAAAAGAAAAATATATCACAAAATATACAAGACAGATTCAGCTAATGGCAAAAATAATCTGCAAAATACCGTCTTTCTCAAGAGGACAAAAATTCTTCTCTTTTTTTTTTTTTTTTTTACTTAAAATCCAACTTTAGGGAAATTTCAAAGCATACTACAGGATGTAACTTGAACTATTTCTGACTGCATTATTTTTTTTAGTAAGCCGCTAAGTACTGCCAGTGATCTTCCATTTCGTTTTTTACTAATTTTCATCTAATACAAGGGCCAAAAGCCACTCGAGGTAGAGAGTTACTGTGTGGAGTTGTATTAGCATAACTTGAGGTGGAATAACTACATTGAATCAATTTCTGCATCATCTGCAAGGAAAGTTGGTTCACTGTGTTGTGCAAGATGGTTTTTCTCATCAGAGTCCATCTTGTACATCTACAAATCTACAATTCATTCATTCATTGAATATTGTTGCCATATCTTATCTGGTGCCCCTGCTGTTCATCTTGACGTTCTCAACACTATCCAAAGAAGGATACTGTCAAGATAATGTAATCACTCCTGACTTGACATCTCAACTTCAGTGACTTTCTCATACATGTAAATTGGCTTCCCTCTGTCTTTTCTACAAATATTTTCATGTCAACTGTTCTGATGCCACATCTAGATGAATTTAAACATGCTACTAGATTGGCGTCTAGGTCCAACTCTTTTACTATTGAAATAGTTAAATGCAACCGCCACTTCTACTCCAGCAGTTTGTTTTCTCATGCTTCCCGACAGGAAACACCCTTCCTCTTATTTGCTTCCCTGATAACTACAGTCTTCAAAAATTTAAATGCAATGTCAATCGCCATCTTCTTTTGCCTTGATCCCCATTCTTCTTTTATCCTTTCTTCAGTTCCTTCTATACACAGTCCTTTCCCTCACTTTCATTCTTTGTAACCCCCTGCTAACAGTTTCTTCTCTCATACTTCTTGCCTGTGGAACTCTCTTCTGGCTTGTTGGCTTCAGCCAACTTTAATCTTCAAAAATTTAAATGCAGTGTCAATCATTATCTTCTGTCTTCTTGACTCCTGTTTTTTTTTTTGTTCTCCTTTCTTAATAATGTTTTTCTTTTTCTCATATTCTTTGACTCTCAATAATCCTTTGCATCTTAAGGGCTTTATTTTCTTACTTGGGGTGTAATGATTAAAAAATGTTTTGTTGAGAATTTGGGCTATTTGTACTTTATGGTGATTTTCTAAGTGTAGCTCAGATGTGCATAAGACCAAAAGTACAAGGCACCCAGTGGAAATCGAATTCACTACTCAGTTGTAATTGTTCTAGCAAGATAAGCTTGTTAACCATTACACCATGTTGAGGTCCCCTTTTGTACTTTATGTATTTATTTGAAATGATAATTTTATCTTTACATTTTTAAAAAAATATTTTTTCAAAAGTGACACTGGTAAATAGATACTTATAAATTTATTTCACTAATTATTTTTATCTACATTAACACATACTTCAGAAAATATATGCCAAACAAATGATCCATCAGTAAACGAGGCCATATGTTCTTAACATCAGAAGATCACATTGGGATTTATTAGCCATGCTTTCTTGTTTTACTCTACAGAGTAATGAAAACATTATAGTTTAAAAAGAAAATGTTATTTCACAAATAGAGATTAGGAATTTTTTTTTATGTGCCAGTGTAATTATTTTTCCATTCCTTCTATCATGAGCTGAAGGGAAGGAGGAGATCACTTTTATGCTTTGATTGAAGAGTTAAGTCTTGTTTCAGGAGCAAGTCTTTATTTTTAAAACATTTTCGCTTTAATATTCTAAGTGGAGTCTATCCTGGTTAATAGAATTTAAAATGTAATTGATGACAATGAACAAATTGAGACCAGGGGGTCTGTACCGGTTAGTCTATTTCATTTGGCAATTATAAAATTATGTCTTTTAAATAGAATTACTTTCTTCATGCCTCATATTATTTATGTGTATTTATATATAAATACTTATGGAATAAGACAAATTTAGAATTGTTTGTAGGTCATATATTTCATCCATGGTTATAAAATAAAAATTAATTAATGAATAGTATTAGAGAAAAGTTTCTTATGGGATGTAGGCAAATGTAAATTTATTTGTCAACATCACATGTCAACATAGACTCATAAAAACGTTCACAGCCTGAAATCCAAAGGTGCACTGAGACAGTGAAAGATGCCTTCCAAAAGCTAAGTAAAGTAAAAAGAAAGAAAAGAGTACTGAACTGTAATGTTATATCAGTTCTCCTATATGGCAGTGAATGCTGGACAACATGCCTACAGATGAAGAAGAAACAAGAAGCAATAGAAATATGGTTCTACAGAAGGATGCTGAGAATACGATGGAGTGAACATGTGAGCAATGACAGTTTTATAGAAACTAGAAATAAAAAGGACATTTATACTTAACATCAGGAAAAGAGAGATGAAATTTCTTGGGCATATAATGAGGAAAGATTGCTTTGAGAAATTGACACTCACAGGACATACTGAAAGCAAGAATGTTTTATCGTCTCATAATGATGTGGATTTTGTGAAAGTGGTTTCTGAATTTATCGTTAATTAAATCATGTTATATTTATAATATAAAGTGTTTTATATTGTAACTTTATAAAAGAGACAGAATATATTGACGGCAAAAAGGGCAAGGGGAAACTAGGTGAAACTTAACTAATGAGTTTGTGTAAATGGATGGCAGAACATGAACTGGGAAGGATAATAACGGAACAAACATCGCTGGGAGATACAAAAGATAGGAAGTTGTGGAGAGCCATGATCGGCCACGTTTTGAAGAGATACTGAAATTGATGCCGAGAAGAGCCAAGGAAAACTGAGAGAAACTTAAGTAACAAATTTATGTAAATGGATGGCAGAACATGAACTGGGAAGGATAATAAGGGAACAAACATTGCTGGGAGCTACAAAAGATAGGAAGTTGTGGAGAGCCATGATCGGCCACGTTTTGAAGGGATACTGAAATTGATGACGAGAAGAGCCAAGGAAAACTGAGAGAAACTTAAGTAACAAATTTATGTAAATGGATGGCAGAACATGAACTGGGAAGGATAATAAGGGAACAAACATTGCTGGGAGCTACAAAAGATAGGAAGTTGTGGAGAGCCATGATCGGCCACGTTTTGAAGAGATACTGAAATTGATGCCGAGAAGAGCCAAGGAAAACTGAGAGAAACTTAAGTAACAAATTTATGTAAATGGATGGCAGAACATGAACTGGGAAGGATAATAACGGAACAAACATTGCTGGGAGATACAAAAGATAGGAAGTTGTGGAGAGCCATGATCGGCCACGTTTTGAAGGGATACTGAAATTGATGACGAGAAGAGCCAAGGAAAACTGAGAGAAACTTAAGTAACAAATTTATGTAAATGGATGGCAGAACATGAACTGGGAAGGATAATAAGGGAACAAACATTGCTGGGAGATACAAAAGATAGGAAGTTGTGGAGAGCCATGATCGGCCACGTTTTGAAGGGATACTGAAATTGATGACGAGAAGAGCCAAGGAAAACTGAGAGAAACTTAAGTAACAAATTTATGTAAATGGATGGCAGAACAGGAACTGGGAGGGACAACAGGGGACAAACATTGCTGGGAGCTACAAATGATAGGAAGTTGTGGAGAACCATGATCGTCCATGTCCTGAATTTAGTTTAATTAGAAATCTGTGCTAATTTAGTTTGCAATTAATAGTAAAATATTTGTATTTCTTAAAGAATATTTTTATTAACAAACATAAGGGAGCTGTTCCAGTTTATTTAAAGAATTTGCAATAAGTTTACTTCTAGCTATATAAATGTCACTGAAATATATCACAAGTAAATAATAATCAAGATGGTAAGTGACTCCATCTGAGCAGGTGGGCATAATTTCATTAGCCTAGGAGCTCCCCACAAAATGTCAAAATCTGGCCCAGGACCTCCATGTAATAAAAGAAAGAAATGGTCATAGTTTCTTATCGTCATATTTATTCTTTGTAAACATTTTTTCGCCCCATAACATCTTTCAGCATTCTTAGTAAAAAATATTCTCATAAAATCTATAATACTTGTGAATATATGTGTTTAAAATCCTTTTTTTTTTAAATTCCTTTCACTCTTGGGCTAAAGTTTGTCTACAGGGTGATTGAAAAGTAACTCCCTATTTTATGTATGATGAACTCTCCCATCTTGTAAAAATTATAGTTGTAAGGAGGAGTCCCTCATACATAAAATAGGGAGTTACTTTTCAATCAGCCTGTACTTTTATTCTTTTTTATATCAACTAGTAAATAATTAACTTGAACATTTTTTGCTTAAAAACAACCCCCCCGCAAAAAAAACCCGATTCTTCATACCCCAAATATCTCAAATTCACTGACAAATTTATTCTTAGATATCACCAAATATTTATTTCTGTAAAAGTTTCTCGCATATTTATCTGAAAATGTCTGCCTTAAAAAAAAACCATTTGGGATTTATTTATTTTGTGAGAGTATTGTTACCAGATATTTATTTTTGTTAGTCATCTTTAAGACTTTTGATATGTAAGAGATTTGAATGTCAGTCTGCAAATCCTATATACCTTTTCACCAACTCAGGAACTGCAAGATAAGAACACCTCTTGACTGAGAACAACAACTACAACAAAAAGTAATAAGTGAATATGTACGATAGTGTATCATGCAGAAAATGAATCCAGATTGCGCAATTCTGTTTTGTTCACTTTATACTATTGCCTTTGGAAAAAGCATAAGTGTTCCCCAGCTATAGGTTAAATAGCAAATCTGAGTTTTTTTGCCTTCAGAAGACAATCAATCTAGAGGAAGAAAAACTCCAAATTCAAAACCAGGTTGAAGAGGGATGGATACACTATTCTTCCAAAAACAGTCGTACATATGGTTTCTTTATGACCCTAATGGGCCGTGGAACTCATAACATAACAAATTCTTGGATGAATTACAATCTGAAAATAATATCACTCATTAAGAAATTAAATTTTGTGACAAGCAAAGAAAAGAGTACTAAACTGTTACGTAATATCAGTTCTATTTAACACTGAATGCTGGACAATCTCCTCAAAGATGAAGAAGAGACTTCAAGCAACAGAAATATGGTCCTACAGAAGGATGCTGAGGATACCATAGACCAAACATGTGAATAACAACAAAGTTTTAGAAAAAAATGGAAACAAAAAGGACACTTATGCTTAACATCAGAAAGAGACAGTTGAAATTTCTACGGTACATAATGTGGAAAGGAAGCTTGGAAACTGGGATACTCATTTGAAGGCAACAGGTACAGGAAAGTAATGCATGAGCTGCCTAATGAACTTGTGTAAATAGATAGCAGAACAGAGATGAGGAGACATAACAAAATTTATTAGGAGCTATAAAGAATAGGAAATTGTGGAGAGCCATGATTGCCAAGCTCCTGAAGTGAAACCGTCAACAATCAGTAATTCAAAATGAGTGCAAGCTTGAAAGAAATGTAATTGAATTCTTTCATGGATTAATATAGAGGTAACAGCCAGTTACTGTTTCTGTTCAGATAGTTAGGGGAGAGTAATTGCCTAAGTGGTTATTCACTAACTTTTGACTTTTCGAGCTGTCATAGCAATGCAGAGATATTTCATAGAGATAAGGCAATGCCACTTATTTAAATGTGAGTAATGATCCTCACCGATCCAGCATGGTGAATTAAACTATAAACCTTATGATCAACAGTCTGATATTCTATCCCAGAGTAATACTTTTTTTTAGTGTTTATTCTAAATAACTAGTTTACTATTCGTCACTTCATAAATGGCAAGATGTTCGCATTTCAGATCTAAATTGTTTGTCCATTTAAAATACTATATTTATTAGAAAATATATTCCTTTTAAAGAAGCAATCATAAAAAAAGACTTCAAATGAGCATATATTTTGGCTTAGAGTCTTTTCCAGTTACCCAGGGGTTGTTGCCAGAAAGGGAATTTAGCCCCTGCAACACGGATGTAGATTTCAGCTTCATTTAAGTGGTGTATATGTGTAGGTTTCCATGTATGCATGTATATTTTAATACAAAGACAAACCTAAAAACATTTTTACAAATTTAAAAAAAAAATTAAAATAATTTTGTTTTGTTTGTTTTGTTTTAAAGCATATCAACCTCAATCGGTTATTTAATTCCGACAAGACTTTTATTGATGTTAATATATTTTTCCCAAAAATGTATTCCTTGTAATACCTTTTTCAAAAATGTATTGCTGGTAATAATTTTTTCTTCAAAACTTCATTGCTGGTATTAAAACCTATTTTTACACTTTCATGATGTTTTAATCCCAGTTTTGGGGGTTAACAATTAACCCATAGCTGGGACCCTAACAGGTGGTACTACTCCTATACTGGTTTGCAACAATGACTAAAGAGTCTAGTCTGTTCTGCTATTTAACCCATAGCTGAGGGGGAAATAGATGGATTTATACCTTTCTCAAGAGTATTTGTGTGAAAGTGAATATAAATCTGAATCTAGGCTGGAATTTGAACTTGGGTCGCTGATTTCTCGTTCCAAGCCTTTGAAAATTACACATGCAGACGATGTACGTGCATGCAAAATTACTCATGTGCATTGTGTGGCTGACAGGGTATTAGCTCTTCTTTTATAATAAACTAGCAGCATGGCCCGGCATTGCCCGTGCTTGATTCAAAAATCGTACAACTCATACAGCAATTGCTATCACTTCAATTAAAATATTTTTACCCTTCCTTGCCTTTAAAGGAGTGCCCTTTGCAGTGCTGATGTTGCTACACGCCTTACTTCTTGCCTATCTCACACTGCAAATTTTTTCTAAACTCTATACTAAACATTAAATCTGTTACGAAAAAAGAACTAAACAAAATGAACACAAAACGATCAGCTTTAAAAAAAGGACTTGTAACTGGAAAAACCAAATGAAAAAAGAATGTTAACAACAAATACTTTTTCACACCCAACCCAGTTCTGCGGAATCAGAATCAACGTTGAGTTTAAGCAAGTGAATGAGCCAATTGGAGTAAAGTGCCATGCAGATTTAAACTTTTCCCACTTGTGATGAATGCAGCTATCGATTTTTTTTGCATGCTAGTTAACATTCGTGTCAGCCAGCTGTTGACTCTCACACTGGCCAAAAGAATCTTCCTGCCTATTCGTGGCTGCCAGCTATAGGCTCTCACTCTGGCCGCAAACTACATGAAAACTGCCGTAGAAGTATGAAAAATCAATTATTTCCACTATCAATGGGAGTTGGGAAATGCAACGTTGGTCTTGGCCTTTCCACTAACTTGGAGCATGTGCATGTAAATTTTGGTGCAAATCCATCGAAAATTGAGGCCGTGCATTTGTTACACACATACACACACACAAACACATCCTGCCTTTTATAGATAGATTTACCTAGTTTTATGGGAGTGGGGTATGTGAGTATATGATTTTTTAAAAAATCGAATTCATTCCATGTAAGGCAGTAAAGCCACTAAGACACAAAGGGTTACTGGGTGTGAAAGTATTAGAAAACAGAAACATTATTAAGAAGTGAGAACAATAGAAGAGTAATCAGGAGGACAGTAGATAGCGACTGACATTGCATTTAAAATGTTTAAAAATAGCCAACAGTAGTTTTGGCTTGTGCCAACTGTCTAGATCTTTTTCTCTTAAAAACCGCTGGAGTGTCAAATCTGTATTTTACTTCCAAGATAATAATAAAAAATAAAAAGCAAAAAAACTAATGGAACCAATGAATCTCAAGATAAACTGTTTCATGCCTCACCCTTTACGTGCCTTTAGAGCCGTAGAGATCTTTCTAAAACGTATTGGTTAGCTCGACTCATACCATTTTAGAATCTGACTTTCAGATTTTCCAGTTTTGTTTTTTTCTTGTTTTTTTTTGTTTTTTTCTTGTTTTTTTTTTTTTTTTTTTTTAGTTTGTTTTTGTTTTTTTTAAACAAACCCGAAAAATGATTGAGTTAATGCCAAGGGCAAATTGGGGTGGAACAGGAACCTTATCTTCAATGGCCTGGATTGAGTTGTATTTTTTCATTTTTATCTACCTGTGTGTGTGTATATATATATATATATATATATATATATATATATATATATATATATATATATATATATATATATTGTGCTCTGTTATAATGGGTATTGTACAGTTCTAAGTTTAACTTGACTGAGGACGAAAAAGACATTAAAGAAAGAGAAAACAGATAGCAGATAGCTGCGAGTCAGTTTTATTTTGGGCTTATCTGCCTCGTGCCACTGTATCAACCTCACCCAATAAAATCAACAATCAATCAAAAAGAAGAAAGCAATCCTCTACCACCAATACAAAAATTGGCTCAGGCATTGACAGTGACAAAGTAAAAAAAATCAAAAATAAATAAGTATAGAATAAGTACAATTAAGTTCAGTTAGTTAGTGAAACATATACAATGGCTAATGGTTACCTGACATTGAAAATATCAAGTTTTCAACAACAACAACAAAAAATTCCTCTCTAAAATAAATATAGCTCCAAATAAAATGACCAATCAGAAAGCAGTATTTCTCCACAAACTCAGGCTTTTTAATTCGTCTCAGCTTTTCATGGACAGCCAACTCATTAACTATGGCAGTAGTAGTTCAATTGCCATTTTCTAAATACATTTAAGAAACAACTTCTCGTCATTAACGTTGAGTTATATAATTATATGAGGGATTGATGAAAAGTTCTCGGCTCGACTGCGAAAAATAGCCCAGAGAAACGTACATGGAGATCAACACACTTGACCCATTGTTTACGATTTCTTTTTTTTTTTTTTTATCTTTCATGATATTTTGATGTTTGAATATTGAAATATACGATGTTTTTTCTGATATCAGATTAGAATTTCGACTCGAGTTGCTTAGTTTTGCTCAAGAATCAGTACTCTTCTTTTTTATATGCCGTGTACTCTCAGGACGTAGGCGATCATGGCTCTCCACAACTTCCTGTCTTTTGTTGTTCTCAATAAATTTTGTCTTTTCGTTATTTCTTCTAAACCCTGTTCTGCCATCTATTTTTACTCAAGCTCATCATGTGCTGTTTACCTCTATCCCTCTTGTCCTCAATCTGTCCTGTGAGTATTAGCTTTTCCAAGCCCTCCTTCCTCATTATGTGTCCTAGAAATCTGTTCCTAATGTTAAGAATAAGTTTCCTTTTTTATTTTCATTTTTTCTAAAACCTCGTCGTTGCTCATCGACTCGGGTATTCTCAGCATCCTTCTCCATTCAGTTTGGGTCGTCAAAGTTCTGACCAGTACGATAGGGTATACCATTTAGAGCTAGCCTATGCATTCTGTAATACTATTTCCAGTTCTGTAAGTAGGGAAGACTTATAAAAAGAGAAGACTTTTCTGTAATTTCCTCTCATCGTTTTGTCTTTCATTGCTTCATTTAATCGGCAAAGAAAGTTAGCCTCTTATTGTGCATTGTTTGGCGTTATCAAGGTAGTCAACAAAATAAAGTCCTGATTCCGAAATAG
>OZ010591.1:27006963-27104463 GCA_963932145.1 Acanthosepion lycidas
TTTCATTATAAGAAAACATTCGACATTCATTGACCGAGCAGCCATTACTGTTGTTGGTTGAAGTTTATAAAACCTTCTCTTAAAATAATTTTTCAGGAAAATTGTTTCCTCAAGTCCAGTAGCTGTTATCACTCATTCCAGTATTGATTGGGGTTTCCTTCCTAACCTTTTGTTTGAAGTAGTGTGAAATGTTAATATCTTGATTATGACATTATTTTATTTTCGAGTTCCATGTGATACCCATTTTAATTGTTGCTGTAGCTAAATGTCTTCAGCTCTTCACATAGAAAACGATGCCGATTTGCAGCGCTATTTGTTTGTCAAAGAATTCCTCAGAATGACAAAAAAATGTCAGCTTTGAATAATAATAAATAAAACCCAATTAATTAAGTATGGGGTCCAAAGTGGGAAAAGTTAATAAAAATGTTGACATGAGTCATCTTGAGGGCTTCAAACAAAATAATTCAGCCAGTTGCTCCTCCTTTGTCATCTCGTCACAACTGTGGAATGTCTTTTTAAAATAACGTCAGATCTTTTATTATTAATATTGTTATTCTTTTGAGCTTAGTTAGTCGCACAAGCTTCATTTCATTTGTGGTTGGTTTAAGGGGGGCCATCCACAGCCCAAACTTTAATTTTTGGTTCCTTTCCGAACAAAAATAAAAGTTGCCACCAGACGGAATCACAGGCGCAAAGTAACAGTAGAGACGGGTGGTCAAGTTGAGCTCGGTTCAATGGAGAAGTTGAATCAAATTCACTTGAACGGAATTATTACATTGTAGGGTGGGGCTAAAGGAAGACGGTAGTTCAATTTGAAAGACGATCTGCGATCTCAATCGGTTTGAAGGTGTTTCCCCAATTGAGCAATCCTTGTGATCACCGATAAAATATTTACGAAAGGGGGCGTTTTTGTATTGCCGACTTGTTGGAAGAATGACTCGTTGTAGCAACGTGGCCTGGACTGTCCTGTTGGCGTAGACAGCGAGTCACTCAACCGTTACATGATGTGGGTGCGTAGTGGGGACGTCATATGGGACCCTAGGGACGTGGGTAGCGTTTGGGGTGAGGTTGTAAAAAGGCATTTCTAATGGGCGAAGCCCAATGATAAAAATTCGCACTTTTTGTTTGATGTCATGGCTGCTTTGTCCCAATGTCGCTCAGCTCAGTTCGGCTGCTTCAGGAGTGAGCGAGGCCGATGGGGTACAATAGGATGATGGCGGAAGGGTGCCACACTGAGGAGTCGCCAAGCATGCGTAAAGAAAACCATTACAAGAATTAAGTAAACAAAATAAATAAATAAAATAATAATGTACAACATTTTCAACAGATGACATGTATGAGCCATAGAGTACAAGTTCCGGATTGTGTGTGCGGTTGTGTGGTGAACTGAGTCTGGTGTTGGCGGGGTGAGAGGAGCGTGATATTGCACTGGAGAGGCTAGGGTTCGGAATGATAGAAAACAAATGCGAAGAATAATAACCAGCTGGCAGGAGTGTGTAAGGAATGGGAGGTTGAATGTTGCGGGAATCTGAAGGTTTTCAACCGTGAAACCTCATTTGGTGATGGGACTTTAATGAAGAAGAAGAAATAACGGCCATTGAAGATCGGCGTGATTTGTCATAGGATTTTTCTATTGTGAACAATCGCCGGTCATGAATTGATTATTATTTTGTTGAGTAAACTTTTCTCATTGTAATCTCTCCTCCCTTCCCATTCTTTTTCTTAATCTTTTCTTTTTTTATCCTATTTACCTCTTTATTTAGTTTCAATATTTTCTTCTTCCTATTAAGAAAAAATCATTATTTTCATTGTTTAAAAATTATTTTCTTTCTCTCTTTTCCTTTGAGTTTTCTTTCTTTTCGTTATTTCTTTCGTTTCCTTCTAGTTTTCTTTCTTTCTCTTTTCCTTTTAGCTTTCTGTCTTTCGCCTTTCGTTTACTTTTTCTTTGTTTTTAGTTACATCGTTTTTTTCTAAATTTATTCTGACTTTTCTTCCTTTTTCTCTCTCCTTGCAATACAGAATCGTTATTCTCTTTATTCGTTTTGTAATTCGTTTTACTTATGGTCTTTTTAAAAAATTTTTTTTAAAAAAAGAAGAGGTATATGCTATTTTACCGATTGTTGTTTACACAATAATACTGAGCGATTTTTCTTATATAGTCGCTATCTTTGTCGCTGGTGTTTAGCCTAAAGAAAGATAGACAAAGTTTCATATCTGACTGACGTTAATATTTCTCGAAAAAAGTTTTGACTTTTTTTTACATTTTTTATAAGATCAAAGTTAACATAAAGTAAAACACAACAGATGAAAGTGGCTTATAAAATAAACAATTATTTGATTAACAAACAAGGAAATGAGTTGATTTTGCTGGTATTTCGCTGTTTATTCGCGTCGTTCTCTGGAAAAAAAATATGACGGAAAGTGTCTTGTTATAACTTTTATCGATTTATTTTATTAATTGTATTCGTTGTTGTTATTTATTCAATGCATTAAAAATTCGGTATCATTCCCCGTCTACGAATTTACCGTTTGTATGTAAATATAAATCATAAAATCGTCAAAAGGTAAAACAAAACTTAAGATATTTTAAGTCTCTTCAAATCCGTAATTGCCACCTATTAAACCATGGCGGCAAATATTAATTAACCATAAAATGGCACACACTAAGGGTACCAAAGAAGGAAGCATAACCGATTTTTTTTAAATTGCTTTTAAAGGTATTATGCCTTGTCATGATCACACATTTGCAATAAAACTTACAAAGCAAGTGTAAAAATGGCGTAAAACATTCGTAGAAAAATATTTTTATCCGCTATTTCATTGTGTGTCGCAAACAAAGAAAGCTATGCTTCCTTTTCATTTTTTAAAGATAAACTGTCCAATCAAAAACGGCTTCAGTTCATCAGCGTCTAAGAACGCTTCAGAACACCCGAAATTGTCTAAGTTCATTCCTTGTTCTCTTAAATTAGTCCGTAGTCAGATTCTCACAATTTCAACTAAACGTGTCTATTTTAACACCTGGTATAATGTAGATTGTTTGAAGTAGCTATTGCGGATTTAAATCAACCCACAACAAAGTAAAACGAGAGAAAGGTGTTTAAATATAAAAATATAATGTATTTTTCTTTTCGTGTTTTTACAAACTAAATTTCCTTGTTTGTAGCTGTTTCTTAAGATGAAAAGAAATGTGATTTTTTTTTGTGCGTGTGTGTAAAAAAAAAAAAAGAAGCAAAGAGAAAGTGTGGTGGAAAGTGTAAGCGTCACATAGCTTGGCGAGGAAGAGTGCAAGTGTCACGTAGCTTGGCGAGGAAGAGTGCAAGTGTCATGTAACTTGGTGAGGAAGACGGATGAATGAGTAAGGTATCTCTTTGAAGTTGTCGTCGTGAACTGATGTCGCATGTATCTGTCTGTCTCTCTCTCTCTTTACTGGCTCATCAAGGGATCACGAAGCATATTTTTTTTTATTGTCGACGGGGACGAAACCCGTTGTTTGGAAAATGTTAAATATTTATTTTCAAAGGATTAATTTATTAACGAATTTAAGCACGAATCCCCCAACTCAGAAACCATTTTTTTGTCATTTATGTTTGACCTTCTTGCTGTTTATTTCCGCCTTCGATCCACATAGAAAGTAATTACCTGAAGTTCTCGTTAATGATATTGATAACTATGGTACAAAAACAGGTATATGCTTTAACTATATCAATATTATATTATGTTATGAACTTAAAATCAGTAGAGGCCAAGTTGTTATCGGAGGTGGGCCGAAGGCATGGAGTGAAATTAAGGTCGCTTAGTTTGGGATCACTGGTTATCTTTTTCAGACGATACAGAAAATTGCATTAGATTTATTTCTAAAATAAGTAATTTTTGAAAATAAAAAAAAATGACTTCTTAAGGGCTTTTAATACATGATGCAAGCAAGCACACACAACATATAACAGCAGCAGCCACAAAAAATAAACAAAATTTAAGCGCTTCTTTTTAAATGGAACCCGAATGAAAAATGTCGGTTGAAAGATGTTTGTATCATTTATCTTCAGATTTGAACAAGGATCTAATTGAAAGAACTAATTTTGTTTTCATAAACAAAGCAAGATTACATTTTTTCATTAAGTTTTGATTTAAAAAACAAAAGACAAAACAAAACTTGAATAAAGTATTAACAAGCAGCATTTATACGTTATGTTTTCTGTTTACCATAAACTAAATTGTTCTCAACTGCCTCCTGCAGATCTCTGTTCATGGCCCGCCAGATCAGTAATACGACCCAGGGAAAGCGATGATCAGGTAGTAGAGTTGTGACTGAACGAAACGGAGACCAGAGTTTAACAATTGATTGCGTCAAAATAAATATTTCCTAAACATTATGATGGTGTTTTAATTATGCTGCTAACAACTATAACTGATAAAAGTTTTTTCAGAATTGATTTTAGTGTGATTAAGTTGTTTTTCGGAAAGGTTGCGAGACAATGGTGAAAAAAGATAGTTTGCAGCCCTGGCTGAGAGGGCACAATTGTCTGATTGTGCTTATAGCATTAATTGAACTTAATCCGGTCCTGCATAGAGGTCAAGGTGACGTATGACTTTTGTCATTCATCCTGCCTTGAGAGATCGTATTTCTCTGTTGTCATTAATACAGTTAGGTATCATCTACAGTTGCTCAATTTATGATCTCCCTACATTGTTTTGTTAATGTCATCCTCATCAACTCATCTCTAACTTGACTCCTTGATGCGAAAATGAGAGACGTTGATCGCGCGGCATTTTACCCTGTTCGTGTGTCACAAGCAGAAAGAGAATTGGAAAGAAAATGGAGAAAGGCAGACGACAATGTAATACACCAGCACTCAAATTACAAGACCCTCTCTAGTTTAAAAAGCTCTAGGTTGTCGCCAGTTTGGTGTAAACAAATTAAACTGTTTTTACTCTGACCAATGTCGTCAAAAGGTCTATTCTTTTATTTGTTCTACTAAGCGATTGTTCTCAGGAAAAAAAAAGTAGAATTATAAAAACAATGGCAGGCTTTTACATAATTACTAAATAAATAATGAAAATATAAACTGTACAGCAAGAAATGGTCATAGTAAAATTTCACTGTATTCTTAACTTTTATTGCCTCCGTATTCATATCAGCTAATTGATGTAATTGTAATCTCATCGGCCTATAAGAAACTTGAATTACTTCAAGTTGAACGTATTGTAAATCATTTAGCTCAAAATTTCTAGTTTCAGACATTGGTTATCAAAAACATTTTAGGAGTAAAGGTTTTACGTATTGTAAGATATTGGATAGCACATTGAAAGTTTACATTCTTAAAGACTAAAGGAATGTCTGGCATCAAAAAGCAGTTTTTAATTGTACAGAAGGTCCTCGTGTTACGTCGGACTCAATGTACGGCGTTTCGTGGTTACAGCGCCATATCCCATTATATAGTACATGGTCACGCGGCGCTGCATGTGGAAGACGACTTTTTTTTCACCTGCTGTACGCCATATTGGATTGTGCTACATTCGCTATCTCTAATTTGTGCCGTTTTTTTTGGCGGGGGGCTTTTTGCCCTTCATTATGGCTCCCAAGCGTAAGCCAGACTTGTGGGAGCTTATGTAGGTAAGTTCCGACTTACGTCGAAAATCAGGTTACGTCGCGCCGTAGGAACGGATCTCCGACGTAAATCGAGGACCCCCTGTACCTCATTAGTCCGTTGCATGGATAGCGTAGTGCTTATCGACACCGGAAGTGGAATTGGCGTGCCGAGTTCAAATTCTAGCCAAGATCCTTGTGAATCTATCTCTTATGTGTTAATAATAGTAGACTGTTCTCTCTCAGAAAAGTCTCTCAGAGAAGGAAAACTCTGCATTCAAATATTAACCTGAAGAAGAATGAGTTACGTCAGGGTATCTTGCCTTAGACACACTTCTGCTGTTATGATTGGAGTATATGTGGCGTAGCTATTGCGGATTTTAAGTTCAAAAGACTTAAGTAAGTTCCACGTTTCGTTTCCATCTTTGTGTACTTACGACTCTAATGTTTTTTGTTTTTTTTTCGTGACTTGTTTGTAGAGGGTGCCCAGTAAAAACGGCCTGTCTATTATCATTGGTTTATCTTTCAGGAATAACTGACCTTGAATAAATTTCTTGAATATTCATTCGACTCTCGCGTAATTACTTAACTCTGATTAGTTCTTTTATGATGGATTAATTTCTACTCGATCTTGTGACTCGTCATTTAAAAGTTATTTGCAGACAACTTTCGTCATTTGTTCTGCCCTTCTTGTATGGCTAAACTAAACAACTCATTGATTTGGAGCGTCAAGTTATCTTACTTTTCAAAGAAGAACATCCGACGTAGGGATTGGCGAAATGTGCAGAAATTCTTCCTGAATTTTTCATTCGTCATCAGTCGTCATCAGTTTTCAACGGGTGTCTCGAGTCTTTCTGAATTTACCGCTTTTATTTTTACTGGGCACCCTGTATTTGTTTTGTTTTTTGTTATAAATATGAAGTAAGTTTTCGTATAATGAAAATAAAAAAGTGAAAGAAATAATTAGCGTGTAGAAATCACAGAACACTTATTTAATAAGAACAAAATTAATTCTGAATAAAGTAGTAATTAAAGGCTACTTTCATAAGATCTTTTTTGTTCTATAACTTAATTAAGAAAGTGTGGAAAGTTAATATCCATTGACAAGGGATTATGTAGCCAGTGTAGATTTTGTGCGTACATACACGTATGAGGAAGGGTAGTAGCAGAAATTAACCACCTTTGACGAGTCTATCAAAATCTATCAATTCAATGGTAGAAGTTAAGAAATGCATGTCGCGCGAAAATAAATGAAAACTAACTGATGACAGGTTATTGAATTTATTGGCGGTTATAAGAATTCAGTGGTTCAAACAAAGACTAAATTTTTCTGGGAATAATTTTTTTAATGACAGCTATATATATATATATATATATATATATAGAGAGAGAGAGAGAGATATTATCTGGAAAAAGAAATCTTTTTCCAGATAATATTACAATGCTAAATCGCAGTTATTATAACATTTCTTCAGGGCCAGATTAGCTATTAACAAATTGCGCACGTGTTTAGGGATTTCAAAAGGAATGGGGTCACGACAGGGTGGGATTTTTTAGAGTATGCTTTGTAATGACCAAATCACATTTGCAATAAAGACCTGATTATAGGCCCGTGTGAAACGACGTTATCGAGAATTTGGTGTACTGAGTTCAATTCCCGCTCTATTCAATTTTGTTCACTTCACATGATTGATTCGTTATTTTAAAGCTCCTCTACCTTTTTCAGGTTATTTAAAGCCAGAAAATATTTTAGATTGTAGCAATCTTTTGGAAATAATAATGATTTACTGATACAAGTCTTACTAATTAACCTATAGCTAGGGGAAGAAAAGGTGGATTCATACCTTCCCCAGGGATATTTGTGCGTAAACGAAATCAACTGGAATTGAAACTGCTCTCCGATTTCCTGTTACACCACCCGTACATTTAAACTTACAGCAGCTGGTTTTCCCAAACGGTCAGCCATCTAAGAATTTACCAGGCTCGATGTTGCTTAACTTGTGATCGTGCGGGAACCGGTGTTTCGACGTGATATGCCCATAAGCCTGGAAATGGCATGATTCCGCTTTACTCCACCTATGGTTTAAATAACGGCAGACTGGGCTGTCTTAAATCGAAGTGGCAATTGGTCTGGGGGAAGGAAAACTAAATTGAAAAGCGACGGGCTCCATCAGGTTATCTTGGAGAAGACGCACCACTGCTACCGTGGTTGCAATACATGTAGTTCCATTACGACTTTAATTGGTTATGGGATTTTTGACGAAAACTGCGTAAAAAAATTGCTGAAAAATATCCTATTTTGTCCCTCAAAGATATTTTTGTAGGAGACTCAAACCAAGAAAGGTGTGCTCTTATTTATTTATTTATTTGACAAAACGATTTTATTTTATCCACGTTCATAAATTCCTGAATGTCCAAAACTTAAGTCCCCTTGACTCTCAGTTCTCCATCTTATTCTTAGTCTTATATCAACGAAATATGGCTGATTTAACGCCTGGTACAATGTGGATTGTCTGAAGCAGGTTCCTAACTTTCTCATTAATTAAATTACTTTATATTTATATAACATAATGAGTTAGATATTTTGACTATATGAATATATCGAGTTAGTAAATTAAAAGCAGTAATTCTAAGCCTGATTGTTATCGGCGGGTTGAGGAGGCCAAATTGTTAGACTGTGCTGATGGTGTCAGTTGGCCGTAATCCGTTTCTGCACTTCTTGACCGTAATGGTATTACAATATCTAATCCACCCATTCTTTGAGCTTCTTTATAACTATGTCGCTTTTTTTCTTTCTTTCTTTCTAGCACGTTCTACATTATTCTTTATTTGATTAAAAATAAAGGATTCTGAGCAATGATTAATAGTCGTTTGTAATTAAAACCGGTTCACACATCAAGCTTTTCTTATTGAAGAGAGTGGCTAGGCACCCAACAGGATTAAAAACAGGGTATGGCAAATGAACGTTCTCGTAGGGTCAACAGCCATCTACTACTGGGTAGACCAGCTTCATAGGTATGTATGCAGCCAGTACGATAATGCCAGGGCATCGCTTAGAGGTGGTCTTCCTAGACTGAAATCAACGGCCAGGGCAGAAGGTTTCCTCAGGGGAATCAGACGAGCTTTCAAGTTGGAGAACGTCTATGCATGAATGGATACCTATCCAGCTTTCAATCTAGACACGTGGGATGAGCCGTCAAGTGCTCTGCTGCGCAGTGGTGATCTTCCTAGACTGAAATCAACGGCTAGGACAGAAGGTTTCCTCAGGGGAATACAATGACCACGTGTCTGTGATCAAGACGAGCTTTCAAGTTGGTCTATGCATTGATGAATACCTATCCAGCTTTCAATCTAGACATGTGGAGTAAGCCGCCAGGTGCTCTGCTTCGCAACAACCCAATGACCACATCTGGCCAGGTGACTGATGATAAAACTTCTGATTAAGTTGGAGGACATCGAAAATGAATCGTGAAGTTTTTATTTATTCCAAAATATCTACGATGTGTTCGTAGAAACATGCCTATTTTTCCTCCGTAATTTTAAGTGTTAATACCACATGGGAATCGCGGATTTTATGAAAATTTCGGCAAACATTCCTTTTTTTATTTTGGGCTCGAAAAACGTCTCAGTTTCTTATGATTATTATATACTAAGGTTATTCGAGTTCAAGATTAAGATAACAGGACACCGAGTATAAGTCAAACGCACAAAACTTGGACATGCGAATTTTGCGAAACAAACCATCGTGGCATGTTAGGCGCCCCTAGTTAGTTAGGACTTGATGAATCTGACCCTTCAGGGCAATGCGTTCGAATTCTCAGCCGGCGGACCCATTAAATGTCTCCCTTTTGTAATTTACGCCAAATATCACAAACTGTTTGTCACTTTTAGATTTGCCCACGAAAAGGTTATCAGTAACAGATATTCAGCTAAAATGTCCTCGTGGCAAATGGAGTGTTTCCTGTGAAACATTTGCCTTTGAGCACAAAATAAAAACACTCCTAACATATTTCTGGTTTCTTCTGTGTATGTTTAAGGATTAAAAGGTTTGGCACTCGCAAAAATATATAAGGAAGGCAAAATAATATCACTATATCAGTTTGTATGGGTTTCTGTCATTTTTATTTTTTTAAAATTTACAATCTTTCTTTTTTTCTTATTTTATAGCTTTCATCTTTTTTCTTTCTTAACCGCTTTAAGATTTTTTCTTTCTTAGTCGCTTTATTGTTTGTTTGTGTCTTTCTTTCCTGATTAATATTTCTTTCTTTCATTCCTTTCTTTTTTATTGCCTGACCGTTTTCACCTTTTTCTTTCAATCGTAACCGATTTCTTTCTTTTTTCTTTCTTTCTTTACATTTTTATTTTTTTTCCTTCTTAACCTCTTTATCATTTCTTTCTTTCTTGACCGATTTCCTTTTTTTTCCTGACCGCTTTAATGTTCTTTCTTTCTTAGTCGCTTTTTTAATATTGTTTGTTTGTATCTCTCTTTATTTCTTAACAGATTAACATTTCTGACGGCTTTCACCTTTTTTCTTTCTTAAACGGTTTCACTTTTTCTTTCATTCGTAACCGTTTCCATCTTTCTTTCTTTGTCTTTATCCAACTCCTTCCTATTTTATTTCTTTCTTCCCCAATCATTTCATTTTCATTCTTTTCTTTTACTCATAATCCGATACATAAATAAAAACAAAACTATAAGATATATTTTGTTCTCTTGTCTGCCACCGCCCACAGTCATTTGATTGTCTATAAAAAATTTCCCCACATTCCCCTTTTCGCTTTAGTGTTTATTTGCGTTACTGATCCACATTTTCTGTTCACTTTCATCAATTGCTGGAGCAAATGCCTCATCTGAGAATGAAACGGAAAATCAGAGGCCTTTTTTTCCCCTTTAAATATTTTTTATTTGTTTTATTTTCGATTCGGATGCTTGTTATTAATAGAAGTTGGCGGGCATAAATTTAAATAAAACGCCTTAAAAGATTAAAAAAAATGAAAACTACAAAAAATACATGACATATTTTCTTTCGAAACAAACTTCTGGACGTTCATAGAATTTACAGATAAACATTAAGTTTAAATAACTATTCGCCTTTGTGCGGTTGATGTAACGACTCGGCGACGTGAAATCGGCGAGACGAGTTCGAATTTCAGCCAAATTTGTTATATTCACTTTGGCACAAATACCTTTGGGAAATAAATGTATTAATCCATCTCTACCCCCAGCTGCGGATTAAATAGTAGGACAGACGGAACTCTTCATCATTTGTAGGTAAACAGATTAAGATAAGGAAAACTCTGAATTCCCAAACCCGAGTGAATGTAACTGGTTAACGTGGGAAGTTAAACCTTGAGAGAAAGCCAACTCTTCCTCAGATTGCAGAGGTTAGGCGTGGGGCCAATCACCTACCTTGTGGAGCAATTAGATTGCACACACATTCCCAAGAGGCATTCTGTACCATGAAACATTAGTCAAGTAGTACCATTTGGCTTACTTTCTTCGTATACGGATATTTTGATTATGATTTGTATTAATTACTATATGGAATTATTTGTGTATATAGGCTAAGCGTTTATCAACAGTGTTACTCATTTTGATAGAAACTGGTTGAAATTGGAATAGGAAGACAGCGTTATGTTAGTCTTACAAATGGGAAGAGTTTTCTTGCTTTGAACTTACAATACTCTTGCTTTGTATATTCTCACCAGATCATCAGTTTGCAGCAAGACTGTTATTGTTGCATATTGTGGGATTACCAATTTTGAAAGGATATTAGTTAGTGATCTGATGTATATTTATTGTGGACGCATGTGAGTTTTCTCGAACAGGAGGCAGAAATAAAATTAAAAGCAATATTTTACATTTAACAAATAGACATTTTGTCAATGTTTAATCTTCATGCCCGAAAAAAAAAAAGCAGTGTTTCAAAAGGATGATTATTCCTTTGATCTCCCTCAGCAATGTCTATTTAAAAAATTGTGAACCAAGTACAATGGGAGATTTATTATTTACCTTTTATAACAGTCCAGAGTATGATGATAAACTACATCCGGCAGCAAGGCCTCTGATTGGAAGATTGGAGGTTTTGAGGAGCGTGGAACTACCTCTTAATTGCTGTTGTTCACAAGGTCACCCTGACCTATGGTGGGAGCATCTGTTAGGGTCCCAGCTATGGATAAATAATGAACCCCATCTACCAAGTAAAACAAAACACTATGAAAGTATAAAAATACATTTTTATAGTAATATTACTAACAATATCTATTTAAAGCAAAATGTCCAACAATACATTTTATCTATAGTTGAAGGCATGCAATTGTATTCAAAATGTATTTAGTTGAAGTCATAAAATTGCATTCAAAATATTTACATTTCGGCATTTGATGACCCATAGAGGTGTTGATATACTGTTAAACAAAAATTAGAAAAAATACATTGGAAAAAAAAATTATTTAAAAATGTATTTAAAACATACAAAATTATCAAAATAGAGGAAGAGATGCTCTCAACTTACTTTATTGAAATTATGTGGCAAAATCTAATGAAAGAAATGTGAGGAAAAAGCATTTTTTCAAAAATTAATCATTACAGTTACATGTTGTTATGTATTTCTTGTTTAGACATTGTTGTAACAGAGGGAAGGTTACTGAATAGAATAATCAAATGAAGGTTCATAATGAACGATAATACTTAGGACAGGAACAAAACATAAGATTTGCCAGCGGCACGTAGAAGTAGTCAACTGCTAGAAGTGAGTCAAGTGAATTCCACAATGAATCTCTAACTGCAGACCAACATACAGTATTTACTACTGTATTTATGTGAATGGGGATATACCCATTATCATCCATAGGTATGCTAAAACAGACATTTTTATAACTTTATGAATAAAATTTTTCATATTTATTTCTTTATAAAATGGTTAATAATAAATATTTATAGTTGGTTCATGTTTTTATTATCAGGTAAGTATAAAATTATTATTATAAATAGCTATCTAATAATAAAATAGTGTTTAATATCATTGTTACCAGTTCTCAAGAATAAAGAAAATGTATAAATCCACTTTTGTATGTTTAGGTTTTATCATAATTATAATTATTGCTTTTTAAAACAATAAAAATTGCAAAGGGAATCAAAATTGAATATTGTAATAGCAGTATCAAGAGAATAACATTTCTTTTGATACACCGTTTTCTCGTTGTTTTTTTTTTTGGTTTTGCTGGCACAAACATTAACCATTGTGTGTATTTTATTGTCATAGCAAACCAAATTAGAAAAATATAAACAAGTAAATGGTAGTTTTTTATTTTTATATTAATGTTCACCCAATACAAGGTCAAAGGACCACTTAGTTTAGAGGGTTACTGTGTGGAGTTGTAAAGGGTGTTTCATTAAGATGGATCAAAGTCAGCAGTGAATAAATCAGTATTATTGGTGAATAATTATTTATTTCTCTATTGAATCATGTTATTTAAGTCATAGCAATTATGTGTGAAAAATAATATCGCCCAAATGTCCCACAAATCTGAAAGAAAAAGAAAAAAAATCATTAGATGCTTAAACTTAATTCACATTTAAAATTGGTACAGGTTATTGGAACACCCTTTATTAGCATCAGAAAGGACAAGATAAGAGGAAATATACATGGTTATTTTTAGACTTGAAGAGGTCAAGATTTAATTAGTGAATAAAATTTCAGTGTTCAGGTGGAGATATAGAGTTGAAGTAGACTTTAGAAGGATCCGGAAACCCAGTCCTAAACAGGAAACAAGGGATAAACCTCTACTCCTGTTCAAGAGACCGTGAAGGAGTTTGAAAAGCGAATATATCTACTCCTATTGGGAAAAAAAAAAAATTACTGAATAAAATTTCATATTTCAGGTGGAGACGTTGGGATACAAAGGGCTGAATCCGGTAAATCATGTTATTGACAGATAAATCCAAGCAAACTTCAACTCTCGAACCTTGACTCAAATAAAGTTTCTATTTTCAGGATGGGCATCAAATAGTAAAATTTCCTAAAAATTTGAGTTTATACTGAATGACTTATATAAGCACCTATTATTTCTGATAGAAACAGAAAAGAAAAAAAATGCTTCAGCTTTATTAAAAGACTATGCCATTATAAGATGCACCAAAGTACGTATATTAAGATGACCTTTTTGCACATACAGTGTGTGTACTGTCTTGTGGAATTATTATTGTGATGGAATTTATTTTCAAGGGTGTTGTCAAAATGTACGACACAAAGTACTTAACCTAAACATCCTCGGCGTCTCAACCATTTTCTTCGTTTTTCTCTTATCAGCAGAGAATACAAAATTATTCTTGGTCAGATGGGCGACAAACTTAGCCAAGAGGAAGATAAAACAAAACAAAATCAAATGATTCTTTTCCACCCAGTCTTCCTCTGCTATGAATTTTCTCTTTCACTCTTTTACGGTGATCCGGTGACAGCATCGAAAAGGTCAGGCTGTGCACTTATTTTCTTTGTGTCAAAAATCAACAGATTTGTTTATCGCTCTAAAAAGTCTTGATGTCACTGCCCAGTTGCTTGAAAAATCGTAATGCTTCTGAGTTCATTTCCCATATGCTGGCCTTGTAGACAGGCCAGAATGGATATTAAACATTTTACAAATGAAGAATGTCCTAAAAATGGATAAGAAAATAAACATTCCCCATAATTTCAAAGGAAGGGTTTTGGGCATTTCCCCAGCTACATCAGAGATATTGTTGTTATTTCAAAATAATGTTTCTTTTTTGTTTATTTTTAATCAGTTTCAGTCCATGCAAGGCAGTTAAAGCACCTATGACATGAGGGGTTACTGGGTGTGGGAGAATTAGGAATAGAAACATTAAATAATGAGCAAGAAGAGAAAATAGTTATCAGGAGGACAATAGATAATGATTGACATTTCATTTTAATTTTTGCAGATTAAAGTTGGCTGGAAAGCATGTAAGAAACTGTTTGTGTAGTCTAGTAGTGTTCTTAAATTCATAAAGTCTAGGTACCATAGCAAGGAGCTCATCTTATCAATTGCTTATGAAACAGTGTAACTAAACATTTATGTTTTTACCTGCTGTTTCTGGAATGAAAATTATGAGGTAGATTTATTAAAGTTTGGTGTTTTCAAAGAAAAACTTTAAAAATCTATAGAAATTAACATTTTCTAAAATGAAAAAAATTAAACTGATCCAGACACATTATTAGAACACAGCCTGTGAATTAAGCAGGTTCAGACAAAATAAAAACCTTTTTTATTGATAATTATTAAATATGATTAGCATATAATTTATGGAGAAAGATAACATTTACACACCATTTAAAACATAAAATTACTAATCTGCAAAGTTTCAGCTTTTAATTTATTTTAATTTTATAGTTACTAAGTTATTAGAAATTTTATACTCTTCAAGTAACACATTTTACAATGGAACCAATCATTTTTCTGTTAAATATTCTTGCGCATTTTGTGTCTACTATGATGTCTGCTCATGTGCTATAAATAAAAGTACAATGTAATAAGTCCAAGCATTCCATGTGATAATGCGAGCAACAAACAGCAGGACATAATAGCTTGAGTCAAAGCTATTACAATAATCTTCCTGCATCTAGTCTATTCCCTGTCACAAAGTGAACTATGAAAAAAGGAAAAACAATTTTTGTAAGACGCCTCAACAATTGTCTGTTTTATTCTTTTCTTTTATCTTTTCTTTGTGGACAAGTTGAACATTTTCACAATTTTAATTCCCTCCACCCCATCTCCAAAAAAAAATACATCAAAATATGCATTCACTCTCCAATTATTAGATATTATACAGCAAATTCTGCTTCTTGCAGGTGAAAATGAAAATAATTGTTACATTTTAGTACAAACAGCAACCGAGCATGATAAACGTATACAATGTTTCTGACTTTTTTTCTCTCTGCCCACTGTCATTTACTCCTACACTCACTCACTTTCCTTCAGTAAATTTGCACACTTTCAAAGTAAACTTTTTGTGAAATAGACTCCCATGTGGATACTCTGGCTAACATTGGTCTTAACCTCTTCAAGTTTAGGGTTAATTGTTATCTATCTTCCATAACCTCATAATCATCTGTTCATACTTCCCCCTCTTACGTCCATATCACACACCTCATTTAGTAGCCCTCTACTTTGAGTGGATCTTGAGCCTTGTATTTGGCGAATATTAGTAAAAAGAAAAGAAACTGGGAGAAAGTTCGATGATTATTCATTGAATTTTGCTTTTTATTTTTTTACCAAAATTTGCTTTAGACATGGTTGTGTGTTAAACAAAATTTAGTGTTAAAATTTCATTGGTAACAAAGAAAAGATTGCTATGTGATATCTGTCCTCCTTTACAGCAACAAATGTCGGACAGTCTCCTCAAAGATGAAGAAGAGACTTGAGGTCATGGAGGTATGATTCTATAGAAGGATGCTAAGGATACTACGGACTGAACATGTTAGCAATGATGAAGTTTTGGAGAGGATGCAAACAAAGAAGAAGCTTATTCTTAACATCAGGAAGATGCAGCTGAAATTTCTGGGACATATAATAAGAAAGGAAGGCTTGGAGAATCTGATACTCACAGGACAGATAGAGCGAAAGAGAGACAAGGGAAAGCATCACATGACTTACTTAACAGGCTTAAGCAAGTGGATGGTAGAACAGGGTCTGAGAGAAGTAGCAAAAGGATAAAACATATTAAGAACTACAAGAGTGTAAGCGTTCTGAAAGCAAAGGAAATATTTGTCGCAGATTAATTCCACAATGCAGAGAACAAATCACTGTAAGTTTAGACTCAAATATTAGGGGCAGAAAGAAATGTCAAAAACTCAATTCACAGGTACTATCTCACAAATCACAATGCACGTAACCAATCAGAAAAATAACTCATTCTTCGCCAAAATACACAAATTTTCTCCCCAATTTGAGAATACCAACTGCTTTTATTGGCTGAGCATTTTTTCCATTTGACAACTGGGAGAGGATGCCCAATTTTTGCATATCAAAATACTTTTATAGCGACTCCTGCAACGAACTTGTTTTTTAATTTAAATATTCCGTCTTCAGCATATCATGTGGAATATGTGCCCTTTTTTTTGTTAAGTAATCTTTTTCACCACATTTTCCATTGTAGGATACACGTGATGCACTGTCACTTGGTTTGATGAGATAAGTCACTGTTTTCTTTGCTATAAAGAGATAGGGAAGAGCCATGATCATCTACACCCTGAGGGGACACGGCACATAAAAGAAGAAGAAACTTGTGCAATTCAAACTGGGTTGTGTGTTTAATGAAACTCAGGGTTAAAATAGATTGTCAGTGATCATAAACTAATGCTAACATTAGTGACTAACTAAGGTGGCTGCTGCTATTAATATTGTTATACTTCAGGACGATTTTTCATTTTGATATCTTACATTATGGGTGTTTTCCATCAAGTAGTATAACCCCAGACAGACAAACTTTAGTAGTCCTGTGTATGACAATAAACTACTTCTGACAACAAGACTCTTGATCAGGAGATTGGAGGTTTTGAGGAGCATGGTACATCTTCTTAAATGATGTTATTTCTAGGCCCACCTTGTTAGGGTCCCAGCTATGGGCAAATAGTGACCTCATCAAACAAAAACGAAACACTATGAAAATATTAAATACATTTTTATATTAAAAATACCAACAATACATTTTATCTGTAGTTGAGGGCATACAATTGCATTCAAAATATATTTAGTTGAAGCCATAAAATTGTGTTCAAAATATTTAGATTTTGGTATTAATTAACTCATAGAGGTGTTGATATGCCACTAAATAAAATCAACCAACCAAAGAACCAGCCTGAAATAACTCTTTCATGATATTAGTCCATATAATATTCTACAATTTCATAAAACAAACTGTATTCCAAAACAAAAGTTCCACAAGAATACAACATAAAACACACATATGACCACCTCTAGTAATTATGTCCACACAAACAGATATATGCATAAAGGATAAGTATCAATTACCATGGATTGAATTTTGAAAGCAGAATAACATATTTTATCATGTCAAAGCTCCCAAGAAAATTAAATTTCAGTATTAAATGACCCATGAAGGAGTTGATATGCCATTAAACAAACAAATCAATCAATCAATCAAATCAGAAACTTTAGAAAGAATATTTTCAGTTCTGAAAAAATCAGAAACAACGATTTATTTCGATTTTCTCAATGGAGGTTTAATTTGAGTTTTTACGGCTTATCAACCTTTTCATAGGTTATTTAAAGCAGAAACATTTTGTATTTTATGAATAATTCTTTTTTTTTTTTTTTTTTTTGTGAGTAAATATTGTATTGATAATTTTGAGATTATAATAATTTTCAAATAAAAATCCTACTATTTAACCCACAGCTGAAAGAGAAAAGGGGTGTGATTCATACCTTTCCCGGGGGTATTCGCACGTAAATGAATATAACAGACCTGACAGGAGTTTGAATTTGGCTCTCTGATTTCTCATTCTGAACCATTGTCCATGACACTACATCCATGCTTACAGTAACTGGGATTCCAAAGTCATCCATCGAGATACTGACTAGGCTTGACGTTGCTTAACTTCAGTGATCATACAAAAGTATTGTTTCAACATGATATGGCCCCAGTAAAAAAAAAAAAAAAAAAAAAGATTCATTATTGCACTTCATTCAATGTGTTGGTCGTATTATGGATAGGAGATTGATAATTTAAGGTTTGATTGGTACTGTTAAAGTGTTGGGATGAGTTGCAGTATGTAGTTGTGTATAAAATGTTCTTGTAAAAGATATGTGTTGTCTGTCAGCTGTTCAGCACTTACATTTGTAAAGCTCAAATGTGATTGATGAATTATTTTAAGAAAATTGAAATAAATAAACATCTTCTTCAAACGGCAAGATTAAAAAATCAAAATGTGAAAAGGGTTGGGATCTTTGACCGATGACATGACATATGAAATGGTGACATAGATGTCTGCTTTTAAATGCCAACTTGGTTGCTGAAGAAGAAAATATATCAATGGAACAGGCAAACTTAGCAAGAAATAAGAGAGTCAATGGAGTCAAGATAAGGAAAGCACTACCTTTCTAACCCCAACCGGAAGGGAGGCATTATTTGTTTCCCACTTTATAACTTCTTGCTTAAATTCTTTCTTTTCTTGTAAGTAATTTTTTATCCATCTTATGTTTCTCTTTCTTTCTTTCCACCACATTACTTTATTTTTTTCTAACTGTATTTCTTCCTTAATTGTTGTTCTGCTTTCTTTTCTTTCTTTCTCTCTTTTGTGTCTATTTTTTGTTTCTCTTTTCTTAATTTTGCTTTCTTTTCTTTTTTCTTTCTTAACCCTCCATTCCTTTCTTTCTCTCTTTTGTATCTATTTTTCTTTCTTTTTTTCTTAGTTTTGCTTTCTTTTTTTCTTAAATTTGTTTTCTTTCTTTCTTAAATTTGCTTATCTTCTTTCTTAATTTTGCTTTCTATTCCTTTTTTTAATTTTGTTCTTTTCTTTCTTTCTTACTTTTGCTTTCTTTTCATTCTTTCTTTCTTAAATTTGCTTCTTTCTTTCTTTCTTTACTAATTTTGCTTTTTTTACTTTCTTAATTTTGCTTTTTTCTTAATTTTGCTTTTTATTCTTTCTTTCTTAATTTTGCTTTTTATTCTTTCTTAATTTTGCTTTTTATTCTTTCTTAATTTTTCCTTCTCTTCTTTCTTTCTTAATTTTTCCTTCTTTTCTTTCTTTCTTAATTTTTCCTTCTTTTCTTTCTTTCTTAATTTTTCATTCTTTTCTTTCTTTCTTAATTTTTCCTTCTTTTCTTTCTTTCTTAATTTTTCATTCTTTTCTTTCTTTCTTAATTTTTCCTTCTTTTCTTTCTTTCTTAATTTTTCCTTCTTTTCTTTCTTTCTTAATTTTTCCTTCTTTTCTTTCTTTCTTAATTTTTCCTTCTTCTCTTTCATAATTTTGCTTTACTTTATTTCTTTCTCTTGTATCTATTTTTTCCTTTTTTTATTTCTTACCTTTTATTACTTTATTTTAATTTTGTTTTCTTTCTTTCTTTCTTTTCAATGTCTTCCTTTTTCTTCTTTGCTCCTCCTCATTTCTCTTTTATATCTACCTTCAAACAATGTGAACTTTGGCTCAAAAAACCCTTTTGATATTTTCCCTAATCAACTCCCCCTCCAAATTCCATTACATACCACAACCCTTTTCCCAACCTCTCTTCCCCCTATCCCCCAAACCTCTTCACCCAAATATTTCCGATTCTTCACCATTGTTCTCCTGATATACCATGGAAAAGATAATGCCAGCAACTGTGAATAGATGGGGTGGGTATGGGAGTTATTTATGAGAGAGTCAAGTCACTATCTCTTGTATGACTGCTGATGTCTTTGTCACCAAACTTTCCATTATCGAATAGCATTCCTGCAGTCTGTTGGCAAGGGATGGGCAAAGAAGTAAAAAGCGTGGGTGGCTACTAGAAAGTGGGGCTGAAGGCTGCAGGCTGTGCCTGCGAGTTACTGGAATTAGTGATGTAGCAGGAGAGAGAGAGAAAGAGTTAGGGTTAGTGCATTAAGATCAAGGCAGACAAACAGGGCAAGGACAATATTTACAAAAAGAGCATCAACATAGGATCATGGGGACATTTGTGACAGGTTCAATGTATAGCGATCAATAGTTACAAACCTTTCAGGATCCTGGAGTCTGGAAAAATTAACTAATTTGTAAGCTAGGCCAGCCTTACGTACTGTCAGACAGAAAGAATTAACACCAATTTTTGTGAGGCCCTGGATTCATAGCCAAGGTGTGCAGAATCTTAGTGATAGTCTGATGTCCCTCAACCAGTATTTCCCAGAACCTTAGAGTTCTGCAAGAGATTTCTAGGGGTTCTATGAGAAAGAATGTTAAATAAGCTAATGCATTTTTAATAATTTTGGTTTATTTTTATATTCATAACTTTACTATGCATGTATGGCATATTGTTGGAAAATCCTTGGTTATTATAATAAAAGCCTCAACCTCTTACATTATTTAATATGTCTATATAGCATCAATGTGCAATTGCCTTCACTGGTTAGTAGGCAAAACCTGTACATGCAGGTTCATGTATCATTGAGTAACTCATTTCAGTACATAAAATATGCAGGATGTCCATATATGATGTTTACCATGTGAATTATGATAAAAATATAAAAAAGATAGATATTAATAATGGTATATAATAATTTTTATGCAAGAGTTTCCTGAGACATGAAAAGTATTTCAAGGGTTACACAAGGGTAAAACAGATTGATAAGTACTGCTTTCTATTATATAAAAAAAGAACTGATTCTCTGTCCATCACACACTCTCTACAAGTGACTTTGCATACCCATATGTCATGGATTTGCATATGTTTTATGACTTACATATAATGCACACACAAGCATACATACATACAGATATAATTTACTTGAGTTTGAAATAAGACATTGGAATAATGCATTTCCCTTTTACAAGTCTGGACAACCTCTATTTTGGGCTGAGCAATAAAATCAAGTTGGAGACTAGAAAAAAAATTTTAAACTCTAAAAAACTCTGATAACTACAAGATTTTATTGGACTTTTCAGAAATTATTCAGAAATAAACAGAATTATTTTTGAAAGTTATCTTTTTAAGTTTGAAGGAATATTTTCTGTTAGTGAATTAAAATATACATGCACACATGTACCAACAACTTGAATGAAATTGAAATCTATATTTCAATGGGTAATTTCCCTTTTGGTCTGATAACAACCCCTGGGTGACAGGAAAAGAGCATAATCTGCACTTTTGAGATCATTTTTAGGACTCCTGTATTTAAACTGAATATATTTTCTAATAAATACAGTATTTTAAATTGTCAAATAATTTAAATTTGAAATTTGATCATCTTGCAACCAATGAAGGAAAGGGTATTGAACCAGTTCATTAAAAGCCTACCACTATTGGTGAAAAGCAGTATTTTTATTGTTATTATAAGAAATTGGTTGCTTTTAAAATAAATATAATATATAATAAATATAATAGAATTTGAGTTAAAAATTTTGCATTGTCCCAAAATATTTAGCCAGTCATTCCAAATAAATGTTTTCTCATCCCTGGCATGAGGAAATTGCATTAGTTTCAAGCCATGGTTGTTGTTTTTAAATCATCATCATTATCTGCCCCATGACCAAGCGTGATTGTAGGGATGCTGACCAGTTATCTCTACATATCTGGGTTGAAAGCTGGAGAGGTATTCATTCATATGTAATGTGTCTTGGACAAGTTGATCTGATGAAGCCCAAACCACAACTGATATCCTCCAACTAGAAGGCTCACTTTGGTGGAACCCTCTACTCTGGATGTTGTCTTGGAAGCCCTTTGTCTGGCAATTCTGTAGATAGGCTTTCCTATCATCCAGTTCACACTCCTACCTATATAGGTTTATTCATTGTTCTCTGTTTAGGAGCAGGTTTCCAGTTCATTCTAAAGTTTACTTCAATTCACTACTTCTAACGTCTCCATCTGAAATTTTATTTACTAATTATTTTTTTGAGTTTTTTTTTTCTTCAGTAGGTTTGCCTATCATCTGGTTCACACTTTTCTCTGGTCTTTTGAAGAGGCATATAGGTTTATCCCTGGTTCCCTGTTTGGATCGGGTTTCCAGTTCTTTCTAAAATCTTTTCATTTTCTTTCAATCCCGGCAGCCACTTGTGTCTTAGTGACATTATTGCCTTGCTTGATGAAGTGATTTAACAAAGAATGTTCTAAACAGGATTACATCACCAAGTTGTGTTATTTTTATCCAGTAGATTTTAAGAACCCAACCCTTTCTGAAGGATGATGTTGACTGGTCCATGTCTTTTTTTGATGACATTTATCGAGCCACTTTTGTCAAGGTTAATCGTTCCATTTTAAGTTGACAAATTAAAAACCTGGAAATCGTTGCTTGAATGTTTTATTGTTTCTCCCCACACCCCCCTCTTACCAGCCCTTCTCTTCCTGAGGTACCACATATCCCATTTGTATTCCAGCCGATGCATTTCTCTCTCTCTATTCCGCCCACTCTTCTAACCACTTGACTAACTAACATTACTCTTTCCTTTTGTATGGGTGTAACAATCTGAAAATGTCCTTGGAAACCAACAAACAAGTTCTGAAAGGCTGTATAATATCCCATCGTCTATATGAACTATATACTAGCAGTGAATGCTCAACTATTTCCGCACAGAGACTTCAAATAAATGGCACAAATCTTATTCTATTTAATGCTGAGAATACCATGGGCAGAGCATGTGAAAAACAAGTAAGTCTTTAGAAAAATAGGAACTAAAAAGAAACTGCTGTTTGCAGTCAAAAAGAGAGAACTGAAATTTTTGGAACACATAATGAGGAAAGAAAGCTTGGAAAATTTAACATTCATAAAGTAGAGTGAAAGTAAAAGAAGCAGAAGAAAACAGCAAATTATTTAAACAATTTTGAGTAAAGAGATGAGAGAATAGCTGGTCTGGTTTTGACATTTAATATCAGCTGACCTGGTTTTGACATTGAATTTTCAGCTAACCTGGTTTTGACATTAGATTTCAGTTGACCTAGTTTTGACATTGGATTTCAGTTGACCTAGTTTTGACATTGGAGTTCAGTTGACCTAGTTATGACATTGATTTCAGCTGACCTGTTTTTGACATTGGATTTTCAGCTGACCTAGTTTTGACACTGATTTTTGCTGAGTTGCTTTTGACATTTCATATCAGCTGGCCTGGTTTTGACATTGGATATCAGTTGGCCTGGTTTTGATATTAGTCAGCCTTGTTTTGACATTGCATATCAATTGACCTTATTTTGATAATAGATATCAGCTGGCCTGGTTTTATTAGAGGTTTTATAAAATACTCACTTGAATGTTTTCATTTGAAGCCATTTAAGGAAATGAAATTGAAATTCAATGGGTTAAACATTTTTAGAAGCAAATCATTAACAGTTCTCTTGCTTTCATTATATCATCTCTGCCTGTACAAGACAGGTAACTAATAAAAACAAGATAGAGGAAACATTTAAATAATAAAAGAGAACCTGATGATTTTCCTCTCTTTGAGTTGGATTTCTAATTAATTTCAATCAAGGTAAAAAATAAAGTCAACAAACTGCTAGCCTGAAAGCTGGAAACATAAAATTGATATTAATTAATTTAATCCAAGTTTTGCGTACCAATTTAAGTTTCACTCATGCCAAAGAGAAAAGGTGTTAATGATTATCTTACTGGCAATTATTTACATTTCACTTAACAAAATTAGAACCTGAGGCCATTTTCCTTTTTTTTTTTATTATTTTGGTTTAATTTCTGTAAACACAAATCTCTGCAAATTGTGCATCTTTAAAATATATGAATCAAGACATTTAAATATAATTTATTAAAGTTGTTTAAGTTTCAGTGTCAGCCGACAGGGATTTTGGAGTCGTTAGTGCATTGAAAAAAAGAATCCCAACTTATAGTTTAATTTCTGCTGCTTGTATCAATATTCAAAACACTTCTTCTTTTATGTGCTATCTTGAATTAGGAGATGGAAAGTCATGGCTCTCCACAACTTCCTATACTTTGTAACTCTTACTAGTGTCTGCTTACTGCCCCTCTCAGGCATTAGAGCGACTAAGATGCAAGGGATTACTGAGTTTTAGAGAATATGAGAAAAATGCCATTAAGTAGAGAGAACAATAAAAGAATAAGAATTAAGAAGACAGAAGATAACAATTGAGATTGCATTTAAATTTTTGAAGATCAAAGTTGACTGCAAAGTATGGAGCTGGAAGAGAGTTCCACAAGCAAGTTTAGGCTTTCATTGTCAAATAAAGTCCAGGTACCATAGAGGAAAGTAATATTTATTTTGAAAATGCAAAATTGTGGTACAAAGCCAAAAGGTGGGATAGGGGAAGGCTGGTCTTCAATCTTAATCTTAGTTAGCTATGATTACTGACCCAAATATACCACAATATTCCTTACACCAAAACAACACATTCTTTACTCATCATTCTTACTACAGCCACCATAATACCTCAAAATCTCTATGAAGTTCTAACTAGTTCCCATTTGTAAAATTTTTCTGTCTGGGGTGGGGAATAAAAAAACTAATTTCACTATAGAGAAAAGTTCATTAGAATGATTACTATGAGAATATTTATAAAAAAAAGGCACAGGGAAGCTACATTTACCTGTTTTAGAAGCTCTTTTATTAGGTTAGTAAATAATTTCTAATGCAATATTTATTAGTATTTTTTAATTCAGGGCACCTTTTTTTAAACATATGCTACAGGCTCCATACTAGTTTAATCCAACTCTGCTCTTAAAGATTGGTTGGCTGATGCAGTACTGAGTGAAACTGTGTCATGCAGGATTTTAAAAGTTAATTTTATCAATTGTCTGAATCTCCTCCCTTTCAAATAAAAATTTATCTTTGGGAAAATCTTGAAGTCACTCAAATGTTAACTGAAACAGGGGTTTGACAAATCTGGGTGATGCACTGTTTTACTAAAAAAAAAAAAAAAAACAAACTCCAGAAGCTGTCTTTGTGAATGTGGTACAATACACAAGTTTACTCAATGACATCTTGCTGCCAACAAAGTAATCCCATTGGAGAGTGTTTACATATGTGCAGTCATGTCCTCTTCTGATTGAATGCTAAATTGCATAAGGCCTTCACAACTGAGTCTTCAGATAGTCAAACTGGCTTGATCTTTTCTGGATGGACTTTGTACAGGTTGAGTATCCTTTATTCAAAATTCAAAAATCTGAAAATTTTTTAATTTATGACATGACTTGCCACAAATGCAAAATATCAGAATGCAACATTAGAAATAAAATGCTTACTTTTTTACAGTTTTCATTACATTTTTAACTATAATCAGAATGCATGTTTTGTTTTCATACAAATGCAGTAGCTGTATGCAATTGTAACATTTTAATTAAAACACAATCTCATTGGTAGAGACTGATAGCTTACCATATTTTCCTACTCACACTCATGGTGATATCATTGATGATGTACCCTCTCCCTCCAGTTTCTCATACCTGATGTAGAAGTAGTGTTTGGTGTTGCATTTATATATTTTTTATAAGTAGTGATCATTTTTTTATGTACCTATACAGAAAGTACAAAATATTATTTTTACATGAAATTTTAATTTCACTACTTAAAAATCGGTGTGAGGATTACAGGACTAGTGTCATTACCTGTGTTTGTATGTAAACAAAATTTATTAACTTTTATATAAAACTAATTTCAGGGTATTTATATAAAACTACCTCCAGGGTATATGTATAAGCTGTGTTATGAAATGTAAAGGGGTAGTGTGTTTATACTTGGGTTCCATTTCCAAGCTGCCCCATTTTATAGATGCTATATAAAAATTAAATGGACTGTATTCCAAAATACAAAAAAAAAAAAAAAAAATCTGTAAACTAAAGCATTTCTGGTCCCAAGAATTTCAGATAAAGGATTCTCAACCTGTACAAGAATTTTGTCTGAGAAACATTTTCAAATCATCAGGGATGAAAGTTGCTCTGAAAAATGAAATATAATGATATATATTTGTACATATCAACAACAATATTGGGGAAAAATTCATGACAAAGTGGAAAAAGTTTTCTTGTGACACATTTCGTCATTTAGGACTTCATCGGACTAAATTTGTTATATTGGTGTGCCTACACATGAGCACGAACAAGGGATGCTGAAAATTAATTATTTTTTTTTAATCTAGTCAATTTCATTAAGATTCTTTTTATTTTTATTTTCATCAATTTTGTTAGTAGATATCCTACACTGTGATAATAGAAGTTCTGCCAGGAATGGTGAAATGTTGTTAAAGCCTGGGCACAAATTTACTGTAGATTACTTTGCGATCAAGGCACTCTCTAGACATTTTTGTCATAGTACACTTTTTTTCTCCTTTGATAAGAGTAGCATTTTTATGTCAGTATATATATATATATATATATATATATATATATATATATATATACACACACATCGTACTTATTATAAAACCCAGGTTGTGTGTGTCTGTTCGTTAATAAATTGGATTTCCTACATTTTTCAACCGATTTCAACAAAACTTCAATGGACTACGTAAAATTACCTTGTGGTGGTTCTGACAGTGCCGAAAATTGGAAAAACACAATTGTTTTTGCACGAAATCAGTTTGAAAACACGATTAACAGGCATCGCTGTCGCGTGAATGAAAGGAGGACAACTCATATCAAGTTATACTTATAAAACCCAAGTTGTTTTTGTGTGTGTGTGCGTGTGTTTGTTTATATATAGGATCAGATTTCCTACATTTTTCAACCGATTTCAACAAAAGTTCACTTTTTTTTTTTGGCAGGTAGTGTTTCTTATTGTCTTGCACACTTTTTTCTTTATTTTTACATTCAGAATACTTTAAAAATTCCATTTACAAGACAATTGTTTATAATAAAATTCTATTCAATTGGTATACTCATAATGATTGAAAACAATGTTTTTGTTTGAGCTTGGGTTTGACCAATTCGTAACAAAACAAAAAAAAAACTAATTAAGACATGCGTGTCCATCAACCTTAAACAATAATCTTTGTCAATTTTATTTTTCAGTCTTTTTGATGGTCGATATCGATCTGTGTCTTACTGTTACATCCCCGGGCAACGCCGGGCTCTACTGTTTCAAAAGTTTGAGGCTACCACTGGTAATTTTTTAAATTGGCCCCAAAAGTGGTTGTAAAAAAAAGTGAGGCATGATTTTTTATGAGATATTTTATTATGACAAAAAGAAAAAAAGCATTTTATGATTAAATTTTTCTCTCATCAAAATATCCTCCTTTAGCCTTGATTACTCCAGTACAAATTTTTGCATTTGTTGCAAATGTTTCTCATAGTATAAGTTTGATAATTGATTCAATTCTTTTTTAATGACCCTAAAAGGTTTTTCATTTTTTTTTTCACTCTTCTGTCAAGTTTATCCCATGCTAATTCTGGGGGTGGCTTCAAACTTTTTGAACTGTGTGTGTGCATGTGTGTGTGTGTATATATATATATATATATATATATATATATATATATATCCACACTACAGTAACTAAAAATAAGGTTTGATATATATATATATATATATATATATATATATTCAGACCTTGTTTTTAGTGGATACCCATATTCAAGTCGACACTTTGTTTTTATTTTCAACAGTATTTATTTAATCTACCACTCTGCATGCTTGAGAAAACTTCAAAAAGAATATCCTCTAAAAATAATATTTGACATAATAATGCCAGATTTAAAAAAATCCCTTATTTTTTTTCAAATTTTGCTAATCCAAGTAACTTTTAGGAAATTTCAAACTGAACCCCTTATTTAATCTTGGGGGTTGATTTGTTTTTGTCCTGCTGTCTACATCCAGGAATATCTTATCTAGATTTCATAATAGTGAAGTGGATTAAAGCATTGGTTCATGAATTTGATGATATAATAATTCTAAGTTCCCTGGGCTGAGTAGTATAAACTTAGTGGAAATAGGGCAAATAATAACTGATCTTTACTAAGTAAGAACAAGAGAAGATATTCCACACATGGACAGCAGAATGAGAACTCTCTACCCTCATAAACTGAATAAAGGGTTCAGTTTGAAATTTCCTGAAGCTTACCAGAATCAATAGACCTGAAGAAGCCTAGAGCACAGCAACCAAAACTTTACGATAATAACAGCAAATCTAAGGACATTAATTCAAATGTAAATAATGTAAAATTAGTTGTGTCTTGCAGCAAACCTGAATGTTGTTTATTGTTAAAAACGTTCTTACCGAGGGCCTCCTTTCCCTATGAATGAGAAAAATTTTTGTATTCGAACTTTTCCCTGGGTCCAGTAAGTGTGCATTTAATTTTTTTTTAAATCAGTATCACCCCATTCAAGGCCACTAAGACACAAGGGGTGTAGAAGAATTAGGAACAGAAACATTAATAATGAGCAGGAAGAGAAAAGCATAATCAGGAGGACATCAGATAGATAACAATTGACAATGAAATTAGCTAGATTAAAAAAATTTTTTTTTAATTTTCAGCATCCCTTGTTCGTTCTCATGTGTAGGTACACCAACATAACAAATTTAGTCTGATAAAGTCCTAAATGATGAAACGCGTCACAAAAAAAATTTTTCCACTTTGTTATACAGTTTTTCCGAATATTGTTCTCGATATGTAAAAATATATATCATTATCTCATATATATATATATATATATATATATATATATATATATATATATATTGGTTGGATTGATGTGAGTTTGTGACCCTCGGTTTCATGCTTTTGCGATCGTCAGACAAGCTAGCACTTTCTAATAAGTACCACGCATATAATATATAAATAATAATAAATAAATATAATATATATATATATACACACACACTTTTCACACACACACACACACACACACATATATATATATATATATATATATATATATATATATATTTATTATGCAGTGTTACATTAGAGCATGCACATATCCACTACAAAATTGTACGTTTTTGTTTCAACGTCAAAAAAGGAAAACCTTTTATAAACATCTCATCAGGTGGGGAATCACGATGTTACTAAAAACTTTTATTCAGAAATACAGTTTTCAAAGCAAATATCACCTACTTCCGTCCTTTGGAAATTTTCATAAAAGGTATTCTAGAATTTACATGTGGAGATGGAAGGAAATCTAAGTCATTTGTAATTGCGGTTGAAAAAAAAGGTGTGATCTTACTGTTCGTTCTTCTACACTTTCATATATATATATATATATATATATATATATATATATATATCAGTTGTTTACCTTTTAGTGAGTCTTATCAGAAGCTATAGATCCACTCAAAGGTATATATCTAGTTTGTTTATAAGAAATCTTGATTAATTTTCTCCCTTCTTTCCTCATCTTATTTCCTGTGAATATTGCCTGCAAAAGTAATCTTAGGTAGAATACAAACAGCTGGAAACACAGTCCCAAATCATTTTTGCATGTTGAGTGTTGGAAACTTGGTCTCCAGTGGCTTACATTTAAGCTAAATATTGATAGCTCGCTTGCAAAATGGCCGACATTTATTCACAAGGAGTCTCAATTTTAATGGCAGAATTGGGAAAAAAAAAAAAGAATAAAGTTTCTCTATTAAAGATTTTTATTTTTTTCAATTTTAATTCTTTTTCTTGAAGGTTCCTTAAATTATTCTTCTCTTCATCACTCAGTGGACCCTATCTTTAGACAAGATGTACATTTATTTATAAATATATTTACTTGCATATATCTACATTTTTATCCCATTCTATCAATTTGCAGTATAAACCATAGGTTGGGTCTGTGGGTGTTGAAGAAACACAAAATGTGCCCGAGCAGGTGTCTGACTCAGGGATTAGATGAACACCCTAACAGATGTGTGTATAAGGAAATAAGCAGACATTGTATATGTATATATATATATATATATATAATATATATATATATATATACACACACACACATGGCATGATGATTGCATCTAGCATGAAACAGTCTGTTGCCTTAGAGTCTTGACTTCAATGTTCACTTTTATATTTACATACACTCTATCTCTGATATTGACAATTCAATCCCATAAATATATCACACCTTAAAACTATATTTCTTTATATATATATATATATATATATATATATATATATATATAATGTGCCATGGGCTTTCAAGATATAGGTGTTTATGGCTGTCCACAGCTTCTTTTAATGTCTAAATTACTATGACTTCTTGGGAAAGATAGTGAAATAAATTTCCTTTGCCTTTTTCATAGTTTTGAATTGAGTTGAATAAATTTATATATATTTTAAATATCTATCTATCTATCTATATATATATATAATATATATATATATATATATATATATATAAGTGAATGACTGTCTTTGTCTCCCTCTACATACATATATATATTTTTTTTTTAAATAATATGGACTAACTTTTATTGTATATTATTCCCCCCACCACCAAGTATTTTAATATTTTGCTACATTTGTGTTAAATACTGTACCTATGAACACTAATGTGTATGTCCCAATCCTTATAAATACATTGGACACTATTGTAAGTCGGGGTAATGTACTGTCTAAGTATTCCACCACTAGCAGTGGTTTACCTACTTCATGATGCTGGTGAGTTTTGAATTTTGTTGATGTTATGAAGATTACCATTTCATTTCCAACCTCCATTTTGGTTATTCCTCATTCAGTAACCCTTCCTATATGTTTGTTTCATTTGATTGTATTTGATTTTTGAAATGTGAAATATTTCTTGATCTTCTGAACAATTCCTCTTTTTCTATTCAATTACTATTTTATCTATCTATCTATCTATCTATCTATCTATCTATCAATATTGGATTGTATTTGATTTTCTTTTAATGTCAATTTCATTAGACTTATTCATAAAATGAACCAAGGAAAAAAATTGAAAGCAAGAAATTGCTTACTCTAATAAATCTTTATTAATTTAAAGAGCATCCAAAGACACAGACACATATAACTGTGTGGATTGGTTAATCTGTGAATAAAAACATGGGACAAAATTGACAACAGGTCAACAGGTTCAGTAAAGAAGAATGTTCTGGAATATAGAATCTAAAAAGAAATGAATTAATTAAATAATTTGAGTATATAAATAATTCATATCTATAGAAGCATTGTAGAAGAATGTATTATTTTTGTGTGTGCTTTTAATTTATATGCAGAAGAATGTATTAGAAATGAATAGACTACGCAATTGAAATATGTAGATAATTCCTCCTCAGTTATATGCCATGTGTGATACACACTTCAGGCAATCATGTAGACTAGTTGCTATCCAAGGCTACAGAACCCGATCTGTTCTGCTATTTACCCATAGCTGGGGGGAGAATAAAAGGATTCATACCTTTCCTAAGGGTATTTGCACCCAAGTCAATGTAATGGATTCAACTGGAATTTGAACTCAGCTCCCTGATACCTCAATCCGAGCCTCTATATTACAGAACTATTACTGACTTAACGAGCGAAGTACATCACTTGAAAATAAGATTTAGTTGTATAATCCAAAAGAGATGTTTGTGCACTTCTTATCCACACACCATTGGCAAGGTAATCTTTTTGATTACTATTCTAATGTCCTTTCTGATTTGGTCTTCCCATCTCTTAGCTGGTTGACAATGTGGTCTTTTGCTAGGGAATTTCTCTTTTTGGGATCTGTATACAAAGCATTATTCTCCTCTTCAGATTACATAACCAAAGCAGTTTAGCCTCTTTCTAAAAGGGGGTAATTATGTCAGTTTTTAGTCATGTAGCCATTCTGATTCTATCTCTCATATTTTTCCCAGCCATGGCTCTGTGTCTTAATGGCTTTATTGCCTTGTTTGAGGTGAAATGATTAAAAAAAAAAGTTAGTTGTCAGAAACTGAGAGTCTTAACTTATGACTTTCAGTATGTCTTATGGGTGTTACATTTTACAAACTTACATTTTTTGTTAATTTTCCAAAAGTTTCAATTATCGCTTTCTGATTGACTGCTGCTGCTGCTGCTGCAAGGAGTAATGGTTAACAAGTTACTATGTTTGATTTTAGGCATTTTCCAACAATTATATATGCAGAGACTCTCTTCACAGGGCAAGAACATCAAGATGTCATCTCCCTGACAAATTAACTATGGGGAAATTCAAACCAGGGTTCTTATGATCAGAACATGAACATGCTAAACACTTGGCCCCACACCCATATATACAGGGTGGCAATAAAGTCACTATACAGTTACATATAATGACAAGACAAAGTAATTAATCAACAGTCCAGAAATTTATTATTAAAATGGTTCTGGTTCTGGTTAATAACAATAAAATGCTATGGTAAACAATAGTAAATTAATTACCAATATTGTTGGAACTGCAAGTACCTGCTTCAATGCTTTACTGTTTTCATTATAAGTAACTGTATAGTGACTTTATTGCCACCCTCTATCTATCTATCTATCTATCTATCTATATATTGTAATCAGAGATAGGTTAGGCTGGCCATTTATATCAGTGAATGATGACAGGCTACTTAAGGTCCTCATGCATAGCCAGCTTCACTCTGAAAAAGAAACATATCTAAACCATTGATTTAGATTTAAAGCAAGCTGAAGAGCAAACTTGGAGTTGTCAATATCCACTATAAGATTTTGAACACTTGGCCTTAGATCATAAGAAGTACAGAATTGGTTCTTCCAATATCACGAATGATATATATATATATATATATATATATATATATATATATATATATATATATACACATACATACATATATATATATATATATATATATATATATATATATATATATCTCATGTTTAGTCATTTGGTGAGAGTTGGGGAAATAGGTCAGGTTGACAATTTTTCAGCATCTTCTCATGTGTTCTTTTTAATTTATTTTGCTTAAATGTTGCGGTTAAGTTTTTTATTTAGTTTTTCTTGTGTTTTTATAATTTTCTTTTCCAATAAGGAATTGCCTAATTATTATATAATATGAAAAAAACGATTTTAATGATTTTATTTTTACTTTTAACTGAATGTATGGATTGTTTTATATATGCATCTAGAGTTATAGGAATGTTTTATTTTTCAGATTTGGTCAGCACATTGTGGCTGTGTTCATAGTTGATATTATTGAAGAATAATATTATTATGAAAAGAAGAAAATTATAAGGATACAAGAAAAATTAAATAAAAAACTTAACCGCAGTAACTTGTCAGTCGTTTTTAATGAAACTTGTATAAAAGAGAGTTTGCTGCCTAAATACATAATTATGTATAATCTTCTTTTTACTAGTTGTATTATTTAAAAATAGAAGCCTTTAACTCATGACTTCTTGATATTATGAGTTCCTGATACTTCTGATTTTGTACAAAACAAAACTAAACCTATTAAATGGCAATAAGGATACGCTCATTTATTATATAATATGAAAAAAACTTCCTCTGAGTAATGAGGGAGTTATAAGGAAAAGAGAGAGCAAAAATATCTGAGGAAAGAGGGCTCGGAGAATCTAACACTTACAAGACATATAGAATGCAAGAGAAACAATGAGTAAGCTACTTAAGTAAATGGATTGTAGAATAAGGACAAAGAGAGATAGTAAAGAGTCAGAAGTTACTTGAATCAATATAAAAGAGGAAGTTGTGGAGAACCATAATCACCTAAATCCTGACAGGATATGTTATATAAAAGAAGTATATGGATAGGAGAACAAGAGGCATGGTAAAGTCAAAAATGACTTAAAGAAACATAAAGGAGGAAGTTGTAGAGAACCATGATCGCCTATGCCCTTAAATGACATCATATAAAAGAAGATATAGATAACAAGCTGGGATATCTTCTGTAATTATTATTCCTTGTTTATTTTTCTTCAACATTGCTGAATATGTGTAGACATAAAACTTTGTTGAAATATAAATGAGGAGTTTGCTGGATAGGCAGATTAATCATCAGTTTAATGGGGTGTTTCCTACAAATTAATTTAAATGTATGAAATTAAGTCATTAGATATTCTTGTTAATGATAATTGAAATTAATTAATGATTTTTCATCGATAGGATAATTAGATTTGTTACAGAATGAAAAAGGATTTTTGTCAACGTGTTTTGTTTTTGTTGTGAACAGACAGTTGACCAAGTTATTCAAAATCAAAAAATATTCATTTTTCCTTTTACTTTTCTTTTTCCTTTTCTTATCCTCTTTCTTTTTATATTTTTTCTTCATTTCCTTTTCTTTCTTCCCTTCTTTCTTTCCTTCCTACCTCCCTCCTTCCTACTTTCTTTCTTTCTTTCCCTCCTTTCTTTCTTTCCCTCCTTTCTTTCTTTCTTTCTTTTTTCTTTCCCTCCTTTCTTTCTTTCTTTCTTTCTTTTTTCTTTCCCTCTTTCTTTCTTTCTTTCTTTCTTTCTTTCTTTCTTTCTTTCTTTCTTTCTTTCTTTCCTTTCTTTCTTTCCTTTCTTTCTTTCTTTCTTTCTTTCTTTCTTTCTTTCTTTCTTCCATTCAGCCATAATGAAGTTTTCTGAAGATCCCAGGCAGTATTTCTCAGAAATTTCTGAAACATTTTTGGAGGGAAAGAAAATGGCTCCAAGAAATGTATGTTCCCTCAACTGCCATATTTGACTGTCTGTTGTAGTTCAGAATAGAAGCAGCTAAACCATTTTTCTAAGTGCCTTGCTTCATGTGCACCCACTGACCCTTTCCCAGGATGGAACACTGGGCAGAGAGGTGGGGTCTGCATCTATGAGCATGCTGTGGGGATGTGAGGGTAGAGTCATTGCTCAGATGAGGGCATGAGTAGAACGGGAGTTGTATTTTGAGCACCAAAGCATTCATTTTAATTTTGGGTTTAATTTTAACCTATATATCTTTGGTATTTGTCATTATTGTATGTTTGTTTTAAAACAGTGCATTAATAAATAGTAAAAAACTGCAATGTGATTTGTGCACAGACATTACTGTATATGTATTACATAAATAGAGTGGTCCATTCATAAAGAATAGGGAAGAATTTTTCAGGGAATAATTTCTGTAGATTAGCATTCTTTGGACCTTCCTCAAGGTGGGACATTAGTCAGAATCTAACAATTCAATTTTTTATCAATATAAAAGGGGTGCCCTGTTCATAATATTGATATAGTGTAAAATAAATCCCTAACTTTTTACAGAGTTATCTGAACATATCTGTGACATACAAATGTCAAGTTTGAAACTGTCCTTACGTCATTGATATGTGCGTGTATTCTTTATTTTCTGAATTTAAAATAATTTTTTTTAAAACTTTTGTGAGAGAATTTTTTTTCAAATATACATATATAAACATTGTGGATAATTATTTCTTTTAAATGAAGAATAAACTGATATATACTTAGATATAAATGTTAATATAAACTAAATAATGAGATATTAGCAACTGTATATATATGTGATAATGTGCATACATAGATAAGCAAATAAATATTTATTTAATGTAATTCATGGTTTAAACAAAACAGTGCTCAATGTAGTTAAACAGAGCTATGAAGTATATATTAATAAATACACATATACCTACATTTGTAGTGCAACTTAATGTTTCATGGTTTCCCAAGTTGAAAGGCAAATATGTCAAATGAGCCATTTTAAATTGCACTAAAAATGTAGGTGTGTGTGTATGTGTGTGTGTGTGTGTATATATATATATATATATATATATATATATATATATATATATATATATATGTATGTATATATGTATTTGAAAAATGTATGGCAAGTGAAAAAAATTTTCTTATGACATGTTTCATCTTTTAGGATTTCATTGGACTAAATTTGTTTTGTTGGTTCAACTACACATATGCATGAATGAGGGATGCTGGGAAGTTTTTATTTTTTTTTAATCTTGCTGATTTTATTTAGATTCTTTTTCTTTCCATCACTTTTGATAATAGAAGTTCTGCCAGGAATGGTGAAATGTTATAAGTGGTCTGGTGCAAATTTACTCTGGATGACCTTGTGATCAAGGCACTCTTTAGTTATTTCTGCTGTAGTGAATTGTTTTTTTACTATTTTTTTATGTCAAAATTGTGGTCAGTCTTGTTATGATGGGCAACCAATGCATATGATGCATTGTTTTTTGTAAAATGCCTCTTTTGTGTTCATATAATCGTTTATTTAGATTCCTTGATGTTTCTCCTATGTATTTTTTGAGAGTAAATTCCTCCTTCAAGTTTTAGCTTCAACATTTCACCATTTCTGGTAGAACCTATCACAGTGTGGGATATTTGCTAACAAAAATGATGGAACAAAAAAGGAAAAGAATCTAAATTAAAGCAGTTAGGTTAAAAAAATAAAAAATTCTCAGCATCCCTTGTTACTGTGCATGTATAGTTGCACCAACATAACAGAGGAAGGATAAAGAGAAGGATAGGGGATAGATCAAGACATCTGGAGATGTCAATTGACATTACATTTGGATAGTTAGAGATTATAGCTATCAGGGAAACATGAAAAGGGGAGGGAGTTCCACAGGCGAGAAGTGTGAGACATGAAGCTATTGGAGTAGAAGACATGGCTACATTTAAGTTTTGACAATGAAAGGGTGAGAGCGAGATGCCAGCCTAGCAGAATGCTTAAATTCATGAAGTCTGGGAACCAGCAAAAGCAGCTCATCGGAGCAGTTACCATGAAAGTATTTGTAAAAAAGAAAGAGGGAGGCAACAGCATGTCTGTGGGAGAGTGACTGATCAGGGCCAATTACATTGCATGTCTGTCTCTGGATTTTATCAAGAACCTTGAGACAATTAGAAGGGGCTCCAGACCATATGTGGCAGCAATACTCCATGCAAGGGCAAATGGTTGATTTGAAGGATTAACTCCGTTGAGAAAAATTTCCTGGCACGTGGCTGGGATATATATATATATATATTGTGTGTATTTAGGCAGCAATTTTTCATTGATGCATGTTTCATTTAATAATAAAAAGTTTTGTCTATTTATTTTAAGTAAGTTCCTTTCATATTGTCTGATAAGCTTAATAACATTATCATTGAAAGATGAAAGGAAATCACCATATCAATACATGTTTTAATCCTATCTAAGCTTTTGGCTTACATAAGACATTATCAAAGATGACAATTACATTTCAGTATATCAAACAAAGGAACTTACTTAAAATAAATAGACAAATCTTGTCTATATTATTTAATGAAACATTCATCAATGATATATATATATATATATATATATATATATATATATATATATATATATATATATATATATATACTTTTATTTGTGGAGGTGTTGATTTAATAGATAGTGGCTTGGAACAAGAAATAAGAATTCTGAGTTCAAATTACTGTTGAATTCATTACATTCACTTATGCTCAAATACTCTGGGGAATGTTATGAATTCATTTCTTCTCTTCCCAGGTATGAATAAATAGCAGGACAGACTGGGCCCCATAGTCTTCATTGTCAACCAGTCTAGGAGAAAGAAAATTCTGAATTCCAACCCATTTTAAAAAGGGTGGGCTCCATTAGGATGTCTTGCCCAAGCCACACCATGGCTGTTACAGCTGCATTATATGCAATGTCTCTACGACCCTAATGTGTTATGGGATTCGTGATTGTGATACTTTTATTAGTTTATGTAATTTTTTGTTCTGTAATTACACATATATATATATATATATCTATTCCATCTTTATTTAAAAGAAATCTTTACTTTGTTTAAAAAAAACAACATATTTTTGTATGCTGAACAACTAAGTTCAGATAACTCTATAAATAGTTATGGATCATTTATATATAGTATCAGCATTATAAACAGGAACACCATTCTAAAACAATAAAAAAAATAATCTTTTTCTACTCTGACAAATGTTGTGCCTTGACGAAGGTCTAATAATTGCTAATTCACAAAAATTATTCCCATAAAAATATATTCCTATTTTATAAAAATGATACAGCTCTTGTTCAATGATTTCATGATGTCAACAAACACTCATTGCCACTTTTGTAATGTCAATAAATACTTGTTATCACTTTCGTAATGCTCATTGTATTAGAGACTTTGTAATCGCTGATACAGCTATAGTAATGCCGTTGAACAATACTGGTGTCAGACACCTTCGAATAACATTTGCACTAATAGTACTTGCTCAATAATACTCACTTGAAAAGTAACCACTGAAAAGTGATCAATTTGACGCCACACTAATTCGCATATATACATTTCCTTTACCATCATGTGATCTACTTATTCAAAATGGGATCATCTGTGTTTGCTCTCTGGTGATCTGTGTTCAAACTCCAGTGTCGGCAGCAACACTTTATTCCTATATAACAAAAGACCAGTTTTTCAATTTATGCCAGGCATCTGAAGTATCAAAAATGAGGACATCATATCAGTTAGTTCGCTTTTCTGAAGAATCATGTATTTTCTGATTGGCTGAAAAGGAACTTGATCCTTCTTGCTCACGAAAGCTTACTTGTTTTAAGATTACTGTCTATCATTGGTCTCTTTGAAGTCTTTTGTTATTTATATTGGGAATGCCATTTAAACTCAAACACGAATTGATCTTTTCACTTGAAATGAAAGTTCTACTTCTTTGTCTTTCACTGTTTTGCATTTTGCCTTTACTTACAAGACTTGTTTCTTTTTTTATACTTGGGAGCCTTTGATTTGATTTATTGAAATATCTACATCCCAAATCTTTGCTTTTGTAGTGCAGCAGGTTTAGATTGAGAGCACATCTTATAATCCAGACTGGCAATGTATATGACATGACCATTTGAAATTGGTCTTTGTTGCTTCTGTCAAAAACTGAGACTAGAGATAGTAACTATTTTTGCTGCATTTGTCTGGGTAGATTTTTATGAGAGTATATTTACTTATCTACTTTTTTTCTGTTTGTCTGCTACTAACAAGACCATAGTCAAGATGACTAACAAAAAATATTCATACACAGAATGTTAAATTCATCATGAATTCAACATTCTTTGTTTATTTAAGAAAATACGCCTCTCAGCAGATATTGAGCCTGTGTTTCCTTTATCCTGGCTTAGAGGGTGGTTTTTGTCAGAATAAAAGGAATACAGGTTTGATCTCTGCCTAGTGGCACATCTTCTTTATTAATACATTTAATTATTTGGTCTGACAGATGTCATTGTCACTAATATCTAACCCCCACCAAATCTAAGAGGTCTACTTAAACACTTGTACTCACTAAATATAACATTTTTGTAATAAGTTTTATATATATATATATATATATTATATATATATATACCCATGTGTGTGTATATATATATATATATATATATATATATATAGGGTGCGATGGATAAGCTGTCTTCTAGATTATGCAAAAATGAAAATAACACTGACCTCATATTTTAACAGATATATTTACCAAAATTACATAAAAATATCTTGAAATACTAAAGAATAAATTTATTCAATAAAATCACTATTGACTTCAACCATGGCCTTCAGACAACTTCAAAATCTCCTGCATCTCTTCTGACAGTCTCCTTGTTTATATAAAATAGCAGTTTTCAATTTGTACCTGATGTTTGCCACGTACATGAAACTCAGAAACTCAAAGTTGTACCAAATGGTGAGGAGAATTATATTATTTTTATTTATTATTCATATATATATATATATATATATATATATATATATATATATATATATATATATATATATAATATATATATATATATATATATATATATATAAACCAAATAACTAGATATTAGCAACCGTATATATGTGCGATAGCATGCATACACATGTAAGTGAATAAATATTTATTCAGTTTAACATAAGGTTTAAACAAAACAGTACTCAATGTGGTTAAACAAAGCTAAGAAGTATATATTAATAAATATACATATACCTACATTCAAATTGCAGCTTAAAGTTGGTAGAATGACAAAACTTTAAGTTGCACTTCGAACGAAGGTATATGTATATTTATTAATAGGTTGGTGCAAAATAATGTCGTTTTCTCACATGTGAGAAAACGCCATTATTTTTGCACCAACCTAATATATATATATATATATATATATATATATATATATATATATATATATACACACACACACACAACATGAAATTGTTATACTGAAGAAAATTAAAAATACCAAATCAAATCTTGCATACATGCATAGATAAAGATAAGAACTCTCTCTCTATATGTATATGATAGAAAATTAAAATTTAGATACAAGAAAAAGAATTAATTGTAAAATTGTGTTATGTTTATTCTGAAATAAAAGACTACTTTAAGATAGCATCAAAGTACTGTGAGCTTTCAGTGTTTTGTTAGATGTGGTTCTCTGTAGTCTGCCAAGGGTTACAACAAGACTAGCAAGACAGCATTTAGAACCTATGCACCATCTGTGCCATTTCAGTTACAGATATGCCAAGTGCAAATAATGAGATCTTTAAGCAAGAAACGCAAGCACTTCAGCCAGGGTTACCCTCACAACTACATGGAAAAATGAAAATTCTCCTTAGCCTGCAAGACTCCAAGAAGTGCTAGACACAAATGTTAGTGGCATCAGCTATTCCAGGAGATTGGAAAATTAATTGGCAAATCCAGCCAATATTTGTTTCTGTTTTCTTTTAAAAAAATAAATTAAAATTTATGAACCTATTAACCTTTTATATCTTTTATCATGAATACAACTATTATGACTAAATTGCATATACCTTTTTCCATCCCATTCTCTTTATTACAACAAAGAATCTACCTAATGGCTGAGATAGTTGTGTGTTCCCAACTGTTTTGAAGTAATAACTTCTGGTGCTAGATGGAAATATATAATTATTTCAGTATTCAGTGTAAGGCTGTTGAATTATATATATAAAGGAACATGTGGTTTATATATGTGCACCAAGTTTGCTACTTCTACTATGTGTTCTGTCCATTCAATATGTTGGCGATCGTGGCTCTCCACGATTTCTTGTCCTTTATTTCTTATCATTTTGCTATCTCTCCTAAGCCCTGTTCTGCCATTCATTTAGTCAAACTGGTTAGGTAGGTTATGCATTGTTTTCCTCTAGTACTCTTCTCTTCAGTCAATTCTGTGAGTATTAAATATTTCAACTTTCACCTTCTGATGTTAAGTATAAGTTTCTTTTTTATTTCCATATTCTCTTTGTTATTGTTCATAGGTTGAGTTGATTTATAGCTTCGAATGAAGTGTTAACATTGTTTTCACACTGAAGGTATCGCTGCAAATAAACTCATTGTTGGCGCTCACAGTTGAAAATGTATCAGAAAATGCCAAACATGAGATAACATCATAATAAAAACAGCCAGCAACATGTTACCTAGTGTTTGGCAGTCAATGTGTTAAGTGGGGAACACTTTTGTTCTGCAGTAAAGTTACAAACAGATCCCCCACTTTTCGCTATTGTAGATTCTGTATATTTCTCTATTCTACAAAACATAATTGTATGCAGTGTTGGGCTATTTATGAAATAACAACTTGACTAAATGTGAACTAATTTTAAAATAAGCCATGTTAACTTGAACTACTAATAAGAAGAAAGTTAAAAATTTAATAGCACTGGGCATTCAAATCTAGTCTAATTTACTACTTAGCATCTCTGGGTGAGTGTTAAAGTCCAGGTAAAGTTCAAGATTGCAAATATCTACTTATTCTGCTACAACTACTATCAACATTGGCATTATCATCATCATTATAAATGTATTCTGATAATAGTTGTTTATATCCTCATCATGATCAACTTCAAGATCTTAATCATAATCTTGGTGAGTTGCATTTAATTTAAAAAAACATTCCCATGAACAATGAAGAATTCTGCTTTCGTATCTCTGCAGATTGCATAATGGCCTGAGTTTCAATCTTAAAAGCTGAGATAAAGGCTCTTTATATATAAAGAATTCCATATCCACCCTTATAGTTAAGCTAGTTGTATACTTAAATATGGTGCTAGCAGTGGGTGTTCAAGGCCAGGTAAATGCCAGGATTTCTAATTCTGATTTTCAAAACAGGCCACGTCACTTGGAAGGTCATTGCAACACAATCCTCCTTCCTTCTAAATTCTTCTTTTTCTTTTGCCTTTTGCCAGACTCAACTAAGATCTGCCTCATGGCTAAGATATGAATATATTTTACTTGATTACAAATAAAAATATATTTTCCTTGGTTACAGGTAAAAACTAAGAATCTGAATGATAATTCTCAAAAAAAGATGCACCTTGTCTACTTGAAAGACTTTTGAAGCATAATCAACTACAACTCTTTTTCCTGATTTTGTCTTGTACCAAACAAAGCTAATTTTGGTTAATATATACATATATTGAATATTATATTTATCAACTGAGAACATGTAACAGTTTAAAACTGTTAGCTTGTGACGCATTTTTGATACTCAGACCATTTAAAACATTCATATTGAAGAGATTTGTCAATCTTTTTTTATGCATATAACATACATATAAAAAAAAAATATTCATATAACATACATATAAAAAAAAAACAAATTCTAATATTCTATGGGTAACTAGTCCATTCATAGGAAATAAAAAAAAAAAAATTTTTTGAATAATTTTTGTTGAAATTCTTAAAATGTAAAATTATTTTCTGGCTTTAAATAACCTGCAAATTGTTTTGTAAGTTGTAGAAAAATGAATCAACTATATCTTTTCATATAGTGCTAAAAATAAACACAAAGTCTGGTGTCCATTTTAGATTTTTGATTCTGTTAACGAACTTAATCATTTTTAAAAAGAGTTTTTGGATATTTATAATAAAAAAGTCTTTATTTCCTTTCACTTTAAAAAAAAAAATTAATAAACAATGAAAGTGATTTTTAATCTAAGTACTTACTAAGTTTCAATCATAGTCCACATATAGGGCACTCACAAAGGACTAAACTTATTATAGTAGTAATTGTTTTTAAGCCTAACTTACTTATCACTTGTTCCCATTGTGATATTCCCATTTTCTAAGCTTAGTTTAGTCTGCTACAAAGTAACAAGTGATGGGTACCCAGTGATTATCATACTCATTACAGTCATTAAAGTCTGTGAGACTAGCTTACTAATAACTATTTTTAGGTGATATACACATCTGCCTCTTTACTAAGTTTTGTATAGTCTGTCATGAGAATAAATATGGAGTGCCTGGTGATAGTTAAATTCTCTGTAAATGGTTTCATTATCATGTAGTTTTTCATGAAAACAAACTGTAAAATGAAAATATAGTTTCTCCTACCAACAGTTAAAACTTTATAAAATCTAAGATATCTCCATCTTGTGAATATATTCTTAACTTTGCTGCTACTTTTCTGTAGGCACTGTGATTTTTAATTCAGTAGTTTGCAGAGTAGTAGACTGACTATCAAGAGATCAGGTGTTCAATCACAATGGATTAAAAAGGAGCTGCTTCCCAAAATTCCTTCAGGAATAAAAATTAACAAAAAAAAAAAAAAAAAAGTTTTAACTGACATTTGCATGCTTCTAAAATTTACAGTTCACATACAATGTAAATTATTGACTTTATTTTCAAGGAGAATGTTTTTTTTTTTTTTTTTTTTTTTTTAGTTTCAATTCCTGAAAGAAAATTGACTTTTTATTTGTGAAAAAAATCTATTTGAATTTTTCTTTCTCCAACAATAATTTGAAGATGAGAAATGTAAGGTTATTGATACAAATCAATTTTGAGTCTGTCAAAACTCTTCTCTCTACCTTTGCTACTCCACCCCAACACCAGCTCTAGTGCCTTCGTCCCACTCCTTCCCCTCATTCCTACAAAGTCTCACACCTAAAAAAAAAAGAAAGAAAAGAAAATCAATTGCTGATTTGAGGGCTTTCCAATTCTGTGCTATAAACGATTAGTTTCAGATTGATTTGTGCAAAAGAAATGGGCTTGGTTGGCAAAAATATTTATGAAAGATAAAAACACGATTATACAGTTTTTTTGTCACTTTCAACGAAAGTACAAAGAGGTTGAGTTTCAGAAACTATTTTCTGGTTTAACATTGTGTCTGGGGTTATTTTGGTTACTAATATTCTTCACAATTCATTTTATTTTTCTTCATTAGAAGAAAATAAAAAGCTTGTTGTGTCTTTTTTCACACACTCATCCTCGTCAGGATTCATTATTGGCAGTCACAATCTTAACAGCATAAGATAGGCAGAAGACACAGTGTTGATAGCAGACATAGAAAGGAAACTACAAAAGCTCCTACAGAATGTAGTAAAGGAAAGTGAGAAGAAAGGACTAAACATCAGTTTTAACTTGATAGAATGCATTTTTGTCAGCCAACATCCAAATTACAAATTGTAAATGGCAAGATAAAGCAAATCCAAATATTTACATATCTAGGAAGTGTTTTAACAGAGGATGGAAAAAGTGACATTGAAATCTGCAGGAGCATTGGGATAGCGAAAGGTGAGTTTCAAATGCTAAGCAAAGTATTAAGAAACAGAAAAATTTCATTAGAAACAAAGAAAAGAATAATGAACTGTGATATAAGATAAGTCCTCCTATATGGCAGTGAATGCTGGAGAATCTCCTTACAGATGAAGAAAAGATGAAACAACAGAAATGTGGTTCTACAGAAGGATGTTGAGAATACCATGGACTGAATATATGAGCAAGAACAAAGTTTTAGAGAAAATGTAAATATATTTGGGGCTAGTTTTAAAATAAGTCATCTTAACTTGGACTACTAGCAAGAAGAAAATCAATTTAGTAGTACTGGCCTTTCAAATGTAGCCCAGTTTGCTATTTAACAATACATGATCAGCTTTTAAGCCCAGGTAAAGATCAAGATTTTAAACTACTGCTTCTCTGTCTACAACGATTATCAACATGTTAACATCATCATAAATGTATTCTAATAACAGCTTTTTATATCATCATCATAATCAAATTTAAGATCATAAGCTGTTGCTGCCTGGTCTTGGCCCTGCTGTCCCTTTTTATAAATATGTATATATGAGTGGTGACTGCAGAGGTCGGGCTTGTCAGGCTCTCAGCCTGAGTGAGTCAACATTCAAGTATAGCTATTTCAAATCAACAAAAATCTTTTGTAGTGCATTGTTTTCATTCTTGACTTCAGCTGGATCCAAAATTAATTGTTTTAACTCTGTGCCTGAAATTATTGACCGAAATACATATGTCATTTTTAAATAATTTATTCTGTACAGTATAAGAATTTTTAGGAAAATATATCAATTGAAAAAGGACAAATTAAATTTAGCCCAACTTAAAGTTGGCAAAAATCAAAGAAAGTAGCAGCCTTAACACATCAACTAGAGGACTGGAGTGAGGAGTGTGACCGGGGTAGTGTTGAGAAAATATGATATCAGTCAACAGTGCTAATCATAAAAACACAAAAAATTTGTCTAAAAATTCACGGACAGTGAGATACATAAACACACTAATGCATAGACATATATACAAACATACACACAAGATAGATACACATGTCTAGAAAATTTTTTTAAATAAATGTTTATTTTTATAGAATTATTGCAATTAATATTAAAATACCAAAATGTGTTTTTTTCTTAATTTCATGCACAGAGATTTTTAAAAATGATATATTTTTGTTAGAGTAATGGAATCATATTAGCATCTAAGTTATACCAATAGTATATTTTGTTAAAGATTGTAATGAGCCTGACAAACATTGATGACCTAGAGTCATCACAGGTATATATATGTATATATATTGTGCATTTGAGCAACAATCCCTCTTTTATACAAGTTTCATTACATGAAACAATGTAATATAAAAGAGAGAAATAGAAATTAAGATAAAGTTATAGATGTGTATGTATGTATTGAGAATTGTATACATAAAATTATGAATTTATTTGGATTTCTCTCACATTTTTAAGTCTCATTTTATATTTAACAACACACTTTCTATCTTCAACAGATGACTCAAGATTTAACTTTGTCTATTCAAAAATTTACTTAGCATTTTCTGACTTTCCCACCCACACTTTCTTCTCATCTCATTTCTCATTACCTCAAACCCCAAACAATTTTTTATTCACCTCTCAAGATAAGGGCCCCTCATCTGAGCATGGTTTTCCAGAGAAACCAATCCATCTCTACAAAAGGGAAATTTTAATCGAATTCTCCCTCTGTATACATAATTGCTCTATTAAGCAATTTACCTCACCCTGTAATTAGATTGTTATATGAAGAAGAGGAAATTTGCAATCTAGACTTATCAGTGATCTTTAATAGTTTATTGAAGTGCTCTGAGATATTGGATGGCTGATCAACTCTGTTTCTCATGCCCACTTCTGTAGATGGTCATCTGTTGAAAGAAGTTTTAATGAATTTATGGTAATTTGAAAGTAGCAAGTTTCCAGCCATTGTTACCAGTGCATAATTTGAATTCTAAGAAGGTTGATTGAAAACTCTGCACCTTCAATTTGATAGAGTTGAACATGTGGGAATTAATAATTGATTATTCTTGAGGAACTATTTCTGATTTTGTGTTGGATGGTTTTAATGTCAAGGAAAATATAAAACGGAAAATATTATAATAAATTGTAAGAATAATAAGAAATATTAAAACAGCAACAAAAACAATAATAACTAGTCATGACTGTGAAAATTTCATGGTTCTATTTGAATTTTCCTGTTGAATACTTATTCTTTTTTCAATGATTGCAAAAGCTCCTTCTAAGTTTCACAACTTTAAAATACTCGTAGAAATTTCCCGATAACATCATTAAATATTTGAGCTTAGCAATGTTTTTGTTTTCTATGGTTTGCACATTATTTAAAGCCAGAAAATATTGTTTTAGGTTTTTAAAAAAATTTTTTTTAGGTAATAATGATTTAGTGATACAAGTCTTACTAATTAACTCATAGATTAGAGGGAGAAGAAGAGGATTCATGCCTTCCCCAAGAGAATAAGTACATAAGTGAATATAACAAACCCAACTGGAATTAGAACTTGGCTCTCCGATTAACAATTCCAAGTCATTATCCATTACACCACCTGCACATCCAAGCTTACAGCACCTGGTATTCCTAAGCAGTCATGTAGGCACTAACCGGGCTCAGTGTTGCTTAACTTTGGTGTTTCAACAGATGTATTGACCCAAAATGTTGTGATGAGAATATAAAAGACAGATTAGAACAGTAACAATGATGATCATGATGATGATAATAATAATAATAATGAAAAATATATTGACCTACAATGTTGTGATGAATAATAATAATAATAATAATAATGATGAAAAATATATTGACCTACAATTTTGTGATGAACAGCAACAACAACAATAAAGGGATTAAAATCATGCTAATAATGATGATGATGATGAAGGATGTTGAGATGAAAAGTAATAATGAGAAGAAATTTTAAATAATAATGATAGTTACGAATCTGTTGATGTTGAATTTTGTCATGAAAAACCAACAAGATGAAATAAAACTATTGATTCAGTATCTGTCTATATTTCTGAGATGAGGTATTATGTACCTTATTTACATTATTCGGACTATTGTCCTCATCTTTTCACCATATTTATTACAGTGAGCAAAATAAAGGGTTAAGTTGGAAACATTGTAATAAATATGGTGACAAAGATGAGGACAATAGTCCGAATAATGTAAAACTAATGATAACATAAAAGTAATAAAAACTGTACTGAGAGTTGAGATAAAAAGCAAAAATAAGATTGAATGAAACAAGTGTTTTCTGTCATTCCTACTGTTTCAGAAATTTGGTTAAAATATTAACATCTTTTAAAACCTCTATACAACACTTTAATTAATATATTAATAAACAAATCTTAAAAGACTGCCTAAACTTTAAGTACTAATCTGTATTTCAAAAGATTATAAAAGACAATTTAAGCTGCATGAATAAAAACATGTATTTAATGTTCTTTTAAGATGTAAAATGATCTTCAAGGCAGGTGACGTGAGAATGAGTCTGTTGACCCCTCTGTCAACCTGGAGTGTTGATTGGTTGTTAAGATCTTGACTATTACTTAGCTTCTCTCTCTCTCAGACTTTCAGGGGATTTTCCCAGGTTTAAAAAAATACATATATATATCAGTACTGACAGACTAGCTACAGGCAGATATCACTAGCCAGCCATTTTGTGTTAGAAGTGGGGCAGGTTTTCTCTAATGGGAAACAATTATTTGACAATAAGGAGAGGAATATTGGATTCTTGAGATGATCAATAATGTCTGGACGAAATTGTAGATGTCCACCATTACTACTCAATGCTTTTCATTTGAATAATTCATGATACACAAATGGAAAAAGGGGTTTTGGTTTTGATCATCACTGAAGAAATCATTTTGATCAGAATGAAACTTGAGTAGATCTGGCTCCCATTATGACTAATCTCTTGGTTAGGCAGTTTAAACTCTTGACCTCTTCAACATTTTTGCTTGCTATGGTAATTCTTGATTTCCTTATCATACTTTAGTAGCCATATTGAAGCTTCCATCGGTTAAGATTAGAAATTATTAGGTTGGTGCATAAAATAATGACGTAATAATGTCGTTTTTTGACATATTTTTTAACGTCAAAAAACGACATTATTACGTCATTATTTTTGCACCAACCTAATAAATATATTTCTTTTTTTTTTATTTAATAGAAAGCAGTTACAGATTACCATATACATGGACATAGACATATTCACTGATATCTATGTAGGTATTCTGGCAATTGTTGCAACTTGAGGAAGATCTAAAAGGATGCTAATTTTCAAAAATTATTCCTCAGAAAATGTTTCCCTATTTTTTACTAGTGGACCAGTCATTTCAAGCAGTACCATTAATTTAATAATTCCAGTTTTCATCAAAATCAGTAAAAATAAAAAATATGTCCTGATATTAGCATTCGTATGCTTTATTTTTAATCTTAAAAAAAAACTGCTATACCAATGGAATTGTAACTTTTGGAGAGTTACCTAAAATTATATTGTCACTATTTTGGAGTGATCTTTCTTATTCTGATATGTTTGAAAGTGAAACATTTTTCTCAAGCAGTATACATGCATCGGCATCTTGTAATGAAGTTACAGCAATTCATTATTAGTGTGCCTCAGGTAAAGCTTAACAAGGCTAGTTGACTGTTACTACTGATTAGTGAGTTCAAATCCAACTTGTTGCTCCATACAAAATTCAGCATTAAATAATTCAAGAGGGATAGACCTGTTATAAAATCAACCACCCTAAACTATCACTAGCCATTACTACTGTAGTGAGTTTGAGTGTCACTGTGTACCCTATACTTGGGAACTTGTTATACTAACATAAGCTTAGTAAATATACACTGATAGAGATAGATAAGAAAAACAGTAACTCTCTTTATACAAGGCATATTAATTATATAGGTGTACATATATATACACTACAGTTCAAAAGTTTGTTAATTTTTTAAATTTGCCCAAAAAGTAGTTGTTTTGTACTTTAAATAAGAGAAAATTATTATGCATAGTGAAATAAGTGAGATGTGAGAAATTTTATTACAGCCAAAATAAAAACCGCAATTTACGATTGAAATTTTCACTTATCAAAATACCTACCTTTAGCCTTGATTACTGCGGCACAAATTTTTGACATTGATTGTAAAAATTTCTCAAAGTATAAGTTTGATAATTAATTCCATCCTTTTTTTCAGTGACTCTAAGAGCTCTTTTTCATTTTTGGAATGGAAAGGTTTAACTCTTCTGTCAAGTTCATCCCATGCTAATTCTGGGAGGTGACTTCAAACTTTTTGAACTATAGTTTATATATATTTCTTATTACTGTAAATATTATTTTTAGTGGGTACATGTGTTTGAGTTGATGTCCCTCTTTATTTATTTTTTTTCTCAAACATTGAAATTAATATCAACCAGCCTAGATCGAGAAGTCCTACTGATGACAAAATGTACCTCCTGACAGAAATCAAACCTGTGTTTCCTTTTTTCATCAAGGAAACCACTCCTATAGCTGAAAGCATGTGATTACCAATTTAGCCACTGGTGGTCATCATAAAAAAACAAATTTCAATTACTTATTCAAGGAATCCAAATTGATAAAGGCATGTTTTCAGGAAAATAGGTTTCTCGCATCCACTGTTATTGATTTTTCTAATATTGATGGGGGTTCCCTTCCTGACCTTTTATGTTTGAAGTAGTGTGCATCATCAGCATTTTAATCATGTTACTATTTTCTTATTGAGTTAAGTGTACTATCCATTTTAGTTGTTGCTGCTGTTGAAAGTTCCCAAATGATGTGGTTTCTTTTATTTGCTATAGTTCTTTGTTCTTGATTCTGTAGCACCAGTCCATGAGGTTCAAAGATGTATGATCTCCTCAAAAACCTACAGTGTTTATTTGCTCAGAGACATTTTTAGCTAATGATCTGAGAAAGAGATGCTAATCAGTTGACAGTTTAGATATTTCTGAATGGGTTTAGCACCATGCATGGCATTCATATGAAAGTCTCAATCTGATGAGGCTATTTAAGAATGGGACTTGAGTTCTTATGTTAATGGTTTGGTTTTGTAGTATCGTGCAATGTTGAACAAAACTACCCTGGATAAAATTCAATACTAAATTTGATATAACTGATCAGGACACCAAGGTATTAGAAATGTTTCTATATATTTATCTAAATGGCACAGCCACTCATATCTGAGGATGCTTGTCTAACAACGCGGCTAGCTAATCCCCATTGCAGATTCCTGCTCAGGCACATTTGTGTTTGTTCAAAACCTACAGAGCTCACCTGTAGTTTATACTGCTACTATGCTGAGTGGATCTTAGTTACAGTTTCTGGGAGAGTGCTCGTTATCTAGTGTGATCAACAGTTTGAACAAGGACAACACACTCAAACCCTCAGTCACAATGACTTGTGACTTTGTGCTAGCATAACTGTCAACAGCTCCCAAGGGTATTGCCTACCCAATTTCACTCACAAGGCTTGGGTCAACCTGTGGTTTAGTTTTCAGGCATTTTCCAAAAGAGACGCATGCTGGGATCGACTCCTTCAAATCGATAACATCAAGAAATCACTGACAAATCAACCATGGTAAGATTCAAACCCGGATCTCATTGTCAGAAACTAAACATTCTAACCACTCTTCTATGTGCCTATATGTCCTGAATGAAATTGTCTAGGATTTATATGCAGACAACTTCATGTCATTACCTATATATTTTTTTTCAGTTAGTTTGAATTTAGCACTGATCACATTTGATTAGTTAATCACAGTAAAACCCACAAGCCTTGTTTTAATTCTTCTTTTTGAAAAAGAGGATGTATTCTGCTTTTGAAATTAAATTAATTGTTCACTCGCCAGTAATTTATCATTGCCTGAGGAGACACATTTGTAGTGTTGAAACACAATTGCTACTGTGTAGTGACTTTTAACATACTTTTGTTTTAATCTCCTATAATAAATAATATATATATATATATATATATATATATATATATATATATATATATATATATATAATATATATAATAACTATAAATGTTATCTGTTTAAAAACCAGATGTAAACCCACTAAAAGACCATAAATCTGTCAGTTAAATGTTATATGTAATACACAGATTATGCAGAGTATTTCATGAATTTAACAAACCTATCTGGAATTCAAACTCATCTCTCAGCTATTATCCGTTATTACCCAGTTCAAAAACAATGAATTTAATATCTAACAGCCTAGACTGTCAAAAGTCTTATTAAAGAGAACATACCTCTCACTAGGAATAAAACCACCATCCCCTTTTTTCCTGCGAAGTTACTGTAGCAAAATATGCTGTTATCATTTCAATCTAGAACAGCACACACACACACACACACACACATATATATTAGGTTGGTACAAAAATAATCACGCAGTAATGTCGTTTTTTGACGTATTCTTTAACGGCAAAAAACGACATTATTTTTGCGCCAACCTAATATATATATATATATATATATATATATATATTATGAAATTAGCCATTTCTATAAAGGAAAGAGTCAGCATTCATTGAGTAAATAGTTAGCATTAGTGTTAAAATTTATAAAAATCATTTTTCTTAAAACAGCTATCCAGGAAAATATTTTTAACAAGTCCAGTAACTGTTATTGCTCTTTCTAGTATTGATGGAATTTTCCTTCCAATTTGGTTTTGAGATTGCATTGAAACTTGAAATTGACTGTCACCATGCATTATTGATTTCTGTTTCCAAAGTGTTTATATCTATAAAAGTTCAATCTCAAATACTGAGAACTTTTCCCCACTGTAAATATAGCAAATTTTAAACAATACACACACACATATATATATGATATATACATTTTTATATATTGAGAACAATTTTACAAAAATTAATGACAAAGTGTGAAACATTTCAGCTTTTAGAATTTAATTGTGCTAAAGTGATTATGTAACTACACATGGTCACAAATGGGGGTGTGCTGAGAATTTTAATTTAAAATCACATTTTTTTAATATATGTTTTGTGCATATAGTCTGTCCAATTTCATTTAGTTACTTTTTCTTTTTGTTTGTTTTTATCACTTTTGTTATTAAATATCCAACATTGTATTAATAGAAGATCTGCTAAGAAAGGTGAAAAGTTTTAAGAACCTGGATGTAACTTTAATGTGGATGATCTAGTAATATATATATATATATATATATATATATATATATATATATATATATATATTGATTGTTTTAAAAATGATGGAGTACATTCTTTTTCTTTAAAAGGAAGATTTTTCATCCAACACTTATTCAGAAAGATTTTTTGAAAGAAAAAAGCAAAGATACAAAAATAATAAAAAAAATAATTATAAACGGCAAAACTGAAAAAGTGTTTGGTGGGTAAATAAGGAACCACAACTAAAATAAATTTGTTACTAAAACAATAAATTGATGTAAATAAGCACTTAATAAGTATAAAACAAAAAATTTTGTACCCACGACCGACATATGAGACAGAGAATGAAGAAAATTCTTCTACCAGAACAAAGTCGGTCGATGAAGCTTGATATGAATAGCTCCTATAAAATATAAAAAGGTTTTTGTTCAATATATATATATATATATATATATATATATATATATATATATAATCAGACAGTAAGGAAGTCAAGCTAATTAATATTTAAAAAAAGAGTAAGATTTATTTAAAAGAAAATCCCCTGGTAAAGAAATTAAATTTAAGCAGTTATATGTAACAAGATATATATTTGGGTTATTAAATGGAATGTCTTGTTGTTATGTCTAAATTAAACTTTTATTCTGACCAAGAAAGAACAAGCAGGCTTTAAATGAAGGTTTCTGCTCAGCAGAAAAGCATTACAGAAGTTTTAGTTATAGAAAGAAATATGACAACATCCCTAATTCTGTTTTTTCTTCCCTAGCCTTGACTCTAATATGTTTCAAATAACTGTGACATATGGAAACATACCTCACATACAGTAAAACACATTTAAGTATGTGTGTGTTGACTTAACAGATCATAGATTTTAAGTATATATATATATATATATATATATATATATATATATATATATATACGCACACACACACACACTCATACAATAGTTCAAAAGTTTGAAGCCATCCTCAGAATTAGCATGGGACAAACTTGACAGAAGGGTAAAACCTTTCCATCCAAAAAAAAAAAAAAAAATAGCTCTTAGAATGATTGAATAACGAATTGAATCAATTATCAAACTTATACTTTGAGAAACTTTTGCAATGAATGCCAACAATTTCTGCTGAGGTTAATCAAGTCTGAAGGAGGATATTTTGATGAGAGCAAAATTTAATCATAAAATGCTTTTTTTCTTTTTTTTTCTTTGTCATAAAAAATTTAAAATCAAAAACCATGTCTGAATTTTTTTTTTTTAACCATGTATCATAATTTTTTTCTATTTAAAGTACAAAACAACTACTTTTGGGGCCAATTTAAAAAATATATCAGGGGTGGCTTTTGAAGTGTAGTGTGTGTGTATATATATATATATATATATATATATATATATATATATATATATATATATATTGTCAAAGTTGTCAAAGCCAGTTGTGATCGTGGGGACAATCTCCCACTGTCTATAGATTGCTTCTGAGGCATGCATCTGAAACAGCCTCTGATCACCAAATTCAGCCCCAAAGATGGAAAACTGGCACCTCATAAGCAGCTGGTTTGAGTAGATAGAACTTGACAGGAAGGCAGTACTTCTAGGGGAAGGAAACCCTTGATTTTAAACCTCCACTGCCTTGTGGTCATATCCAAAGACAGAAAATGCTATGGAAGTAAATCCAGTTTGAAAACCCCAAGTGGAGCCCCAAAGACAGTTGGCTGTTAACACTGACAACCTTCTGACAACTCCTGCAGTCAAGCTGTCCCCCAATGTAATGTCCTATATTCTTTTGGATTTTATTGGTATTACTAAGAGGAGGGGCATGTAGTCTGGGCAGCACATGATCAATTTCAACTGAATAATGAGTTCAGTCCTCACTGGGTGCCCCATAATTTGGCTGAGGAGGGCCATGTAGTCTGGGCAGTACACAATCTCTGTATACCATCGTAAAAGCCTGCGTCATGGAGATTTCATTTCAGTCTCAACACCAAAGGACTGAATTTTGACCAAACATGGTGCTACTTTTGTCTCGCATGATAAACCAATACCTACTATAGTATACTATATCTTATGAATGTGCTCATGTGTAGTAAAGCATGAAACTATATTTGCAGAACTTAATAAGAGGAAGAATTACATTTCTAGCATCAACTTTAGTCAGGAAGTGTCAATCAAGAGGCAAACATGTGGAAAAATTAATTCTCTAAACACATTGCATCATCAAATTTTGTCCCTCACCCCAGAAATCTTTTCTTTTTTTCCCTCTCAGAACTACTCCTCCTGCACACAAAATAGCTTCCTGAACTCAATTTTAATGGAAGTCAGTTATTTTCAGAGTGTAAAAACCCATCCCACAGATGCCTGTAGAATAGAGGTTTTATCTAGTTGTGTACACAAGGAGTAATATTTGTGGTTTTCTTACTACCATTACTTTTCTAGCTACTTACATCATGATGACCCCCACCCTTACACATCCAGAGTAGTAAAACCACCCTCCTTCTTTTCACTCTACTTTAAATTTACTTATCAATAGCCATTTTTCACATTAAATAGAATTCTCATATCTGATCTGGTTGGGAACTTTGACATGGTTCATTGGTTAACAAGCTTGTCTCACTAGATCAATAACAACTGAATAGTGAGTTCAATCCTCACTTGGTGCTCCTTGTACAACATCTAAGCTATTCTTAGCAAATTACCATATCTGGTCTGGTACTCTGGCTATATATCTCAAGATCCTCAACAAAATCCAGAGGTGTTAGTAGTTCTGACCCAGCATCTTGACTTGAAGCAGCTTATGGCCACATCACATTGAAACACCGATGACATAGCACTTGGGAGTTCCATCCCTGGACTGATTAGTACAGACTTAGATTCAGAGGAAATAGTGAAAGCAGTAACTGAGATGTACTATATAAGAACAAATCTATCATATTATTTATGCCTTTATCGATTCGTGCTTAGTGCACACAACAGAGATTGAACTTTTTTTAACTGGTATCCTTATTTTTGTTGTTTTTGTAACAGTATTTCAATCTTTGTTCCAATCTTCAAAGGCTTACAGCCACATCACATTGAAACACCAGTTCCTCTATGATTACCAAGGTTAAGCAATGTAAGTCTGGTCAGTACCTTGATAGGTGACTGCTTGGAAATACTAGGTGCTATAAACTTGAATGTGCAGGTGGTGTAATGGATAATGGCTCAGAATTATTAATCAGAGATCCGAGTTCCAATTCTCATTACACTTATGTTCAAAATACCCTTGAGAAAGGTATGAAACCAGCTATGGGTTAATTAATATGACGTGTATCACTAAATCATTCTTATCTTAAAACAAAATTCTTAAATTTTAAAAATATTTTCTGACTTGAATTCTTAAGGTAAATTTGAATAAACTCATGACGAGTTTTATGGCAATAAAATATCCATAGAAATTCCCTATTGTATCATTAAATGTTTGACCTTTGACTTTTACAAAATATTACAATAACTATCATAAATATGAATACTGGTCATTATTTAAAGAAGTAAGGGGGTACAAATGAAAAGAATTTTAAGAACTTTCCTTCCTTCTTTCTTTCTTTTTCTCAGTGAAACCAAATAACATTTCTATGTCTTTTCCATCTTTCCAGTAGCAAAATGGTATACTCCATTATTTATAAGGTATTGGCAGGAGATGTTAAACACTTCTATCTTTCCACCTTTTTTTCTTTCTTTCATTTTCTCACTGAAACCAAGTGGTGTTTTTGTTATGTCTTTACTGTCTTTCCACAGCAATTGAAATGGAATAGTCTGTTATTAATGCAGTATTGGTAGGGTGTAATGGTTGTACTAACTAAGGGAGGGACAAGTAGAATTATAATGAGATCATTTTTCTAAAATCTACTTTTCTTTGTGGTCTGTTCTAACAAAAACACAGGACAGTTAAGAAAAAATACAATATTGGATTCCCTTTATGTATGATAGAAAATCAATTCTGAAGATATTCTTTAATGCAGCAGATAAAGGACTTTTTGGGAGGACAAAAAGTTCTTTATTTGCTGCATTTATGGTTTACTCAGTTTTGTACACAAGGGAAAACGTAATGATGATGATGATGATAATGAAGATAATAATATTAATAATAGCATCAGCTATTGGGGCTTTAGGTACTATCCCTAAAGTTTTCTGTAAATGGCTTCATAAAATTAGTCCAAACATCTACTTCAGAGCTCTCCAAAAAGCCTGCATTCTTCAAACACTAAAGACCCTGCGATTGTAGGTAGGAACTTGATGTTTAGTTGAACAGAACCGGCTATTTTTCATCTTTGAAGCTGAGATGAATGGAAAATGATAATAATAATAATGATAATAATTGTTGTTGTTGTTGTGATGGTGGTGGTGGTGGTGGCTGCCGTCAAAGACCACAAAAACAGATGGTACTTTCTTATTGATAGTTCTGCAGACTGTAATGTAGCTTTGGTGATTTTCAAAAAAAAAAAAAACTATCAAAATTCAAGGATCTTAAAGTGGAAATCTCAGAAATGTGACACATGAAGACATCAATAATTCCTCTTGTTGTTGGGGCCCTGGGTTTGACTGGAAAATGTTCTGATAGACTCACTGAAGGGATCTCAGGCAGTTAATGCCTTAAAGTAATATAAAACATTGTTCTCACAAGCGCGGCTCAGACCCTATGAAGAGCTTTATCTAAGCAAAATGTGTGCAATTTTTGGTTGTTTTATTTTTCTTTACACAAATATGCAGTGGAAAATGTCATGATGCCATTTCTGATCTTAGCTCACTGGTTGAGACCTGAAAGAAAAACGAGTGCACAACAGAAATTAAAAGAAATACTAATAATTGTGATAATGAGCACATGAACTGTTCCAAGCAATGTGCCAAAGAAATTGTATCTTTTAAGCTGTAGATAAGAACTGAGATATGATAATCATCAATCGACCAAAACATCTTAGAATTATTGAAGAACATGAATGATAATTGCTATAATAAATACTGCTCACAGTCTTAGAAAAACTCTTTCAATCTAAACTTTCTTTTACTTTAAGTCTCAGCTGAAAGTAAAGGATTATATCAAACAGAAAATGAAAAGAGACAATAGACAACACAGAAAACATTTAAGTGAAGTATGCTTAACTAAAAAGAATATATATTTGCCTTAGGATATAATATTTATTTAATAATCAAAGTTTTACTTTAAATTACTTTACCAAAGACAAGATTTTACTCCTTTTTTAGAAACCAGATACCCACATAATGTCACACTGGAAAAACATGACAAATCTGAAGTTGATGTGGAAAAATCTAGTATGATAGAGCATTTCTGGGGGTTGAATGGCACACTTTATCCCACGGGATGAGGTCCATATAATTGACAGGAAGCATTGCTGGCGAATAAGGAAGTTGAAGGATGCTGCATATATCAGCTTATGTAAAAGTCAGGTTGATGTTACTATAGATTTAACACATTGTGGATTTTCCCCTGCCCTTGAGTATTTTTAGAAATCATCTGAGTCCTTGATGGCAACATTATTTTTTTGTTATTTTTAAAATGCCATCCCCTTTCAGGGTGTAAATGATTATGGCTCTCCACAAATTTGTTTTCTTTATTATTTGTAAGTTGCTGTGAATTCTTCAGAAAGAATGAATTGGTTTGATATTGTATTTTTCAAGGTTTGGAATTCTGAGTTGTCCTTCTCTTAGACTGGCTGACATCCAAGGATAGAGAGTCCAATCCACCCTACTATTTAAAACATAGCTGGGGAGAGTAGATATAGTAATTCTTTTCCCAAGAGCACCAGTGTGAAAGTGAATGCAACACACATTGCTGGAATTTGAAAGCTCAATGATGCCATTTCCCACAGTTATAACCATTGCACCAACCAAAGCCTTTTGCTAGAGTGTTTTGACTAAGGCCTTTAAGTCGGTGAAGGAATGGGCATGAGTAAGTATTTGCATAGCAAGATTAGTTTACATTATTTTCATGGGAGTGAAGGAATGATTTTCTTGGTGGGGTGGCTTCCCAGACCCCAGAGTATCCTTTGGCAATGGTTCTATAGTAGTGTAGTGAAATGAGTTGATCTGCTTGCTATATTAATGACCATTTATCCTGTAGAATACTCTTGGCAAGGGTTGAAGAATGGATTTTCTAAAACATATTAACAAAAACATTAAGTGTATGAAGAATTTCAATTATCCAAACAAGAGGCTAATCAAAACAAAAATTGAACATTGCTGCCATATCTGGGCTGCCCAATCCTTACTTCCCAGCTTCAAAAGCCTTGTTGGGGATAAATTATTTTCCATTCTAAAACCATCCTATAGATAAAACATTTTAAGCCTGTTGCAACTCTATTGCTGTTTCCATGTCAAATGTTCTGATGGGTTACATTCATCAGTTACAAAAGTTTTAATCCTAACAGCTAAAACCTGCCATGCCATGCACACTGGGATGAATCATTCCAATTCTCTTTGTATTACATTGGTATAGATTCTTCCTAAGAACCACTACTTTGTGGAACAAACTCCTGAGAGGATGCTTCCCAAATCATTACAATTTTAATCTCTTCAAGTATCTTTATCCACTATCATCTTTCCCACTTACCCTTATAATCTTCACTTCTTACCCCCTCCTATTACATCCATGCAACAACCTCATTCAATAACCCCCCTACTTCAAATGGCTCCTGGGCCTTTTATTGAGTGAACAATTAGTAAAAAAAAATATTGAGTCAGTTAATAACTTTTCAATGCAAAAGACAATACTTTAAGAATTGTTTCTTATGCAGAAGATCAAACACAGTGGATAAAGGCGTTAGTTAGATCCAGTGACGGGACCCAAAGTGTGTGAGTTCAATACCCAGTTAAGGCAGTGGAGAACTTGGAGAGGGGAATTAGCAGGAGATAACTGATAACTGACATCCATTAACATGGCATGTGGAACTAGAACAGTCTACCCCAGTGAGCAAAATAAAGGATTCAGTTCGACATTCCAACCACCTGAAAAAGGCCGGAGTGTACAACGGCTCAAACATAATTAATATGGCGACAAAGATGAGGACAATAGTCTGAATAATGTAAATAGTGTACATAATACCTCATCTCAGAAATATAGACAGATACTGAAGATGAAACATATTCTCTTTGTTCATATTCTATCCTACTATTCCTGTGATGTGGCAGTTATACATGATGTAAGAAGTTTTAGGGAGTTATACCTTTATAAAAGGTCTTGGCCTTAACAATACTTAGCAATGAAGATTTGAAAATATTATGTAAGGATGTTTTTCTTATATTTTATACACAGTGTTTACTGGAATTAGATTGTGGATATGTTTGTGTATAAATTTGAAAGCCTGACCATCATGATGATTAAGCTGAAAAGATGTAGAAAACTTTAGATTGTTATTGCAACATAATTGGTTTGGAAAACTGAAATGTTTATGAGATAAATCATGGTAGTTAATCTGTGAACTTCTGGTCATTAAATGAATACTAAAAATAACAGAAGGAAACCTTGTCTGTATAGATTATAAGATTATTATTTTTTATTTGAATTAATAGAAAAAAAGAATAGTTTGTTTTTGCTTTGCACTTTCAGAAGACCAAACCAATGTTGCATTATTCTCATGAATAAAAAATCCAAGATGGCTACTAAATGTAGCTTCCATCTTGTCATGAATGTTTTATTCAATCTTGTTCTGTTTCTCTTGTTATAGGTGTGGTTTGAGGCAGCAGATGTAGATAGTTTCCTTCAACTTGTATTGCTCATCTGATTCTAGGCTTTAATAATATTACTTATTTTTTGTTTTTTACTTTTTCTTCTGCATCTGCATAAACACCCATGGAATATTCCTTCCAAATGTATGGTTTACCCCCACCAACAGCCTTCTTCCAAATTGCTTTTCAAAATCTAAAATGAAAGGAAAGAAATAAACAGTAACAGCTGAGTGTGCATTATCAGCTCTTATTGTCTGCCACTGAAGTTAGTTCTTGTTGATTGTGTCTGCAAAATCTTTTTGCTACAAATTTATTTCTGATTATTTTTCTTTTCAAGGAATGAATTTGATTAAAATTTTTCCAAATAAAACTTGAAAATAGTTATTTGATTTTAGAGTTCTTACCTCACACCAATTACATTTTGCTTTCCTTTTTTTATTTATCTCTTTGTCTTTTTTAATGTCAGGACTTTAGCATTTATTTTCTTAATGTTTCACTAAAGTTTTCATTTTAAAAGTACATCAGTCAAATGGGTCAATAGGGCACTATCAATGACTTGGAAATTGTGCTGACTGTTGATCATAATTCTCAAAAACTTCACAGTTGATTTTTATTTACAGTATGAGAAAATGATACAGACATTTTTTATATATAAAAAAACAATTTTAGGAAAATTTTTTTCGTGTGACACATTTTGTCCTTTAGGACTTCATCAGACTGAAGTGATATTTATGTTTATAATTTAACATGTTTAACTGAAGTTCTCATTTATCAAACATTTAAATGAAATGACTTCTTCGGTTACCTTTAGTGATTCACCAAGAAGTAGTGTGTAAGTAATGAAGTTATTTAACCATTATCACTCTGTATTTGACTTCATTTGCTGTACAAAAAGTTCATGCTGCCACTGAAGTTGACTCAGATCCATGAACAATAGTGTGTTTGAATTTCATAGCTGTGTTGTCATATCCTGCTATGGTAACAGAAAACAACTTTGAATGAAATTAACAATAAGGATATTTCAATTGAGGGGCCTTGAAAAAGAATGCAGTAGAAAGGGAAGTAATATTAATAATGCAGAGTGTTAAAGGTTAAATGACCTAGACTTTGATCAAAAACATGTTTGGTTGCTTACCCTTGGAGCACAATGAAGTATATAAAAGTAGCCTCATCCATTTTCTCAGTTCTGTTTTGTTTTGTTTTTTGTTTTATAATAAGGCAAAAAGAACCATGCTTCATTGAAATTGCCAATGGGCAGATATGTATCAAGCAAAAAAGTTGATATCCACTGTTTACTTCAATTTTCTGACACTCCAGAAACATTGCCTTTGAAATATTTGTACCTTATCTTAAAGATGATAAAGTGCATCCTTTTTCCAGATAAGAGATATCATAAAGGATTTTTTAATACCCATTTGGATATAACATTTCTTTGTTCTTCCAGTTTGACTTTAGAGAAATAGTTGTCTTTTTTTTTTTAATTGTTTCACTCCAAGCAAGGCAATAATACTACTAGAAAGCAGGAGGTTACAGCAAATAAAAGAGAATAAGAAGACTTTAGTGGGGACGACTGAGCAAAGGACAAAATGGAACCGAGTTCAATGTTACATTTAAATTTTTGGATATTTTTGAAGCAAGAAATTAGAAGAAAGTTCCACATTTGAGAAGTGCAAGAAAAGGAACTGTTAAAGAAGTGACTATTGCATCTAAGCTAGTTCAACAGTAAAACAGTGGGACCTAGTTGTCAATCTAGTAGCACTCTCAAAATTCATCTGTGTTTCATTTACTGTATCTTCCAAGCTTTGCTTTCAGAGACAAGATTTTGTACTATTATACATTGATTCTTTTACTCCACGTTCTTTATCTTTGTTTTCTTGATATATGGGCGATCATGACTCTCCACAACTTCCTATACTTTGTAGATCATAGGAATGTTTAGTTCCTTACTATTCTTTCATGTTTATGTTCTGCTATCCATTTACAAAAGTTAATTAGGTATGTTACTTGCAGTTTCCCTCTACTCTTCTTGCCTTCAATATATCCTGTGAATGTCAAATTCTTCAAACCTCCTTTCCTCATTATGTGTCCCATAAATTTCTTTTTGTTTCTAGATATGTGTTTTTTGTTTCCATTTTCTTTAGAACTTCCTTGCCGCTCACATGCTCTGTGCATGTTTTTATTTCTCAGCATCCTTTCATAGATCCATGTCTCTGTTGTCTCAAATCCTCTTTTCATCTGTGTGGAAATTGTCCAGCATTCTCTGCTGCATAGGAAGGTTGAAATTACATAGCTGTTCAGCACACTTTTCATTGTTTACCAAAATTTTGTTTCTGTTTCTTAATACTTTGTTTAGTTTTTGGAAGGTGTCTTTCACTAACCCCCCTGCCACCATTCCCCCCTTGCCTCCAGCCTCACATTTGATGCATTAAGTTTTGTAAATATCATTCCATATGAATTAATTGCATCTCACTTAAACAGTTCAGATTTTGAAGTCAGCTCTCTTATAAACCAAATCAGATTTTTTTTTTAATATTAAATAGAATCCAGGCATATGTAGCAGTTTATACACAACATCCTTCTTCTCCAATTTTTTTTTTTTCAGTGAAGAAATAAAAAAATATCTTAGAAGTCATCTTCTGCATATTATTTTCTTTTTTTTTCTTTTTAATTAGGAAGAGTTTTTTAAATTTCAACAGTATTTGTCTTGTTTTTTTATTTTGTGGTCTGTAAAAGATATGTTTTGATTTTCTAAATGATTTCTCTTCTTCCTTCCCTCTCCCACTTCCAACTTCCTTTCTTCTTCCTGCCTTTAAGAAACATTGCTTCATTTTTTGCCTCCTATTTATGTTAAAATTTCACTTCTTGTTACTTGTGGTTGTAGAAAGCTCTGGGTTACTTTCACTTTTCATATTACTTTCACTTTCACATGAAAAGTGCAAGTGATGAGATTCTCATGTCATTGAGTGAATGTTCTTTATTTTAGGAGGCAACAATCTATAATAAATTCTTTTTACATTTGGCCACATCATCTATTTAAACAGACAATTTTTTTTTAACTTTCTTTTAATTTTATTTTTCCTTTTTCCCCCAATCCTTTTATTACCTTTTCTTTATTATTTCTTTTCTCCTTTCTCATCTCTTTAGCAGGCTCTTTTCTCTTTCACTCCCTCTTTATATTCTTTTCCTTTTTTCTTTCTCAATTTCCTTCATTTTCATTTTCTCCCACCAATATTTTTCTTTTAGTTCCATCTATTTTCCTCCTTTTTTTTGTTTTCTTTTCTTTCCAGACTTTCTTCTCTTTAGATTTTCTTTCTTCTCTCTCATATTTCTCTTTTCCTTTTTTCTTTCACAATTTCCTTCACTTTTTCTTTTTCTTACCAATATTTTTTCTTTTTTTTCATCTATTTTCCTTCTTTTTCTTTGCTGTCTTCTTTTCTTTCCAGACCTTCTTCTCTTTAGCTTTTCTTTCTTTCTACTCATATTTTTTTCTTGCTGTCTTTTTTCTTCATTTTCAATGGCTTCTTTCTTGTTTATTCTTTCACATTCATCATCTTCCAATTTCTTCTTTTTCTTCTTCTGCTGCTTTTCAGTAATTATCTCTTTTTCAATTTTTACCTTTCTTTCCCTCTTTCTTCAGTTTGTTTTTCTTCATATTTCCTAAATGACCCTTAGACGTACTGATCTCAATCACCCAATTTTTACTTAAGTTCAAGAATCACAGATTTAAAAAAAAAGCACAGAGCAATCAAAAAACGATTTCATAAAGCCATTTATGAGGAAAAGTCTTTTGTATCCAAGATCTTCAGTGAAAATTCTTTTTCATTTTTATTTTGAAATAACATTTATTTTTATTAATTCACCAAGATTGCTTTCTCCCCTGCCATTTTACCAAACTTTATTGTTTCTTTTCTTTCTCTTCAAAGATTGGCTGTGACTCATAATTTGGCAAATGTAGTAAAAGAAAAAAGAAAATGAAAAAATAACAAAGCAAGTGAAAAATGGAAAATTGAATGTGGAATGAAAACAAAGTTGTGAACAAGTGGCTTTTTTCCACATTATATCTTGCTATCATCTTTTTTTCAAATAATATGAAAGTAAGAAATCCTTAATTTATTTTACAAGTGATAAATAGAGATTTACTTAAGTGTTATTTTATTTTCTCAGTCTATCTTAACTTCAGGTTTTCTTGCTAATATAATCAGGGAGACCCCATGCCTTGAACCCATACAAGGACTTAAACTCAGCTCAGACCTGAAATGTAATTTATCCCTTGCTAAAGATGCTGGAAAAGTGGTCAGTTCCCTGTCCCATTCCAGCAAGTAACTAACTCCTCCTGCTATCCTCCAGATTTACAAGAGCCAGGTCAGGCCAAAAATGGAGTACTGCAGGTCAGATATGGGCAGATTCTGCTCAGTCTTCACTCTCCACTCTCAGTAGATTCCAAAAGCATCTCCACGTCCTTGTGGGTGACAAATTATTTTCAACCCTACAATCCCTTTTTTACAGATGAGATGTTGTAAGCTTCTCACTGCTCTATTGTTATTTCCATGGAAAGTGTTCCTTAATTTCACCAATCCCTTCATGGCCATGCTATGCACATTTTGGCAAACCATGCTCATTTCTTTTGTATTTCTTTGGTGAGATGTAAGTTCTACATGAGCAGATTCTTATCATGAACCTCTGCCTTGTGGAACGATTCTCAATAGGATGGTTAGCCGATCCCTGCAGTCTTAACCTGTTCATGTCTAGAGTTAACCGCTATCTTCCCCATATATTTGCATAAAGCTGTGCCTCTTACTCTGTGACCCTCTACCTCGAGTGGCTCTCAGGCTTTGTAGATGGTGAACATCAGTGTCAAAGAAGGCAGAATTTAGATTCCAAATCATTCTCTTTTGCACTGCAGTGAAAGATCTTATATGCAGTAGAAAAAGTACTTAACTGATTTTGAGGTTAATTTCTATTACATATTTTTTTTCAACAAGCAACTTGTTGATAAGCAACTGTACTCAGATTTGACAAAACTTTAAGCAGCTCTACTACTGATGTAAAAAACCATGCACAGAGCATGTGAGTGACAAGGAAGTTCTAAAGAAAATAGAAACAAAAAAAAAACACTTATACGTAGAATCAAAAATAAATTTCTGGGACACATAATGAGGAAAGGAGGTTTGGAGAATTTGACACTCACAAAACATATTGAAGGCAAGATGAGTAGAGGGAAACTGCAAGTAACATACCTTATTAACTTTTGTAAATGGATAGCAGAACATGAACAGAAAAGGATAGTAAGGAGACAAACATTGTTAAGAGCTACAAAGTATAAGAAGTTGTGGAGAGTCATGATCGCCCATATATTAAGAAAACAAAGATAAAGAATGTGGAGTAAAAGAATTAATGTATAATAATACAAGGTTGTTTCTCTGAAAGCAAAGCTTGGAAGTTACAGTGAGTGAAATGCATATTAATTTAAGAGTGCTACTAAATTGGCAATTAGGTTTCACTGTTTTACTGTTGAACTAGCTAGATGCAGTAGTCACTTCTGCTTTAACAGTTCCTATTTTTTGCACTTCTCACCTGTGGAACTCCCTTCCAATTTCTTGCTTCCCTTGTAAAAATGTTACTAAAAACATTATTTGTATCATAAATTATCCTTATTCTTCTTGCAACATAGAAGTAATTATCATTCAATTATTGCTTAGTTTCATATTCAAGAAATAATTAGCATGAACAAGAAAATGCAAGAAAAGTTTTTGATATTTTTAAAGTACAACACAGTTGAAATGATTACTAAAATATTGCCTTCATTTTTGATAGTATGATAAATTACATGATTTTTTTCTATAATCTACTTATTTGTAATCAACTGTACTCAATTCTGGAAACTCCACTACTCAAACCAATGTGACTTAAAAAAGAGAAAAGAATAAAAGAAGTTCTTAAAATTAGACAAGAGTTATAGAATAAGTTGTTTCATACTATATTCAATAATTTTAGATCCCAATAAAAACCAAGTTCAGAAATATCAGTTATAAAAAGAAATGTTGGATATTTTAATGACTCTTCTCAAAGTTATAAGCAATACATTTGCAATTGTTAGCAATAGCAAATAGACAAAGACGTGATTTGATTGACCAGGCAATTTTGGATATCTTAATGTCACTTTGCACAGTTATAGACAGTATAGAAGAAATTTGATTGGCCAAACAATTTTGGATATGTTAATGACTCTTCTCAAAGTTATAGGCAATACATTAAGAGTTGTTAACAATACCAACTCTATATAAAAGTTGTTTCAGTGTTAAACACAGTCATTATATTTTACAAAACCATTGCCTGGTTGTGAAACAATTTACATATGGGCTTATTCACTGGTTATCTGCTGACACCTCAATTAATCAGTTTGTGTAAATTAATAGAAATTAAGCAAAAATATAAATTTCTCAGTGACTGATTATTATTAAATATTAAATCATCTGTTAGGAAATATTTTAAAAATTGAATTCTTCTCATTTGAAAGCTGGTTCCCCTTTCATTTTGTCTCCGATTGGTTTCTAGATGCTAGCATTGAAAAAAAAAATTACGGACAGTCAGCTTCAATTTCCTTGATGTTAGTTTAAATTTATTTGTCAAAACCAAATGAAAAGCAAACCTTTTCTGTTGGTGTTGTCCTTTTCAGATGCAAATTGCAACAATCAATTATCTGGATTCAATGTTTGTACTGCCTTTGTTTGAATACAGGGAAACAGATAAAGATCACAATGTATGACATAGGCTGACAAATTTGACAGCTGTCTGCTCCTGAGTTAGCGCTGAGTAGGTTTCAAAAGAATAGCAAATGCATTTTGCTGCAACTGCTCTTAAAAATGAATATCTGCAACATCAAATGCAGAAATTGCATTGAGAATAAAGAGAAAACAAAGAAATGCAAATAAATATGGGAAAAAAATGATGCCATTTTCCAAATTATAACATTGCATCATAATCTGAAAGTTTGCATCATAATCTTTAAAGTGAGTCTGCACCTTGCTGTCTGCAACATTTCATGCAGTTTATTTGTTTTTTTTTTAAGGAAATTTTTCTTCTTTCATTTTAGGCAAAACATTATCCTGTTGCATTAGTAATAATTATTATTAAAATAGAACATTGCTCATATAATAAAATTTTATGTATTAGATATGATACAATGATTGCAATAAACCTGAACTCTCTTTGATTGATAGGCATAATAAAAATGTGACTGAATTGACTGCAGTTGCCACCATAATAATTAAAATAAAAATGTAAAAAAATTCTCTGCATTTGAAGTAATTTAATAAAAAGGAAAGTACCTGATATTGTGTGATAGCAAGCTAGTTTGGCAGACAAGTGAGTTTGATCTACATGGTATGATGACCTTGTGTCAGACTATTCAAAATAAATGTATACTTAAGAAAAAAAGATTTTATTTAATCAAAAGCATCAACACAACTTTGTGGATGATGAATTATTTTCCATCCTACAACCTTTTTCCCCACAGGCATCTTGACTTCTGTCACTTTCTTACTGACATGGCATGGCTTCCCTCTAATTTTTCCGCAAATATTTTCATAGGAACTACTCTGACAAGCTTTTTTTCCCTGGCGCCACAACATGAATTTAAGTGGGCTACTAAATTGGCATCAAGCTCTCACCCATTATTTTTTTAAATAACTAAATGCAATTGCCACTTCTACTACAACAGTTTCTTTTCTCCCACTTCCAACCTGTGGAACTCTTTTCCATTTACTTGCTTCCCTGATAATTAAAATTTTCAAAAATTTAATTACATTCTGTCTTCTTGAATTTCCTTCATCTTTGGTCCTTTCCTCAATCCACCCTATTCTCAGTCTTCTCTTTCACTTTCTGTAATCTCCTGTATATATACTAGTGGTATTTCACCTTGCTTGGGATGAAATGATCCCATTGCATCAAATGAGTTACATTCCTTAGTCCCACCAGCCTTGATCTTTACAACTGAGATCCCCACCATGTCACATCCACAAAAGTGGATCATCTCCATCTCTATTCTCTTCATATTCCATTTGTAAGGAGTAAATTCCACTAAGACAGCTTTTTCCCAAGAACTACTGCTTTTTGGTAGATTCAAGGGTGCTTTTTTTTAATTTTTATTTTTAACTGAATGTGTATGTATCTAGAGTGATGAGAATTCTTTTTTTTCCAAACATGATCAGCACATTGTGACTGTGTTCATGGTTGATGTTATTGAGTGTCGGCTTTTTCTTAACATTCAGTTAAAAATAAAAATAAAAAAAACATCCTTTTAATGTCTGAAAGAACAGCAAAAAGTGCTCAGATATACAGAGAATTTTTATTACTTTATGCCCAGAAAAAAAATCACTTATATGAATACAAGTTAAATAAAAAGCTTAAACGCAGTACCTTGTCTGTTGTCTTAAACATAAATATATAATCAGCATATTTGATTAATAATTCTTCTTTTGAAAAATTCTCATTAAAAAGAGTAGATATTGTATGCCGATTAAATTTGTTGATCTTTTTTCTAGTCTGTGAATAGCTGTTTGCAAATGTGATTTTTTTAAAATCTGTCTCTCTTTCTCTCCATATATATATATATATATATATATATATATATATATATATATATATATGGTGGAAAAGAGTGATACAGGTACATAAGTACACAGATGCCTAAATATATTTATATATTTTGTTCTAACATATAAATAAAAAACAGAAATAATGTCATCCATTGTGCAGAGTCCTTGTTGATGTAGTTAGCCTACTGACAGGTTATGTCTTCATCCGATGTCAAGAATTCCAACCACTTTGTGGAAGTAATTAAACAGTCCCCTATTCAGTCGACCCTTTGAGGAGTGTTGATATTTTGAACTTCTACATCAAAATTAGTAATCTGAATGAAGGCAGTTATTGCCCTTTGCAGAATACTCACCAGAGACATACATTTATTTTTTTTGTTGTTGTTTTTTCTATGAACACATATAAAGAGTTAATTACAGATTATATACTTGTGATCAGGACAGCAATCTTGAAATAAATTTAATAACTGAACCTATCTACCAAAAACAAATCCGTGCACGCACTGGTTTTTAAGTTGCTAGGAAAACTTGAATGGTCAGTAGACTCATTACTTTAATGAATTAATGAGATAATTGGCAAAACGAATATCGACTGGAGATGATTCAAGTTTTGAATAAATAAGTCAGAAGCAATGAAGAACAAATCTGTGAAATATAACAAGCTTGCATTGAGAAAGAAAAACTGTCCTACATACATACATACCTACATACATATATATATATATATATATATATATATATATATATATATAGATATATATATGGTGCGATGGATAAATTTTATATTTTTAATTTCAAGCATGTAAATTGTTTGTTTTCGATTTTGTTGACTGCACAGTAGAGTAGGGCCAGTTGGGTACCATCTGTGAGAAAGAAAGCACCATGATACATTTCACTCTACCAGAAATTTGGAAACTGCATGCTGTACTACTTGGCATTCATGCCGGAAGCTCCAATACAAACATTTCACAGTATTTTGGTGACAAAGGATTCAGAAAGAGTTGGATGAGTCTAATGATGATTACAAAGGTGTTTGGAATGATCACTAATGATGGTGACATTATGCCTCTCTTCATCTTCCTACAGGGCTTCAAACTCAACATGGCCTATATCAAGTGCCTTTAGGAGGTAATGCTGCCCTGGGTCAAGAGGGTGGCTGCTGGAAGAACCTCTGTCTGGCAACAGGATTCTGCACCATGCCACGCAAGCAGGAAAACCCAATCATAGCTTCAAAAAATTTTTGCAACAACAACCCTTACATCTGGCCACCTAACTTCCAAGACTGCAAGCCCCTTGATTATTATGTGTGGGGTGCAGTTGAGTGAGAGACCAACAAAACTCTTTGTAACACCAAAGATGAACTGAAGGCAAGGATTATGGCAGCATTCACCAACAAAGAGAGCATCCAGAAGAGTTACAGGAGATTTCGAAGTCGTCTAGAGGCTGTGGTTGAAGCCAATGTCAATTTTATTGAATGAAGTTACTCTTTAGTATTTAAAGATATTTTTGTGTAATTTTAGTAAATTTGGTTCTAGACGCTCATTAGCTGAGCAATGGCTGGGTCAGGTGCATAAATGCATGGCATGCTCATTCAAGAGCAGTTTGTTTTTGCTTCTGACAGGAAGTGGTATATTGGAGATTGAGACGTGGAGAGAAGTTTAGATTTGTTTTGCCTAGTGAACCTATTGGACTCGTACTAACTTTTTCCCCTTTCTTTTCCTGTGTGTGCATCCAACCAATTTTTACACAGCATTCATGCCAGAAGCTCTAATATGAACATTTCACAGTTGTTTTGGTGACAATCTAAGGACAGTGCAGAGGATTCAGAAAGGGTTGGATGAGTCTAATGATGATGATTACAAAGGTGTTTGGAGTGATCACTAGTGATGGCAATGTTATACTTTCATTCATCTTCCTGCAGGGCCTTAATTTGAACTACATAATTGTTGGTAACAGTAAAATGATGAGACTTAGTAGACAAAGTATGCTTAAATTCATGCAGGAGATACCAAGGACGAGAGCTGATTAGAACAACTATCATAAAAATATTTATAGAAAAGAGAGAGGGAAGCCACATTATGGTGGTGGGAAGGTGATTGAAGTCGAGATGCCAGGTGAGGACCAATCATATTGCTGGCCCTTCTTTGGATTTTGTAAAGAATCTTGAGAAATGTAGCCAGAGCACTAGACCAGATATGATGGCAGTATTCACTGCACTGATGAATAGTTTTATAAATGTGTAAAATGAATTTTGACAACAAAAATTGTCTGGCACTAGACAATAATCCAACTGTGTTAGCAGCAGAGCTAGCAATTGATTCAATATAATCACTTCACTTCATGTCAATAGAAAATGTGAGACCAGGAAGGTGCAGTGAGTTATTCTCTTGAAGGTTAGCATCAGTCATACTAATGCAGGACAAAAATGGTTCTCTATGATGACTAAAAGAGAGCAGTTTCATTTTCGATGTGTCATAATTTGCAAGCCATTTCTTGACCCATTTAACAACTGACTGGGGATCATTTTCGAGGGCAGATGCCAGTTTTACTTTATCAAACCTATTGCATTTACTATTAAGACAGGAGTAAATAGTTTTGTCATCAAGTTGGGATATTCCTATATTTTATGTTGTTGTCTTTGTTCATATTTTCAAAGCTTGTTACTTTTGAGTAAATACTGAAAAGTTGCAAAAAGTTACATATGAATATTGTTTGGTTGCTGACAGTTTTTAAAAAGTGAAAAGAAAAATAAGGAAAGGTTGTAACAGAGGATGGAAAAAATGCATTGGACTAATGGAACATGCCTTCAAAAAGTCAAGCAAAGTATTAAGAAATAGATACTTTTTATTAGAAACAAAGAATATGTAATATAAATCCTCTTATATGATTGTGAATGCCAGATAATCTCAAAGATGAAGGATTGATGTGAAGCAAGTGAAATATCATTCTACAGAAAGATAGTGAGAATACTATGGACTAAACAAGATAACAAAAGCCTTTGATTTCTTTTTTTCTTTAAAAAAAATAGCTGCCGTCAGTCAAAGAGGGTTCTCTCAATTGAAACCAATTTATTAATCTCCAAAATATCCTACCTACTCTCCTTCCATTAATCACACAATTCCAACATGGCTACCGACCAATCTGCCTCCAATACCAGCACCACAGACAAAGCTCTATTAGTACAATTTCAAAACTCTAAGACTCCTGGGTTTCAGCAACATAACTGTTACTATCATCACCTCTTTAGCTTCTACCATTACTTTAAGAAATATCTCACTTATCTCCCCTTTCTCTATGCCTGTCACTCTTTCACCATCAAAATGAACAACCACACTTACATCAATAAAACTACATTCTAAACTGGCTTTATGCTAGCTGGTATAGTTTGATGATTGAAACAACCTGAGTCTCTTGCAAATATCTATTTGAAATGTTACATAGAATCATTCAAGTACTACAGGGGAAGGCTGAAATTTGAAGGCACATTGGGATAACAAAAGATGCCTTCCAAAAGTCAAGCAAAGTATTAAGAAATAGAAACTTTTTATTAGAAACAAAGAAAAGATTACTGAAGTGTTATGTAATATCAGCCCTCCTATATGGCTGTGATTCTGGACAATCTCACAAATTTGAGTAAATGGATGGCAGAACAGGGTTTGAGAGAGATAACCAAAATCTACAAAGCACAGGAAATTGTAGAGAGCCATGATTGCCCATATCAAAAAGGGACAAGGCACATAGAAGAATAATAATCTAATAAAAAGTAATAAAAAACAAATGTCACTGGCTGCTGCCTTCTATTGCCAGAAGTAATTGTATTTGCATGACAAGTGATCAACTTTCCTATTTTATATGCATTAGCTTGGGGGAAAGATCAAAAACAAAGAACCTGAAACCCTTTTCAGTCATTATACGCTGAGCACGTCCCAGGATCATGGCCATGTATATCATTCCAACATCCGTTAGCTTCAGTTATTCATGATGTGACAGGTAAGGTTTCATAGAGGTTTTGGAATTGATTGGTTCTTCATGGATACAGATAAGCAAATAGTAACATTTATAGACTGATACAGACTTGTTGAGAAATATATTTTGGCAAAGTTATCTGCAGGAATACAAGTGCACAGTAACTTTTGGGTTATCATTCTTAGAGTTTGTCATTTCTTGGGAAAACAGATTGATTAGGAAAGACTTTTTTGTATGAAGTAATGCCTGTAAATGCTAAGAAATCTTTGGTGGAGTAGTATTCTCCAAAGTTCTGCAGAAATATGACATTCCATGTTAAGAGTTTTTTTTTTTTTTACCAAATTAGAAGTCAGTCTGCTTCCTAACATAATTCTGTACTTACCAACTTAACTTTGATTACTCTCTCTATTTCTCCTTATTATGTACTGTCTGTATCAGTCTCTATCTATATATGTATATGTGTACTCTTTATCACTCTCTCATGCCACACACACACACACACATATGTATATAAATGTTTTAAGAGTCTGAGAATGATTTGTGTTTATAAGGCACTATTTAACTTTGCTTGTTTGCCGATGCACTCCGTGGCCAAGACGGTTTAATGCATATCGGATCTACCTCTGCTTTCTCCTACTAAGGGGGACACAGGTTCAAATCATGCCAGAGAACACATATTTTTCTTTAATAAGATTTCTCATGTATTCAGGCTGGTAAATGAAAATAGATATATTGTTTAATAAAAAACTGAGTGTCTATTCAAATATGGGTATCCACTAAAAATAATATTTAATTCATAATATATATATATATATATGTATATATATAAGAGAGCCAGGATATTCAGAAATAAGGAAGGTAACCATTGACATCTGTAACTTTTTTATTCGAAACATCAGAATTTTATCAAAGGTGAAATTTTTGTTAGAAACAAAAGAAAGAGTTCTAAGCTGTATATAATATCAGTCTTCCTATATAGCAGTGAATGCTGGACAATTTCCTCACAGATGAAGAGGAGACTTCAGATAACACATGTGGTTCTACAGAGAAATACTGGCAGAACATACATGGGCAGAACATGTGAGCAATGAGGAAGTTTTAAAGAAAATGGGCATTAAAAGGACATTTATGCATTGATTCAGAAAGAAACAGTTGAAATTTACAGTACACATAATGAGGAAAGAAAGCCTGGAGAATCTGGCACTCACAGGACATTTTGAAAGCAGGAGGTGCCTTGTGAAGCAGTGAGTATTCAATCTAACAAGCTTTGTATAAATAGATTACAGAACATGAACGGGGGGGGGGAATCATAAGGAGTAAAACATTGCTAAGTGATGCCAGGAATAGGAAGTTGTGCAGGGCCATGATCAACCACGTCTTAAATGGCATATAGAAAAGGAAGGAAAAGAATTAAAAAAATTATAATTGCTTATGATAGCAATTTTTATCATTACTTAATAAAACTTAATTTATTTTTTAAACAGCCTTATATTTTTGAAGAGTAACATCTTTATGGAATGAACAATGTCTCCATCTGTTCTGTGTGTGTGTGTGTGTGTATGATGTTAAATTCATTATCTTTTCTTCTTGTCAATTTCTAAAACTCATCTCCTTTTCTGAATTGAAAATCTTGTTAAATTTTGTCTTTTCAAGCAAATTAAGGTTTTTTATGTTTTCTCATTCAAACTCGTTCATGATGTTTCTGATAAGATTCACTTCAAGTGCAGTGAAAGATAAACCAATTGGTTTGGATTTCTTCTGCTCTATTTGAAAATTCTTGATTTGCTAATTCCAAGTCAAAATTTCTCCAGCTTGGATTTTGTTCTGTAAAAAGATTTCTTTCTGTTTTCCTCCATGCTTCAAAGTTAAGAAATAATTTTGTGCTTAGAATAAACATTCAAAATAACTATTTCTCTGTATAAAAAAATTTCTTGATTGCATGAAAGATTTTTATTCAATTTGTAGCAGCAGTATAAGCTTGATATTTTATTTTTTATTAGATAAAGCATTGTCAGCCATTGTTATGAATTTTGACTTCATAGTTGTTTTCATTTCTTTGTTTCTTAGTAGGTCTTTATTCAAATTGTGCTTGAACTGCCAATCTATAATAATGTGTAGATTGTTTGCAGTGTGTCACTGATAAAGATTATGCCTTTCATCCACATCGATGTGCTAGAAGTTTAATGGAGGGTGGCGCACGATGAGAAATTGATGAGCTGAGTTTGAATCCCAGTCAAGTTTCTGGCTTTCATATACACACAAACATCCTTGGGAAAGGTATGAACCCATCTCTTCTCCCTCCAACTATGGGTTAAATAATAGGACAGAGTGGGCTCTTTATTCTTGGTTGGCAACCAGTTTAAAAGAAAGAGAGCTCTGAGTTCAAAACCAGTTGGGCATGAGGTTAGCAACTCCATCCCATGAAAACAGACTTGCTATGGGAACTACAGCAGGAATGCCTAGCCTGCTGGGAGTTATGATCCCATACTCCTCAGGGAGTCTATAGGACTTAAGTAGACTTAGTTTCATTGCCTATAATTTCATTAATTTATTGGCAAGAGTTAAACTACAGAACAATGGCTTAGTGTTGGTTAATGAATTTAGTGACATAATAATAAATTAATTTCACATTTTTATTCTATTTTCCATTTTTACTGTTTTCTTTGTTTTAGTTTCTTTCTTTTTCTTTCTTTCATTTTTTCTTTCTCCTCATCTTAAATCTTTTCAGTTTCCCTATTTTTTGGAACTTTATATGCTCCCCATCCCATAATTTCTATTTGAAATATTTTTTGCTTCTCTCAAAATACAACAAAATATCCTGAGCCTTAAGCAAACAAAATTAAATAAATTATTTTTTATAAAATGGAAGACATTTTTTGCTGTAGAACAGAAAAAAAAAACATTGACCCAGCTGCCTTATTGAAAGAAAAATCCAATTGAATATATGTAAAGTTATGTTTGCTATTAATATGGCGTTTGAAGATTCTAGAATCATAAAATCAACGTCAGTAGAAGAAGCAATAATTTAGAAATTGTCTTATTTAAAAATAATGTTACCTTTCCTGATTTTATCATTTTAATTGTTGTGCTTGTCCTTTTGAAATATGTGTTCAAAGGATCATTCATATGAAACCAAAGTATGGTGTAAAGCAATCATCTTTTTGTTTATTGGCAGTTTCAATTTATTTCAAGTAAATAAATCCTGATCAATATACTGAATGTAATTGATTAAAATTATGAAAAAGTGAAAACACATGTATGTTCTGTAAAGAAAAGCTTCCAGCAAGTTAAAAAAATGACATTACAAAAAAAGATGTTTCTTTCTAGGAGAAAAGTAATTTAAGAAAAATGTCTTTTTTCATTAATTCAGATGGTATGTCTACAAGAAGCATGTGACAAGAAATTACTCTCCATTTTAATTTCAAAATGGATGTACTCTAAATTACTTACATTCTTTTGAATCATCACAACTGACCAAAAAAAAAAAAAAAGAAGAAATTTGTTCTATTTTATAGCAGATACTGTAGGAAGCTGATGACTTAGCCTTCAACAGCCACCAACTTTTTCTAAAGAATTGATATTTTCTTTTTTCTGCTTACACTGAAATTATTAACTTTCTTGAGAAAAGTTTTTATGAGCAAATATAGTGTGTATACTATTTTTCTTTATGTTAATCTGAATATTGTCTAGTTTTTCAGATTTCTTAGACAAAGCACTTTCATTATTAATTTGGGTATCAGGAACTTCTAAATCGGAAACTAATTTTTAAAATTTTAGGAGTTTTTCTTCGTTGTAGGAAAATAAAAGACATGAGAGAAAAATAATAAATTGACCTTCTGGGTCAGAAAAAAGTCATAAAGAAAAATATGTATTAATAAGTTATTTAAAATAGGTAATATTTCTTGTAAAATAGAAAAAGAGTCTTCATGGAACAAGAGGATGCTTTCTTAACCACTACAATTTTAACCTCCTGAAGTCTACAGTCAACTATTATCTATCCTACATATCCTCATAATATGCACCTTCTGCATTCTCATTCCCCCTCCTTTACAATAACCTCCTTCAGTAAGCCTCTACCTTAAATTGCTCTTGTGCCTTTTTTGGGTGAGCAAAAATGAAAAATAAATAAATGAGTGTGTTGTCAAATAATAAATTGACCTGGGTCAGAGAAAAATCATAGTGAAAATATTTATTATTTTTATTTAGGTAATATTTCTGGTAAAATAGAAGAACAGTCTTTGTGGAACAGACTCCCAAGAGGATGCTTTCCTAACCACTACAATTTTAACCTCCTGAAATCTAGAGTCAACTGTTATCTATCCTACATATCCTCATAATATGCACCTTCTACATTCTCATTCTCCCTTCTTTACATTAAGCCTCTACCTTAAATTGCTTTTGTGCCTTTTTTGGGTGAACAAAAATAAAAAAATAAATGAATGATTCTGTTGCTAATATTTTTTGTTAAAATAGTAATTATTTATTACGGTATAACGTTTAATTTTCTAAGATATATTCAATAAATACAATCAGGGAAGGAGAGGGAAATGTTATCAACATAGAAAGTGCGACCAGCATACCAATGTCAAATTTCGGCAGAGATAATTGCATTCACTTTGGACCTTGGGAAAGGTATTGTTCCATTTCTACCCAGCCAAGAGTTTAAATAGTTAAATTAGATTTGAATTTTACTGGCTGGGGGTTCACAATGACTAATCTGGTAAGACATCATGGGATACCATTTCAGATCTTGTCAAAGACAACTTCTTTATTTTCTTATATATACTGTTAACAGTCAGGAAATGTAAAAAATGACTGGAGTGAATGTCTTGATAAAAATGCAACAATAATAAGATTAAAGATAAAATTATCATATTTGATCTTCTTCAATTTGCTGTGTTCGTTCTGGTTATGAGCAATCATCGCTCTTCACGACTTCATATCCTTTGTAGCTCTTAAGAATAATTGTTTTTTACTATCCTTTTTCTCTCTGTTGTGCTATCCATTTACACAAAGTTGTTTCCCCTTGCCCCTCTTGCCTTCAGTATGTCCTGTGAGTTTCAAACTTTCCAAGCCTTCTTTCCTCATTATGTATTCTATAAATTGTAAGTGACACTTTCTGATTTTAAATATTAGTGATTTTTTTTCCTTCCATTTTTCTCAAAAATTCTTTGTTTCTCACATGTTCCACTAAGGGAATTCTCAGCATCCTTCTGTTGTAGCTCGTTTCTATGACCTCAGATTTTTCTTTGCCTGTAAGGAAATTGTCTAACATTCACTGCCTAATAGGAGAGTTGATATCTTATAGCATTTCAATACTCTTTTTTTTTGTTTCCTAGTACTTTGTTTAGCTTTTGAAAAGGGTGTCTTTTTCTATTCCATTGTATCTTTAGATTTCATTTGCAGTTTCCATCCCCCTCTGTTAAAACACTTCCTAGATATTTCAAATGTACTTGCTTGATTTTGGTATCTTCAATTTGTAATTTGCATGTTGGACTGTTGCTTTTGCTGATAAACATACATTCTGTTTTCTTGTAATTAATGTTTAGTCCTTTCTTCCTGCTTTCCTTTACTACCTCTTGAAGGAGGTATTTTTTCCTCCATATTTAATAGCACCTTTTATTTCCATAAAGATGGTTAAAAAATATCTCTCAAGTCTTGTATGCAATGTTGAGGCATCTGGTAAGGTAATATTTACCTCAATAACTTAAATCATCAGTACTTGTATTTGATGCACTCCATAATAATTTCATATTAAATGTACATTGGGGGGATAAAAATAAAAATAAATTAATTTTCCATGATGCAAGTTATAAAGAAACTGGAAATATTTTTTGCTCACATGCATGATTTTATGACCACACCTCCTGAAAGGACATATTTTTTTGCTTTTTCACTTTCTGATGACATCATTCAGATGTGTTTTGGCAGCCTTAATCATGAAGTAAGTGAATTGGTTGTTCTAAGTCAGTGGAAGACTGACTTGAACTTGACTATTTTAAGCATTGGTATCCTTATTGAAAGGTAGGGTGATGTCTATCATTATTTTAAAGCATATTACCTCTGAACCAAAAAGGAAAACTAACATACACAAAAGACATTGAGAACTTTGTTTCACTATAGTCATCATAAAAAGAATAAATGTCTGCAGTAGAAATTCAAAGTTTTGTATGCTTTTAACTTTTTTTGTTTACATATTGAACACACTCCTTCACTTAAAATACACAAACATACAACCTGTTAACTTCCTTAAAACAAAAATGAATTATATGAATATAACATTTCACTTGCACCTGCACACACTTCAGTTTTATCTTAATACTTAATTTACAAAAATTCAAGAAAGTGGATTCTTTTTTTAGTAATGAAACTAAAAATATTTCATCCTAATTCAATCTTATCTTATGATTATTACTTAAAAAAAAATTCTTGTCTTATATGCTTTAAAATAATGATAGACATCACCCTACCCTTCAAATGATACAGCAGCAACATTTGAAGGCTGCTAAGTTATCCCTATTGAGCTGGGGGAGGAGAAGTACCAAGGAAGGAAGGAAGTATGAAGGGATCTGCAGTTGGGTGGGTGACTAAGCATGACTAAAAATGAAGCAGAAACTGATGAATACAGAAAGAAAAGCCCAATGCCTTTCATCAAATATTGTCTCTTTTCAAAATTCAATGGCTTTTCTTCAATTTACTTTTTAGTTGGAGTCATTCATTTTAGATCCCACCCTGTAAAAGAGAGACAAAAAAAAAAAGAAATTATCCTCTTTTTCTTTAGGATATTCTATGCGTTTTTGTAAAAAGGCATCTGTGCTTAAATATAGCTGTATATGCTTATGTACATATATACTGATTTAATGAATATACACACATGCATCCCACAAGTATACGCATATATATATATATATATATATATAATTAATGAACAATAAAATCGGATTTATTGTTCATTAATTATTTGCTCTGTAATAATAAATACATTGAGCTCTTTTTGTGGATCAGTTTTAATATTTTATATTACTAGGATCCACTTGTATTATATACCAACAGATTTCTTACCTTTACTATATATATATATATATATATATATATATATATATATATAAGGCATATTTAGGTAAAATGGACTCATCCAAACAAGTTTTGTTAAATTCAGTTAATTTTCATTTCATATTTCCATTTTTCTTATAAGATGCTGTACATCAGGATCAAAATTATGGATAAAATGGCCAAAGTTCATGTATTGTTCAACTACTTTTGGCAACCTCTGTTATTATCAAGAAAGGGATGTTGTCACTATGCCAAACAAAATTTTGTTGGCTACATTCTGGCCTTATTTTAGAGTGCTGGGATTTAAATAACTCTAAAATGATGTCAGTGTGTAAAATGGTTATAAAGAGCTAGACCACACCAGAAATAAAAATATTAAATCTTTATTTGCATTATTATTATTTACATATTAAATATTTCATACACTAATTATTGTCTCCTAATTTAAGGAAGTGGCCAACAATATCTTCTCTAATTGCATCACTACTACTGTCATAGGCTTTATACAGAGTGAATCACAATTTTATCACTATATAATGTTGATTTCCTGCAGAGGAGCATTTGGTTAGCAAGTTAGTTTAAAGACAGTAAAATTGACCTTGCTAACCGAACACTCCTCTGTGGCTGAAATGGTTAAGACACATCAGGCTATATGACGGTTCCGTATAGGATACAGGTTCAATTCCTGTCAGAGGACAAATAGTTTCTATGAAAATTTCTCAGACATTCAGGCCAGTAAATGTTTAATACTGTTTATTATAAAACAGAGCATTTACTTAAATATTTTTATCTATAAAAAGAATGTATAAACATAAAAATGTCTTAAAATAAATATATATATATATATGAGTTGGGATCAAATATGTTTTGGAATAAAACAGAAGGATAAGATAAAGAACAAATAGGAAACGTTTATCCTTCTAACATGTTTTCCTTTTATCATAACTTCATCATAGAATGTAATATGGAGAAAAATTCTCATATCTCATTCTCTGATGAAGCTTTAATAAAAGTGAAGTATGTTAGATTCCTAGATGTTTTCTATTTGTTCTTTATCTTATATTTATATATTACTTCAGTTATATTTTAAGCAGTGTGTATTATATCTATCAGCCTGCACGCTCAATAAAAATTAAATGAAGAAAATCTGCTCCATTTGATCCAACAAGATTTAACTAGCTCAACCACAGAGAACATCACAGCTTAGCAAGGTTTCTATTTACTCTTTTAAGGAATGCACATTTCCTTGTTAATTTATTCTTGAAAGCCCATATCTGTTGAGTTTTGTGTCCAAAATGTAAACAAAGCTATTTCTAGAGAATTAATGAATTTATTTTTAATCTGATGTTTTTATTACTTCAAATGATACTATAGTGGATACTCGTATTTGAAATAGAATCCCCATTTTTATTTTTATTTTAAACAGTGCACATCAAGTCTATTGGCCTGTGCATACAAGAAATTATATATCTATTAGGTTGGTGCAAAAATAATGTCGTTTTCTCACATAGTAACATATTTGAGAAAACGACATTATTTTTGCACCAACCTAATATATATATATATATATATATATATATATATATATATATGTGTGTGTGTGATAAGATTTATATGTGACTATTTCTGTTATTAGTGTTAGTATATGTTTCATTTCACATACAAATTTGCACACTTTCAACTATGCTCAAGTATGCTCTTGTTATGCCATCTGCTGTGGCTCAGACAAGTTGGAGCGAGAGATTGAAGACAAAGTGGGAGTTTGCCTTCATGTCAGTCTGATGGCCCAGAACTCCTTCCGCTAGCAATTATAAAACACTTAATATCAGTCAAGCCAAATTCGTATATGACTACCACTCAAGTCTTCCTTAGTTGACATTACTGAAGGTAAGTGGTGCCATCCCCATTACCTAACCTCTTCCTTAAAACCTGTCAATATAGCATAGGTGGCGCCACCAATATTACATCTTTCTCTTAGTTCTTCATCATTTTTTGATATGGCAGCAAAGCATAATGAATTTGTGACTGATCAATTAAAAATAACGTAGGATTTGTTTATAGTGGTAAAGGCTTGTGCAGAAACAGCCATACTTTTTGGAAGAATTATTAACAGAGAATCAGTGCACAGTGAGCTACAAAGTCTACAAACACCTAGACTAGATATTCAAGTCTGTCCTGCTATTTAGCACATAACTGGAGGGAGATATACAAACTTTACCCAGGAGGACTTGTATGTAAGGAACTTAACTTGAATTCAAATACATCTTATTTTTAATTTTTTACTTATATTAGGTTGGTGCAAAAATAATGACGTAATAATGTTGTTTTTTGACGTATTTTTTAATGTCAAAAAACAACATTATTACGTCATTATTTTTGCACCAACCTGATACTTTCTTTCATCATTTTTATTAGATGAAGCATTGTCACTTACAATTAATTTTCGACTAGTATGTATTTTCTCCTTCATTTTTTATTAGATGAAGCATTTTCAACCCTTATAATTATTTAATTTCATTTTCATTTCTTATTCACCAAAGCATTTTCAACTATTATTATTGACTAATATTTACTTTCAACTTTTTTTTAATCAAATGAAGCAATGTCAACCATTATTATTGATTCTTGACTAGTACATACTTCAATCTTAATTCTTTTAGCTGCTTCAGATCCTCAATCTGTGTCAATGAGAAAAATAAATGAATAAAGATAATATATGTGTTAAAACTTGTTTTTGAATTGTGAAATTTGGTCCTTAGGCTTGGCAATTCACTGCCTTGTTAGTAAATAAATTTAAGAGTTTGTACTTTTGTATGAAATATTGTCGTCTTTGGAAAAAAGAATGTCACAGCATAAATTGTCACCTTCCATAATTGTTTTAACTTTTATATTAATGTCTTATAGTGATAAAAATTACTTGACTTGAAAAACCTGTTTGAAAAGAAAGATTTTATAAATTTCAGACGAAAACCATACTGACTGCTCAGTCAATGAATGCCAAATGTTTCCTTGTAGGGAAACGGTTAATATTACCATTACCATAGTCATACTCAATTAACAAGACAACAGTCATCATATATATATATATATATATATATATATATATATAATTCAATTAAACTTTAATTTGACTATTGTCACTCTAGTTGTCTATGGAGCACTTTCTTGACAAAAATTCTGCTCACCTTGAAATAAATTAAATTCTAGTTATTTTTGATATGTGTTATTCATTTGTATTATATATATATACCGTCACAACTTGGTAAGAGGGGGGTCCATAATAACAACAACAACAACACAGTTTAGTCTGGTGACTTCCGTTTGCAGAAGCAATACTTTTGCATTTTATTCACACATAAACAATATGGACGACATCTGAACAATAGCTGAAACAATGCTTCCGTTTCCTTAGTTCCCAATTACAACATTATTTCTTCATTTCAATAGAAAATAAATAATTCATTATGTCCCTTCATTTCTATAACAAATTAACTGTTCATTTCTATAGTAAATAAATATTTTACTATATTCCTTCATCATCTATAGTAAATTTTGATAGGTGTTATTCATTTGTATTATATATATATATATATATATATATATATATATATATATATATATAATATTTTCTTATTACTCCAAATTTTTTTTTAAACAGTGAAAATTATATTTACCAGTTTGCACATTTGATAGACTTAATAAAGTAAATGAATTCTCTGGCCGGGTAGAAACCTTTGTTCCCCATTGTAGGAGAAACCCTCATATGATCCAGCATATCTCCTACAATGATGGACACAGATTCAAACCCTTCCAGAGTGCACATTTTCTTATTAGAATCTTGAATATGTTGGCTGGTAGTCTTAATTTACACTCTTTGGGGAAAAAAAGAAGCTAACAGGGTGTCTACTCCACTAAAATGACATTTTGAATAATCAGAAATAATGTTGAATTAGAAATTAAATCCCTTAAAAATTGCTGATATATATATATGTATGTATGTATGTGTATATATATATATATATATATATATATATGTGTGTGTGTGTGTGTCTGTGTGTGTGCAAAAATTCAGATAAAAATAAAAATATGTCTGTAAAATGACAATATGTATAAACAAATAAAAAAAAAAATTAAATCAATTAGCACTCTCTGTAGTTTGTCTTGATTTTCAGATAGTCTTAAGAATATTTTTGAGTGTTCTTAATTTTAAAAATTTAGAAAACCTAATTTTACTTCTGTTTGTTGCAAAATAAAATCCTTACATTTGACTTGATAAAGTCCAACAGAGAACAAAGTGTATTGATAAAGAATAGTTTTCCTTTTAACTTTATTCTTATATATTTATCACTTTAAACATTGTTTTTAGTGGATATGCATATTTGAGTAGCTGCTCTGTTTATTTTAAACAGTATATTTTTTTTGTCTACTGGTCTGAACATTTGAGAAATCTTATTAGAAAAAGTATTTCTTATTAAAGAAAAAAAGAGCTCACAGCTTTGTTCCCCTTTGCAAGAGAAAGCCATCATTACTCATTACATCCGAGTTGACTATGAAGGGCATTGTCAATCAAGTTGGATCTAACAACAGTTTATCCTGGAAGTGGGCATGCAGGTTCGAATCCTGTCAGAGGGTGCTTTTTTTTTTTTTTACATATATTTATTCAAAAATAAATATACTATTTCAAATAAACAGAGCATCTGCTCAATTTAATGTGATAAAAATGTGTCAGATTAATAAATAAAAAACCCATTTAGAAATTGCTTTTATCTCTCTTCTTTGGTAGTTGCCATGACCCATATAGATATCATGTACTCAGACTCATCACCAGAGGGAGGAAGTGGTAGTGGAAGAGGTTCAGTGAGAATTGATTGATCCAAGGATTCAGTTCACCAAAACCTCTTCAAACTGAACAGACACTCATTTTGCAAAATTATGAATCATTGATAACAGTATTCAACATGTCTATTCCTGTTGCTTCTTTGTGGTCCCTCCCTCACTCTCACTCTCTCTCTCTCTCTGTACCCCCTTTACTCTTCCATTACTCCTATTATGTAGCCCCTGTCCATTCTCGTACATCTCATTATCTGTCCTCTTACACATCACCTTGCCCTGCATCTGACTTTGAGCATCACCCTTCTCTCTTTCATAGCTACTAGGTTTGACCGGGGTTCAAAGTAAGGGCAATCCTAACATTGAAATGCACATATTCTCAGAGATTATACACATACACACTAAACATATGTACACATTTTACATGCACATTTGTATGAGAGTCATATATTTAAAATTTTAAAAGATTTAAAGAGGTTTTTCTTTTTCTTCAAGATGGAAAAAAACGATAGATATCTTTTATATGCAGGAAATAAGCCATATTTAGAACCACAGCACATGCATAATCTTTCTGAATCTATCTACAAAAATATATATATAAGTCATAAGAAATATATATATATATATATATATATATATATATATATATATATATATATATATATATATTTCTTATGAATTAAAGTTATTTATTGTGGGTACACATATTTGAGTTATTATCCTTCTTTTTTTTAAACAGTGAAATTAATAACAACCAGCTGAGATTAAGAAGTTCTACTAAAGAAAGATTCTGCCTTTGACAGGAATTGAACCTGTATCCCCATTTACATCAGGGAAACTGATTTTAAAGCTAAAACATGCCTTTACCAATTTGGGCATGGCGGTCACATTCATAGCTTTGAATAAGAATTAAGGAAAAATTAAAAAAATCAATTCAATTATATATATATATATATATATATATATATATATGATTAAATAAGGAGCAAGCAGTAAAATATTTATAAATTTAATATGTTTCAGTATTAATTCAGGTGTATTAGAAATTACAACCACAACACGCACACACATCTATCTATCTATCTATATATATATATATATATAACAATTGGAAAACGTTCATGAAAGTTTAGTCTTCATCAGATCAAGGGAAAAATGAGTTGTATTTGTGTATGTTTAAAAAAAATTAAATTAGTTTTTTCCAAAACTGTCAGGATTATATTTCACATAAAAATAAAAGAACAGAAATAAAGAAAACAGAAGATAACATTGTTTTTAAAATTTTGAAGATCAAAGTTGATTGGAAATCAAGAAGCCAGAAGAAAGTTCCACAAGTGTGAAATGCAAGAGAAGAAACTGTTAGCATAGAACTTATGGTTACATCTAGCAACTTCACTGGTAAAATGATGAGACCTAGCTGCCAATCTAGTACTGCACTTAAATTTGTAAAGAGAATGTGCCAAAGAAAAAAGATCAGAAGAATTACTATGAAAATATTTATAAAAAAGATACAGAAAAGTTACATAATGGTGGTGGGAAAGTGATTGAAAAGACCAATAACTTTGCAGATTCTGCTTTGGATTTTATCAAGAATCTCCTAATATCTAGTAGAAGCATCAGACTAGATGTAGCAATATTCAATGCCTGGACGAATGGTAGCCTTATAAATGTATACGTTGGATTATGGTGAGAAAAATTGTCTCGCATGACATGGTGAACAAATTGACAAACATGGATAAACATGCCTGCAACAAGATGGCGAGTCAAAACAACAGTTTTTTTCCTATGATACTGCTTCTTTTTAACTACCTTCACTCTTCTTATTTTGTAATAAAACCTAAACATATGAAAGTGAATTTACACATTTTCTTTGTTCTTAAGAATTGACAACAAAATAATAAACACTATTTATTTATTAGATTCTTTATTGGAATAATTGGCAAAACATTAGCTAATTGCCAATTGACTAGAACTTTATAAAATGGTAAATAATAAGGATTTCCTTAGATTTGGTTCACATATTTTAATAATTTAGTAATTTTTTATTAATTTATGAATAAAAAATTCTTTATAAATTGGTAAATGATAAATATTGCATTGCATTAATTCCAATTGTATTAGTTTTAAAATGTTGTAATATTAAATTATTCTTGTAAATAAATGATCTTATAAATAAATAGTGTTTAGTATTGTTGTAAATTCTCAGGAACAAAAAAAAAATGGATAAATTCACTTTCATCATGTGTTTAGGTTTTATTCCAATTCTGATCATTGCTTTTTAATTATTCTTACAATTCAAAATATGTTTTAACTTAAAAATAACTATTAAAGGGTTGATAAGTCATAAAAAATAAACCAATTAATCAAACAAGTGGCATTCCCTTTTATATCATCTCTTCATTTTCTATCTTGTCTTTACATTTTGTGGGATTGGGCACCAATCAAGCAACCTATAGCTCCATCTGTTATTCTTGCTATGTGTTCTGCCCACTTACATTTTTGTTGCATAATCACTTCCATGATATCTCTTATCTTGCTCATATCCATGTAATCATTTTTTTCTATATCTTAGCATAAGAATGATGCCTTTTATGTGCAAATTGATTCTGTAAGGTTTATTCAAGTACAACACATGGGTGTGTTCATGCATATGTAAACACGCACATGTATTCATAGACCCTCATCAAATTTTCATCAATGTGTATATTATTTAAAAGATATGAATGATTGTGTTTTATATTTTCGTTTATATTTATTTTTTTTTCAGTATGAAAACAAATCCTCTTCTCACTTCTCGACTGTTTATTATATTATGCGTGCACATATTTGAAAAAGTGCACCGATGTATGTGTGATTTGAAGAAATTTTTTTTTTTCTTTTTCACATTAGCAGAATTACTTGATGAGGCTATTGAACTATTTTCTTTATAAACTAACAACATTTTTATTACAAAAATCTGTACTGAATTTTCTCCTCTCTTTTTATAGGAGGGGGAACTTGCAAGGGGCTTGGGATAAAGCCAAAAAACCATTTCATTTTAACTACTATTTTTCCTCTTCTTTTATTTCATTATTCTTATACTCTCCGAAAAAGACAAAATCCCCACCTTCACAACTAAAACAAAAAAAAAAAAAAATTGAATAAAAGACACACTCCTCTATACAAAAAAGAAGACAAAAATAACCCTTCTACCCTCAAAGATGTTGCCTTTTCTGTCAGATTTATTATCTGGGGTATCTCAGTCACAGTGGCAAGCCATTATTTAGGCAAGCATCCTAACAAAAGAGACTACGGAATAAAAGCATCTTCCATTAGTCGGGAAATATATAGAGTAGAACCAAGAAGAAGAAGAAAATAATGGTAAAAAAAGAATCAGAAAATTTTCTATAGCATTCTGGAATCTGGGAGAGCCAAGAATTTTGTTTGTCTTTGCAAAGTTCTTTTTAAATGGACAACACTATTTGGTGGTGGTAGTGGGGGGAGTTCAAAGAACGCTGGAATATCTGAGGTACCAATATGCAGGATAAGTTCTCAGAATCACCAGTTAATAATAGTAATGCCTTTGATTTGTATATATTTTGAGGAATTTCAACAGCACCAACATGGATATCATAACAATGATATAATCAAGATGTTAATTTTCTACACTACTTCAAATAAAAAGTTTTCGGAAGAAAACCCCCATCATAATGGAAAGAGTGATAACAACTACTGGACTTGAGCAACATATTTTCCTAAAAAGTTTTTGAAGAGAAAAATTTTATAAATTTCATCCAAAAGTAGTACAAGATGCTCAGTCAATGAATGCCAAATGTTTCCTTATAAGGAAGCAGCTAATATTACTATTACCACTCAAGTATCCACATTATATATATATATATATATATATATATATATATATATATATATATATATATGTATGTATGTATGTATGTATATATATATATGTATGTATGTATGTATGTATATATATATATATATGTATATATATATATACGTATATATAAAGAGGACATTGAAGTCAACACCCAGAGGCGATAATTTGTTTCACAATTGTCAGGCCATCTGACATTTGTGTTTAGTAAAGCCTTGAAAATGACAAAACTTTCAGTTGCTGCTGTAACCTTTGCCAGTGTTTGATACTTTGAGAGTTTGAAGTGGTTTTTGATCTCTTTGAAAATAAATTGGATATGTCATTAATGCAAATTGTTGCAATCAGATATGTGTTAAAAATTAAAAAGAATAAATAAGAAAAAAAATAAAATAAATTAATTAACATATTGAATGTTAAATAATTAAAGAGGAACTGGAAGGGGAAGGTAGGGATAAAATATAAGCTAATAGAGAAGAATCTACTTGGGTTGGAATTAAATTTCAAATACAGAAGACTTTATAGGCCCCAGTAAATAAAAAAAAAACTTCCAATTCTTTGCCTGTGACATCTGATAAAGTTTTTTATTGCCTCTTCCCCATTGATTTTTAATATAATTTTTTTTAAATATCAACATCAATATTTATCTATCTGTATCTTTCGCTCTCTCTCTCTCTCTCATATATATATATGCTATATTTATGGGATAAAGTGCTCAATATCAGAGATAGTGTATGTAAATATAAAAGTGAACATTGAAGTCAACACACTGTTTCATGCTAAATGCAATCATCAGGCCACTTGTGTAGTGTTTTTTCACAACTATTTATATATACAGGTCAGTGGTGCATTGTGTGTAGTCTGCTGCATTGTGAGTAGTCTATTCTAATGGTTATTTTGGTAGTAATAGCTTGTTAATTTGTTTATTATTTACTTTATTTATTTATTTGGATTAATTTATTTTACTTGTTTTGGCCTGATGATTGCGTTTAGCATGAAACAGTCTGTTGCCTCGGAGTCTTGACTTCAATGTTCACTTTTATATAAATGCATACATACATATATGATAAAAATATAGTTTTATGGTATGCTGCTATATTTATGGGTAAAAGTGCTCAATATCAGATATAAAGCATATGTAAATATAAAATATTAAAATGGTCACTGAGATCAACACCAAGTGGCAACAGTTTGTTTGATGCTTCAACATCATCTTCACTTTATATATATATATATATATATATATATATATATATATATATATAAAGTTTGTATAATACTCATAGTTCTGGTTAATAATTCTGTCAAGAAATGCTGGAACAAAAGGTTCAGTGAAGAACAGGTTTAATCACATAAGAGACCTGGATTAATAATACAATAATAGAGAATACCCTAGTTCCGTGTGGCAACAGATACAACTCAAACACTATACTTTGCAAGACCATCCTATGAGGAGACATTCTATTCATAGTGAATCCATGTTCAACAATTAGTATACAGAAAGTTGGTCATCTTTCTACACAACACATACACACACACACACACACACACACTATATATATATATATATATATATATATATATATATATATATATATATTGTGTCTATTTAGGCAGCAAATTTTCATTTATGCATGTTTCATTAAATAATTTTAGACAAGTTTTGTCTATTTATTTTCAGTAAGTTCCTTTCATATTGTATGATAAGCTTAATAACATTACATTGAACTCTACATTTGAATGATGACTCTAACATTTTTAGACATTTAAAACAACATGCCTGGCCACGTACACAATTCCAGAAAATCCTTGTTGAAAACACAACTATACTTAAACATGAAAACAATAAACAAAAACTAAAAATTCTTGAAGCTATATACATAAAACAGTTGAAACCTAACCTGAACAAAATAAACTGTGAAATCTCCACAAATATTCTTAAATGCCTATAATTGATAACAGAAGCCATTGGTTTATACCAATAACTTCCCATACTTAATACTTCTCATTTTCACTCTTGCATGGTCATGTGTGACAAACTTTATATTTGTATTAATTATACATATACATATATATATATATATATATATATATATATATATATATAATTTCAGATATAACTAAAAATAAGTCTGTAAAAGGTCAATATGAATAAAGTCAAAAAGAAAAACTTACCTTAGCTGAGAAGTTTTGTCGTCTGATGGACAGTTGCCTTGATAAAGCCCATTAGAGGATGAAATGCATCAGCTAAGAACTGCTTTAAATAATTTTAAAATAATGATTTTGATAAATAAGTCAGGCTAATAACTTTTCACAATGCTCCATCTGCATATGTGTATATTTATATATGAGTATAGTTGGAGATATACGTTGCCAGCCACCTTGATTACTGTTTTTGCCTTTGCACTAAAATATAAAGACATAAAAGTGAGGGAAATGTTGTACAAATGTCTTCTAACCTAATTCACTGCACATTGAGTCTTCAAGCCTTAAAATATGGAGGAAATTATGGCTGAAATTAGCTTAAACAAGAAACTCTTTGTCAAAATGTTCCAAAGTATTCAGATTTGGTTAATCTTCAAATTCTTTTCATTGATAGGAAAAAGTGTGTGTATATATTTAGATTGTGTTTCGATTAATATTTGTTGACAAACTTTATGTATCTCTTATTTGTGTTTGCAAATGATACTTGCCTAAATGACAGCCTGCTGATATTTTCATAAATTGTATGTCAGGAAAAAGAAATTATCTTTTATCAGGACTTATTTTCTTTTCCTCGAACAATGAGCATCATTGTTGCATCTGGTTTGAGAAAAAATGAGTAGACTGCTGATGTTGTGATGATGATAAAAGCTGATAATTATAATTATACAAATTTTCTGTAATCATCATCATCATCAATTTAACTTTTTCATTATATAGTGATTTTCCAAGAATAGCTTAGATGCGGCACAAGGCCGAAAGTAAGGGGGCACCCAGTGAAAATCAAACTCACTACTCAGTCGTAATTGTTCTAGTGAGACAAGCTTGTTAACCATTACAACAACTTGATATATATATATATATGAATTACTTTCGGATAGAGTGTATCTGTAAAGGAACAAAATGAATAAAAAGAGATAAGAGGAAAAACTATTCTTAGCTGATGTGTTTCTTCCTCTTAGGGGCTTTATCTGAAGAGGAAAAACATCATCTAAGAATACTTTTTTCCTCTTGTCTTTTTTATTCATTTATATATGTATATATCAACTCAATTTATAATGTAAACTGTTTTATAATATCAGTCCTCCTATCTGGCATTGAATACTGGACAATTTCCTTACAGATTAAGAGAAAATGTAAAGCAACAGAGATATGGTTCTACAGAAGGATACTGAGCATACCATGAATGGAACATGTAAACAATGAAGATGTTTTAAAGAAAATGTAGATGAAAAGGACATCTATATTTAAAATCAGAAAAAGACAGTTGAAGTTTTTTGGAGACATAATAGGGGAAGAGTGCTTGGAGAATTTAGCACTTATGGGACATTGAAAGCAAGAGCTGCAGAGGGAAACTGTGAATAACTTATCCAACAATTTTGTTGTAAAACATGGAGTGGGAGGAATATTAAAAGACAAGCACTGCTGAGAGCAAAAAAAGAATAGGAAATTGTGGAGAGCTATGTCTGGGAATGTCCTGAAAGATGAACAAGTCACACAAATCTATGAGCTAGTCAAGGTGCCTAATATAATTTGAAATAAATTAAATTATAGAACCAGCAAATTTTTTAATTAGATTTTTCTATAATAGTATTAAACTTCTTCATGCAAATAATGACTTATACAAAATAATTTAACAATAGACACACACAAATGAACAAAGCACTCAACTGCTTATTCAGTAGCAAATATTGAAGTTAAATTTATAATGGTAGTATGGACCAGTTTTATTTTTCAAAAGATCTACAAGCTTGCCAAGGTTTCCAATATATATGATAGGCCAAAAGTTTGTCCCCACCCTCCACTCTGGATTTTAAAGAATCACTAAAAATTGAAGGATACATGCCTTTCTCAAAACAAATTTACTCAGTCACTTTTAGATTGAAGTACTTTCTCTTCTTGAATAAGTTTTATCATATATTTAATAATAATAATAACAAAATTAAACCATTAATTAAAGTTTTCTTTTTGCTTTGTCTTTCCTGCTGGCTAATGATAATGTTAGGGCTGGCAGATTTAAAATTTTAGATAAACCCTCCTAAAAAATTGGTAATTGTGTACTAATAGTTTAAATATTTTCAGAGCCCTAGCTTAGTAGGTGTTAAAATTAAGCCAAAAAAGGTATGAAATGTCAAAAGATGGGTTCAAACTTTTGGCTTTTTGTACAATTTAAGATGAATTAAATTATAGAGCTGTTGTGGATTTGAATCAACCCACAACAAAGTAAAATAAAATATAAAAATATAAATATTTTTATTTTCTTGTTTTTACAACTAAATTTTTCTCAGCATGTACAAGCATTAAAGTTCCTTATTTGTAGTTGCTGGTTAAGATGAAAAGAAATGTAATTTCTTTGTGTGTATGTGTTACAAAAAATAGACAAGGGAGAAAGTGAGGAGGAAAAGGGTAGGTTTCATGTAGCTTCATGAAGAAGAGTGTAAGTGTCATGTAGCTTTGTGAGGAATGGTGTAAATGTAACATAGCTTGGTAAAGAATAGTGTAAATGTAACATAACCTAGGAAGACTGTGGATTCAGTAAAGAAATCTCTTTGAATCCATGCATCATGAACTGATGTTGCATGTATCCATCTCTATCTCTTTACTGGCTTATCTGTTCTAGAAACTTTGCTTAAATACTCTTCAAAGAGAACACAAAGCATGTATTTTATTGTTGGTGGGGACATGACCTGTTGGTTGAAAAATGTTAAATATTTTTTTACAAAGAATTCATTTATTGACCAGAAGGATGCACAGATACTACAATTCAGAAATCATTTTTTGTCATCTGATGTTTAACTGTCTTCACTCCACAGAGCAATAAAATATCTTATGCATTTGACATATATATATATATATATGCAAAATAACAATAATAATAAATGAAAAAACTGAGACTATACTGTAGTCATTATGATGATACCATTCATTATTACTCATTTAAATGGCACATTCAGCAGTCAAGTCACTTCCTATTTACAGAATTTATAATTATTTGAAAATTCTAATTATCACTTAGCTGAATTATTCCTAAAGTGTCATCACTGGTATAACACTATGGCTGATGGAAAAGAATGCAGCCAGCTCAAGAAAATTCCTTTGCTTAATTCATTTATTTTTTTTATCAGGCCTGGTGTTATCTCCCTTTCACAGGTTTTTTTAAGGCATATATTTAATTAAAAATTGTCCAGAATCCAGTGGACCAAGTGAACTGGAAATTGCTTTCTTCTTCATTTAAGAACACTTTAGTGCTATTGTACCAACAAAAATTGTACTATGGTGTACTGTTTTTGTTTTTTTTTTGTTTTTTTTTTGTGGTATGGTCATACACACACAAACATAGAAATCAAATCCTTATAACAGAGATGTTTCTTTACATTATAATTTGTTTTTGGAGATTGTGGTGGTGGGTGGGGAGGAGGAGGAATAGGTGTGAGCTGTTGGTTATAATGGTTCTGTTGATATAGCATTTATTTCTTCTATGAATTTTCATGTCATCCAATTCTGGTAGTTCTCATTTTGGATAAAGTTAAAAAAAAACAAAAATGGGAAAAAAGATTTTCAGATACCTCTATCTTTTCATTCAGTAATCTTAGTAATTTTAATAACACTGAAGGATTTTAATTTTTGTCATTTTGCAAAAGGTTCCAAGATCGTTCCAAACATTCTTGTAATTAGGGTTTCTTTTGTTGTCTTCATATTCCATTTATTTTTCTTTCTTTTTATTTTCCCATTCTTTGACAAATTCTTCATATTTTCACATTCTTTCAGTTTTACAGTCTGCAGGAAAGCTAAATCCACAATCCGACAGATCTGCTTTCCTGATTTGAACTCATTGCTTTTTTCCAAGTTCCAAAGTAGCTTACTTATTCAATTCTCTTGGGCAGGTTCTAACTTCTTTTTGTACCATCTATTTACATTATCAATTTTTATCTTCATTCTAATTATCCTCCTTCATTTTAATTTTCATTCAGCCACTTTCATCATTATAATCATTTTCTTCATGATCTGTCTTCTTTTTCATATTATAATAGATTTTTTTCACTTATCTTCAGTTTTAACTTTCTTTTATAGCCATTATTTGTTATTGTTAATGGAAAAATATCAGCTATTTTTCCAAGACAAGAAATAACAGAACCAGGTTCCATTCCAGTAATTTGCAGCAAGATAAATCCTACATTTTTATGTGAGTTTTTTTTAAAGCCATGATTAATAAGCGTAATGTTATTTTTCCTTTTTCAATTTTATATATTAATCAGTGTATTTTGTTGTTTTCCTTTTCTTTCTTTCTCATTGAGTCTTCTTAAGACTTTTAATGGATTTTGGTTTTGCTCTCTGATGAGTGCATTAGTTCTTAAATTAATTATGCTAATCAAATGAACCTTTTTTTTTTTATTAATGCTTAGATACGCTTATTAAAATTTTCTTACCACTTTAACTTCTATAGATCTTTCCCCTGTTGACTTCTCCCTCAATCTCACACAAATAAATAGACATTTGGCTCTACTTTATATATCTTGAAATTATATACTTATATATATATATATATATATAAGTGAGAAGTGGGAGAGAAGAAACTGTTAGCATAGAACTTACAGTTACAATTTGCCATTTCAACTGTAATATATATCTATATCTATAGATACATATATATGTATGTATGTATGTAATAAATTTGGGTATGTAATCCCAACAGAGTTCATGAAAGTATGTTTAAAAAATAATATCCATTAATGCATTTTGCCAATTTGGCTTTACCAGGTGCAGAATGAAAAATGTGCTGTGTTTAAAATAATTAAATCTTTTTTTTTTATTATTATTATTTTTCCCAAGCTGGTGTTGTTCAAAAGTAAAAATAAGAAAGAGAATGAATGACTTTTAAAAATCGTTTAGCATTTTATATTCTCAGCTGACAACACACTGGATTAAACTTTTTAAATAATTTTTCTTGTTTTTGTATAAATGTTTTCTCTTCTGGACACAAATTCTTTAGAAACTGTCCAAAATTTCTGCATATCCAAGTGCTTTCATTTATTCTTTTAGCCATTATCATGAACGATTTTTATTTTTTATTTTTTAATTCAATGTGTGTTTTTTATGTGTGTATCTGAAGTTATGAGAATGTTTTATTTTCCAAACATGGTCAGAACATTGTGACTGTGTTTGTAGTTAATGTTACTAGGTGTTGGCTTTTATGTGTCTGTGCATTCCTAATGGGAAAAAGGTATACAGATTTGATTCCTGTCAGGAGACACAAATTCTGTTTAGTAAGCCTTTTTGGACTTGGCTGGTTATTATTAATTTCACTGTTAAGGAAAATAAAAAATAACTCAGACACATGTATTCACTAAATATAATGTTTATATCTGGATTAAAAACTCCATTTAAAAGTGACTGTTGTTTATGTTTTTTGTATGGAAATGAAGCTAGTAGATATAGATTCCTAAAAATCTCAACAACAGATGAACATTCTTTTAAGTCAAACGTTGCTCTATCAAGATGTGACCAAACTGGTAATAGCATATTTCAGCAGGTTCTCTGATGAGAAAAGGTATACAGGTTTGATTCCTGACAAATTTTGTTTAGCAGGCCTTCTCAATCTGGGTTGGTTCTTATTAATTTCACTGTTTAAAAAAAAAAAAAGAAAAACAGGATCGCAACTCAAACATGTGTCCCCAGAAAAATTAATGTTTATAGTAAATAAAATATAAATATATACATATATCACCCAATAAATGCCACAACTTTATACAAAAAATATTGTTAAAAGAATTCTTATATTTTGATTGGTAATAAATAAAATTTTGAATATATGTTTAAATACATGTAAGACACCGATTGACATTCAACATCATCACTTGATAAGACACCGAGGGTGTTGAAACAAAATGGCTATGTTTGTAGTGATTTTATAACATATTTATGTTATAAATTTTTTTTAAATAAATAATTATATCTGCTCTACTTTGAATTGAGCACTCTTTTAAAAATAGTAATTGTTGGTTATTGGAATTCATTCCATATACACCAATCATATACTTGGGTATATATATATATATATATATATATATATATATATAATTCTTGTAAATAAACAATCTAATAAATAAATAGTGTTTAATACATTTGTTGTATATTCTCAAGAAAAAAATATATAAATTCACTTTCATCATACATTTAGGTTTTATCAAAATTCTAAGCATTGCTTTTTAAAACAATAAACATTGCCGAAGAGTAACGGTAATTAAAATAATAGTGGTAGAAATGGAAACACCATTCTTTTGATACTGCAATTTTTTGTGGGTACTAAGGTCCAATTTTGCCTATATATATATATATATATATATATATATATATATATATATATATATATATATATATATATATATATAAATATATTTATAACATTCATGAACTTACCAACTGCCAATTATGATTTAACTTATCTGC
>OZ010591.1:27109463-27156963 GCA_963932145.1 Acanthosepion lycidas
AAGAGCTGGGGACAGGAAGATTTGGAGGGCCATGAACATCCTGAAGGGACACAGCACATAAGAAAAGAAGGTGGAAAGAGAATGATTTATTTCAACTACTTCTTTCTCCACATGGGTTCCTAGTGAAAGATGGCGGTTCAGCTCTTCTGAGTAAGACTGTCCATTCCTAGGTAGGAGAGTATCCAAGGAGAGCAACCTGTGAAGATTAACACAGACTAGTGTCCTCATCTTTGTTGTTATTATCACAATGTTTCATCCATTGTTGCCTCTAGCCTTCTTCCAGTGGTTGTCAATCCAGGTAAACTTTAAGAAATTTTGAACTGAGCCTTTTATTCAGTCTATTCTTCTGATCATGTCACATGATATTTCATTTTTGTTCTTATTTAATACTGCAGTAATAAATAAGAATGTGACAATATATCCCTAGATATGGACAGTGGGACAAGAACAATCTACCTCTGTAGATTAAATAAAGTGTTCAGTTTGAAATTCTTATATCTTGTAAGACATTGTAGATAATATTTATTTGTTTCAGGACTAGCTTTTTTTCTCTACTGAGCGTAGGTATCAATATTGTATTGAAATCTTTACTGACTGGATTTATAAGTGACCTGATAAAAGCCATAAGTTATGCTTTGTTAAGGCAAGAAAAGTGGTAGTGAATAAAGTCATAGAAGATATTTCCATTTAAAATAGGTAATATTTTTAATAAGATAAGTAATACTTTAATTTATTTAATTTATCTGAATCAAATGTTATATTAATGAAAAAAAATATATAAATAAAGAAAACATTTATGATAAATCTTACTTATCATAAAGTAACATTTTAATGAATTAGTTTAATAAATTAATTAAATTAAATGTTATTATAAATGAACTTACTTCAAATTCCAGGTTAGATAATTGTGTTTACATTTGCACAAATGCCTTTGGAAAAACATGAATTTGTCTCTTCTCCCCACTGTTAAGGGTTAAATAATAGGGTGGACTGGACTTTCTAGTCTAAGAGAAGGAAAACCTTGTCTTCCAAACTGTGAAAAGGACAATAGGAAGCCCATGTACTGTCTTTCTCAAGAATGCATGACAACAGATAATACAGAAAAGGAATCTATGGAGAGTTATGATCATCTACATCTCAAAGAGACATGGCATTTTAAAAAATATCTATATAGAGATTAAATATGACTTATTTCATTAAGATGAATTAGATAAATTAAATATTACTTATTTTCTTCCAGCAAACCAAAGTTACAATTTTATTTTCTCTGACATTTTTATCATCCAAACAACATGTACCTTATGACCTCTTTCTTATACTACAATCAATTATTACAGCCATTTGAGAAAAGCAGAAATACACTCTTTTGTGAGTTTTCCAATCTGAGATATTAACCTTATCCTCAAATGCCCATTTTTCTTGTAAAAAAATCTTTAGCAGTGCCCTATAAATAATGACTCATTTCATAATTTCTTGTTTTTTTTGTTTGCTTTTTTTCTGTTATATTGTATTTATTCTCTTTTCTGAATTGCATTTTTTTAACCTTGTATATTTTAAAATTGTTGTTTTTCTTCATCTATATGCCATATCCCTTCAGGATGTTGATGTTTATGGCTCTCCACAATTTCCTGTTCTGTGTAGCATTTAGTAAATTTTGTCATTTTATCATCTCTTCTACACCCTGTTCTGCAAACCATTTACACAAGCTTGTTAGGCAGGTTATGCACTGTTTTCCTCTGTAACCTTTTGCCTTCAATATGCCTGTTGAGTGTCAAATTTTGCAAGCCTCATTATGTACTGTATAAATTTCAACTATCTCTTTCTGATGTTAAGTATAATTGTTTTTTTTTGTTTCCATTTTCTCTAAAACATTGTCATTGCTCACATGTGGTACTCTTAACATCCTTCCTGTCATATAGGAGGATTGATATTACATAACAGTTTAGTACTCATTTCTTACTAACAAAATTCTCCTGTTTCTTCATACTTTGCTTAGCTTTTTAGAAAACATTTTTCTATATTGCAATGCACCTACAGATTTCATTGTCGTTCTTTCCATCCTCTGTTAAGACAGTTCTCAGATAATTAAATTCTAGTACTTGCTTGATTTTGGTATCTCCAGTTTGTAATTTGCATGTTGGGCTGTCCCTTTTGCTAACAATCATGCATTCCATCTTCTTGCAATTGATGTTTAGTCCTTTCTTCTTGCTTTCCTTCACTATCTTCTGTAGGAATTCTTGTAAAATTGTTCATTGCATTTAAACTCAAGTTTTAATCATTACTTGTTTTCTAGAAGCATGCACTACCTTCATTTTAAGAATGAACATCAAGGAAGAAAATGAGGGATTAGTTTATTACTTAATAACAATAAAAAACTGATCCTCCACTTTATGTCCAGTAAAAATTTTGTATTTATGCTAGTTTACCTATTTTAGGTAAAATGGAAACACTAAGGACACTTATATTTGAATCAGAAAGAGAAAGTTAAAAGCAGCTCGGATTGAGGAATTGGAGAGTCAGGTTTGAATTCCAGTTGAATCCATTACATTCACTTACGTGCTAATACCCTTGGGAAATGTATGAATCTTCTTCTTCCCCCATGAGTAAATAGCAGGACGGACTGGGTTGGATGGAAACTGGTCTACCGTAGAAAGAAAGGGCAACCTACTGAGGGAAAAATATCTGCCTCGTCAGTCATGTATTGAAAGATACATCATTGCTTCAGTGTAGATCATGCATGGCACATAACTGACTGAAGGACACTTATATTTAAATCAGAAAGTGAAAGTTGAAATTTCTAGGATGCATAATGAGGAAAGAAGGCTTGGAAAATTTAACATTCACAGAATACATTGAAGGCAAAAGGGACTGACGAAAGCTGTGAGTAATCTACCTAATGAGTTTGTGTAAATGGTTGGCAGAACAAGGATTAGGAGAAATAGCAAAAAGAAAAACTTTACCAAATGACAGGAAGTTGTGGAAAACCATCATTACCCATATCCTGAAGGGACACAGTATATAGAAGTTTATCCATGCCTTAAAAATGACTGCATATGTTAAATTGATATCTTATGACCTTAATATTATTAAAAGGTTTTCACATGTGTTACTTTAAATATATTTTTTTTACTATTATCATACTCTGCTTTTTCATGGTAATATTAGTTGTTTTCTTATAATGAAACATTCAGGATTCATTGACTGAGCAGTCAGTGCTGCCATCAGCTGACATTTATAAAATCTTTTTAAAACAATTTTTCAGTGAAATATGTTTCTCAAGTTCACTAACTGTTATTGCTCTTTCCAGTATTGATGGGGGTTTCCTTCCTAACCTTTTATTTGAAATAGTGTTATTTGGTACAGTTCTTTTTTTTTTTTGTGATTCTGTAACACCATACAATGTTCAAAGAAGGATGGTCCTCACTAAGAGCTACAGGTTTCATTTGCTTGAATCTATTTTTAATCATTGATCTGAGAAAGTGGCTTTATACAGCTGACCGTTGAGATTTTTCTAAGTTTGGTGCCACGCATGGCATCCATATGAGTATCGACAGGGAAAAATGATAGAGTAAAATCACAAGTTTATTTTATACTTTAAAGAGATAAGTAGATTTATATGTAGATTAATTATATAATTTTATACCAGTTTACCTATTCCTTAAAAAATTATGGCATATATGTAATTAATATCTTAAGTCCTTACCATTATTAGGTTTTCACATGCAAGTTTTTAAATATATATTTTCCAATTATTATATTAATATGCAGTAATTATGGGGAGGATCAGTTTACTATACAAGAATGAAAGAAAACCAAACCTCCACTTTATGGGCTATAGAATTTAATATTATTACCAGTTTACCGATGCTATAGAAAAAAATTATTGCATCTTTTAGAAGTAATTCTAGATGGGTTAGTATTTTTACTAAATAACAAAACCGCACAATTAGTTGTGGGGAATATTTAAAATAACTGAATACTTTCCAGACAGACGTCTTGATTTTTTTTGTTTATATTTTGTAAACTAATTTCTTGTATTTTTTTTTTTTCCAGGTAAGTGTCTTCATTATTTTGGAAGTATCAACTCTCGAAAAGAAAAACAGTGTTGTTGGTATGTTATATATTTCTTCACTTTTCTTAATGAGGAGGTGGAAGGGCAGGGCTGGTGCATACTACTGACTGCTGGGGGACAATGTTTTGTGACCCTCATTATCTTATCAACATTTGCTTTTTTTCTACCTACATTTATATAGGTTGCAAATTAAACTAAGTACGACTAACTGTTAAAGGACGAAAAATTTTTGCGCATTTTGACATCATTCTGGGGTCTTTTTTTAATCAAAATCTGTGACTTTTTTTGTTGATGCTAAATCTTGAAAAAATACTATATAAAATTCACTATTTTTCCACCATAATGTTGAATGTATTAAAATTATTCAACTGTTTTTACAAGAAAAATATCTCAAATTGATGTTAAAAATTGCCATAAAACATTGTTGATTTATTTAAGACGGAATGATCAATTATTACGTGTCTCTAATTTGTATTTAGATACATTGTATTTATTTTCAAATTTCTATTTGAATTGTTCACCTATATTGCATGAGATCCATTATTGCACATAATTACTTTACAATAAAATTTGTATTTTATATTAATGCTACCTTATGAAATTTGATATGTATTGGTGGAACCCACAAGACACTTGCACCAGCCGTGTGGGGTGTATTTTAAGACAAATCTGTCGACAGAAATTTGGAATCTCTCCATATTTCGGCAGGGTTAGGGACACATGGCACAGTGGATAAAGGCATTGGTTAGATCCAGTGACAGGACCCAAAGAGTGTGAGTTCAATTCCCAGTTAAGGCAGTGGAGAACTTTCAGAGGGAAATTAACAGGAGGTAACTGACATCCATTAAACGTGGCATGTAGAACTATAACAGTCTATCCCAGTGAGTGAAATAAAGGGTTCAGTTCGAAATTCCAACCACCTGAAGAAGGCCAAAGCATACAACGGCCGAAACGTGGTAATGAATATGGTGAACAAAGATGAGAACAATAGTCTGAATAATGTAAATAAAAAATTTAGAAGATATATCAGTGATTTTGTCAGCTCTAAATTCAGATATAAGTTTTGGCACATGGTGGAGTTATTACATTTGCATTAACCCATTAATGCCCACTGTTAACTTTTAGGATGGAGGATACTAATGCGTTATAGGTAGAAACCTATAATTGATACCATATGTTTTTAGAAATGCATAATTAATACTGTATTTTTGTTTTTATTGTTATAAACAATACCAGATTTTATTTCAATATAAATATGGTCATTTTTTCACTTGTCAACCAGTCTTAACCAATCACAGCCTTTTTAGCTACAATAAAAGAATGCTGTTTTGGCCGACAGCAGCATTGACTGTTCTTTATGGGTGAAGTAGGTAGCTGCATGTTGTGGATACAGATTTTTTACCCCTTTTGATTTATACCACTGGTATTTTTGACTTAGGGACTTGCAAGACTGATTTATGACCTATGGGATTATGACCCCAGATTTTCATTACTATCCGCCCTCACATTGTTCGATTTAGAGTGATATGACACACAAATTGAACATTGTGGGAAAACAGCAATGAAAATCTGGAGTCATAATCCGATGTGTCATAAATCAGTCTTGATTGCTACTGGTAATGTCTAACCCAGTGCTACCTGCCTCATGCTCAAGGCATCACCATTTAAACCATCTAAATCAGTACCTCTGCCAAGCTATTCTGGACAGGAGAGTGGCTTTTGCCATGTTACAGTGGTGGAAATATGACTGAAGCCAAGATGTCAGGTTGCAGATTCTTCTTTAGATTTTATCAAGAATCTCTAAATCATAAAAGCACTATAACATTAAAGCAAAGATATAAAACATAGACAATCTGGTATGATTACTTAATGATTAAACATTCCGTTATTATGATAACATGAGGTCTACTTACTTTAAATGAAGCTGAGAAATGCTCTTGCTATCAAAATGACAGACTATCTTATAACTAAGTAACGAGACAGGGCTTTTTAACTGACTGATATACAAAATTACATTTTTAGATATAAATTGATATAACACTATATAATATTCATTCTTTTATTTCTTGAATTTATAAATATACTTACATTGGCCTCAACAGAGAAAAAACTAAAAAGAAAAACAGAGCTTGTTCTTTGTAAATGCCAAAAGGAACAAGGTTCTAATGTCACTTTCGATGAATGCTTTATATGGAACATGTGACTCATCCGCTTGTGTCAAATGGAAGCAGATGCATGAAACAAAGATTCCTTTTATTGCATATATAAAATAAAAAGGAAAGTCACATATCTGGAAACAGTTAATTTTCTAATAATGCATGTACATAATTTTACATTAATATAGTATAATAGTATATTGAAATTAAACTCAAATTATTGTTATTATATAATGGGTGTAACAGCAAAATTGTCTAAATCATGTAATAGCATGGGATAATTGTCCATCCTAAAAAATGTTTAATATCTAAAAAAAAAACCACTAAACTAATTAAGTTTCTTTTTTCTAGGTTTTCAGATAAGATGTTATATGTAGAATTTTATATATGTCTGTGTATAGTGATGGGAATGTTTTTTTATTTTCCAAACATGGTCAGCATGTTTGTTCGGAAAATAAAAGCCAACACTCCATAATATCAATTATGAACATAACCACAAAGTGTTTATTTATCAAATTCTACTTAGATATGAATCCACCTCTTCTCTCCCCAGCTATAGGTTAATTAATAAAATCATTATTATTTTTAAAAAAAAGAAAAATCTTACAATCTAAAATATTTTCTGATTTTAAATAACCTACAAAAGGTTGATAAGCCATAAAAATGAATCAATTGGTCAACAGAAAAAAGATTCTATTAAAGGTATTGTTATGCCTTGATACTCTCATTGCTACATTTTTGGCTGGCTGTGTTGGCTCATTTTTGGAAAAATAGGAAATTGTCATTTTCTGAAAATAAATGACTATAAAGATGATGATGGCGATTTCACATGGATGCCACCATTTTAGTTTTGATCAGATATTCTGCAGTACAGAATATGCTAAACGACCCCCCAATGTACAATATATTAAAAACACATAACAAAACAAGCCACATTGCATGCTGTTATACAAAGTCTGTCTGAAAAGTAACAGGACTGGTGTCACAAACAGTTTATTTCAGTTCCAATCAACAAACTATATATGGTTTCCCCATTCTCTGCCACACTTCTGTGGACTGCTGGAAGGATTTTACTTGGATGTCCCTCATCTCCATTGTTACAGCCTTCTTGATGTCCTCCATGACTTCAGCTTGAGGAAAAACAAAAGTCACATGGCACGAGATCAGGTGACTAGTGAAGTTGTTCCAGTACAGCGATGTTCTGCTTGGCCAGAAACTGCGGGATGCTCAAGGTATTGTGGACAGGTGCATTGTTATGATAAAGCAACCACAAATGAAACATTTCTTGTTATAATATGAAGTGACTTCTTCCTTTTATCACATGCAACCATAAAACACTTGTAACTAAAATACACACACACACACACACGTGCACACACACATCAGTACACAAAAATAAATAAATTGTATGATTTTAATTTACAATTTAACATACTTTTACTATTATTCCTGTGTATGTTTTTTATTCTTGTGAACACAAGGCTACTTCCACTGGTATGATGTGAGTGACCACACTACAGCAGTAGGCACTAGTTAGTTTATAATACAAACACTAGGGGCTGATATTTCACAGTGTCTAATAAAAAAAAACATATATACACATTGACAGCAAGTTTTGTAATGGTATATAAGTATTCCCACAGCATCGTAAGCATTTCTGTTATAAATCTGTAATTATTTCATGTCTATTTGTTTCTTATTTTTTATGTCCAAAGTAAATTGAGTCTATTTGGAGGTAACTTATGTCTTAATCAATGATAGATGAAAGAGAGCATGATCGTATTGCGCTATTATGATACTTAAAATTGCTGTCTGGATAGCTGCTTTGTAGCAACGGTTAACAAGCTAGTCTGAAAACTATGAAAAAAACAACATTCTTGCCTCTTCTCAGATGACTCATGTCTTATATTGAAACAATGGTCAAATATCAATCATACTTTTTCCTTTATCTGTCAATCAGTGTTTCTTGATAATTGCCATTTTGTTTTTTGTTTTTTTTAATCTTTATACATCTGATTAACAGTTTACCTGAACTTTATGTCTTTACATTGTAATCAATAAATTTATAAGATTTTCTAAAAGAAAAACAATATTTATATAAACAGTACAAGGCATTCAATAACAAGCCTTTTAGACAAATCCTAATAAATTCTTTAAAAAAAAAACAAAGATTGATTTAAAGAAAAAAAATGTGAAGAATTTTAAATCCCTTCCAGCTGCCTTTCTACTGTTCCTGACAATAAAAGGAGTCTTTTATTTTTCCCCTTCTCTTAAAATTGCCTCAAAGAATTTGACCTCAAATCATGAGACAATTTTCAGTTTTGCAAAAGTGTTGTGACAATAATAACTAGTTTAAAATAATTATAGTTGTAATTTCTTTTTTTTTCTTTTTTTTAATATGCCATTTTAAAAATCCCACAAGAAAGTAATATCAAATTTTTCTGAAATTCCTGAAGACAATGTAAATATTTGGTTAATGTAAATTGGTCTTGGGACTAAAATCACATATTTCTGTGGTAGAACTGAAAATCTTAATGTTAATGCCATGCAATTCTTATTTCAAAGATGATTACTTCCAAGTGGTAATTCCAATGAAGACAATCCACTGAGCAAATTGTTTTATGCGGCTTGATTGTGGAAAATACAGAAAGAATTCTGAAAATGTCTTTTTCTTATATATATCAATATATTTACTCATATAGAAAAAATATACTTACATATATGCATTTGCATATGACAGAGAGACAGAGAGAGAGAGAGAGAGAGAGAGAGATACAGCTGTGAATTTAATGTGACACTGAAATTCAAATGCAGATTGGATTAGCAACAGATGCATTCCAGAAGCTCAGCAAAGTATTAAAAAAAGGAAAATTTCATTAGAAAAGAATGCTGAACAGTTATGTGATATCAACTATCTTGTGTGGCAGTGAATGCTGGACAATTCCCCCACAGGAAACTGGAGACAGTAGAAATGTGCTTCTACAGAAGGATGCTAAGAATTCTGCAGACAGAGCAAGTAAGCAAAAAGGAAGTCTTAAAGAAAATGGTAGTTGAAAGAACACTTATATTCAAAATCAGAATGAGAAAGTTGAATGTTCTTGGATACATAATAAGGAAGAATAGCTTGGAGAACTTGACCCTCACAGGGCATATTGAGAGTAAGAGAAATAAGGGAAGAAAGATGACCATCTACCAGATGAGCTTGTGTGAATGTCTGGCAGAAAGTTGAGCAGCAGGCTTGGCAAAACGACAAATGCTACTAAGAGCCACAAGGAATAGGAAGCTGTGTAGTGTCATGATCGCCTACATCATAAAAGGACACAGCACATGGAAGAAGTTAGGTTATTTAATGCAAATTTTGTATTAGGCTCTTAGTGACGTTCAAAATCTTTATTTATTAATAATGGGCAGTCAGACTGACGTCTTGGATTCAGTCAGTTTCCCACTGCTGTAAAGTTGCCTCCCTGTGCCTTTCCTATAAATACTTTCATGAGTTTAAATGAGTTCTTCACTATGGCACCTAGACCTTATGTATTTAAATGCATTACTAGACTGGCAACAAGGTCTTACCAATTAACTGTTGAGTTGGCTAGATATATATGTAAATTCTATACTATTAGGTTGGTGCAAAATAATGTCATTTTCTCACATATGTTACTATGTGAGAAAACGACATTATTTTTGCACCAACCTAATAACAGTTTCTTTTCTCACACTTCTCACTTGTGGAACTCACTTTCAGTTCAGTGCTTTCCAGTCAACTTTCATCGTCACAAATTTAAATGTGATCTCAGTTATTATCTACTGTCCTAATTACTCTTCTTTTGTTGTTGCTCATGAGTAATGTTTCTGTTTTCTAATTCTTTCACAACCAGTAACCCCTTGTGTCTGAGTGGATTTACTGCCTTGCCTGGGGTTAACTAGATTAAAAAAACACTAGCTATGCTAGCAATTACCTATACTGAGGTGCCATATATATGTGTCTGTATGTGAGTGTGTTTATAAATACTAATATGGATAGGTCATTATTAACATCAATGGTTGGGAAGATTGATACTAAAAAGACTATATGAAGAACATATGCCTTTGAAAGGCCACATCAACAACACACTCTATCACTGTGAAGTTCAGTTTGACTTTGCATGCAAGCTATACAACAAAGTGTGCAGCTCAGTGAGTACACTTACCTGGCATTACAAGTCACAGCACCAGGATACCAATGCAACAAGTGGTAAGCTTCATTGCAAAACCTGTGGTTTAAAGTGTAGGTCACTCACTGGACTAAGTAATACCAGAGATGTCAACACTGGCAGGGGCATCAACAGTAAAGTCATAGTATGGTTATACTAGGACACAACATGACTTTCCAATATATATATATATATATATATATATATATATATATATATATAAATATAGTTTCAAGGTAGGCTATAGTTATGGTTAAAAGTGCTCAATGTCAGAGATAGAGCATGCATAAATATAAGAGTGGACACTGAGGTCAACATTGACAGTCTATTTCATGTTTGAACAAAATTTTCAAACATGTAAACTGAAGATTGCATTCAGTTGTGAAACAAATTGTTACCCCTCAGTGTTAACCTCAATATTCACTCTTATATATATATATATATATAAAACTATTTACATCATCATTAAAATGTTTTTTATTATATAGAAAAGAAAATTTGATTTTAAAATAAACTTAGTTCACCAAAAATATTTGGTGAGGATTAGATGCAAAAAAATCCATGAAACTCTAAGTACAGATTTATATAAGATGAGTTAACTATTTTATTTAATAATTAATAATTATTATTGCTTTATATATTGAGACTATATATTTACAAGGACTGCTTACCTTAAATGCATTGTTTTCCTCAGTTGCCATAGTTAGTTGCATTTTTGGTGAATATATATAGAATATAATATATATCAGCTAAAACTTAAATTTTCATTAAAATCCCATGAAGCCTTCAAACATAATAGCAAATTTTGATTATCACCAGAATATGAACCCAACATTTGGGAATAACAAAATCCCTGACTGAAGAATGTTTTTCTCTATTATAGTGCAGGTGCTTTTGATGCAACTTGGAGCTGTACGATATGATGAATTTTGACTCAACTTGCATCTTTATTACTATTATGAATTTTTCCAGCTATATCAATATTAATCTATTTTTCCTGAATATTTTTAATTAAGTTTAGTTTTCATGACTTTCAAAATGAGAACAGATATCAAAGTTCCATCAAGAAAATATATTGCCCAAAATATTTTCAATATCATATTTATAATTCAATAATTGTAAAACTAATAAAAATTAGTAGAAATGTTTTAAGTAGATAATATTTTCACTTTGAAGTAGATATCAAAGTTAATGTCTATTAATCAGAAGAAAAAAAATTTTTTTTTTTTATCAAAGTTACATTTGAATGTGTTAAGATGGGAAGTCATGGTCCAAATGCAAAATAAATAACACAACTGTCCAGTGAACAGAATTAATAATATTTGCAATAGAAAGAAAGAGGGGTAAAAATTAAATTGTATCAGGCAAGCAAGCAAACAATATAAGTAAAGCAAATTCACAGGTAAGAAAGCAAAAAGGTTTATGAATCATGAATTAGAGTCTATGTAGAAAAAGTAGATCAGACAAGTGAACCCAATGATCTTCCATATAGACAAGGTAGGTCTGGACTGAGTCAAGTCAAATTGTAAATTGACCTGTTTTATTGACTAAGAAAAGTATCCCTGCATGTGTTTTGTGGACTTTTGCCTATAAAAGGAGAGGGGGGAAATTTTTAGTCATTCCTACACAGATTGGAAATTGACACCCACCTCTTCAATTTGAGGAATGAATGCACTTAGTGCTAGGTAGTGTAGACTCATCTGGTGAACTGTAAGTTCTGTTCTACATCTGTCATTGTTTTCTTGTTTGTCACCTTTTTTTGTGCATTGTTTTTGTCTAACAACTGTTTGTTTTGTGAGAGGAATACCTCTTCACTGTTCAGTATATGGAGACCAGCTGGACAGGTGTTTTCTTGTTACTAAAACGTTCCCTGGATGCAAGGGTGGACCTTGTCCATGTCGATTGGGTGGTTGATTGTGGCCAATATTGCAGTGAGCTGTGGTTTGTTTAGGGGTCATTCCACTTTATGAATCAGATGGAGCATGTTGACTTTTTCTATCGGTTGGGGCTGTTCCTGGTCAATTCAACCTACATCTGATCCGCTTGATCCTAAAGGATGTAGATGATGATGATAAAGCCATGCTGTTCAATTTTGATCAGTCCAAGGCATTTGACAGGTTGACCATCAGTACCTGGCTGCTGTCCTACAGGCTGCCAGATCAGCCTCCTGTATTGCTCCCCAGTGCTGTGGTACAGGTGAATGTAAAGCGGTCAAACACTTTTGTGCTGTCATATTCGGTTCGTCAGAGTTGTCCACTGTCAACCTTACTTTACATTTTGGCATTGGAGCATCTACTTTGCCAGATAAGGGACAGGATATGCGGTCCAGCTCTATGCAGAATTGTTGTCCCTGGAGAAGTATCTATTTTTGTGTTGTATTGTAGTGACATTGAGGTGGTTCAGAAGGTGCTTGAGTGGTATGAAAAGGTAAGGAGGGCCAGAATTAACTGCAACAAATCACTGGCTTGCAGTTATGTGCCTGGAAGGGGGTTGTGCCTCCAGGGCCCTTTGGTTGGCCAGACGAGCCCATCCATGTTCTTGGAGTGTGGTTTGGGCCCAGTATTATCCTTTATTGATTGGCTGTGCTTTCTCTCTACAAGAACAGAAAGAAAGTGTTCATTTGCTTGTTGGCCACCTTCTTGTGGGGTGGTCGCAAGCATCTGGTCTCTAGAGAGACTGTTGCATAATGTCTGTGTCATGGGGGGCTGGGAATGCCGCACTTGATGTGCCATCAGCACACTTCAAGGTTGGTATTTCCTGCACTGTTCATTGATGGAAGACTTGATTTTGGAGGGGTGTGTTAGGGATGCCTTCCCTAGAATTACCATCACTCTCACCATTTTGAAGGCTGAGTACCATCGTAAACCTCAGAATCAATCAAGATTCTTGCAAGGGTATCAGGTAGACTTAAAGGTCCTTCCTCAGTCCAGTGACCTTTCACAGCCTCGTATTGTGATCTAGTTCCTGACTGACCATCTTTGTGGCTGGTTTGACTTATTGGCATCAGAGTTGTAGTCATTTTGGTCTTGGGCATCAGTGGCAAACTATCTCAGCAACCCTGAGTTTTCACTTACCTGGTGATTGATTCGGAGCATAACGTCATTGACTTAGCCTTCAGATGGGACAGGGCAGATTTACCTGACTGTCATCGGTGGGACCTTGGCTTAGAAGAAATGGCTTTGTACAACTTCTACCATTGTCCTCAGGTGCGCCCTTTCTGGCACTATGTCAGCAAGTTGATGGCTTGTATCGCCCATGATCAGCTTGTGCCCATCAATTTCGCATACACATGTGACAATGTGTCGTCCTTGTTCTCCGGGGTGAAATGGATGGTGTTTCTCACATTGCTAGCTGTGGCAAGAATGATGGTGTGGACGTTGTGAATGGAGGGAATCTTGCAATATGAGCATTATTCTCCTCGGGATCTAGTTGGATTCTTTGGGCATTGGCTTAGGATGAAGGTCAGATCTGATAGAAAGTGTTTGATATTGACAGATTTCAGAAAAAGGTGGGTATCTGTGGTGAACCTGTTTTGCGTGCATGGGGCTAGCCTTGATTTTCTCTTTTAAGTCCCCTTAATGCAGTGGGGCAGTTTCCTGTGAACCCTCTCCTGGTTAAGTTAGACATTATTTGTTTTCCTAGTTAATAGGAATAAGTGATGTTTCTGGCATGTTCTTGGCATTCCCATATTGAGATTCCCAACCAGTTTGTTTTTATCCCCTTTTTTCATCTCAGCTATGTCAGCCTTTGATTTTTCCCACTCCTCTGTTTAAGTTTTCCTCTCCACTCCATTAGTGAATGTGCTGCTTCATTCTGTCAAATAGCAGAATACAGTGGCCATTCTTATTATTTTAAGGGTGTGGATGGGTCCTATTAATATCTGTTTTGTTTTAGTTTGTTTTTGTTGCATTCTTTAGTTTTGTTTTGGGGTTTATTTTCCCCCACCCTCTCATTTCATAAAATTTTTATATATTTTTATAGGTAAAAAGAAAAAATCTTAAAAAGAAAGAGACATTTGAACATTTACAATTTTTTATGTAATAGAGTGTTTTATAGGTCCCCTGTGAATATATGGTATTGTGGTATATGCAGGATTGAGAGGTGATGGATAAGTTCTTGTGGTGATTGGGTACATTGTAATGAATGAATGGGTAGTGATTGTGATTAACTAGGACTAGGATAATCAGCAAAGACCAGCCTTTCCCCAATTCCCCTTTGACTTTGTGCCACAATTTTGTACAAAAAGTACAAAATAAATATACATTCCTGCACAGATTGGAAATCAACAGAAAGCTTTCTTTTTTTGAATAACAAATTCACAATGTAAATTTTCTGTTTTCAAGTTCAGATTATTTTTTATTAGTAATTCTTTATTAGTAATTTCTTGTTTATTTTCATTGATTTTTTGCTTCTTTGCTCTGATATTCCTTTTCTTTTGCAAACCCAAACTTCAAAGAAATTTCTTTAATCCTTTGTTTTATCTCCTTCAAGTTATTTACCAAAATTCCTACAACTTTTTCTTAGCTTAGAACTAAAGGAGAAAAACAAATTTACAAACAATTTTATTCTTAAACCAAAATAATTTTTCCCTTATCAGAAAAATATTCTTGAGGGACTCATAATATCCAAAGCAAGTTGAGCTCATATCTTCAAAAATCAAATGTGGTTTAAAAAAAAACTTTAATCAAAATTAGCATCATACCCATAAAATTAAGGGATTATGTATGTCTAGATTGGCTTAACTGCAACAGATAAGAATATCTGCACTTTGCTGAGGATCAAAGTGCTTTGTATAAATGTAATTTAAGGTAGGTTTTTTAAAAGTGGGTGATGCAACTGCTACTGTTTACCTCTGAACTTTTTGACAGGTGGAATATACCTTGCTGTGATCAAATGTCTTTCTTACTATATTTTGTGAAAATTTCACAGTTTTCCTATTTTAATTTTCTGATGAATCATAATTCTAAAGTTAATGATTGAATAAGCTCATGGTGAGTTCTACGATAATATTCATAAAAATATCCCTATAGCATTGTTAAATACTTGAGCTTAACAACTTTAACAAAATATTACAATAACAATCATAAATATGAATGCTGATCCTTATTTTAAGAAGTAAGGGGGTAAAAAGACTTGAAATTAACAACTTTTTCCATATCATTGAAACATATTAAACACTTATATCTTCCCTTTCTTTTTTTCAATTTCTCAATGAAACCAAGTAGTGTCTCTGAGAAGTTTTATTTTTCCATACAATCAAAACAGAATAGTTCATTATTTATGAGGTATTGGCAGGAGACATTCAACACTTCTATATTCTATTCTTTCTTTTCTCACTGAAACCAGGTAGTGTTATTCCATTCGATCAAAATGGAATAGTCTATTATTTATGAGGTATTGGCAGGGGGTAACGGTCGTGCGAATTAACAAAGTCAGGGACAAGTACAATTATAATAGGATTATTATTAGATTAGCTGTTCATTGTCTTTCAAATAATTTTTTAAAAATTTACTAAAAAGGAAACATTTAAATTATTTTAAATTAATTTTTAGGTTTCTTTTTTTAGCCCAAATTTTGGCAGTAACTCCTAATTGCTGTGTAGGTTAGAAGGAAGGAAAACAAACTTTCATCCTCAGGATATTTTATCTCTTCTGTAACTTTGAAAATAAATTTAATTTTATTGTTCTGAAGTAAATGGCTAATAATTGTTTCTTTTCTGAAAAGTACAATTAAAAAAGTAAAGTGACATTTTAGCTTTGAAAAGAAGGACCATTACTCGTCTTGATTTGACTGCTTTCCCTAATGGTGATACAGGTGAACGTGACATAGCTTCGTTATTGCAGGACGTGCAAGGATCGTAAATTGTGACTTAAAACCATTTTAGTGGCAGGTGAAAGGAACATTGATGCTTCTGGCAATGTCAGCGAAAAAATTAGACTCATTTCATTGGTATTGTATGGGGCAGTAGAATGATGTACACACTTATAGGAGAAAATAATGAATCTAGCTAGGGAGACTATGAGTAAGGCTAGCAAGATATACAGAGGGAAGAGGGTGATCAAAATTGAGCTAATCCTTCTTCTGTCGAGAAAAAAAGAGACAAAGAAAGAAAATAGTGGAAAGATCTCGGCTTATTTGCATTGCTAAAATACGAAATCATTCACCAGGCCCTGACGATCTTTTTTACATTTCATTTGTTCTTTGTTTTTTTTATTTATTTAGATTTTGAATTGTGAAGGTGATAACGATTTTTAGTCAACTAATGAAACCATTTTTTAAAACCTGTTTTTATGCCGACTCAACGAACTGCATTAATTTTAAAATTTGTTTTCATGACAATATTTTTTTAAAAGTGCATCTTTTTTTAATGATGCAAAAAGTGAAATGGACACATGTGTGCAATTATTCCAGTTTTACTGGGTTTTGTATTTCATTTTTAAATTTTATGTTTGTTTCTTTACAAATAAAAAAAAAACTGAAATTGAGAAGTGATATTTGATAACATTGCTCGCAGGAAAAGAAAATTAAGAAAGAATAATTTTTTAATTGATCTCATATTTCATAAAAGAAGGAAAGAAAAATGTATTAAAAATAATAGTGTTGACAATAACCTAATTCATGAACGTAAATAAATTTAAAGCATCTATATGGCATGGAAACAATGGCTGTACAAATTTCCAGGCCCTACTTGGCATCATCTGTTCAATGAATAGATAGATAAGATAAGGAAGATAGATAGATAGATAGATAGATAGATAGATAAGGAAGATAGAAAGATGACAAACATAGATAGATGAGGAGAAACATATATAAATCAGGAACATAGATAAGGAACATAGGTCGATAGTGAATTGACTGACATAAATAGATTGAATATCTCTAATTTGTTTATTTTTCATTTCTTAGTCATTTTGATTGAATAAAATCATTGATTTTTTTCTTCTTTGTTTCTTTTTTTTATCATGGCTCCCACTGTCTGCTGCATTCTCCCAATTCACCTTTTGCATATTCCACACTCAATAAACCAAGTGCTGTATACTCTTGATAACCAAAAACTGTTCTGCCATGAGTTGGCAGACTGTCAGATGGAGAAAGTCGGCTATTTACTGCATATTGAGGGATTGAATTTCAGCTTTTGGGGGTGATTAAGTCCATACAAAATTCAACAGTTTCAAATGACAGTTTGGGTGATGGCTAAGGAGTGGTGGCAGCTTTATGTCCAGTTTGTTTTAAAGAGCCTGTAAAAGCAATGACAGAAATATATCCAATTAAAAATGATTTTATTCCCTTTCAGTTTATCTGTTAAGCCAGCTTTGTCTCATAAATGTTTATATGTGTGTCACCATCTTGTAGTAAACAGATATCTGTGGATCAACCTTCCCCACACATTGAGGACAAGATGGTTAATATCCATTTGTGTCAATGTCTGTGTAAATCTGCATATAGTTGTTTTATTTTATTTTTTGGTATTTTGGTCTGTTTTGGTTATATATATATATATATATATATATATATATATATATATATATATATATATATACAAAGGTCAGTACCAAGCACCAATCAGTCAACTTGCATGCAATCTTCAGGCCATGTGTGTTGTGTTTTGGCTCACTCATTTATATATGACAGAAATACATCCAATTAAAAATTATTTTATTCTTTTAGGTTTATCTGTTAAGCCAGCTTGTGCTGTGTGTAATGTATATTGGCTCTGAATGATAACTTGGAGAGCTAAGTTCAAATTCCATTTGAATTTGTTAGATTCACTTATACACAAATACCCTTCGGAAGGGTATGAATCCATCTCTTCTACCCCAAGCTTTAGGTTGAATAGCAGGACAGACTGAGTTCTTTAACCTTGATTGGCAACCAGTCTATCACCAAAAGAAATGGCAACCTACTGCAGAAAAATCTGCCTTGTCACTCATGTACTGAAAGAGACACGATCACCCAAGTGTATATTATGTTGCACTAAACTGACTGATTTATATATGATGTTCAATGGTGCATTATGGGTAGTAAGGTCTGTTGTATTATCTAAACAGTTATTGGGTAGGTAGTAACAATTATGTTTCAAATTATTCTAGAGGTTATTTAGTACAAATAACTGAAACTGAATGCAATTATTTGTAGCTATTTTATAGTAGTTATCATTTTAGTGCTTACTTAATTATTTATTGTTGATTATTATTCCATTTATTTGTGTTTATGTGGGCATTTGTAGTTTGTTACTTTGTTTATCATTTACTTAATTTGTTTATTTCCAGCCAAAACACAACACGTTTTTAGTGAAACACATTATTCTATAAATAGAATATTATTCTTTATCTGATTTAATTTTGTCAATTACAAAATATAATATTGAAAAAATAATATTAAATGCTTTCATTACAGCAAAAATAGCAGATATAATTAAAAGGGAAAACAACTATGGTAGTTTGCAATATGGAAAAGAGAGGAAAAAATATTAAATGATGATAATACCAGAATGAACTAACCGGTTATCGCTCCACACTCATCAGAACTCAGTCAAGGAAAGTAAAATTGTACTCAACTAACAAAGATCTTTTTATAGTTACAAAATTTAATTATAGCAAAAAGAACAGGCATAATTAAAAAGGAAAACAATTATGGTAGTTGGCAATATGAAAAAGAGAATATAATAATAAAACTGAACAACAGAATAACCTAACATTAAAATTAGTTCTATTATCAGCTAATTTAAGTAGTATCAGCTAATATCATTAATAATATCTTCAAAATTAATAATATCTTTAATAATCTCAGCTGATTTAAATAATAAATGATAATACCAGAATGAGCTAACTGGTTATCACACCACACCATCAGAACTCAATCAAGGAAAGTAAAATTATACTGAACTAACAAAGACCTTAGAGTTACAGAATTTAATTATAGCAAAAACAACAAGCGTAATTGAAAGGGACAGAAAGGGAAAACAACTACAATAGTTTGCAATATGGAAAAGAGAAATAAATATAATAATAATAAATAATAATAATAATAATAATAATAGAATGAACTCGATAAAGGGAAGTAACATTTTTTATGTTCAACCAACTAAAAAATGACCAAGAAAAAGAAAACACGTATGTATCAATAATATGTTAAGATTGGTATATTTTTTTATAAACAAATAACATTCAGTCAGAACAACCATTCCTTTTACATAAGGAAAATTGTCTTGACTTAATGAAAATACTTTAATGCTTTAGAAAAAGGTTAAATAATAATAAATATTATACTTTGATCAGTATATCCAGAATTTTTAAGCTTATCTATTGTAGTCAGTATCATCAAGGTAATACAAATGATCATTTTCTAAGCTGTATAGTATGTGTTTCACCTGGGCTACATAGTTTTCCTTTTCTTAGATTGCCATACAAGGTTATAGAACATATTCTGTCCTCCTATTTGCCTATAGGTGGAGGGAAAATAGATGGATTCATATCTTTCCCAAGGATATTAGCATGTAAGTGAATTTTTTTAAAGCTTAAAATGAGCATATTTTTCTGAAATTGAAATTATTGGAATTAATAATTATAAATTTAATTTCATCTCATTTTAAATTATTTATTTTCCACCAAATGTTAAAAACATTCTGGATTCTAAATTGCATCTTTAATTTGATCAGCTAGAAAGAAAAAAAGGTATCAGGCCATTTTCTTTAGAATTAATTGTAGACCTTGAGTCATCAATTGTATCTTAATAGTTAAACCTTTAGCCTTCCTCAAGCATATTTTTATATTTAGTAATGTTCTGAGATTTTAAAACAGAACACTTTATTCAATCTATAAGAATATGCTATTCTCTTTATGATGTCCATGCTAGCAGATATATCATACCAGCAATTCTTTCAAAGTAATTCATTCCTGAGATCTTGCTTTCACAGAACCAAAATACAACTCTAAGCTTCATTGGATTCTGGAACACAAGGTAACGAGATACAATTGAACATTTTTATACATTAGGCCATTGCCTTGGAGAAATGTTGTAACTATAATCAGTAGAAGATTTACCTATAAGCTTAGGAGGCTGAAGCCTAGGGCCTCAAAATCTAGGGGGCCTCCAGGCAAGGTGTATAATATTTTTGACACTGTCTTAGACCTTCCTTACACATGCTGTCATAATGCATTGTTGACTCTAAATAACCCTTCAACAATTTTAAACACCCGTCATCACCCTTGGCTTTGCTCAAATTGTTTAATTTAGCACTCCTCCATTTTCCTCTACTCGTGACAATGAAGGATTTGGAGGGGCCTCACAAGTGGAATAGCTTAGGACTTCTCTTCATCTAAATCTGGCCCTGACTATAATTACTGAGATGAGGACATTAGTCTACATGCAGGGTGCCACAAAATAAAAAACTGGGGGGGTTAAATCAGATGTTAAAAGTGGTGGGGCTAAATCATATTAAGTTTTAAGGATTTTTGATTCCATATTTTTTCTCATGAAAAGAAAATTTTTTTATATATCACAGATTACTATTGTAAACATTTTTCATTTTCATTGTAAATATAGTTTTTTTTCTGTTTTTTTTTTCATGTGAGAAATTTTCAATAGACTTTTCTACATATAAGATTTATGCAAAAGTTTTAGACACTAATGTTATGAAAAAAAAATGAAACTTTCTGATTTATTTTGAAAATTAATGACAGTAATGAAATTTTAGTCAGGATAAGTGCCATCAATGTATAATAAAAAGAAAAGACATCTAAATGTTTACATATATAAAGAAAGACTTTGAATTTTTCTCTTTTATTTTGAAAATTAATGGCAGTAATCAGTAGCAGACTGGCCCACCGGGATACCAGGAAATTTCCCAGTGGGCTCCAAAATGATGGTCCATCAATTTAGAAATAACTAAAAAAAGTAAAAGCTTAAATAAAAAGAAAAATATTACATGGTTGCTGGGAAGATTTAAATAAGACTTCTTTGATGCAATAATTTCTTTCAGTAGATAATAATAGATACCCTCAGTTCCTTGTTTTGGGATTAAGTGGGTACCTTTTGACTGGGCCCTTTTACAAGTTTTCCTGGTAGAAATTTTCAACCCAGTCTGCCACTGCCAATAATGATTTTAGACAAATGATACAGCTCAGCTTGATAGCATTGTCATAGGTTGAGGCCAAAAGGACAAAATTAGTTTTCTTCTTAGTTCTCAGTTTCAACAAAACATGCTGGGGTTTTAGTCCCCCATGGTGCCAGGGATGGTCTAAACAGAACAGGATACAAAAACAATGTTTATATTTAATAATGTGTTTTTATATATATATATATATATATATATATATATATATATATGCTTGCATGCATGTGTTGGTGTGTATCTGTATATCAGCATGTGCAATATATAATTATAACAGTGTATGTTTGTGTGTGTGTTTATAGGGGCTACATCAAATTGACGAGACATTTTGAGGAAATGCCAGTTGAGTCATGAACTGACAGTCCATTTTTATTAGCTTTATTGATTAATGAACATATCCTTTGTGTCTGTGTAGATATATACACTTCACTGTTTATCAATAGAATTTCCTGATCATGCACACATTAGTCTGTATGACTCTCTCTTACTTACTCTTTTTAGAGAGAGAGAATTAAATGTGTATACGTCTGATTCATTGTATGTAGGCTGACATCTCTCTTGACTCTGGTGTACAGTTTTGTTCTATGTTGTCATCCTTTATTTTCTATGAAATGTCTTTTAAATTAGATACAATTTTCTTATCATATGAGAAGTTCCATTCTGATTAATATCACTATCATGTGTATCTTCACCCATTAGGATTATTGAGATACTACATGTACTGCAGCTCTAGCTGTAGTGGGTGTGTCTAGAACAAAATCTATCCCTCTCCAGGTTAGTTTTGAATTCGGAATTGTTCTTTTCTAAGACTTGTAGCCCTGTCAATGTTAACCAATTAATGTCTATTGTAAAATCTGGTATTAATTATAAAATTTAAAATAAAATAATTAAATTAAAAAAATAAAATCTAGTATTAATTATAAAATTTAAGATAAAAATCTGATATTAATTATAGTTTTGTGCCTATAGCCCAATAATTCCCACAGTTCCAAAAATGCAACTGTGAGCATTAGTGGGTTAAAAATCCCCATTTATCCTATTATTTTATAGAAGAAAACTGACTCCTCCTCTCCACTAAGTTGGTGTGAGATCTTGAGCAAGTCTTAGCAATCCCTCTCTCCCCATGCCAAGGATACAGTGAAGTCAGTGGCAGCAAGCTGGTGTATTGCAGTTGCTGACCCCTGTCTACATTGCACTGTTTGGTCAGCATTGCTCCCTTCTACAAATTGATGAGTTCCCCAGCAGAACCAACAATTGGAGATACTTTGTACAGTTAGTATGTTTTTGACTAATGCCTCTTTACACAAATTCCCAAAAGGCTAGAATCTCAAACCTTAAATGGCAATGTCTGTAGAGATGTTGTTTTTATCAAAACACTTGGTGTACTTGGACTACTGTGAGTGTCTGAGTTGGGTGTTAGGAAGAGTATCTAGCCTTGTAAAACCTTGCCTCAAATCATTATTACAATAGATCCTCTGTCAGGTAGGACTCACCTGCTTTATGCAAAGTTAATCCCAGTTCTGCCTCTATAGAAAACACAGCTATCTATCTATGCATATACGAGTTTGAATTTTGTGTTATCATTCTCATAGACTGTTTTTTTTTTTGTATCATTTCATCTTAAGCAAGGAAATAAAAAGATGTAAGGAGTTACTGAGTATGACAGAAACAAAGAACAATAAAAGAACAGGATTCAAGGAGACAAATGATGATGATTGACATTGCATTTAAATTTTTGAAGATCATAGTTGACAGGAAAGAAAAATGCTGGAAGAGCTTCACAAGTGAGAAGTCTGAGAGAAAAAAAAAATGATTATAGAACTTATGATTACGACTATCAGATTCAAAAGTGAAACTATGAGATCTAGCTGACAAGATAGTACTATCCATAAAGTCGAGGTATCAACGAGGAAAGCTCATTAGAACAATTACCATGTAAATAATTATAGAAAAAGCATGGAGAAGTTACAGCAGTGGGAAATTGACTGAAGCTGAGATGCCAAGTCAGGACTGATAATGTTGCTGATTCTTCTTTCGATTTTGTCAAGAATCTCTAAATATATAGCAGAAGCACTAAACCAAATGTATTTGGTCAAGTAAGGTCAATGAGCCCCAGTAACCTTATTATTTTGTAGGATTTAATTTTTATTCTCTTAGACTGGCTGTTGCCAAAGGTAGATGAGAATCATATGCTCTTGTAATTAATCCATAGATGGAGGAAGATGAAATCAGTTTTTTCCAATGGCATTTGAACACTGCACACAAATTCTATTTTCCATGCCAATAACTGTTAAGCTATCTACACAGCTACTTATTAATATTTTATTATGATTCACCAAATGTTTTTGTGTCCATCTGCCTATCATCAAATTTTCCATCATTACTTGTGCGGCATGAGAGCATGTATTTATCCCATTCATCTTTTGAAAATTCCATAACTTTTAGTAAGGGTATTGATTTATAATGTAAACATAATCCTAAACTAAACCCTCACTTTGTATCCATCATGTTATCTAAACCAGCAGTCACCAACCTTTTGAACTTCATGGACCACTAAATGTATAATTTTAAATTTGGTAGACAACTAATATGAATTTAGAAAAACAAAAAAGGTAAATACATTTATATAATAATAATCGGAAAACTTTTATTTTATTAATATGAGATGCACCCATTAAAGGTAACAAAGTTATAGTGTAATTATTTAAATAAAACAAATTGAAAATTTGATGTTTCATAAAAATTGAAATAATGTCCCAATATTTCTGTGGACCATGAAAAATTTTGCATGGACCACCAGTGATCCATGGACTACCAGTTGGTGACCACTAATCTAAACCAGATCATTTCTTTTGTTTATTAGTAAATAATAATAATAGATAATAATAATAATAATAATAATAATAATAATAATAATAGATAATAATAGATATTAGTAGATAATAATAGATATTTAGCAGAAAATTTCCTAATTAGAAACCAAAGTTATGACCTTTCTCCCATGACATTTTCCCCTGTAATTTTTTTGGTCCCCAGAAAGACAAGACCTAAAAGAAATTGTGTTGTTATGTTTACATTTGTAGTATGAGCAATGGCCACCAGGGGGCCGTAAATGTTAAGCCCTCAATAACTTTTATTAACTTATAAGTCCTGAGTTCAAAAAAAGAAGAATCTACATTTCAAAATCATTGATAATTGAAATCTTAATGAAATTCCTTCAGATACTTAAATTATATAAACAAGCTGTACCTGTGAAAGTTTCATGCTTTTCCTGATCAAATTTTCCAAGGAATCATAATTCTTCAGTTAATGATTGAATAAGTTCATTACCAGCTCTGCAACTATAAAATACCCATGGAAATTCCACTATTGCCTCATTAAATATTTGAGCTTAACAACTTTTAGAAAATATTACAATAACAATCATCATTATGAATGCAGGTCATTATTTAAAGAAGTAAGAGGGTACAAATAAAAAGATTCAAGATTGATAAGGTTTTCCATTTCACTGCAGAGAGCATGACTTCTTTCTTTTTCTTTCAGTGCAATGTACACGTTAACTTATTAACAGAGGAACAAGCATAATCACACACACAAACACACACATATATATATAGATAAAATAGATAGGTTGATTAATAAAACAAGGACAAATGAAGGGGTACCAATATAATTAATAAGATAGACATTTATTAAATATTAACTACATGACAAAAATGAAGCATGAAGAGAGAGGTTTTATGTTTGGAATTTTCAGACATGCCTGTGTCCTTCATCAACGGTCCAAGGAACAAAAAGAAAAATGGGAATTACTAACCGACAGATGATTTTGTAGATATGGTATTTTCCAGTGGAAATCATATTAGTAAAAAACAAATCTCTGTCTGATTCCTCTCTCTCTCTCTCTCTCTCTCTATATATATATATATATATATATATATATATATATATATGGTTCTTGCCTACAGGTGAGAGAACTTATTTGCCACTTGTTCTAGTCATCAGTTTGAATCTGTATATCATTTCCCAGCATTTTTGGAATTACTTTTACCGTCTATAAATAGGCAAGCAGACAGACATGCACACACGCTCATCTGCACATATTTTTATGTTTTTATAATCTTTTCACCCTAAGCAAGGCAATGAGGCCACTAACATGCAGTGTGTTACTGAGTGTGAAAGAATATAAGAAAAATATTACTAAGGAGGGAAAACAAAAAAGAACAGAAAATTAAGAAGTCAGAAGATAATGATTGACATTGCATTTAAATTTTTGACGATGAATGTTGGCTAGAAAGCCAGAAGAGAGTTCTACAAATGAAAAGTGCAAGAAAATAAACTGTTATCATCGAATTTATGGTTACATCTTGCTATTTCAATTATAAAAAAATGAGGCGTTGTTGCCAATCTAGTATTGTGCTTAAATACATAATGTCTAGGTACCAAAGAGGAAAGTGATATTTATTTTGTGTAAGATACAAAAATGTGGCATAAGGCCAAAAAAAACGGTGGGATAAGGAAGGCTGGTCTTTTGTCCTATAATTAAACTTAGCTAGCCACAATAACTGATCCAAGCATACCACAGTATTTCTTACACCAAAACAACACATTCTTACTACAGCTACCATCAAAGTCTCTGTGTAGTCCTAACTAGTTCCTATATGTACAATTTGTCTGTGGTGAGCAGGGAATAAAAATAACAACATTTAAAAGAGAGAAAAATTCATCAGAACAATTACCATAAAAGTATTTATAGAAAAGGCACAGGGAAGCTACATTATGGCAGTGACTGAAGCTGAGATGCCAAGTCAGAACCAATGGTATTGCAACTTCTCCTTTGGATTTTATCAATGATTTCTAACTGCATAGTAGAAGCACCAGGTCATATGTGGCAGCAATATTCTAAGCATGGATGAATGGCAGATTTGTAAATATGTAAGATACCAATGTAAAAAATGTAAAAATTTTGAAATTTGTAATCTGGAGTTCTTTTTTATATATTATTATCAGTTAAAACAGTGGTTCCTAAACTTTTTTCTCTGGGACACATTTTCAGAATGAAAATTTGCTCATGCCTCACCAAATTTTATGTGATAAAATGTACATTTAAAAATATTAAAAAAAAAACAGAATGAGGGTTATGGAGAGATAACTGCATATTTGAAGTCAGAACATTATCATTGATAACTTTCTCCTCGAATTTGCAGACCATAGTTTACTATATTCTGAATACTTGATATAATGCAAAAATATCACAATGATAAAATCAGTCAATAATTATTTATAACTATTTATCCTGGGCGTCATGCATGAAATTACAAGTAATCCATAATAATATTTTAAATCCTTTTCCGCTGCACCTATGAGGTGTGCCACACTGTTTGGGACCCACTGAGTTAAACACTTCAGATTAAGAATTTTAAAAAAATTTTCATTTTTTTGTTTTTTTAATTAGTACCACCCCAAGCAAGGCAGTACAACCACTAAGATGCAGTGGGTTGCAATACGTGGAGGAATTAGGAACAGAAACATTAGTAATGAGTAGAAAGAGAAAAGAGTAATCAGGTGGAAAGTAGATAGCAATTGACATTGCATTTAAATTTTTGCTGATTAGAGTTGGCTGGAAGCATGGAGCCAGAAGGGAGTTCCACAAGCAAGAAATTCAAGAAAAGAAGCTGTTTGCATAGAAGTTATGGCTTTATCTAGCTAGTGCAACTGTAAATTGATGAAATCTCACCGCCAATCTAGTATTGCACTTAAATTCATACAGTCTAGCCACTATAGCAAAGAGCTCATCCAAACAATGAGCATGAAAACGTTTATAAAAAAGGCACAGAGGCAACCTTACAGTGGTGGGCAAGTGACTGATGCTGAATCACCAGATCAGGACCTATAATATTGCTGATTCTTCTTTGGATCTTATCAAGGAGCTCCAGGTAAATAGCAAGGAAATCAGACCATATATTGCAGAAATATGTTAAGCATGGATGAAATTGAAAAAAATTTAGTATATCATGTCTTTTGAGGATATTTGTTTTGCCTTTGTTCAATATACAATCAATTTACATAGCAAATTGGACTCTCTATTAACTTTTATAAAATTTAATTAAAAAATATTACTTTAACATCCATGATCTGCAGTGCTTAATCTATTGTAATATGAAAAAAATTATTTCCAGTCACATTTCCAATTATGCAATTCTACCAATGAACACTTTGATCAAATCATTTGATTGTTTTTGAATCCATTTTTCTTGTAGTTTTGTTCCACACTAACTAGCATTTGTAATTTACTTTAATTTTGACACCAATCTAATTAATTCCTACTTTCATCAGAACAAATTCAAACCACACTTTCAAAATCTACATATTTCATAAAAATAAAATGACAAAATATGAAGCTACTACCCACACAGTCTCGTCAACCATATCCCCCACTACCCATGATAGTCATCAAAATGTAGTTATATGAACTGGTATCCTTCTCTGGTTGTAAAATGGTCATGTCATGTTGCTTCAGCCAGTTTGAGCTGTAAGGCTCACATATATTGAATTTGATCTGTTTGTTTCATTGTCTGTTCAATCCCTTTTAGAAATCAATTGTTATCAAAAGAGTCTGAAAGAAAGAGAAAGTATCAACTGATGTTATCTAGCATTTATTCTCTTTTACTTTTTCTTCACACTGACTGTCTCCATCAAGACAGCATGGGTGAGGAAGGTGACAAATTTGGTCAGATCTTCTTTCCGTTTAATATCTACACCTGAGGTGGAACTGAAATGTCAAAACCAAATGATAAGAGTTCATTGACACCTGATTGAAACCTCAAGCAAAGCTTATTACATTAGTTTTCCAACAAAGACATAACTTTAATGAATCCTTCTGGTTATAATTTTAATTCTGGAATTTCTTCATTTGATTACTTGGTGAGTTCAAATCCCTTCTGGCCTAATTTCTGGTCCACAATTATATCACCTCATTTACAGGTGCTTCAGATGATCTCACCTATTACAAAATAGGTTCTCTTTTACTGTCTTTCCACATAGTCTCTTTCAACTTTCCAGCCACTTGCATATTTGGAAATAAATCCATGAAGTCATTCGCAAACCCTAACATGAATTCTGCTTTTTTATTTATCTATTTCTTTGTTTATTTATATATTTATTGTGGGGTCACTCACATGATACCAGCAGGGATACCAGCCTCATGTTCACAGGAATAAAAATATACAAAGAAATAACACTAAAAACATGTTACATTGTAAATTAAAATCATATCATTTTATTTATTTCAATGTACTGGTGTGTGTGTGTAATCTAGTTATGTGTTTTAAGGTTGCATGTAATAGAGCAAAATGTTACTTTGTCTTATGACAAGCAAGGTGCTGAGGAGAGGTGATGGATGTCTTGACACTCTGAGGGCCCATAGCAAAGAGAGTGAGTTCAGCATTTTTTTGGGCTCAAGGGATCTGTTTTGCGGGCAGGAAAGTTTTCTGTTGCATGCTGGGAGAAATTTTATTATTTTGGTTTTATTTATTTTATTTTAAAAATAATTTTCAATATTATTTGTTTTATTTTATTTTACTTTATTTATAATAATAATAATAATAATAATATTATTATTATAATTATTATATTATTATTATTATTATTAATAATAATAAAACAAAAAAAATTCAAAATGGGGTGTAAGTGTGAAATAGACCCCCAAAAATATTTATTTACACATTTACCTTTTATTTATTTTCTAAATCCCTGGTAAGTACAGAAAATTAAAAAAATTTCCTATCCATTTTTTTTTACATGTTTAAATGTGCTAAACAGCTACTATTTGCTTGTAAAATCTGACAATAGAGGAGTTTTATCTTATTACAAGAAAACAAAAAAGAGCACATATTATTAAGTGTCTGTAAACTAAAAGTAGATTATACAACAGATGGCAGGAACTGATGAAGAAGAGACTTGAAGCAACAGAAATGGAGTTCTACAGAATGATGCTGAGAATATCATGGATTGAACAACGATGAAGTTTTAAAGAAAATGAAACCAAAAAGGATACATATAATTAACATCAGAAAGAGACAGTTGAAATTTCCAGTACACATTATGAGGAAAGGAGGCTTAGAAAATCTGATACCCACAGGGTATACAGAAGGCAAGAGGGATAGAGCAAAGTAATGCTTAACCTACCTAACAAACTTGTGTTGGCAGGACAGGTTTTAGGATCGATAGTAAAAAGACAAAATTTAGTAAGAACTACAAAGAACAGGAAATTGTAGAGAGCCGTGATCACCCACATTCTGAAGAGACATGGCATATATTTGAAAAAAAAGGTAAAAGTAAATTTCTTGTTTGTACCATTTACTTTTTTTTCTTTTTTTTTTTTTAATCATTTCACCTCAAGCAAAGCAATAATGCCACTCAGAGTCAAGGGGTTACTGGGAGAAAACGATAATGAAAAGACTTTAGTGAGAAGTGCAAGAAAGGACAATAAAAGAAAATGATTCATGGAAATAGAAGATGTCGATTAGCATTGTATTTAAATTTTTGAAGATTGTAGGTGACAGGGAAGCAAGAAATTGGAAGGGAGTTCCACAGGTGAGAAGTGTGGGAAAAGAAACTATTAGAAGAGAACTGATGGTTAGATCTAGCTATTTCAATAGTAAAATGGTGAAACCTAGTTGCCAATCTTGGAGTATACTTATATTCGTGCAGTCTTGACACCAAGTAAGAAATCTTGTCAGAACAATTACCATAAAAATATTTGTAGGAAAGGCAGAGGGAAGCCATATCATATTGGTGAGAAAGTGACTGATGCCAAGATAGGATTTCTTTATTTAAATATTTTACACTTGATGTAAAATATAAGAGTATATTTTGTTATGTCTTTACTTTTATTGGAATTTTGTACGTGACTTTAAATATATGTTTTCCAATTATTTTACAAGTACATTATCAATTTTCTGGTATACTTTGTTCCAGATAATTGATTTTGCCTGACAAACAGAAATCACATGATAACAATTCAATAATAAGCCTTTGATCTGTTAATTATGCATCTCTCATATCTCGACAGAACCATCAACTGTGTCAATAATTAAGTAACGATGCCTCATGTCCAATGGTTCCTGTGTCCACTTGTTGAATTAGTCTGGCAATTGCATGAAACTTACTTAATAACTATAAAAAACCAACTTCCCACTTTTTGTCTGGTAGAAACTTTTCCTTATAAAAAATGATGGTATATATTAAATTATTTTTTAGGTTCATACTATAATTAGGTTTTCATATGAAGTAAATTTTTCAAATTTTATAGTTTACCCATTTGAACTTGTTTTTTTTTTAATCATTTCACCCCAAGCAAAGCAATTAAACCACTAGAATGTAGGGGGTTACAGGAAGTGAAAGAGGACAAGAAGACTTTATTGTGGAGAAGTGTGAGAAAGGACAATAAAGGAACAGGGTTCAAGAAGATGGCAATTAACATTGCATTTAAAGTTTTGAAGACTGTAGTTATCAGGGGAAGCAAGAAATCAGAAAGGAATTCCACAGATGAGAAGTGCAAGAAAAGAAACTCTTAGAGTAGAAGCGATGGCTTCATCTTGCTAGTTCAACAGTAAAATGGTGAGCTTAGTTGCCAATCTAGTAGCATACTTAAATTCATGTAGTTGAGGCACCAGGGAAAAAAATTCATCAGAACAGTTCAGTTGGCATCATAGAAAAGAGAAAGGGAAGCCATGTCATGTCAGTGAGAAAGTGACTGAAGTCGAGTTGTCTGGTCAGCATTGATTACCATTCTTTGAATTTTGTCAAGAGATATACAGCAGAAACATCAGACTAGATATGGCAACAGTATTTAATGCACAGATGAATGGTAGATTTATAAATGTGCAAGATGGATTTTAACAAGAGAAATTCTATACAGCAATATCTTCTGATCACTTTTATTTTTTCTAGTCTTTTCTGGATTTCACAGAGATAATAATTTCCTTGCATTATTCATTATAAAAATCTACCATTGTCAAAAATAAAGATCTTGCCACCTGACAACACCAGTGCAAGGGTGATAGCTATAGTTATAGTATAATTACTGAATATGATAATCTGGGCATAAAATTCTGCCTTGCTGCTGCTCTCTAAAAGAATCCAAATAATTTTTTTTTATCTTTCTTAATGACCCTCTCTTTGATTATTTTTTTTTCTTTGATCAAATCTGATTCTAAATTCCGCATGTTAAAGGAAGCATCCAAAATATTAAACAGATTTTCATCTTCTGCTGTTCAATGGAAATTTGTTTTCCCAAATTTTCTTTGTTCAATTTTTTTTTCTTTAAAAAATAAAAATGTTTAAGTCTTTCACCCCCTTCACATTTGACTGCTTTTTTAGATCTTGTGTAGCCAGGGGCAAAAGAAACTGTCTTGGCTAATTTCAGAAGCCTAATTATTCCAGAATAGGCAAGAAAAAACTTTAAAGAAACACTTGTTTGCCTCAAATAAAATTTCTTTATTTCTCCCTCCTTTTATTTTCTTTTAATGGTTCACTTATGTTTGAGTCTTTGAAGCCGAAGTTCAAAAACAAATCTTCCAACACGTATACAGATTCATAAATGCATATATACACATAACATACATTCTGTCATACATTCATCTGTTTACACCAATAATCCTTAGTCTTTTCTTCTTCAGCATTCCTTTTCAGATATTTGTGCAGCCCCTTTGTTAAAATTGCACTTGTATATGCAGCAGAGTTAATGCAACAGTGTTTACGCCATATGCTTATATTTTTATGCATTATAACAGTGCCAGAAATGAGCAACCACATTGAAGATGAGAAATCGCACTGATTTCCAATGTTCCTTCAAGTCAATAATGATTTACAATATGATGAACAGCTACTGGCTTGCATAATAAAATCTCACACTCCCAAATAAGTTCAGTATCTGTCTATATTTCTGAGATGAGGTATTATGTACAATATTTACATTGTTCAGACTATCATCCTCATCTTTGTTGCTATATTTATCACAATGTTTCAGCCTCAAGGACACATGCACAGTGGATAAAGGCATTAGATCCAGTGTGAGTTCAATACCTGGTTAAGGTGGTGGAGAGGGGTATTAAAAGGAGATGACTGATATTCGTTAGACATGGCATGGGGAACTAGAACAGTCTACCCCAGCAAGCAAAATAAAGGGTTCAGTTCGACATTCCAACTACCTGAAGAAGGCCGGAGCGTACAGCGGCCAAAACGTTATGATAAATATGGCAACAAAGATGAGGATGATAGTCCGAACAATGTAAATAGTGCCCAAATAAGTTATTATAAATATGATTTTTTTTTTATTTCTAATAAAAAAAACATAAGCTGAAATTCACATGGTATATTTATCATTATTTTGAAAATTTTATGGTTGAAACAAATTTTAGGGTGGATCAGTTTATTATTTAATGCCAATAGCAAACCGGTACCCCACTTTATGTTTAGTAGAAATTGATATTAACATTTAACCTAAATATATCTTGAGAATTTTTCTATCATTGGTTGGTTAATACTAATTTTATTGGGAAAACATTGACTTGCATTACTAAAATCTGACATAATGTTATAATTCTAGAGTGGAACAATTTATTAATTAATAACAATAGAAAATCGATCCCTCATTTTATGACCTATAGAATCTTATATCAATATTTAATGTGAATATATCTTGAAAATATTCCTATCATCAATTGGTTAATGTCAATTTTATTGTGAAAAAATTGACTTACATGATGAAATTTGACATATATTGTTCAGTCGCATATGTTATAGGCAGATGCATGAAGCCCTTGTAATTGTTGTGTATTTTGAGCATACATAAATATCAGACATATACATAAAATTCTTCATATACATCCACATCTGAGTGTGTAGACATTCACCAGGAGGATGGAATTGGGAATCTGCCTCAAAGGTGACAAAATGTAGTGGAACAAAATAACACATATGTGGGCGAATAAAATTATATACAAATATCTAATATAGTCTTTGAATTTTGCTTAAAAACAATGCAAATTTTTGTCTCAATACAAGTTTTTTTTTTTTTTCAAATATGATTGACTTGTAAACAAATTTTTCTTTCCATTTGGTTAGTTCCTTCCAAAGAACTGCTGCTTTGTGAAACAGATCCCTGACAAGATGTTTTCCTAATCACTACAATCTTGCTCTCTTCAAGTCTAGGATTAACCATTATCTTACCTGCATAATACCATGAATGCTCATATAACACTCTAACATGATTGGCTCTTGGGGCTTGTACTGGGTGAACATTAGTGTATAAACAAAGTTAGACCAGTTCATCACTCAGAAAGATGCCAAGTTCTGGAAGGATAGAATCATGAAGCTGCTTCAAAGATGGTGAAAGGTAGTGGAACAAAATGGCATGTATGTGGTTGAATAAATTTATGTACAAATATCTAATTATTGTCTTTGAATTTTGTTTAAAAATTCTCTGTATTTTTGTTCTGATCCAATATATATTTTATTTCTACTTATTTATTCCCTCTCTCTCTCTCTATATATATATATATATATATATTTATATGTAAGTTTGTGTGAGAAAGAGAGTGAGAGAAGAATATGTCTTTGCAGTCAGGTTAAAAAATTATATTTCCTTGTTTTGGAAAGAAAAGATTCCAACTTTGATCATTTTGTCCCAACCTAAGGCACGTCTCAATATTACTCCCCACTGCCCCTCCTAGATATTCTTTTACAGAAATTCTTCAAGTTGATAACATTTTGATCCAATTCCAAACACGCTGCCTTTTTCTTACTAAACATCCCTTAACATTGCATTCTATTTATTTTTGAACATTTATGAAATTTGTGAAATTTTCTCAGAATCCTGACAACGAAGCATAAAATGAACGACTCCCTCACAGACATCCCAACCCGCTGCCTCAACAATAACAAGTGTGCATCAAGAAAAGAAAAAAATCTATTTTCCTGTGACCAAACCCCCCAACAGGCAGGTTTGAAAATCATGCATGCATATCTGAGAAGGAGAAAAGGGCTTGGGTTGGATGATTTTAAACGGTGATAGGGAAAAAGGACTCAACAATCTGATGCTGATATTCCCCCACACTGCCATCACTATTACCACCTACAGCACCTCCTCCAAAATCAAAATTGGGTGTAATGAACATTAGTTAGATATTTCATTGCCCTGAGCTCTGTAGTTAAGAGCAAGTCAAAATGGCATAAGGGAGGGGGTTGTGTAACCTTTTTTTTTCTCTTTCTTTATTTCCTTTGAACTAAGTTCATTTCAAAAGTAATTTAGTTAATAAAACCCTCCCCACCCAGTCCTGCAGATGATATTCTACAATTTGGGATTTAAGGGGAAAAATCTGACAGATGTCTTGAATGCAATTTTGTTCTAAGCAGCAATATTTTTTTAATGATTTTTACAAAATTGCAAAATATAAGTTTATAACACAAATTGAAATTGTGAGATCTTTTTTTTATTATTTCAAAAATCAATTTATTCAATATCTTAATAATAATTTTACCCACAAAATTTGTTTGTGTATGGGTTAGACAGAAGGAAGATTCCAGAATTTTTTCATGTAGAATTGGATTTGGACAGGTAAGATGTGGGGTAGGAATAAATAAATCGTCCCCACCTCAAAATCACAAGTGTAAGTTATTTATCCAAGCATCGAGATCCTTAACACCTTTAGAAGAGAAATATAATTGTGTATGTATATTGTATATGTGCCACGCAGGAAGATCATGAAATTAAGTGTGTGGGTCATTTCCTAGCAAGTTGAGGTCCACCTTAAACAAATTTACACCCTCTACATTTTCTTCTACTCTGATTTTCTTTCACCTCCAACCAACACTTGCAAAGCCAGATGGTGATAGGAAATAGATGACTGGAAACTGGAAGCTTCTAGTCCTGATCCTGCATATTGGAAGCAAATTTAATCATCATCACCATATTCATAAAGCTTTGATCAGCAAAGAAGAAATTAAATTCTTGGATGTGAGATAAAGCTAACAATGACTACATATTTTATCTACATATGTGTGACGGTATATGCACGCATGTAAACAAACAGAGTAATAGTCAATAAGCTAACCAGCCAGGGCATTGTTAATGTTAATGAATTTAGCATTCACCATATTATAGACAAGAAAATACAGTACATACATATATTTAATGATATAGATATTTTCTAAATTTAACTTTAGAAAAGGACGAAATCATGGGACCCCTGACATTGAGTATTATATGACCCCATGTTTCTGAAACAGGGAATAAATTACTACTTTGACTATAATATGACACTTGGTACAGCCATACCTATGTAAATTTGTTTTGAAAAGATGTACCATATTATCCATTAAAATTTCAATGTCATACACATATTTCACTAAAGTATTTTTCTAAGATATTTTTTATGTTTATACGTTCCTTTTATAGATACAAATATTTAAGTAAATGCTCTGTTTAAAATAAACAGTATTAACGACATTTACTGGCCTGAGAAATTTTCATAGAAAATATGTGTCCTCTGACAGAAATTGAACCTGTATCCTATATGGAACCACCTTATAGCCTGACGTGCTTTTACCAATTTGTCCATTTCATAATGTGTGACGTCATTTGTTTACATTTGGATACGCATGAAGTAGATATGAATGTACGAGAAAAAAATCATAGAGAATTGTAGTTTAAAAACAGTAAAATCAACTTTACTAACCGAAACGCTCCTCTGTCGCTAAATCAGTAAAAGCACATCAGGCTATACGACGGATCCATATAGGATACAGGTTCGATTCAGGCCGGTAAATGTTGTTTAATACTATTTATTATAAACAGAGCCTTTACTTAAATATTTGTATCTATAAAAAGAATGTATAAACATAAAGAATGTCTTAAAATAATTGTCGGACTTTGTTCATTTCCTAATGACGTCATTTTATTTTTCACAATATTAAAGAATAGAAATGAGCTGGATGTTTATCCATTATGTGTTTCTTCTTTTAATTTCTCTTTTAAAACTTACTAGACTACTTGTGAATGGATGGGTCACTGATGGCTATAAAACATTGAAGTTGATTTCAACATACCATTGAAATGAAAGTTAATTTTATTATGATTCAGTTAAATATTTCAATTCATTTGTGTCAGTATTGGTCTGGTTTATAAGTTCATGTTTAATGTTTTACAGCATTTAATAGGACTAGAACTTCCAGGATAAACTTGAACTTTAAATCAGATTAACTTAAAAAATATGTTTTTAATATGCCAAAATATATTTTTAAATCATATTCACTTGAAAATATTTTTTAAATATTTAAAATATTGTCTGTTTAAAGAAAGCTGAAATATGAATAATTACTCTGGACGAAACAGCAAAGCATGATCTCTTTATGTCTCTCTTTAACTTAAAAATATTTGAATTAAAAAAATTGTTTGAAGAAAGTTAAAATAAAAATATTTACTGTATAAACAAATCGTACTTTTAAATCTTATTAACTTAAAATGTTTTTGAAATCAGATTAAATTAAAAATATTTTTGAAATATTTAAAATATTCTTTGTTTAAAGAAAGCTGAAATATAAATAACTACTCTACAGACAACTGATCAAAACAGCAAAGTGGGATCTCTTTGTGTGTCTTTAACTTAAAAATATTTTAATTAAAACATTGTCTGAAGAAAGTTAAAATAAAAATACTTACTGGATAAACAACTTGTAAATCATTATGTGACGAATCAACACCACACACGCAATCACATACTTTTAATATTACGTAGAATTCAAAATTTCAAGGAAAGGAAACTAGATGTAACCATAGTAAAGGCATCACATTTACTGCCACCTTACCAGCAGTGGTCTGTCTTGGGCAAGATACACTTGTTTTTAAATTTATGGTTTTCCTTTTCCTAGACTGGTTACTACCTTTAGGCAAGAGAACCCAATTTTCTTTGCTATTTAACCCATAGCTGGAGCAGGATGGATTCATGCCTTTTCTAGGGGAATGTGCAAAGTGAATGAAACAGAATTGGGTGGGAATTGAATTCTGCACGCCTCCTTCACTTTATGTGCTGATATCCATTCTTTTGTACCACGGTTCTGAGTAGAAATATTTCAAAAATGAATTTCTAAGGGTGGGAAACAAAAGTATTTAGAAAACAAACTTGGCTTTTCTGTTAAAAAACAAAAATCAGTAAAATATTTAAAAAAAATACTAATCCATAGATTGAAAATTAACTTTTCAATTTGCCTAATTAGATGGTCAATTGATTCAAAGCATTCGTATTATTGAATTTTAATTAAAAAAAACTATTCTCAACCATTTTGATGAAATTTTGATAAACTTTGCACCTCCTACCAATGAAACACTAATATAAACATTTGTTTAACTTTTGTGGGTTATTTAAAGCCAAAAACTATTTTGGATTGCAAGAACTTTGTTTACAGTACCTGGTCTTCCCAACTAATCTTCTATTTAAATACTGACTGTGCTTATGGCCATACCACATTGAAACATCGGTACCTGTATGATCACAGAAGTTAAGCAACATTCATCATGGTCGGTACCAAGATGGGTGGCTGTTTGGGAATACCATCTGCTGTAAACTTGGATGTGTGGGTGGTGTAATGGATAATGACTCAGAATTGTTAATCAAAGAGCTGAGTTCCAATTTCAGTTGGGTTTGCTATATTCACTGCCATGCAAATACTCTTGTGAAAGGTATGAATCTACCCCTTTTCCCTCAGCTATAGGTTAATTAATAAGACATGTATCACTAAAATCATTATTATCTCAAAAAAAAAATTCTTATAATCTAAAAATATCTTCTGGCTTTAAATAACCTGCAAAGGGTTGATAAGTCATAAAAAAGAAATCAAATCAAATCGAGATTCTTGACAAAATTCAAAGAAAGGTCTGTAATGTTATCAGTACTGCCCTAGAATCTTGACTTCAGTCACTTTCCCCACTTCTGTGACATGACTTCCCTCTATAAACATTCTCATGGCAATTGTTTTAATGATCTCTCCCCTTTGGTACCTCAACTGCATGAATCTAAGGGTACTATTAGATTGACAACAAAATCACATCGTTTCACTGTTAAAATAACTAGATGTAACCATGAATTCTATTCTAATAGTTTCTTTTCTCACCTTTCTCACATGGGGAACAAACTTTCAAATTCTTACTTCTCTGCCACCTACAATCTTCATAAATTTAAATAAATGTAATGTCAATTGTCATCTTCCTTTTGCTGAATTCTTTTATTGTTCTTTCTCCTCACTAAAGTCTTCTCATTCTTTTCCATTCTCACTAACCCTTTGTGTCTTAGTGGCTTTATTGCCCTTGTTTGGGATGAAATGATTAAAAAAATTACTTTGCAGATTACTGGTGATCAGCACTTAGAGAATGAGTGACTCTATGGTATCTGATTAAAACCTCAAAAACAAGGAAAACTTGGTTTTTCATTGCTTATAAACAATTCGTTTTGCTTCACTATATTTATAATATATTAGTTTTATTTTCATTTGTGTACCTCATCCTTTTTTAACATCTTGGGTTAATCATTATCATTCCTATATAACCTAATGAAATACACTTCTTTGCTTTTTTTTTTTCTCATGTTCATACAACACCAAAACACTTCAACATGGTGTAATGGTTAACAAGTTTGTCTTGCTAGATCAATTAGGATTAAGTAGTGAATTCAATCCTCACGGGCTGCTCTACACTTCCAGCCTTTCAACACATCTAACCTATGTTTAGAAAATCATTTTGGGCTCTCTGACATGAAATGGTTAGCAAGATTGTCTCACTAGATCAATTTTGACTGAATACTGAGCTTCATCCTCTCTGGGTGCCACATACTGTTGGCCTTGTGTCACATCTAAGCTACACTTAGAAAATCACCCTTCAGCACCACACAGTAACCTTCTACATCAAATGGTGACATTAGTAAAAAAATCTGTTTCTTAATATCTATTTAGCTACTTAAATTGGTTTATTTTTTTCTTTCCTTGTTTAACTGTTTGTGTCTTTCACTCCTATCACACTCTATTTCTCTCTCTCTCTCTATTTGTTCCTGTTGATTTATCTATAAGAGGTGTCCTTCTTACAATTAGGTTGGTGCAAAAATAATGTCGTTTTTTGACATTAAAAATACGTCAAAAAACGATATTATTTTTGCACCAACCTAATAAAAGTTTTTTTTTTGTATCTGTTACTGTATTCCTTTGAAATTCATTTTTATTTTCTCTATATCAACAGAAAAATATTTGCTGAATACTTTATAATCTTTCAGATAATTGTTATTATTCTTACTCTTTTCTAAAACTCAGGAGACAGATCATGTTCCCATTTCCCAGTATATCCCCAGGTGCATATGTTGTTTTTTTTTTGTTGTTGCTTTTTGCACAGCTGAAGAATGCAGTGCACCTGAAATCTGCATAGCTTCTGCAGTGCTTGCAAAGAAAATATCTTTGCAGTTTGTGGCACTCAATGAAAACAATAAATGATACCCAGATATCGTCTCATTTGGAATTGAAGACTCCCTTCGAGGCATCAAATTTCTGCATTTATAAAATAATGATGCAAGTGATTTATTTGCTGAATCTATTATAATTCACTTAAGAATCATATTCTTTATAGAGGGTGGGTCAGAAATATTAAGGAAAGTAATAATATTATACAATACAAAACATCCTTATACGATAATTAGATTTTAAAATTTGAGATAAGCTTTCAAATCTATCTGGGGGGGCATGCTATTCTAAAAGAAAATTAAGTGACTTGACATAAATGGTCATTATTCTTTTTCATAAACTTTGGAATTGAAGTTTTATAGCGAAGAAAACGGCGACTTACCTCATCAAACCAAGCGACAGCATGTCGCGTGTATTCTACAATGGAAAATGTGGCGAAAAAGAAAATTACTTACCAAACAAAATATTCCGCATGACATGCTGAAAATGGAATATTTGAATTAAAAAACAAGTCGGTCACAGGAGTCACTATAAAAGTATGTTGATATGCAAATTACTGAAATCCTCTCTCAGCTGTCAACGAATGGAAAAAATGTTTGGCCGATAAAAGCAGTTGGTATTCTCAAATCAGGGAGGAAATTAGGGTATTTTGGCTACCGTGTTTGTTGGAGAATGAGATATTTTTCTGACTCGTTGCATGCATTGTGATTTGTGAGATAGTACCTGTGAATTGAGTTTTCAGTATTTCTTTCTGCCCAAATGTTCAAGTCTGATTTATTCTCTGTGATGTGGAAATAGTATGCGACAAACATTTCCTTTGTAATCCCAGACCGCTTACAAGTTTTCCCTTTTTTTTTTTTATTTGTTTTCATTTTAAATATCTTTTTACAATTTTTGTATGTGAATTGATGATTATATGCAATATGGCTGAAATTGATTTTGTTAACTTTCACAAATCACTGTCATTATTTGATAGCAAATGTCAACTTTCTATTGTTGTATATACTCATGTATCATGCCACTTTTGAAGACCTAATTTTGAAGCTAATTTTTTATACATTAGCATATGTACTGCTAGCCCTGGCTATGCTGTTGACCAAACTATATATCCATTTACTGTAGGCAAATTAACTTCAAAATTAGCTCTTCAAAGGTCACATGTGAGTATATATGGTATATTGTTATCTGTTGTATAACCTCTGACCCACTTGGTATACAAAGTGATTTGTTTAGCATTATTCTTTTGGTAAATTTTGTTCCTGTAGTAATTTAATGCATTAATGTCTTCAGTCTTTTTTCGGGTATGACAAGCATTAATGAGTTATATGCAAAAATTAATACCAGATTTTTAAAAAACCTGTAAAAATGTATATTAATTTTAATTTAAAAAAAAATATTACTAGATTTTAGAGTTGCCATTAATGGTTTTCAAATTATGTGTAGGATGGCTGTATGTGATTTTCTGAACTTTTAAAAGAAGGATGTGTCTTCTCACTGGATTTATTCAACCCATATAATGAGGATGTTACTAACAGTTGGAGGACCTTTTAGATTTCAAGCAATTTAAACTATATCATACATTAGTAAATGATTGTTATCTTGGCCGAACAATAAACATTATCCAGTGATTAATTCAAGGCTGTTTTATCATTGTTGACAATATGAAATGTTTGAATGAACCCAGGGTGCATTCTTATAATGCTGCAGCACTGCCATGTGTGCGAGATAAATTTTTGGTTGTTCTCATATAAATTTCAGTTATTTTCCTTAATAGAAATTTGTTTGAGAGTACGTGTTGCTCTATTTTATGACTTTTGGGCCTGTTAATAGTTTATATATATATATATATATATATATATATATATATATATATATATTAGGTTGGTGCAAAAATAATTTCGTTTTCTCACATAGTAACATATGTTAGAAAACGAAATTATTTTTGCACCAACCTAATATATATATATATATATATATATATATATATATATTTATTTGTGTATTTAGGCAGCAATCCTTCTTTTATGCACATTTCATTGAATACGACAGACAAGGTGCTTTGATTTAGATTTTATACAATTTCTCATATGATCTAATAATTTTTTCTTTTAGGATAATAAATCATATAAAAACTGTCCAATTTATATATATATATATATATATATATATATATATATATATGCACACACAAAGTCTGATGAAAAAGTAGCAGGACTGTTGCTATGATAATGTAGCTAAAGTACTCAGAGTGAAGCTGCTTGGCAAAGATTGACCTTGAACTCTGTTGGGGATGCACACTAATTTATAACATTCTTGCTCACTTTTGTTGTTTATAGCAGTATTTGGAAAGAAAGTGTGGTTGTCTCACTGCTCCACCATGGCTCCATCAGTGACTAACATAGAGAAAATTAGCCAGAGGGGCTGCATCAAACTGTTTGCAAACCAAGGCACAGTCTTTGCAGTGAAAGCTGCCAACCTCTCTGAGACCAAAGAAAGTATGAATAAGTCAAAGCAACAGGAAGACACTGTTGACAGTTTTCTTTGACTACATGGCCATGTTCATTATGCGCATGCTCCACCAAGTCAGACAGTAAACATGGAATGTTACAGCACTTGTAGGATGCTGTTCTTCCAAAAAGGACAGCAGTGCTTGTGTCATGAATGCATGACAATGCACTTGCCCATTCAGCACAGCTTGTGCAGCAGTTTTTGGCTAAAGACAACATTCCCTCGATCTCAATGTCAATTTTAATCTTCTGTTTTCTTAGTTCCTCTACTTTTGTTGTTCTCGCTCCTTAATAATATTTTTATTTTTATTATATTATTTCACAATCACTAACCTCTCTGTATCTTAGTAGTTTTATTGCCTTGCTTGGGTGAAATGATAAAAAAAAAGATAAATAGATAGATTGATTGCAACAGAGAGATTAGATAGATAGATAGATAGATAGATTGAACCCAAGAATTGAAAAGCATGCCTTATTTGCTAACATTAGAGAATGAATAGTTTGAATGCTGATCTTCTTGTCATTCTTACTAATAATACATTCACATGCTTGTAAAATCTAGAGTGATATAAACTTCTATCTTTTAACATGATGAACAGTGATCACTAAATAATGTCAAGAGATTTTGTTGAAATATGACAGGCCCTTAAAAACAGTCCCTAATTTTTGCTTCAGATCTTAGGGCAAAAATTGCATGTTGTACATATTTGATTCCATAGATCTTATTTCTTCAAATTTGGCAGAGGTCACATCATTATGGAAAGCAGCAGCAAATGAACAAAGTTAGAATTTTACCTTGGTTACTTTGCATAAAAGGTGTGCAGTTTTTTTTTTCTTCATATATTTTGCTATTTTTTTCATTTTCTTTCCTTTTTTTTGTGGCTGTCTCTTTTGTAGTTTAAGATGTTTCTGTCTTACTTCAGCTGCATATGGGTGCATACTGCTTCAAATGTAACATATGTGGATGGGTGGAAGATGCAGACTACATTTATCTAAGAGCCTTTAAACAAATATGGTAAGATGCTTCTGGCTTGCAAACATAATGCCAAAATGGCATGCATTACCAAGTGCCAAAAGCTGCATATATATAAGCACATTTAAGTACAACTTTAGTATCCAGGCATGCATTTATATATGTGTGTGTGTGTGTATATATATATATATATATATATATATATATATATATATATATATATATATATGTTTTATGTATTGGAGCAGCAGATCATTATTCAAACATATATTGTCAAATATAACAAACAACAAATGTCTGTTATGTTTGATCATGAGCCGTTATAAGCTTTGTATAGTTGGTTTAATTTTGGGAGAAAATAAAGACAAAAATTGTCCAGCATTTGGATATATTTTTGTTATGCTGTCCCTTGATCTAAGCTTTCAGCTCACATTAGCCAACTTTGGAGTAGCTATATGGACATTGAAACAAAGATATTCACCATCAAAGATGATATTCTGTTATGGTGACATAGAAGATTGTTATGCGAGGGTAAATGTTTAAATGATCAAACATCATAGACATTCATTGTTTGTTATATTTAACAATATATGCTTGAATATATATATATTTACATGCACACACACACACACACATATATATATATATACATACACACACATATATATATATGTGTGTGTGTGTGTTTGTAAATATATATGTGTATGTATATATATATATATATATATATACATACATACATGTATATCTATGTGTAAATAGAGATATTTATTTATGCATATATATATATATATATATTGGATGGCATTAAAGATAGCTTCTGTGTTAGGCTCTTGATTGGGCCTTGATCAAAAGAGATAGTGGGGAGTAAGTGCAATAGGCAACAATAAACTACAGAAGAACTCAAAACTGATCACTGCATTTAAGTATTGCATTAATATTTAAGCTTGCCTTTTAAAAGTTCAATGATAATTCTTCTGCCACCACTTAATTTAAAGACAATTTGCTGTACATAGATCCTTACTTTCCATACAAACAATTATTTTTATTTCACGGGTGACTTTCACGGGATTTCACAATTAATTTTGATTATTCTCAAATTTATTTTAGAATATATGTGGTATTTTTTGTCCATTTAGACAAAATTTAAACTTGAAATCTGATCATCATCAGCAAACGGATGACTGTTGCACCAGTAACAACAATTGATAACTTCAGCTAATAAAAAAGTGAAAATGAAAGTAAAATCAAAAATTGGTGATAATGATTTACAATGATTGATCTAAAATAATTAAGTAAAAATAAAATAAAAATAAAAGAAATAAGTACTAACAAAAAAAATAGTACAAATTCTTCTTAGCATACTAAAATATGGTAGGTAGATTCACCATCCCAGTTCTAAAAAAGGAACTTGAGACATCTTAGTCAACAAATCTGTACTCTCCCGTCTGTGTTGCATTGAGCAAATGCAATTTGTTTACAATGTACAGCCAACTTTAGATTTAATTCTGCTTCTCTGTATTAGTGCTGCAAATGTGCATCATAGAAATCTGCTTCCCAAGAAGCCAGAAGCCAAGATGGACAAGTTCCAATAATGATATCATCTGAAGGTGTGAAGATATACATTTTCACATCATTATCAGCCTAAGTAACTCAGGTGAGCTAGGCACTTTTTCAAAGTTGCGTAATTTAATTAAGATAAGATCTTCTCTCTCTTGCTCTCAATATACAGAGTATCTGAAAAAAAATTATACACATTTTGAAGCTTTCTCAAGAAATAATTCAACAGCTAGAACCAACTATATTTAATTTCAGTTTGGTTTGGTTTGTTTTGTTTTATAGGTTATTTAATGCTGACAAGATTTTTATTGTTGGTAACTTTTTTTATTTTTATTTAAATGTATTACTGGCAATAATTTTTTTCCCAAAAATGTATTACTGACAATATTTATTTTTTCCCAAAAATGTATTGCTGGTAATATTTTTTTTTTTCAAAAATGTATTACTGGTAATGTTTTCTTCAAAAATTCATTGTGGGTAATAATTTTTTACAAAAATGTATGGCTGGTATTAAAACCTATTTTTACACTTTCATATTGATTTAACCCCAGTTAACTATTTGCCCATAGCTGGAACCCTAACAGGTGCTACCACCCTGGGTCAGGCTGGACCAGGGAACACCAGCAATTAAGAGGTGGTTCCATGCTCCTCAAAATCTCCCAATCAGAGGCCTTGCATTTGGATGTAGTTTATCATCTTACCCAGGATGGTCTAATTTAAATAATACATATGAAGTCAGTATTTATTATAAATGCATGCTCTTAAGATTTTCTCATCACGTTTTCAATCTAATTAATGTCCATTATGATTCAGACATTGCCGACAACATGACACAATTTACAAGGAGCTACCAACATTTCTTGGACTTTAGTGAAATCTTTACATCACTCTTTCTTGCTTCACAGGGCATGGTTGATATTCATGGTCTACTAGAATGGTTCTTGTGCACATTATGTACATTACCATCAGCTTGAAACTTATCTCTAATTTATAAGATTGAAAGCCGTATGGGTAGATCTGAACAAAACTCTCTTCAATATTGCCTTTGAATTTCAACTGCATTTTCATACTTCCAGTAGCATTTCAGGATGAACTTTCTTTGTTCAGAGTTAAGCCTGGATGATATTAGTAATACCAAAAGGTAAATCGGAAAAGAAAGAAAGTTCATTTGAGCTATACATCCTAAAAGTGTGTATACATTTTTTTTAGACACATTTTACATGCATGCATAAATATTTTCCTGAGGTACAAAATTTCATTATGGCCATTAAAACAAAGAACAATGAGAAAAATATTTTTTAGAAGTTACCAGAGGCAGTAAGCCAAAAAGGAAAAAAAGTTTAAAATAAAAAAAAGCTGATTGAGGACTAAAAAGTGTGTGCACAGTGAGTAAAATAGGTGGAAAATTATGAAAGACAGAATATATATCTACGTTGTCATCAGCAATGACGGACAACCTAGGAGAGAAATATATATATATGTATATATATAATTTCTATATATATTATGTATGTGCGGTATTTATTGGAAAGTGCTCAATATCAGTGATAGATCTAACATATTTAGTTGTATGGATTTGAGTTTGTAACCTTGAGTTTCATGCTTTTGCAATCATCAGGATCACAAAACAGTGAAACCCAGGGTTACAAACTCATATCCATACAACTGCATATATATATATATATATATATATATATATACAGGGTGATTTAAAAGTAACTCCCCATTTTAAAATACTTATAATTTATTTATTAACTATAATTTTTACAAGAAATGGATATGACAGGAAAGCATTTAGCATGAGGTTTTATTTAAAATTTGATATGGGCACCAGATTTTGCTATAAGCTTCTCAAGCCACCCAGGAATTGTGACAACTGATTTCACCAGGAACTATTGTATAGAAGACATAACTTCTTGTATTCACCAAAAGTTCTTCCAAAATTTTGATTTGGTATAGTAGACTTTCTCATTTCAACAACCACAAAATAAAGTCACAGGGTGTTAAGTTAGGACTCCTGGCTGGCCACTCATACATAAAAAAGAGAGTTACTTTTCCATCACCATATGTATATATATATATATATATATATATATATATATATATATGCAATTATTGATCAGAGAAAACAGGTATATACAGGTTATAGTTTTGAAATCTTTGAACAAGATGGATGCCATACATTACATCCATATGAAAGTCTTGGTCTGACTAGAGTCATGTTGTTAAATAGTTTTCAGGCCAGTATTTTGATTTTGAAGCATCTTATGCTGTTGGACAAAAGTAATCCAAGTGTAACCTCACCTGTTTTTCTGAGTATTCCTGGGCTATATTTACTGAGATTGTATATTTCATTGTAAATATATGCCCATTGATACCCAAACTGCTGAGCCAGTCAACTTATAGAATTTTTCTATCTATTCAAATT
>OZ010591.1:27161963-27171963 GCA_963932145.1 Acanthosepion lycidas
AACTTTGCATTTCCCAACTCCCACCGATAATAGACATAATTGATTTTTTCATGCTTCTATGGCAGTTTTCATGTAGTTTGTGGCCATTTTCTACTGGTCAGAGTGAGAGCCTATAGCTGGCTACCACGAATAGGCAGGAAGATTATATTGGCCAGCATAAGAGCCAACAGCTGACTGACAAAAATGTTAAGTAGCATGCAAAAAAAATCGATTGCTGCATTCATCACAAGAGGGAAAAATTAAAATCTGCATGGCACTTTACTCCAATTGGCTCATTTGTTTGCTTAAACTCAACGTTGATTCTGAATCCGCAGAACTGAGTTGGGTGTGAAAAGGTATTTGTTGTTAACATTCTTTTTTCGTTTGGTCTTTCCAGTTGAGTCCTTTTTTAAAGCTGATCATTTTGTGTTCATTTTGTTTAGTTCTTTTTTTGTAACAGATTTAATGTTTAGTATAGAGCTTAGAAAAAATTTGCAGTGTGAGATAGGCAAGAAGTAAGACATGTAGCAACATCAGCATGGCAAAGGGCACTTCTTTAAAGGCAAGGAAGGGCAAAAATATTTTAAGTCAAGTGATAGCAATTGCTGTATGAGTCATACAATTTTGGAATCAAGCACGGGCAACACCAGGCCATGCTGCTAGTCTATATATAAAATTCTCTTATAACTTCTGACTTCCATTAGTCTGTCTGTCACACCCTCTAAAATAGCCATACATTGACTGATCAAAACCAAAGTGCAAACAGGTAAGGGGGTACAAAGTAGAGTTGGTTTTACTTGGGTGCGTAGCTTATTACAGTTAATTTTCATTCATTTTTTGGAAAAATTAAAAGCTTTATTATTTAACATACAAAATATTCCCACTATTTTAAAAACAATTTAATCGTTAAAATACAAAGTACTTATTTTTAAAAAAATGCAATATTGTTTTTCGTGTGTCTTTTCTTTAAGTCTTTAATTCTCATAAAACATAATGTACACTAATAGTACTGTAAATATAAACACAGTAGGGAGAGTTTCAAATGGGCAGGGGAATTAATCTCAAGAATAAATTTTATTTCTAAACTATCCAAATATCCTTTTGAATGGACAAGGATTCAGTTTTCAATTCACCCTGTGTTTGTGAGATCTACAAACAAATCACAAGGCCAAACATTTCAAAAAGTTAAAATTTGCCTCCAGAAAGAAATATTTATGCATGGCCAGTTGTATGTTGCATGCTCAAGAGTAAAGTATCCTAAGAATTTATTCTTCGCTGTTAAAAAAGGAAAAAAAAAATTTCTTAAAAAAATAATGCTTGCCATAAAGTCCTATAGAATTAAATTAAAGAAATTATTAAACCATGAAGTTGGGTTTTTGTCAAAGTATTTTTCCAAACAAATCAGCTTATTCAAATTTCATCAATTGGTTTCACAAACCAATTGATGAAGCATAGTGTTTATAAACAGTGTTTGTTTTTTAATGAAACCTAGTGTTTGTAAATCTCGACAAAAAATGTTGTTGATAATTTCAACAATACTAAATACTGTGAAGATTTCCACACACATCAGGGTGTTGCAAAAAAATTCTAGAATAAAAAACAAGTAAACAAGATTGTCTTTAAATTGTTTTCACTTTTCAGGGAATATGTTGAGAGAGAAGGGCAGAAATATTTAAGCTTCACTTATTTGTTTGATTAAAAAAAAAACAAACAAGCTTCAAAACTGCTTCATGCTAACCCTAGACTGGATTCAAGCAGCTTGTCTGCAGGGAAATGTTATGTTGACCTTGTACAACATTGCTACTGAGAAGTGAGTTTGATACTCACTGAGTGCCTCATATCACTTTTCCTGTGCCTAAAGCTATGTTAATTTTTTAAAAAAAATGTCATTTCACTTCAAACAAGGCAACAAAGCCACTAAGATGCAAGGGGTTATTGAGTATAAAAGTATATGAGAAAAAGAAAAACATTATTAAGGAGAGAGAACAATAAAAGAACAGGAATTAAAATGGGAGAAGATAATATCTGACATTTCATTTAAATTTTTGAAGATCAAAATTTACTGGAAAGAAATAAACCAGAAGAGAGTTCCACAAGCAAAAAGTGTGAGAGAAGAAACTGTTAGCATAGAACAATTGCCATGAAAGTATTTACAGAAAAGTTACAGGGAACCTATGCTATGCTGTGAGAAAGTGACTGAAGCTGAGATTTCAGGGTAGGATCAATAATATTACTGATTCTTCTTGGAATTTTATCAAGAACCTCTGAATACATAGTAGAAACACCAGACTAGATATGGCAGCAATATTAAATGCATGAACTAATGGTAGAATTATAAATGTGTAAAATACATTCTGGCAAAAATACTGTCTAGCACAACACAGTGAATCCACTTGCCTATCTTTTATAGCAATATTTATCTTTTTATTATCCATCCATTTACAAAGGCTTGTTAGGTAGATTACACAATGTTTCTCTCTATCCTTCTTGTCTTCATTATGTCCAGTGTGTGTTAAATTTTCTAAGCCCTCTTTCCTTATTGTCTCCCATAAATTTCAACTGCCTTTTTATTCTAAGTATAAGTGCACTTTTTGTTTCCATTTTTCTTAAAACTTCCTTGTTACTTACATGCCCCATCAATGATATTCTCAGCATTATTTTGTAGAACCACATGTATGCAGTCTCCTCCTCATCTGTGAGAAAATTCTCCAGCATTCACTGCTATAACGGAAGATTGATGTTATTAGGTTGGTGCAAAAATAATGACGTAATAATGTCGTTTTTTGACGTTAAAAAATACGTCAAAAAACGACATTATTACGTCATTATTTTTGCACCAACCTAATATATAGCAGTTTGGTACACTTTTCTTTATTTCTTAGGAAATTTTCCTATTTCTTAAAATTTGGTTAACACTTAGATAGCATTGTTTGCTATTCCAATATGTCTTCAGTGTTTGGTGTCACATTTTTCATGACCTCTTGAAACACTTCCAAGATATTTAAATTTCTTTACTGGCTTCATTTTGACATTCACTTTATAGCTTGCATCTTACACTGTCCTTCTTACTGACAACTATACATTATATTTTCTCACAATTGTTGCTTAGTTCTATTTTCCTTCTTTTTTTTACTACTTTGTTTAGGAGTTTCATTTTTGTTTCTGCTATGTGTCATCTGCATACAATCTTGTCATGGGCATATGATAAACTACATTCAGCAACAAGGCCCCCCCCTCTCTGATTGAAGGTTTCAAGGAGTGTGGAACCATCTCTTAATTGCTGTAGTTTCTGGGGTGGTAGCACCTGTTAGGGGTCACAGCTATGAGCAAATAATGAACCCCTAAACTGGGGTCAAAACACTCTGAAAGTGTAGAAATACATTTTTATAGTGAAAGTATCAGCAATACATTTTAATAGTAAAAAAAATAACATTAAAAAAATATTACTAGCAATATATTTTTGTAAAAGAAATTACTAATGTTCCCAATAATTTAATTTCACAATTTTTACCAAGAATAGGAATAGTAATGTATAGTTTACAGATATGAAAGGAAAAAGAAAGTTGTGGAAAGCCATGATTGCCTGCATCCTGAAGGGGTATGACATTTAAAAAAAAAACTCAAATTCTTTGTTCTGTTTTTTATTCATTTTTTAAAATTTTTTAGCGCATCCTCTGATTTTATTCATGTCAAATTTTGTCTTGTGAGCTTGTTGTTGAACAAAGGAGACTTCGACTACTGTGTGGATGCTTCCCTAAATACTACAATCTTAGCCTCTTCAAGTCAAATCAGTTGTTACTGTGCAATCTATCCTCATAATCTTCACTTCCTGTATCCTCCTCTTATTTTCATATCATGCACCTCATTGAGTAGATCACTGTGCACACCTTGAGTATATCTTGACCCTTATAATGGGTGAATATTAGTAAAGACAAATATATTAGATGCCACCAAAGAACTGATTCAGTAAGCATTCCTTTCCTTTGGTTTCGTAAAACTAAATATTTAATTTACAAAAGTCATATTAACTATCAATTGCTTATGAGCCTGTCACCATAACCCAATAGTTTCCAAACAGTGCAAAATGCCTCATACGTGCAGCGAAAGAGTATGGCAGGTGAGGCAGAATGATTGAAAGACAATTAAAAATTTAGAAACAGTTTCAAAAAATTCATATGCCAAAAATAAATGATTTCAAAATTTCAAATATTATTATGGATTACTTTTAATTGTGTGCATGAGTCTCAGTATAAAGTTATTAACCATTTTTATCATTGTTTGCATTATATCAAGAATTAAGAATATAGTAACTAAGGTCTGCAAATTGAAGGAGGGAGTTATCAATGATAATGTGCTGACTTTGAATCCGCTGTTATCTCCCTTTAACTCTCTCTGTTTCTTTTTATTTTTAAGTTTACTTTTATAACATAAAATTTGTTTAGGTACAAGCAAATTGTAATTCTGAAAATGCAGCCCATAGAAAAAAGTTTGGGGGCCACTGTTTTAGTCTAGAGAGAGTTAAAAAAAAGAAAATCAATGAAATGAGTTTAATAATATCATGCTTCAACTAAACTGAATTTTTTGTATGTGATCAGTCACTGAATTTATTCTGATAATTACTATTTTGGAAACAACATACAAGTCACAAAGGGTAATCTCACAGACCACTTGATGTCCGCAGACTGTATTTTATACAGGTCTGTTCACAACTATTGTCCTGTATAGGCCAGAATGTTGTGATAATAACGACATTAGTCTGAATGTAAATAATTATTCTATTTTGTTAATTTAATTTATCTCTTTTACTGAATTTAAATAAATTAAATTTGTACTACCTGAGTTAGTGATTTAACTCATGACCTCATGATATGCTTTGGTCCATGAGGTCATGAGTCTTGTTAAACAATTTGGAGGTGGAAACACAGAGCTTTAAAAATCTAAACAAAAGTTACTCTTTTTTAATTGATGAATTAAGAAGTAAACAACAAAACCAGTGCAATGAGGGAACCAAATGGTTAAAACAAAAAACTTCAGTTTTTAGTTTTTAAGGTATGACAGCCCAGCTATTTCAGAATCTTATCACGAGTCAATCTTTCCTGTTTCCATTAGTACATCATATTCAAAAATCGATAATACATCATTGGCACATTGAATCAGCCAAAATAATGTAATACAAAACTTTTCAGTTTGGAAATTGCCTGACGACTCTACCTGAATTGAGTCTGACACCTTTGGGCTTAGTTGGCATGCGTGTCTCATGCCAAAATTTGGCACTCTTTGCACCTGATGTTTGGAAAGCGTTCAAGAGAAATACAAGCCTGGAAGTCACCCATGACATACTGAAACTCTGTTTCGGCTGCTGGCTGACATACAAGCATCAGTTATCAAATCTGAATCTGACGGGGTTGATTTTATGCCTGAATGCCAATTAATGGAAGACTCTGAAAGAAAAAAAATAATTGCCTGTCATTCCAGGAACTCTTTGTTTTTTGGTGGGTGGGAATGTTTGTGTTAGGTTTATGCTGTCCAATTTTATTGTGGCATATTCAGTAGTCTACTACCAAGAGGTTACTATTCATCATGAGAGCATTTCCAAACAGAATTAACTAACGGTTTTCCTATTTCAGTTTTCAGATGAATCATGATTCTTAAGTTAATGATTAACTTAATAAACTTATTGTGAGTTCTACAATAATAAAATACCTGCAGAAATTCCCCTGTTGAATCGTAAAATATTTGAGCTTAGTAACTTTTAAAAAATATTGCAATAACAATCATAAGTATGAATTCAGGTCATTATTTAAAGAAGTAAGAGGGTACAAATGAAAAGATTAAAAATTAACAAGGTTTTCTATCACACAGAAACAGATATTAAATGCATGAAAGTGTTATCAGCTCCTTGATTTTCTTTTTCTTCCTTTCTTATTATTATGTATGCTCTCCTTTTTCATTAAAGGCAAAGAGCATCTCCATCTATATTTAAAAGTCCATGTGAATAAACATAGGGAACCAAATTTGAGATGCAAAAATTTAGTTATTTCCTTAATGAATTTTGATTCATTGTTTTAAGAAGTCCTTTCTCAAGAAATAAATTTAACTTAATTCAGTAAAATTCAGAATATTTAAAAAAAAAACATGAAAACTCTCATGAGATCTACATTTCTCTTAATGATGAACATTTTTAAAAATGGATGCCAGCATGGGGAAAAAAGTCAGTATCCAGTTTAGCAGCACCTTTAGATTGTAAATTGTACATGTGATATCATAATGTTGGGCACAAACTCAGGGTCTAGTTTGACATTATACATATATTGTGAATTGAACCTGTACTTCAAAGTCATTTCACATGTTTCCACACTGGATTGTGAATTGTGCAATGTCATAATGTTGGACACAAACTCAGGGTACAGTTTCACATGACATATATATATATATATATATATATATATGTTTGTGCCTCTGTGTGTGTCTTGTGAAATGAACCTGCACTTTAGAGTCACTTCATTCAATTCCACTTTGAATTGTAAACTGTATACTCAATGTCATAATGTTGGACAAAAAATTAGTGTTCAGTTTCATATGATACATATTTGCAAATTCAACCTCCACTTCAGAGCCATTTCCCATGCTTTTTTTGTGAATTGTTTTTTTTACAGTAAGGTTCACTTTGTACAAAGCCCGGTGGGAAGGGGTTTGCTACTCAAGGTAGAGTATTACATTAGGAGGCAGTTTGTATGGACAGAAGGTAACAGTTAACCATAGACATGAACAGATTAAGATTGTAGTGATCTGGGAAACATACTCTTCACAGAGCAGTGGTTCACAGGAAGAATCTGTTTGAGTGGAACCTGCTTCTCACCAGTGGAATACAGAGGGAATATGGGTGGTTTCTACAATTGAAGTAGCATGGTGCATTCCGTCTGTGAAGGCCTGGCAGAACCAAGAAATAAATTGTTAATTATACACTTGATGTCACAAACTCAGGGTACAGATTCATATGTGCATGTGTATGAAATGAACCTGCACTTTAGAGTCACTGAATTGTAAACACAATATCATAATGTTGAACACAAAATCAGGGTCCAGTTTGATATGCTACATATATTGAACCTCTACTTTAGAGGAATCTGCTTACTATGAATAAAATAATATATCTCAGTTGTGCATATTTTCTTAAATCAGCAAAAGAATTTAATGCAAAGGGGGAATTCCTTCATCACTTAAAATGTATGTCCTTTGGAAAGTATTGTCAGAATATTATCTTTTTCATCATTTTTTCTTCCAAATTAAGAAGATAACATTTCCTCAGCCAAATAATGATATCTTATCAGAGGCTGAAAAGAAAGAAAAAACTTCCAGTTAATTTTGACTAATTAATTCTCAAAACCCCAAATGCTTTTCATTAATTACTAAATTCCTGATTAATTTGGAAAGGAAATATTTGTTATCTCTATCCCTAACGAGCTCTGTATGAAATGTGTGAGGGTTGTGACTAACGTAAAAGCAATTAGTAGCATTCAGGTCTTTTGGTTTAAATAGACAGAATAATTTAATATGGCATGCTTATAACATGACATAATTATTTTAAGATGACAGTTGGAGAAGAAACCGGCTATCAATGATTTCTATTCATTTTATGGAATCAACTTACAAATTATTTTCAGAATGTTTTTTTAAATTTTATTATTAATTGTAAATCCAAATACACTGAGGATTTTATTGAGACACCATCTATAGGGAAGTTGCTGTTTAAGGCTTATCAATCAGCAGTATATATATATATATATATATATATATATATATATATATATATATCCAAGTACGATGAGAACGAATAGAGTACAATTCCAATGTTCATAACATTTAATTTAAAAGAGGGCTCAATACAGAGTAGATCAATATTAATTATTTTAGGATATTATGCTGAAAACATGTAAAAATTGCTACATAATTGCAGTTGTGTTTCAATGCGTATCAGTGCATCTCATCAGGCAAATTGTAAATTTCTGGTGAGTGAACAATTTATTTAAAATCTAAATAAATCATTCATTGATACACATCAATATACAACTGCAAGCATGTAGCGATTTTTACATGTTTTCAGTGTAATATCCTAAAACAAATAAAATGATATATATATATATATATATATTGATAATATTAGTGGTCAATATATATATATATATATATATATATATATATATATATATATATATATATATTTATATATTTCCAAGAGGATAGAATCCAGGTAGAGCTCAATGTCCAGGACAGAGCAAGAATATAATATAAAAGGCTCAAACACTAATATTCCATGCTTATAATTTATTACATTGGAATATATGTACATAGATATGTGTGTGTGTGTTGACAGTTGGCTCTAATCAGAAATGCACCCACTCTTTGACAGGTCTTGTTTCTCATCATATGGTGGAACATACCACTGTCCTCACCAATGAGGAAGCTGGTTTAGATGCCAGGTTGTACTGGGTTATATGTCACCAGTAGAAAGCCAAAGCCTTATCTGACCACAAGCCACCAGACAGCTTTTATGGCACAGGTCATTTTTGCATCTGGATAAATCTAAAGTCTGTGAAGTGTGTCCACTCCTCACCATTAAATCCAACCTTGTGTCATATTTACTGCTCATTGCTAGGCAAGTAAAAATATGGTGTGAGGTATGAAGGCCAAATTGTTAATGAAATATGGCTGTACTGAACAGTTTTCCCTCATGTGTCTCCCCAATGTATCGTCATGAAGCACTTTATAAGATGTGTAAGCAAGGGTTATTTTCTCAGTGAGAGAAAACGAAGTGATTCATGAGTTGCATGCAGTAAAATTTGACAAACTTAGGCACATTAAAAATATAATTAAAAGAAGAAAATAAAACGAAAAAATATGATGGGGTTGGGGATCAAATCATTCAAACTATCAAACTGTTATTGAGTTATTTTCAGTGATAGAATGTTGCAGGTGGAGATCAACATCAAAGTTGTTTTTTAGAAGACTGACTTTTTTTAAAAAAATTATTTCTTATTTTTTTTCTTTTCACATTATATCGTTATGATCAGAGAATTTAGCAGGGTTTTGAACGTAATTTTTATTTTGAGTAATTAAAAAAAAAACAAACATCTGCAGCACTTATGACAAATTTTGCTTGAGGGTTTCAAATATTGTTCATTTTATTTCTCCCTTATCAATATTGCTTTGAATCATGGAGCATCAAGTGGTTCTATCTTTATTTATTGATAAATAAAGGATTCATTTCAACCTTAAATGCTGTAATATTATTTATGAGGCATATAATTTTCAAGCTCTTTTAAGTGATTTTTTGAAAAACTTGGACATTCATGCTTGCAAAAAAACAGTATTTCAAAAGAATTATTTTCCCTTGACACCACTATTATTTTAACTACTTTCACTCCTTAGCAATGTTTGTTCTTTTAAAAAGATATTATTAGAACTGTAATAAAAGTGAATTTTTAGATTTTTTTTGTTCCTGAGAATTAAAAAACAAAAATATTAATCACTATTTATTTATTAGATTGTTTATTTACAAGAATAATTTTATATTTACAACATTCTAAAAACTAATACAATTGTATGCAATTAAATATTTATCATTTACTAATTTATAAAGAAATGAATAAGAAAACAATTTCCTATTCATATATTTATAAACATTTACTAAATTATTCAAATATGTGAACCAACTGTAAGGAAATTCCTATTATTTACCATTTTATAAAGTTCAAATTGTGTGGCAATTAGCTGATGTTTTGCCAACCATTCCAATAAACAATATAATAAATAAATCCTGCTGGAAAACACATATTTCTCTTTATTAAGATTTCTCAAATATTCAGGACTGTAAACGAAAATAATAAATAAATATGCTATTTAATAAATAAATCAAGTGTCTACTCAAATATGGCTATCCACTAAAAATAATGTTTAAGCAATAAAATCTGTTGGATTAATAAGAAATCCATCACACACACACACACACACATATTACCAA
>OZ010591.1:27176963-27254463 GCA_963932145.1 Acanthosepion lycidas
CTTCCTTACCTTCAAAATGTCCTGTGAGTATTATCTTACTTGGTACGAGGGTTAACTATTAGCCAGGGTTTACTGCGGTATGGTTAACACCCCACTGCTGTAAGTGGAGCTATGATTCTCCTCATTTAAAAGGAAACTCATACTTAGCATCAAGAAGAGGCAGCTGAAATTTCTCGGACACATAATGAGAAAATAGGGCTTGGAAAATCTCATACTCACAGGGTGGACAGGGTGCAAGGGAAAGCAACACGTGACATACTTAATGGGCTTAAGCAAGTGGATGACAGAACAGGGTCTGGGATAAATAACAAAATGTCAAAGCTTATTGAGTGTTACAAGAGACAGGAAGAAGTGGAGAGCCATGATCAACTATATCCTGAAGGGACATGGCATATAAAAGAAGATATACACTTTCAGCGATGCAAGTTTTTTTTTTTTCATCGTGTATGTGTTTGTTCACATGCATGCACCCCTGCACAGATAAGTCAGTTACTAATTTACTTGGCTCAGATAGCAAAAGGAAAAGCAAGAAAACAATGGAATGCAAGAATAAAAAATTCCTGCTTAAGATGCTGAAGGAAAAAGAGAAAAATTTATTTTTTTTATTTGCATTGTTCTAAGTCTCTGATCTCCTTTTTCTTAGTGTTTTCAGATTTCATCAACCATTTTTCGTTCCACCTCCAAATGCTTCTTCAAATCTAGACCAGAAAATGAAACAAAACATTTTCTTTGATAGTTCTTTCTCTTTGTTGTCAAGTGCTCTGTCCACGGTATTCTCAGCATCCTTCTGTAGAACCATATTTCTGTTATCTCCAGTTATCTCTTCATCTGTGAGGAGATTGTCCAACCTTCACTGTCATAATGAAATTACATATTACGTTCATCACGCTTTTCTTAGTTTAATTAAGGTTTTGTTGTTTCTTAATACTTTGCTTAGCTTCTCATCTGTCAATGGCCTAATGCCTAATGATATAAAAAAAAATAAAGAAATGGCTTCTTGCTGTCACTGTTTTTTCAGGTTTTGAAAATTATTAAGCATCAAAAGAAAAAAAAAGCAAAGCAATAAGAGAGATCAAAGAATGCTCTAACATGTTTTTTTTTAAATTCTTAAATAAAAAGAGTGAGTTCAAGGGATGAACAAATTGAGATAATTGTTTGTTGGATGTTGATCTTTCATCCTTCATCCAAAAGTGTTTATGGTGTCCATCATTGGCTCATCATTGCTTTCTGTCAACAAGTATAAGTTTATTGGAAATAGGATGGTATTTCTCATCACAATATTCTTTATTCTTTCATATTTATTGGTATTACTAGCATAAATGATGGAATTATTTAGGTATAGATTGTCCCTTTGGATCAGAGTATTGTATTAAAGCAGTATTTCTCAACTTTGATGGACTTTATCATTTGCCTGATAAAAGAAGATGAAAAGCATTGTCTAAGATAAGTTTTCCTTTTATCTTTATTCATATATATATATATATATATATATATATATATATATATATATATATATGTATGTGTTTCATTAAAGACAACACACTCGGTACTACAATTAAACTTTTTATTTAATTTTTCTTGTGTTTGAACAAGTGTTTTCTTTTTTGGACACAGAGTGTGTAGAAATTGTCCAAATGTTCTATAATTCTGAGCGCTTTCGTCTATGCTTTTAGCCATTATCAAAGATGATTGTATTTTTACAGTTTAATTAGGCGTGTGATTTGTGTGCATGTTTTTAGTGTTATAGAAATGTTTTATTTTCCGAACACAGCACATTGTGGCCATGTTCATAGTTAATATTATTAAGTGTTGGCTTTTTCTTTTTTTATTATTAAGCCTTCCATTATTTTCAATCTTTTTTTTACATGTGGATGATGTTATTATGCTTGTATTTTCTGTTAGTATGTTTCATATGGAGTCTGGTAAGTTTGTGTGTGTGTGTTTAAATGAATTCTAATTGAGCTGTGGTCAGATAGGTGTAATGTATTCATGTGACCGATGTAATTATTTATGAATTCAGTTTGATCAGGAAGACAGTTCCTTAAGGGACATTTGAACTCATAAATAATGTTCATTCATTGTAATTTTGATTTTGCTGGTGTGGTGTTATTTTTGAGGATAAGGCTAGCTGTTTAAATTTTTTGTAGTAGATATTTAATTTGATATATATATATATATATATATATATATATATATATATAAGAAAAAAAAAATATATATATATATATATAAGAAAAAAAGGAAAAGGAAAACACCAGTGGTAGAATGGGATATAATAAAAAAGATGAAGAAAACCAGAGGAAGTAATTGCAATCTATGTATGAAGGAAAAAATGACAATCATAAAATTCAAGAACATGAATGGATTAATAAACAAAAGTAATGAAATTACTTTGAACTGATGGCACACTGATGCAATTCTTTTGAAAAACATGAAAAAGAATCCAAGAGTTCAGAAACATTTACAGATAACAAAAAGCCATTTTGAAAATCACACTAAAATGTGTGCAACAATTTGTTAATAGATAAACAAAATATGTTATTTTTATGTTTAGTAAAAAGTCTTTAAAATTGATCACTCCTGTATACATATGAAAAGGAATACACAAATCATATTTACATATATATTAAGACATTTTTATGTTTAACATTCTTTTTATAGAGACAAATATTTAAGTAAATGCTCTGTTTATAATAAATAGTATTAAACAATATTTATTATAAACAGAGCATTTACTTAAATATTTGTATCTATAAAATAATCTTAAACATAAAAATGTCTTAAAATAATTGTCGGACTTTGTCCATTTCATAATATATATATATATGATTTGTATATTCTTTTCATTGTGTCAACCAGATATTTTTATTAGAATTTAAAATATGTAACGGTTAGTCTCTACCTAGCACATGAAGGCTGCATTGTGCATGAAACTCTCAGTTGTGCTACTGGTGAGGGATAATATGTATATTTATATATATATATATATATATATATATATAGGGTGTATTTGTGTGGTAATATATTATTTATACAACTTTGGTTGAAGACCAGTAAAAGTTCCTTGTTTAATTTTTTTTTCTTTGTTTGGACCAGAGAGTGATTTTGAACATAAATTTCCAGTATCATTTTCAACTTTCATGTTTATAGAAGTTTGGCTGGAGTTCTTTTTAAAATACAAATTGTATTTTTATATATGTGCATTATTTTGTTATATGAGGAGGTACTGAAAAGTCCTTAACCCAACCAAGAAGCCCTTCCATGTTTGATTGTTATGCCATAGTGGGTCAGTCTAACAACTTTTCAGCATCATGTTGTATTATATTATAATTATTATTATTGTTATAAAGAGTGTAAAAACATTTTTGGCCTAACCCACTTTGTCAAATCTGACCAAACATCAGATTTTTTATTTTGAATGGCCTATTGGTTGGGCTGGGAACTTTTTAGTACCCACCACATTTGATATATGATATTATCTTGTTATTGGCAATGTAACAGTAATGGTAATATTAGTCGTTTCTCTCCAAGGAAACATTTGACTTTCATTGGCTGAGTAGCCAGTACTGTTTTCGGTTGAAATTTATAAAATCTTTCTCTTAAAATCTCCAAAACGTCTTTTCCCATTCTGTCCCAGAAATTTCAAGTGTGTAATGCATAGATAAGCATCAAAAAGTTCATGGCTCTCAATTTTTTACCTATGGACCCAGATTTTCAGGACCTCCCTGTTTATAAATATATATGTATGTTAATATGCACACATATGCAACAGTCTCCATAGGCACTTGACTCCCACAAGAACACTACTACACACAAACACACACACACACACATATGTAAACATGATACACTACACATGCAGACAGACACGCACATGATGCACATGTAGCATACCAATATATATTTCTGCACTTATACAACATGCACACACACACAGAACCTACAAGAACACCCCCCTGACATACACTGCACATGTGTACACATGTACTGCACCACCTGCACCCCAGCATACACCACACACACAATTCTACTGGTTAATTTTATTCTTGGTTAAGTATTCTAACTTGTCTACTTTTCATCAGTAGTGATATGTTTTGCACGATATATATCAAAATACATACTGGGGAAATTTGATGCCATTCCTTTTCAAGCTTCCCAGTCTGGTAATTTATATGCAATCAGTTTGGCTTACTTGCTTCAGATCAAACTGAAGATATTGCTTCTTCTCGACCAAATCCTGTTTGCCAAATATTATCAAAGGAATTCATCAACTCAGTTTGCTTGTCTTTTTTCTTTTCTCAAGATATTTTTTCTTGTTTTTACTTCCCACAAAGTTCCAAAAATTGACTTAAAAACCAGGGTTTATTTTTTCATATGATATTGCTGTTTTTTTTTGTTTTGTTTTTTTTTCCATATTTGTTGCTTTGTGACATTTTTGTGTCTTAAAATTTCTATAAGTTCAAAAAGGAGCTAGATCCTCTGGGGGTGACTCATCCCTCATCTTCTCTCATTGCACTGCACAGTAAACTATCAGACTAAGTCAAAATCCCCAGCTGCTCATGTTAAATTGCACCCACCTTATGTGGTAGATGATAGGATGAGTTGGAATGATAGTGGATGGCAGGGGGAAGGCGGTTCATTTTTCTCGCAGCAGTGGTTCAAAAAGGGTTATGCCTGGCAACCTCAATGATTTATTAGCTTCCACAGCACTGCTACAAAGAAAACTAATGTTAATTTGCTTCTTTCAAGTTTTTCTTTTTGTTGTTGAAATAGTTTCAGATGTAAACAAGTGATGTTTTCATGTGTTGAAAGTTTAGTAGCAATGTATTGAATCAAATACTAGCATAGTGTGATAACGTAATCGGGAGTAATCTCCCTTGTTTTTTTAATTACCTCCCTTTGAAGAACTCTTTTGTTTGTAGAGGACTATAAATAGTCACTACACTGGTATCAATTATACTAAGCAGAATAAAGCTTCCTTAAGCCTATACTACTCTCTTTGTTATTACACTTAGTACCCATAAAAAATGACTAGACTATTTACATGTGGATTAGGACTTCTGTCTAGAATCACTGTACTATCTGTTTGCTCTGCTAAGGATTAAAGTGTAGCTACTTGGCTCTTTTGCCTAGGATCAGTGCAGTCTATGAAAAATGTTACATAAGCATCGAGCAGATATGAATGTATGAGACAAAATCATGGAGAATTGTAGTTTAAAAACAGTAAAATCAACCTTGCTAACCAAAACGTTCCTCTGAGGCTAAATCAATAGAGCACATCAGGCTATATGACGGTTCCGTATAGGATACAGGTCCAATTCCTGTTGGAGGTCACATATTTTCTATGAAAATTTCTCGGACATTCAGACTGATAAATGTCATTAATACTATTTATTATAAACAGAGCCTTTACTTAAATATTTGTATCTATAAAAAGAATGTATAAACATAAAAAATGTCTTAAAATAATCACATATATATTTATATATATATATATATATATATATATATATATATATATATATATATATATATAAAGTTTCCCCTAGGGGATGCAAGCTTGAATTGTGCCAGATGTTGCATATTTTTCTTTCTTGAATATTCAGTTCAGTAGATGGAAATATTTGAGAGATCTTGTTAGAAATATATGGGCCTTATGCCGGGCACATATTTTTCTAACAAATTGAATATTCAGGCTGATGTAAATAAATAAATATAATCTTTAATAAATAAATAAATAAATAAATAAAAATAGACCATCTACTCACATATGGGTATCCATTAAGAAATAACGTTCAGGCAATAAATTAAAATATGTTGGAATAATAAATGGAAAATCCATTCCTAAAAAATTGTCTTTCTTTACTCAGAAAAAAATTACAGGAACTCCTTAACAGGGTATTAGAAGAAAGTGAGAAGAAAGGACCAGCCATCAACAAGACAGAAAATATGGTTGTCGGCAAGAGAAAAAAATCCAAAGATGTGAGTTAAAGAGTGAAGATATCAAGATGGTCCAGACGTTTAATGTTATTTTTTTGTATTATTTTCTTAAACAGTGAAATTAATAACATCCAGCCTAGACAAGGAAGTCTTACTAAAGAAAAATGTACTTCCTGACAGGAATTGAGCCTATATTGCCTTTTTCCATCAGGGAAACCACTTTTTCAGTCAAGTTGTGCTGCTTTGTGGATGAGACATGATTGCCTATGTCTTGATAGGGGATACAGCATATAGTAGAAGTCTTAGTAAAAATCTGTCTGCTAGATAGCTGTACTTGAGACCTATGGGATATTTCTTAGCCATTTTTCTAGAAAAATCCTCAATCTTGTATGTAATCAAATGCTACCATTTTTTAAATATTGACTTTTTCTCAATTTAATTAAAATTACTTATTTTTAATTGTTTACTCAAACACTAATTAATTATGTTTCTTTTCTCTTTTTTTTAGGTAAGTTTTTTTTGTTGATATTCATACTTGTGGTGTAGCAGTTCCAAATCTTACATCAGTATGACAACCATTGGTATGTACACTTACATTTTTACAAGGATATTTCAGAGAGAAATTAATTACAAAATACTTCTTATCTCTGTCCCATAATAGTTGTTACATTTAATATATAAAAATGTAACAGATATTATGAAACAGATGTAGAATGCTAATTTCCTACAAGTAGGGATCAAAGAATTGGTTCACAAATTTGGTAGCATAGTAATTGTGAGTTCAATCCCTGGGCTTGGTCATCCCGTTTTTTTTGTTTTTTTTTTTGTTTTTGTTTTAAAGCAATTCACCCCCAAGCAAGGCAGGAGTGCTACTAGCATCCAAGGGGGGTTACAGAGGATTGAGAACAAGAGTACAGAGACATGTTTGAGGAATAGATACAAGGAAGGATGGGAACAAGCTCAGGGTGTCAGATGTCAATTGACATTACACTTGAATATTTGAAGATTATAGTTATCAAGGAAGCAAGTCAGGAGGAGGGAGTTCCGCAGACAGGAAGTGTGGGAGAAGAAGCTGTTTGAGTAGAAAAGATGGTTACATTCAGCCATTTTGACAGTGAAAGGGTGGGACCGAGATGCCAGCCTGGTAGCTCACTTAAATTCATGCAGTCTGAGAACCAGCAAAAATAGCCTGTCGAAACAGTTGCCAGGAAAATACTTGTAGAAGAGACAGAGGGAAGCCATGGCACCAAATGTCTCTTTTACAATGGGTACATTTAGCATCAAAGCATCTCATCAGGAGATTGGAGCACAGAACAACCTTTTAATTGCTGTTGTTCCAAAGTCCACCCTGAAATAAAAAGTATAAAAATACAATTTTAATAATAACAATACCATCAACACATTTTTATAAAAATATACCAACAATACCTCATTATAGTAAAATTACCAACAATACAATTTTTAAGAAAAATGACTAGACATACATTTTATAGTAGAATTTTATAGAAAAATGACCAACAATACATTTATCTGTATTTGAAAGCGTACAATTGTATTCATAATATATTTAGTTGAAACCATACAATTGTGTTCAAAATTTTTAGATTTCGGCATTCAGTAACCCATAAAGATGTTGATATGCCACAAAAGAAAATCAACCAACCCTGGACTTGATAGTGCAGATCTAGACTCACTGAAAACCCAACAAACAGTAAATGAACAGTACTAGAAAGTATAAGATGAAATATCCGTAGATATTGACAGTGGAATGAGAACAGTCAACCTCCATAGATTAAATAAAGGGTTCAATTTGGAATTCTCTGAAAGTTACTTAAAGAAGACGAGAGGGTACAGGTAAGCAAAATGTTGTAAGAGTACCAACAAACACTAGGGGCATATGGTCACACCACTTTGAAACATTGGTTGCTATATGATCACCAAAGTTAAGCAACATCAAGCATGGGGAGCATCTAGATGGATCATCCCTTGGCAATATCAGCTGATGTAAGCTTGGATGTGTGGGTGGTGTAATAGATAATTGCTCAGAATTTTTGATCGGAGAGACAAGTTTGAATTATAGATAATTTTGCTATATTCACTTATGTGCAAATACCCTTGGTAAAATTATGAATCCACTGCTTCTCTCTCCCTCAGTTATGGGTTAATCAGTAAGACTAAATTTTTATTATCTTCAAAAAAGAAGAAAAATTCTTACAATCTAAATAATATATTCTAGCTTTAAATAAGGATTGATAAACCATAAAAAATGAGTGAATCAATCAATCAACAAAGTCAAGGACATTAGTCTGATTGTAAAGGAGTCAGCTTAAATCTTTACTACTTAGATTTATATAGTTTTCACTGGTTAAAGTATCAACTGCTTTAGCAGATGGACCACAGTGTTAACACTCTGAATCTTTGCTCCTCTCGAGTTGTCGAAGAAATAAAGTATTTACCAAACATTAGCACCACTTAAAATAACAGACATTTTTTGACCCCTGGCAATTAACCTCCTTGAAGTGGTCCACAAACACAAGATTCTGAACTGTTTTGAATTCCTCTGGTCTTAAGAATATTAGCAGAAACTACTGCTTTTGTATATTATAATAGTCAAACACTTCTTACTTTGCAACAATGATAATTCCATTAGTAAAAATATTACATGATGTGGCCTAATGTATTGGGTTGGTGCATAATTATCAGGCGTTTATAAACAATATTTATTATGAAAAAAGAAGCATAACTATTTGACAGTAACATTTTTAAATGTTTATTCTGGAGCATATGATTATTGACACACATTTTTATACCCTAAAAATAAAATAATATTTTTATTAAAAAATGTAAACAAAACAGCAATTTTTATTAACAAATAACTCGCCTACAAAAACGCCTAATAATTATGCATCAATCCAATATTAGAACATTAAATACATATATTGATTCTTTCCGGGTGAGGTCTATAATTCTTAAAAAGGAAGAACATGGCTCCCAGGGAAGGAATTTAAAAATCAAAGGGCAAGGGTTTCTTTTTTGCTAGGCAGGGAATTGGGAAAGAATTTTAGTATATGTATAAATCATAAAGATTTAATGGTGAAAATATTATTACATGACAATTCAAAATGAAGCTGGAATTGAGTAAACTTGGAATCAAAAGGGAAGGAATATGACTTGGGGCTCTGAGAATCTTCTGAGACGGAAGAAACTCAAGAGATAGAGAAAGAGAGTGATTTTTTTACTGTTTGGGATATTTTTTTTAGAACTAACTCCAATAAACAACCACTTGGCAGCTCTTCATGGATCATAGGATACAAAATTGAAGCAAATATACCTGGGCTCAGGAAATTCCAACATTGGCTCAGCACCTGCCCATTTCACTAAAAAGGGTTGCTTTGATGCCTTTGCATCACTATCTATATAAACAAAGCAGTTTTTACCTCCATCACAATATGCATGTGTAGACCCAAATAAGACCTGACATTGTATCACATTTGCCCTCAAAGAGAAACACTGAAAACATCATTTGGGAATTAAAGCTTGGTGGGGGTTCAGGTTTTTCATTCCAGGTAACCCATCATAGTTGATAAAAGACTGTGGCTAAATGAAAAATTGAACAAACTTGCCTCCTTTATCTATATTACCTGTCTAGACAAAAGCAAAAAAAAAATGCTGTTACCTCTATAGTCAACCTTGACAAGAGCTAATAAACAGAATTAATTTACACTATTTGGACTGTTCCACTCAGCTTTATTGTCACATTCTTGACATTTCAGTTGTTGTACACACTGGCTTTCTTCAGGTGATATTTATTGGAATTAATGTAAATAGTTAAAATACCTCATCTCAGAAATATAGAGAAAAAAAATTAAATCAATAATAATTGCTTTGTGTTCTATCTTTAAAAAGTCAAATCAGTTCAAAAAGGGAGTATTGCTGCTATAACTGGGCAGGAGCTGCCTGGTTTTCACTTTCCAGTCTTGATATAGTTCAGAAGTATCTTCATGAACTTGTGGATGATGAATTGTTTTCCACTCTACAACCCCTTTCCCACAGATAAAATATTGCAAGCCTTTCAGTATTCCATCAATATTTGCATGGCATATGTACTGACGAGTTACATTCATTAGTTCTACCAGTTCAGAGCTTCACAGCTAAGAGCCACCATGACACGTAGACTGTAACAATTCATCTCCATTCCATTTGTATTCCATTAGTAAGAAATAATTTCCATTTGGATATTTTTTTCCCAAGAATTGCTGCTTCAAAGAACGGACTCCCAAGAAGATGCTTCCCCAAACACAACCATCTTAACCTCTTTAAGTTCAGTGTTAATTATTATTTTTTCTTCATATCCACAATACTGCACTTTTTAGTTTCTTTTATGTGCATCAACTTCAGTCAATAATCCTCCACCTTGAATGGCTTATAGGCCTTATATTGTGTGATCAATTAGTAAAAAGATAAATACAATAAAGTCAGATGATAGAAAGATGATTGTGCTGTAGGAAATGACTGCCATCTTGTTTTGAAAGTCAGAATTCAAAATCCTGGTTTTCATCCAGATGATAATGGTCACTGGTGCAAGAGGGAAATAAGCAATTATTTGAGCCACCAAGTAGATCCTGTAACTTTATCAGCTACTTGGTAATTTGATTTTTCTCTTGACTCTTTCCCAGTGTTTCTTAACCAGTGCATCCATGTGTACCAATGTACCCTAAAAGGTAGCCAGGTGCACCCCAACTTAATGGAAGAGTAATTTATGAATTATTTTTCATATTTTTATAAACTAGAGGCACCAAGCACCTGACTTTCATGTTTAAGTCAAGTTTTTGCCATTTAATATTTTAATCTGGATGCTAAATTCCTTAATCTTTAAGAAGTGGATAATCCTTTCCCTTTTCTCAAGGGATTTAAATCAGTCATTATCAGCCTCTCTAAAAGAAGAAAACAGGCAGATTTTTCATAAATCTCTTTAAATGAAAACTGCAATGCTAGCCTTCTTTGGAAATGCTGAACTAAAACTTCAAATTTCATGACTACTTTTTTGTTATTGAAATTTAAAGTGTGCTCCAGAGTTTTAGTTATTCTACAAGTGTATGCTGAAGTAAAAAAAAAAAAAAAAAGTTTGAGAAACACTGCTCTTACCAAATGAATGCATTCTTGGTTGTGGTGTTGGGTATATTTCCGTGAAGTGAGAGCCAGCATTTATCAAATGATGATTGTCAAGTTCAAACACAGAGCTCCACCCATGTTTGTAAGCTCAATGATGCTGTTGTGTGCCAGTCTAGTCTAATATCCCAGCACTTGGAAGCTGCCAAGTGGTCACCCATTTAGGTACTGACCAGATTCAACATTACTTAACTATGGTGATCATACAAGAACTGGTATTTAAATATAGCATAGTAATAAGCCATTTTTATTTTTATCTAGGCCTTGCAAAGATTGATCATGGCTGAAGGAATCAGGCACTTTTTGGAGTGGTACAAAGAAACAATTTAACAGCTTCTTTAGCAACTATGAGGAAATTTATTGCTTTATTGAATAGTATAATATTATACTTATTCTTTTTATGTGCCATGTCCTTACAGGACGTAGGCGACCATGGCTCTCCACCTCATTCTATCCCTTGCAGCACTCAACACATTCATTCCCTCTGCTTCCTCCCCCAGACCATGTCCTGTCATCCACCTGCTCAAGCTCACCAGGTATGTCACGTGTTGCTTTCCCTTGTCTCTCTTTCCCTCTATCCAACCTGTGAGTATCAAATTCTCCAGGCCCTTCTTCCTCATTATGTGTCCCAGAAACTTCTGAGTAATCTCGTAATATTGTAAAGTTGTGTTTTTCGCCTTTTTTTTTTCAATAGCTGGCAGTTCTTTGGCATCAGTACTTCTGGAAAGGGAAAAATAATCACTTTTTAGTCAGATTCTCTGCAGAGTTATTTGTCATACAGTGTAATATTATTATTACTATATATTATTTATATCATATAGAGAGTAATATAGTATCATTATAGTCTTTTAGCTATTGGTCCAATGCATGACAGTTTTGTACCATCAGTATTTATAAAAAGAAAAAAAATACCTGATATCTTTTTCATACTTTGAGGAGTGATAGTTTAGTATATAGCAATATTATATTATTTATATTGTAATATTATAGAGTTATATTACCTTTTTATCTTCTTTTCAATGGATGACAGTTATGTACCATCAGAATCTGTATGAAGGAAGAAAATATTCTAACCCTGGGGAGAGTTCTTGCATCATATAAAATAATATTATAATACTTATATAGTACTATGATAATATTATCAAATTATAGTCTTTTAGTCATTTTTCCACTGGACAGCACTTGTATAACTAAAATAATTGTAGAAAGAATAAAAAAATAAGATCTCATATCTTAGTCTGCCTAGTTATTGTTTTCTGGAGTACAGCAATATCATGTTGAAACTCTAATTTCTTGTCGAAAATTAAGCAATATAGATCCTAGACAGTTACTAAATGGGTGATTGCTTGTTAAAATATGCTTAAATGTGCAGGTGGTGTGATAATGGCTTGCAATGAGAAATTGGAGAGCTGAGTTCAAATAGCAGTTGAGTTCATTATATTCACTTACATGCAAATATTCTTGGGAAAGGTATGAATCCAGCTCTTCTATGGGTTAAATAGTTAGGTAGACTTAGCAATCAGTCTATCACAAAAAGTAGCCAGCTGTGGGAATTTTTCTACCAAGTTAATCATAAATCGAAAAGCAACATGATCGCCCAAACATGCATCACATATGGCATCTAATGAAGGAATGGATATTATAATATAGAATTATAGTCTTTTAACATTCTTTCCAATTGATGATGACTGTGTAGCATCGGTATTTATGAATGAAAAAAGGACACCTTACATCTTAGCCGCACATTGTGTTATAGAATCTGTATTTTTCTTGCAACTCTTCTTGCCACAAAATCTTACAGACTGTAACCACTTTTATTATGATTATTGCTGATTTTATTTTTTGTCATTGTATTCTTTTCAACTTACAGAACAAGCCAGTTGATGGTAAGTTTGACACAAGCTCACAGTTAACAAGGAGCTCTGCATATAGACAATCAGTTCCTGAAATAACTCAAAATCCCCCAGGTTTTCTCATCTGTGACACCTCAGGCATCAGAGATTAAGTATGATATTCTCCATCTATGTGTAGTAGGGGAGCTGTTGTATGCCACCCATTCTCAGATTTGAGCTGCTATATACATATTATTAACCCAGCTTTGACTGCAACAGAGATAAGAGTATGAAATCAAAAATAAAGACGTGACTGCCCAAGAGAGTTGAACTGGCATCCCACAAGAATGAAAGAATTCTGTGACTCTCTTTCTTACTCAAAATTCTTGAGATTGAGAAAGTTTTGGAATTTGGAATTTTTCAGGTTTTGGAATAATAATAATATATATATTGTATTTGACATCATAAAAGACACACTGGCATATTGGATGCACTATCCATCTTAACAGGGTACATTGAGGGAAAATGTTTTGGCGGAATTGTATAATAGATTTGGCAACCAGAAAAAAACATTTTTTTTTTTTTGGTTTCTTTTTTCCATATTACTATAGGTAAAGCACAAACATAAACAAAAAATTTATTAAATTTTATAAAAGTTACTAGGGTGGTTATGTTTGCAATCTAAATTCACTATAAAGTGATTCCCTAATGAAAGTCAAAACAAATAGTCATATTGGAAATGATTTCTTAAAAGTTTAAAAAATAAATAAAATTTTTGAAATCCATAATCTGGAGTTCTTTTCCTGATGATTCACTCACTCACTCATTGTATCTAAAAGTTGAAGAGTAAAAACAGAATTCTATAGAAATACACACACATATGGGATTGAGGTTTCATTAAAAACCTTTTCATACACAAACACACAGGTGCAAAACTATCATAAAACCAATATGAAAAACGTAATCCGATGTAAAAGTAGAGTAGAAAGCTAATCTCATACACTATTTCATTAGTATGGACTAACACACCATAATAACGTAGAGTCTTATGCCTGTTAGATTTACTTAAGGTGCCTACTAAAGAGTGATACATTTGTTTAGGTCGCCTACTATAGTGTGATAATTTTGATTAGGGCACATACTGTGGAGTGATGGTTTTAGTTAGAACATCTACTGTAAAGTAATGGTTCTATTTATAGTGCTTACCACAGACTGATAGATTCAGTTAGGGTCCCGACTATAGAGCAAAATTTTTATTTTGAGCACCTGCCATGGAGGATAGTTTTGTTTAGGGCACCTTCCACAAAGTCATACTTTTGGTTAGGGTACCTACCATAGTGTGATAATTTTGATTAGAGGGGCATACTGTAGAGTGATGGTTTTAGTTAGAGCACCTACTGTAAAGTAATGGTTTTATTTAACCTACCGTAGACTGGCAGATTTAGTTAGGGTACCTACTGTAGAGCAGTAGTTTTATTTTGAGCACCTACCACAGAGTGATGGTTTTGGTTATGGCGCTTACCATAGTGTGATAATTTTGATTAGGGCACTTATTGTAGAGTGATAGTTTTAGTTAGAGCACCTAGAGTGATAGATTTACTTAGGGTATCTACTGTAAAGCAATAGTTTTATTTTGAGCACCTACCATAGAGTGATAGTTTGGGTTAGGGCGCCTACTGCAGTGTGATAATTTTGATTACAGAGCATACTGTAGGTTGATGGTTTTATTGAGGGTGCTTACCATAGAGTGAAGGTTTTAGAGTATCTACTGTAGAGCAATAGTTTTATTTTGAGCACCTACCATAGTTTGGGTTAGGGCAGATAGAGAAATTTAGACAGAAATTATGCCAAAATCACTCTTCCTTCTTCCAAAATAAAGCTTTCTTTTGGGATTTTTTGTTGTTATTCCAGCTCCAATTACAGCACCCTTTATTTTATTATATTCAAAAGAACTCCTGAATTGCTTCATCATGACCAACCCCTGTCAATATTTACAAAATACTATTTCTCTTCAGATGTAAACCTCATCCTCCTTGTAACAAAAAGCCCCAGATTTTATATCAGATGTGGTTTACACTTACCTCCCTTGATAGTATCTGTGTGGCCACGATTTCTTTAATTTCTTTTTTTATTTTCATCTACATCGCACCACAAGTCTCATTGGAAATAGTTTACAGGTGCTGAGGGACATATGTTATTGATATCTGTCTCGGTATTGCATCTTAATGATCTTAAAACTAATGCCAGGGCTTAGATGATGTACGTACTTTTGGTCTTGTTCTTATCGAGTCAGCTGTGCATGACAGACACTTCTTTCTGCTTTTCTTTTTTCATTGAAGTTTCTTTTCTTCCAACATACCCACTTGAAACTCCAGACCTTGACAGTCAGGCTAAGTTTGTTTTGTTTCAGTTCATTTCACAATTCATTATCTGTCTATCAATCAAGTGTACTACTAATGTTTATACAATTGCTGGCTTGAGATGGGTGGCAAAATCTTTCAACTTTCAAGAAATTGTGTCCTTCCAACATTAATCCACACATTCTCTTTCACTCTCTGTAATCCCATGCATCCTAGTGGATTGCTACAAATTAAATTATTTAAAAACACACACACACACACAATTACAATATATATGAGTTAAAGATCAAATACAGATCAAATATGGATCAGAATCAGATGATAAGATAAGGAACAAATTGGAAATGTAATTCAATTTAATGTCTCACTTTTATTAAAGTTACTTCAGAGATTGAGAGAATACAGACAAAAAAACAGAACTTTGGTATTTTTCAATTTTATTTGGATCAGTTCTCATTGGTCAGTCATGTATCATATGCATTAAGACCATAGATAATTCTATATGTATGTAAGTTTGTATAGATTTTTGTATGCCTAAGCTCGCATTGGGTGGTAATGTGTATTCAGAATTGTGTATGTGTTTCTATCTAATAGGATGGTGTGGCATTCAACAATATCTATCTATCTATCTATATATATATATATATATATATATATATAAACATAGTCTTAAGGTGTGCTATATTTATGGGATAAAGGGCTCAATATCAGAGATAGAGCATGTGTAAAAGTGAACATTGAAGTCAACACTTAGAGGCGACAGTCTGTTTCATGCTAGACACAATCCTCAGGCCATGAGTGCGAAAAATAAAAGCACTCGTGGCCTGACGATTGAATCTAGCATGAAACAGGCTGTCACCTCTAAGTGTTGACTTCAATGTTCACTTTTATAAGATAAGAAATAAAAATAAAAATAAATAATGACAGGCAAAATAATTTAACCCAAATAAATAAACAAATAAAAGACTTTTGGTAAAATAAATAATAAAAAAAAATTATATTTATATTGTAAAAAATTCTTACAAATAATTAGGCATCTCAAAAATCTACCCTCTGTAAAAAAATGTTGTTTATAAATTCTTATGTCCTTTGGGAGATTGTATCTCCAACACTAACAACCAACAGACAACATTAAATTCTTACATTGACCAGACATGCACTCCACTCTCTCATAGGTTAACTTGTCATTTATCAAAATTTAGTACAGATTTCAATGAATATTTGAGAAATCTTATTAGAGAAAAATATGCACTGTCTGGCAAGATTCAAACCTTGAAGCTGGTAGATGGAAATAAATAAGTATGCTGTTTAATAAACAGAGCGTCTACTCAAATATGTGTCTACACTAAAAATATTTACAAATTATTTTGATTTAGAATGTTAAATTTTAACATTTTTTATGCATCTTCGATTTAAGAATAATGGGGCTGTTAGACAGCCATTTTTCTTTCAATAAACTCTTGATCAGAAGGAAGCCATTTTCTTATTATTTTATATTTAAACTTTTTGTAAGCAAAAAAGAAATTCTCATTTTTTTCTTTTTGTTTTCCTTTTGTTCCTTCTGACTCTGAAATAACAGAAAATTGAGACATGATGTTTTGTCTGCATCAGTGATTATATCAAATGGAATGAAACAATGTAATAACACTTGACATTTAGCTAATATTTCCTCTGGTAAATAGAAGATGTATAAAAAAAAAGAGAAAATCACAGCGAATTCATGAAATTTCAGCAGCAGGGAACATGCCGAAGATAACAGAAACAATGTTTTCTTACTGAATATTAAAAAGCTTAAGCAATAATGAATATTTAGTGACAACAAAAACTATAATGTATTCTAAATAAAATATATTATTTATTTCAAATAAAATATATAATGTATTCCAAATAATATGTATAATGTATTCCCAAAAATATAAAATGTATTTAAAATATGTAATGTATTCCAAATAAAATCTATAATGTATCATCTATATAAATATATATATATATATATATATATATATATATATATATATATATATATATAGTGTAACCCAGATATAAAAGAAACCTGGATATAAGAGAGATTTTCTCTAGTCCCAAATTAGAGCCATACTTACCTAAACAAAATAGACCAAACCCGGATATAAGAGAAACCCGGAAATAAGAGATTTCTTCTCCGGTCCTGACAACTCTCTTATATCCGGGTTACACTGTATATATATATATATATATATATATATATATATATATATATTAAATAAAAACAGACCACTTTAAGGTTCCATGTAATAAATTATTTCACCACAGCCCTTTTAAAAAGACTGCGGATCATCAGACTTTACTTCCAAACAAAAAATGAAAAGAAAATTTACACATTTTTGACGGGTCGTATTAAACATATGTAAATTGACGAAGTGAGGAAGTGAGGGGGAGAGAGAGAAGATATGAGTGAGTTAGCAGATATTGACACATTTAACTCACTCATGTCTTCTCTCTCTCTCCCCCTTAAAGTGATCTGTTTTATTTAAATTATTTGCTCTGGATTTACATTGAACTCTCTGGATTTTATCCTCCTTAGGTTTACCCATACGGATTACCTAGTTTTTCAAAAACTAACTCTACATATATATATATATATTATATATATATATATATATATATATATATATATATAAAGTTGTAACCTCTGTCTGGTTGTTTTCAAACTCCTCCTAGGGTTTTGGAGGTCTATCTCCAAACCTCATAATCATATATATTCTGAAACCACATTACTTGGATAAGTATATTTCATTTTGATCAAGGGGCCCCACCATCACTGAAATTTTTTTCCCTTTAATATAAATTAAATTTAAATTTGAACAAGGGAATGACTCCTAGAGAACTTAGATTAGTATATTTCATTTTGATCAAAGGGGGTTCAGAGGGGTGCACAACCCACATACACACAAAACACACTCTGAAGTTTTTTTTCCCTTTGATTTAAATTAATTTTAAATTAGAACACAGGAATGACTCCTATCCTAATTATAGAGGGAGAAAGCCAGAAGATTGAGGTCATATTGGCAAAATCATTGAGTAATATTAAAAGGCATCATTTTTCTCCACAAATTATAACATTGATTTAAAATCGATCATTATTTTCTTACAAAAAAGATGTGTGACGCACAGCAAGTTGCGGGTAATTTGGTTAGTTTCAAATAAAATCTGTAATTGATTCCAAGTAAAATCTATAATATATTTCCAATAAAATCTGTAATGTATTCCCCAAAATATCTGTAATTTATTTTAAAATAAAATATATAATTCATTCCAAATGAAATATATAATGTATTTGTATATTTAAAATATTATGGGCATTTGTACGTATGTATCCAACCACTCATTATTTTAATTTACATGTCCCTCTCCCTGTCTAATTTTCTCTCACTTACTCTCTCTCTCTCTCTCTCTCTCTATATATATATATATATATATATATAGATATAGATATATATATATATACATTAAGAAATGGACAAAGTCTGACAATTTATTTATTAAAGACATTTTTTATGTCTAACGTTCTTTTTATAGATACAAGTATTTAAGTAAATGCTCTGTTTATAATAAAAGGTATTAAATAACATTTACTGGCCTGAATGTCCGAGAAATTTTCATAGAAATATATTTGTCCTTTCACAGGATTCGAACCTGCATCCTATACGGAACGGCCATTTAGCCGGGCGTGCCTAACCGATTCGGCCACAAAGGAGCGTTCGGTTTGCAAGGTCGAATTTACTGCTTATAAACTTCAATCTTCCATGAATCTCGTACATTCATAACTGCTCATGTAAACAAATGACGTCATACATTAAGAAATGGACAAAGTCCCACAATTTATTTATTAAAGACATTTTTTATGTTTAACGTTCTTTTTATAGATACAAGTATTTAAGTAAATGCTCTGTTTATAATAAACAGTATTAAATAACATTTACCGGCCTTAAATAACATTTTTCTATGAAAATTTCTTGGACATTCATATCCTTTTTAACATTTTTGAAATACATGTAACTATACATTTCACTTTTGTTTATTACCCCTTGCCTTGATAAAGTCAAATGATGAAATGTGTTAACAAGGATTAATTACTATTTTCTGATTTTCTATTTTATTCAATTTGTCTATCTCTACAGATTTATTCTGAGAAATTTAACACACACATACAGACACACACATATAACAATATGAATATAGACAGAAGGAAAACATTTCTTTACCAAAATGTTTTGTCCTCTGATAGACTTTATCAAGGCAAATGTGAGGAAATCAAATAAAGGACACAACACATGGGAAAAGAAAAGTTTTCCTTTTGTCTTTATTCATATTGTCTTTTTACAATTACATCTTATTTATACCTGAATTTAGATAAATAGAGAAAAATGACTTCAGTAACTTGGCATAAGTTATCATCATCATTGTCCTTCAAGTCCAAAGAAGACTTTGTCTTGCAATACATCAGTGGATTCAAATGAATTTTGGAAACAGACCTGTGCAGGAAGAATTTATAGTGTAAATAGTGCACTTGTATAATCCCAGTTTTTCAACCTGGGGATTCTTTATCTGGTGGCATGAGTAATCATTGCAATTGGAGACTTGTGGGCTGCAGTAGATGACTGGGTCTTCTAGGATATAGATAGTAAACTAAAAGTCCACAATAATCATTGCAGAATGGATTCCACCTTTTCTCCTTGTGTTTTCTCTAGCAGATTTCTAATGAAAGATGTGTAGTCAATTTCATCTGACATATAATAAAGTTTGTTTCCTTCAACCAAAGCCAAATAATAGTTTGTTTCCTTCAACCTAAGCCAAATAATCCAACAACACGTCTCCTGTTCACTGCTGCAATCATACTTTTCTCAATCGCCTACTTAAGCACTTTTTATAGATTGAGTGACAGTTCAAATTTGCATATGCTAAAAGAGATTCTCACAAAAGTCTATCCAACTCCAAGATCTTTCTTTTTTAAGTATACAACTAGCAAAGCCACCATTTTCTTTTCAGAAATATTTTACATATAAGACACGTCCAAATCCGTTTTCATCCTGGGGGTAAGTCATTTTCACTAGTGTTACACAATGTTTTATCAAAATTTTCAGACTTTTAAAATTTCTGTATTGTATTGTTTTTCATAAATCCGTGTTCACTTCTACTTTGGACATTTGAACCTTTATATAGCATATGCTTTTGTTATTTACCATGAGACATTGCTATATAAGATTACATCTGCTTGATTTGGATCTATAAAATTAAATTGGTTAATGGATATTTGATCTGTTAAATAATGCCTTCTGTGCTTTCGTTAGAGTTTTCATTAGAAGTCACTAATTACTTTGTATTATGTTCATTAATTGCAAAGTAGCAGCAATATTTCCCATTCTTACAATAAATGATGTTAGAAATAAACACAAACAAAATAAAATATTTTTACCTATTTTAACATTGTAATGCAATGGGACCCAGATTTGAGCAGGACACCCACATTGTAAAGTGGGCAGTAAATTATTTTTTTCAGAGCCTGAGATATCTTGTGTTTTATAACCAGCAATTAATACCTTAAAGTAAGATCATCAAAGAAACGACTTGCTATCCAAAAGTAGTAGAAAGGAATAGAGTAAATAAATTAAAACTTTTCCACTTGGCTGGAAGATAGGAAGTTTCAGTTGTAACTTTATATAGGCAGCGTCACAGTTAGAATTAGATGGTAACAGAATATTGGTGAAGATATAGATAAGCAGTAGATTGTGAGCCATGTGCTGTGATATAGAGAGAAGATAGGAGAGAGTCAGATTTCTTGCTAGCCAAAGAGAAGATCTGGTCCATTAGTCTGTCATGAGAGAAAAGAACTACATACCTACAGACTATGCCAAGTGAATTCTTGAATGAATAACCAAATATATGGGAAACAAGAATTATGTTTTCATTTCTCATCATGGCATTATTTCACTTTTGGTTCCTTTCCTTGCATCTTAGTGGCTTTATTGCCTTGCTAGGAGTAAAATGATTACAGAAAAAACAAACATTATTTATTATTTTATTTCTGGGATGAATAATTGTCAATATTCTTTATTAATTTAACTATTGTTCTTATCTTGGTCAATATAGATTTTATTTTAGACACGTTTCAACCACGTACCCTCTGATCATCATCAGGGATAAAATATCATAATGATCAACAGATATCTGATATCAGCTGATCAATAGCCACCTGATGATGATCAGTGTGTGCTTGGTTGAAATGCTGTCTCTATAATAACATCTACATCAACCAAGATGAGAATAACAGCTAAAATAATACAAGAATATTGACAATTAGTCATCTCAAAAATAAAATAATAAATTGTTTTTTTTGTTTTTTTCTTTAATCCTTTCACCCCAAGTAAAGCAATAAAGCCACTAAGATAAAAGGAGTTACTGAATGTGAAAGATTATGAGAAAAAGAAAGACATTATTAAGGGGAAAACAATAAAATATAGGAAGTAAGAAACCAGAATATAATGATTGATACTGCATTTAAATTTTTGAAGATCAATATTGACTGAAATGCAAAAGACCAGAAGAAAGTACCACAAGTGAGAAGTACCAGAGAAGAAACTGTTAGTATAGAACTTATGGTTATATCTAACAACTTCAACTGTAAAATATTGGGACCTAGCTGCCAATCTAGTACTGTGATGTATAAAATTTGAAATTAATCAAAAAAAAAAATGTTTGTTTTAGGACTACTTTAGCTTTTTCTGCAAGTGGTGAGCTCAATGTGACCAAATTCTATAGTAATTTTATATAAACAAATTCTGTCAACTCTCTTGTCATTTATAGGCTAATTAGGAATTTTTAACAACACCGATATCAATTTCATTGTTGACATTAACCAAAAACATTTCTAAATATCATTATATGCTGAATATTTTTTTCTTAGTTATCATTCCCCGTTGCTTGCTTCATGCTTTAGGTCCTGTTGTGGGTAAGAACACAGGGTATGATTTGTTAAAATTAATGATGTTTGGAGCATTTGCTTTGGATGGGAGAACTCTAAGATTGATCTTTGAACTTCCCTTTCCTACAAAACCTCTTGATTAGTTTTGGAATGAGTGTTCTGGAAAAACACAGGGTCATGACAAGGTGGGGAGGGGTATAATTCGTTTATCTGAAAACTAAAAGAAATTCCAATGATTCCATGACTTAGAATAATTAAAGTATTGTTGGAGTAAGTGAACAAATCAAGTGCAATTGTTGTCATTATGCAGAGAGGCATTTCTGAAGTTGTTTTGACTTTGCATTTTGCTGCCAAGTGTTAATGATGAGCAAGAAAAATGGCAGGCCAAGATTGAAGCTAATGCCTTAAGAATCTGTAATGTTTTTCAGCATTAAAAGAACAGAAAGAAAGTAGAAAAATTCTTAATTTCCAGCAGTATAAGGAAATGTAATTTGTATAGAGGCTTTATATTTATTTGTTTATTCTTTGTATATATTAAGGTGTAGGGATGTGAAATTATTTTTTTTTTTTTACAATGATGATTGTACAAGGCCTGAGAGCCACTCGAAGTAGAGGGTTACAGAGTAAGAATTACAGTTTATCAGGATATATGGGGAAGATAACAATAAACCCTAGACTTGAACAGGCTAAAATTGTAGTAATCAGCAAAGTAACCTCGTTTCCACAAAGCAGTAGTTTGATGGAAGAACCTGCTTGAGTGGAACTTACATCTCACCAATTAGATATGAAGGGAATTTACTAAAATGTGTGTGGCATAATGAGTCTTCAGAAAACATATTCAGTTTAAATATGGAACGAGAATTAAAAATTACTTCAAAGGACCAGCTTACACTCTTTTTACTTTTACCCATGGGTTGTTGCCAGACAGAAAGGGAATGTGGGTGTATATTTGCTATTGTGTACATGTATATTTTAATTCAATGGTAAAGCTAAAAAATTACTCAAAATATTCTTTTTCTATTTTATTTCTGTTCTAATATTAAAAAAAAAAGGTTAAATAAAATCTTATAATTATTTATTTTTAATCATTTCACCTCAAGCAAGGTAGTAAAGCTGCTAAGACACTAGGGGTTTCTGAGTGTGAATTTGGTTTGGTTAAATCATTTTTTATGGTTTAAACCATAAAAAATGATTTAACCAAACCAAATTCAAGCCTTTGCAGGTTATTTAAAGCCAGAAAATATTTTTAGATTGTAAGAAATTTTGTTTTTAGATAAATATGATTTAGTGATACAAGTCTTACTAATTAACCCATAGCATGGGGGAAGTCATAATAAAAACTAAAATCACTAGCAGTGAATAATCATCCTTTTATAAAAAGAACCTTGCATAGTCTCTTTGTGTCTTATTGTCTAATTTTTACTTACATAAAGTTATTATAGGAATATGGATGCAAGTATTGTATTATAAAAAAGAAATTAAGTTTCTTTTAACTTGTTAAATATGGCAGAAATGATTTTTAATATTGTTCTGTACTGAACAATATCAAGTAACCTTGCTAGTTGACAATAAAAGAAAAGATTTCTCTGTATCTGTTTTCAGTTTATAATTTGTTTGGAAGATCAATTACTGCCTTAATTCTCTGATGCCTCCACCCTTTCCAAGTCTCCACCTCTTGTGCTGCTTTTGCTCTGAGGGACTTGGCCCAGTTAAAGACATTGGCAAAATGCAGCAACTGTGTGTTCTTTGAATAGATTGCATACCAATGGTCAAATTCAGATCATGTTGGGAATCCCCAGTGGAATTTTTCCTTCCCCCCACCAAAAATGACATCACAAATCCTTTCTGATGCATTTTTCATGTTTCACTTCCAATCTTCCTTTCTTCTTCAGGAAGTTAAAAAAAACGAAAAAGAAAAAACAAAAACAGCCGTAAACGTTCTTCTCAACTTCAAAGAGGTAAAGAAATCAAAGTTTAAATTTGGAATAATGAAAATTTAACAGAATTTCTTTGCTTCAAAATTAAATGATTTTGTCACTATTTTATGTGGAGAAAAAGATTAAGGTTTAAATTGTATCATTGTAATAGGCAAAGTTTATTTAAAAAAAAAGCCCCATCAGTTGATTTGTGAAAACTATTTTTCTAAAACATTATTTTAATAGAAAGATTTTATACATTTTAACCAAAAGTAATACTGGCAACATGATCAATGAATGTTTTCTTAGAAGGAGACTGCTGATATTACTATTAACAAGTGCATGGGGAATGTATGTATATGCAAAAAATATTCTATTCAGTAAAAATTGTTTGGAGAAAATATTACTCTAGAAAATGGAGTTTTATGCCACAGATCAAAAATAGTTGATCCAAGAAGGTATTCGGCGAATTTCCTGACAGGAATTCCACCAAAACTTGTCTGAACCATATAAGCTCAGAAGGAAAATGTCCTGAAAATTAAAAGAAAAAAAGATTTGTCTTTTGAATTCTGCCTGGTCAGATAGCCCAAAAGAGAAAATAGTCCATTTAATAGATTTGACATGGGGGAAAAAAATATCTTGTAATGGCAAGTTTACTAGATTTTAATTTTTGTCTATATTTCTGAGATGAGGTATGTAATTATTTGTACTATTTACATTGATTAGACTGTTGTCCTTATCCTTATTGTCATATTCACAACATTTCAACTGTTGTATACTACAGCCTTCTTCAGGTGATATACATTGGAATTTTGAACAGAACCCTTTATTTCGTCCACTGGAGTAGATTGTTCTTGTTCCACATGCCATGCCTTTTCTGGATATCTCGGTTTCAGTTATTTCCCTTTAGTAACTCAACTCTCCAAGTTTTTGTTCACCTCTGCTCTGGCCAGGTATTGAACTCACAACTCGTTGGATTAAATCAGTGGATTGCTTCAACCAACGCACTTGGCCAAAAAATGCATGGCATGTTGGACTAGAACAATCTAGGTGCTTCTGCTATATATTTAAAGATTCTTGATAAGATCCAATGCTGTAAAGTTGCTTCCCTGTGCCTTTTCTATAAATATTTTCATTGTAGTAATTGTTCAGACGAGTTCTTTACTATGGTACCAAGACTTTATGAATTTGAGCACAGTACTAGATTAGCAACAAGGTTTTCAGTTGAATTGGTTAGAAATAACCATATGTTCTATGTTAAGTTTCTTTTTTCCCACTTCTTGCATGTGGAACTCTCTTCTGGCTTCTTGCTTTCCAGTCAAATTTGATCTTCAAAAATTTAAATGCAATGTCAGTCATTATCTACTGTCTTCCTGATTACTCTTTTATTGTTCTTGCTCTTCAGTAATGATTCTTTTTTTAAATTCTCTCCTACCTAGTAATCCCTTGTGTCTTTACTGCCTTTCTTGGGGTGATTTGAAAATAAAAAGAAGCAAGACAAAAGATCAAAGACCCTGTACCAAAGTGAAGGACAATCCTATTGCACACGTAACATTCTTTGTCCACTTACCGTCCTCAGTATAAACACAGTAAAATAGGTTATCAAGGTCAGTTCCTTCTACCCTTTCACCAGAAAAGCAAGATAGGCTGGTCCACTTCACTAACCACCAAATAACTGAAGAAGACAATTACACACTATAAAGAAGGAGAAGTCATTCTTTTTCTCTAATCTACTGCAAGCTAAGAACTCTGTCTCTTGAGAAGGATACAAGAGAAAATAAACTTTTCAAATCAATGTTTGCTCTGTATTTATTCCTTCTGAATGTAAAAACCAAAATTCTGTGCCAACCTCCACAGTATCATCTTGAAGAAAGATGTTTAAAAATTTTCTAAGTTTTTTATTTCATTGGAAGCAAATAAAGTTTCTTTATTTTCTAAAATCAGTAGAATACAATATATTCCTATTTTTATTATATTGCTGTCTGTTTGGGACTGTACTTTAACTTAGTCTATTCTGTGAAGTATTAGATCCAAACCAAAATAGCATTATATATGAGAAATCACTGTCAACATTTTTGTAGTCATTTATTTCCATTAAATGACAATTGCCTATTTTACCCAAAACAGGCCAGTAGAGGTTGGTAACAATGCTGACCAATGCAGCACTAAGCAGTGTTAAAAAATAGAAACTTGGTATTTTATGGCTTAAATACTTGCTAATTGTGACATCATGGTTTCTAATATCAACACCATTTGCAAAACAAGTATATATTTGTTTAAATTAGACAGATTGTATTGTTGAATAGGGTACAATATATAAATTATAATAAAAAAAAGCTTGAATTATGTACACCTACACCCACACTAAGAATCTGCCATAAATGTCTTTGTTCTTTCCTGCTGCCAGATTAGATTGAGTGTAGAACTTCAGAATTATGCTTATGATTTCAAGAACCCATGAAGTATTCTTCAAGAGAATGTTATACGTACTTGCCATTTTTGTGGATATCTCAAATGTCTTTGCTATGTCTTGTGACACATTTTTTAGGCACTTTCTGATACTGTTGGTTTTATTTTGTAACTTCTGCAAAACATTTTCTCCTCTATGTCTAACAGACTACAGGTATTGAGAAACGAAAGTTCTTTGAAGAATGAATTTTCTTTTCTTTTTAAGTTTTGCCAAAACTCATCACAAAACAAACTGTAAACATTTCTCTTTTGTGTTGTCTTTTGACAGAAGCTATGTTGAAAATGACTTCTTTGTTCTGAGATATTTTTGTGAAAAATTGCTAAAGGTATTGTGCTTCCAATGAGGACTGTCTTATGGCCATATAACATTGAAACACTGGTTCTCATATGATCAACAAAATTAAGCAATGTCAAGCCTGGTCAGTACCTAGATGAGTGACCACTTGGAAATATCAGGTAATGTAAGCTTGTTGGTATAATGTATCATGCCTTGTAATTGGAAATTAGAGATCTGAATTCAAAATCCAGTCAGGTTTGTTATATTTACTTATGTGCAAATACTCTTGGGAAAGGCATGAATCCACCTCTTCTGCACCCAGCTATAGATTAATTAGTGTGACTTGTATCAGTAAATAATTATTATAGCCCCAAAATTCTTACAATCTAAAAATATTTTCTGGCTTTAAATAACCTGCAAAAGGTTGATAAATCATAAAAAAGAAATCCTTCAACAGCAACAGCCAACAAGATTGGCTTGATAAATATGGCTCAGTGGTAATGATAATAATAAAATTAGTGATTTCCCTACAAGAAAATATATGGTTTTCATTGACCAAGTAGCTGGTACTGTTTTCAGTTAAAATTTATAAAATCTTTCTTTTAAACACATTTTTTTGAAAATAGGTTTCTCAAGGTTAATAGCTGTTATTGCTATTTCCAGTATTGTCGGGGATTTTCTTCCTAACCTTCTATTTGAAGTGGTGTGGAATGTCAACATCTTTATTGTTATTTTCTCTTCGAGTTACATGTACTATCCATTTTAGTTGTTTCTGCTGTTGGTAGTCCTCAAGTAATGTGGCTTCTGTTATTTGGTACAGTCCTTTTTTTTTGGTGATTCTTTAGTGCCAGTTCACAATGTTCAAAGAAGGATGATCTTTGCCAAGACCCTCAGGCTTCACTTGCTCAAAACCATTTTGAACTATTGATCTTAGGAAGTCGTTGTATACAGCTGACAGTTTAGATATTTCTAATTTGGTTTTGCACCATGCATTACATCCATATGAAAATCTCAATCTGACCAGACTATTTAAGAACGTGACTGCTTTTGTTTTACTAACTTATTTGAACTTGACTCAAATCCGCAATATTTGTATGTGCGATGGAAATTCGCTACACTTGCAATGGTTTGCTAGGATGGCTTGCTACAATGAGAGACTTATCTCTTTTATTAACTTGATTTATTTTTACATTGTTCTGCTGCTCTGTGGATGGTCAGGAAGATGTCAGTAATAAATTTGGGTTGGGCTTCAAAGATTAAGTTAGTTTGTTCTTTGTTTAACACAGTCTCTGCACTATTTTACCATCTGTGAAACACAGGGCAAAGAAATCTAATCACCAACCATTCACACTCTCTAAAAAAAAGAGATCAGAAGAGATGAACAAGTATTCAAAAAAATATAGCTCACTGAAGCAGACATCCATTCCCATCTGATCTGTTTTCTATCAGTGTATATACCTGTTTTTATAAGATATAGATAAGTGCAAATCTTTGTTTAATATCCCTAAATTAATCAACAATAAGCTGGACCAGTGAAAATTTGACAATTTGGATTATCTATTCCTCTGCTCTTTCATCACCTTTTTCTTGAACATCTTATTCTCTCCTTTTCAGTCTTTGTTGCCTGTCTATCTTTTTATGTAAATGTTATAAAAAAAACATGGATTAGTTTCATGTACTAAGAAGAAATATACAATTTCAGTGATGAGGCCTACAGAAAATGAGTGCTGTTATATTTTATAAATGGATAAAAAAGTTATTAAATAAAAACATTAGCAATATATCATAATAATGATTGTTACTTCTTTTGATTTGTGTTGTATACACATTTCTTTTTGGTTCCCAACCAAAGACCTAGGGTCAGAAATGGCTTCATGATATTTCCCACTTACCATTTTTATAAAAAAAAACAAAAAACTATGATCACACACATTTTAAATCACAAGCTTCTTCATGTGTGAGCTGTACTTGTGCATACAATAATTTCTTTAAGTCATGGGCTACCATGAATCCCTTCAATGAGTCTATCAGAACCTTTTCCAATCAATCCGAGGGCTTCAACTACAATAGGAATTATTGTTGTCCTCATGTGCCACATTTTTTATATTTCCACTTCAAGATCCTTGTATTTTTATAATTTTTTTTTTAAGCTTTACATTACAATCTACAGGGACTGTTTTCTCAATAAGAAAGCACATTCTATTTTTGTCGTCTTAAATCACAATGTCATTATTATTATTATTATTATTATTATTATTATTTCTTTTCCTTTATGTGTTTGCATATTCATATCAGATATTAGGTAAATGACAACAAGGAACTGAGTGACAACAAGTCTCTTCAGATATCCAGTATATTTTTCAGTATTCTTGTAGACCCCTGGCAATGCCATGGTTTGGTAATCTTAACATTTACTCATATCTGATCTCCTTATTCCTACTTCTTTATTATTAATAATTTATTTTTCAGTCAAAAAATGGTAGCCATATTTAAGTAATATTGCAATTTCATTGGTTAGATTTTCTACATGTGTATGTACAATATTAAGTAATATTGCAATTTAATTTCTGCATAAGTAATTTGTTTTTTTTTACCTATACTATTTATTCTATTGTCACATGTAAGAAAGAATTCTCCTTTTTAAATCTTTAAAACTAAAAATATCCAAAGAAAGATGACATAACACATAAAGTAAAAAAAATGATAGTAATTTAATTAATTTCACACTGGTTATATTCTTTGCATGTCTGATCTAGGTTTTTTTTTATCTATACAATTAATTTAATTGTGTTCATATAAAAAAGATTTTTCCTTTTTATATTATTATTGGCTAGATTATATACCCAAAACACGCATAAAAAAATTATTTTTGTATTTAAAATTCCAAGCATCTCTCATTCATGTGCATGACATTCACATCAGCATAAGCAAACTTAGTCCAATGAAGTCCTGGAGGAACAGGGCACATCATGGGAGGGATTTTTCCACTTTTTCATACAGCTTTCCTCCAAAATTGTTCTTGATATATAAAAATTTATATCCTATCATTAAAAGTAAAAATATCTAAAAAAAAACAAAAAAGCTAACACAGAAAATAAATAAAAGGCAATTCATTATTAGCTGCCTGATTTCCTATATTTACAGATTAGAAATAATTTCACCGATACCTTATTAGTGGGAGTCATGTTAATTTGTTAGTGTTGAGTATTACTTCCTAGTTATCTCATCTCAAATAGGGTAGAACAGGCTGTGTGACTGATAAATATAAAAACTCATATTGTTTTATATTATTGAATAGGTGTCCATATTTCTGCGATGAAGTATTGTAATTATTTACACTATTTACATTGTTCGGACTGACAACAGCTGATACATCGCAAATATGGCAACAAAGTCCGAACAATATAAATAGTGTAAATAATTATTGAATAGATTAAGAATTTTTTTTGTAAACTATTTATTATACAATACTCAAAAATGTTTAAATGATAAACCTCACAAAAAAAGTAATAAAGGAAGTGGTGATTTAATAGGGTTTGTTTATTTATTTCTTTTTAATCTGTAGGAATTTCTCATTTCTCTGCAAAATTCTTCATCCAGAATAACTTTACCAAAATTTTTCTTCAGAACCACACTTCAAAACTGGAATGTTTATAATGTTCTAAAAAATTCCCTAACATGTTTCAATAGACTTCTAGCCTTAAGCAAGTCATGATTCCATCTCACTGTTTCCAATAAACAATACTCCATGTGGTTTTTCTTTTTTTGGTTTGAGTTCCTTTGTCATGCACAGCATCAGACAAAATGATGCAGACATCTAGTGGTGACTTCCAGAAGTCTAGAAATTACTAAAAGAATTCATTCAATTTGTCTGCATTTCATTTTATATATATAAGTGTCTGCATGCATTTGCGTACATCTGTTTTGATGATAATCTTGCCCTTTTTTCTGTTTTGCTGACACGATATGCTTGTTACAGGTGGCAACAGCAGTTTTTTTTTTAATTATTCCTGTTGTCATCAGAAGGAAAAAAAATTCTTCTGTGTGTGTGGGAAGTTTCAGATGTACATTTACATTGCTTTAAATGCATACATATGTGAGAAACAAATATAGTTTTTTGAATTTGAATGCATATCTATGTCAATAAGTATTTTTGAGTCCATGTGGCCCTGTTAAGCATGAATGTGTGTAATTCACTGTACATATTTAACTATTATATGTATTGTATATTAAAAAAATGCTTCTTCATCAAAGAAAGAATGTATGTCACATTGAATTTAATTAAATGAGGCTACCTGTATATATAGAATTGGATAGATTTCTGTTCATCACCTTATTTAACTACTGTCATCAGAAATGCTTTTTTGAGATATTTCCTTTATAAGTATTAATAAACATTTTGTTAGCCATATGATGGGGGTGTTGAAAAGTTCTCGGCCTGGTCAGTTTTTCAAAATCTAACCAAATATGAGATTTCATTTTTCTTTTAACTGGGTTTCATAATGGGGCTACAATCATTTACCTAACCCTATTTTAGATTACTTTCCTAACCTTTAGCACTCTGCATTATTAATATTACTTCCCTTTCTACTACATTCTATTTCAGGGACTCTCAATTGCATATCCTTATTGTTAATATAACTCAAATTGTTTTCTGTTGCCACAGCAGGATATGACAACACATCTATGAAATTCAAAATACTATTGTTCAGGGATCAAGATCAGTGCCAGGATAAATGTTTTATGCAGCAAATGAAGTCACATACAAAGTGAAAAAGTTTAATATTTGTTCATTTATAGATTCTTTACAAAGAAGTAGTAGAATCAGAAAACTGTTGCCTTTATTGTTAACCTTGACAGGGTCTTGTTATATTAGTGGAAGAATTAATAATCCCCAAGTTCACATGTGCTATCTTCTTCCATGTGATGTATCTCTTCAGGTAGTGGGTAAGCATGGCTCACTACAACCTCCTATTCTTTGTCACCCATAGCATCATTCCTCCCTTTGCCAAGTCTCCTCCTTTGTTCTGGCATGTATTAAAAAAAATCATCAGATAGATGGCCCTTGTCCCTCTGTCTACTGATATGCCCTGTGAGGGTCATGTTCTCCAAGTAATCTTTCTTCTTATGTTTGCAAACAACTTCAGATGTTTCTTTCTGATTCTGAGTATTGTGTCTCTTTTGTTTCCATTTTCCTTAAGACTTTGTCATTACTTGCTTTTTATCCATAGAATTCTTAGTATCTTTCAGTAGAACCACATTTCTGCTGCTTCCAGTTTTCTCTTCATCTGAGGAGATTGTCCAGCATTTGCTGCCATATAGGAGGATTCATCTTGGCACTCTTTTCCTTGTTTCTAAAAAAATTTTCCTGTTTTTGTTTCTTAATACTTTGCTGAGCTTTTGGAATGCATCTTTCACTAATCCAATGCACATTCAGATTTCGGTGTCACATTTTCCATCCGCTTTCCAAATATTAAACTGCTATACTTGTTTGATGTTGTCATCTCCAATTCATGGCTTGTATCTTGGACTTTTTCTTTTGCTGACAGTCATCCTTTCTATCTTAAAAAAATTTAAAAAGAAAAAACTCATAATGTCCTTTTTCAAACCACTAATGCCAGTTGCATTATCAAACATCATCTAAAATTCAGGATTCCTTTACTTCTAAATCCTTTTTAGATTACTGCTGACTCATTTCCATGAAATAATGCACAGCTGATGCTGTGAGCTGTGGTGTCAATTCCAGACAGTCAGGGAATACCTTTATGAAAAGTAGCAGTGGCATCATTTAAAACCTTTCATTAAAAAGTGTTTCCTATTTACAATAAGTTGTACTCCATCATCAAGTGACAAAACCCAAAGGAAAATTTGTCCAGCCGGAAAACAGGAATTAATTTATTATTCTTGATTGGCTTTGTCTCTATGTTTCTCAGTGGGAGACCTTATAACTCCCACATGGATGAAATTTCATTTTGTGTCTAGCAGAAGGTTCCTCATAAAAAATGTGCAAATATTTGACACTGTTGAGATTTAGAAACAACGAATATCAGTCTTCTCCAATGTTAAATATGCTTTTATTTGAAATATGTTGCTTCTCTCCAGTAACATGCAGAAGTTTGGGGATGCCCAGGGCCAACTACTTGATTGTAAGAGTCAAGTAGGGTCTAGTATTGAGAAATATTAAAAAGGAAGACATTTTAAATATGTAAAGACAGATATAACATGAACTAAACACTTTATTCAAATTAAATATAAGCTCAATTTTTATTTCACACTTTGATTTGATGCCTTGCATGATATGCATGCTCAGGGTCATCGCACATTCTGCCCCCACTTCTGCACGCTACTGCTTCTCTCATTGTTTCAGAGATTTGTGTTACTTTGTTTTCCTATAAATTTGGGTGAGGTTTTGCTATTTTGGATTTCCAGCAACATTTCAGATTGAAACTGATTCCAGTTTTTGGAATTAAGTTTTCACAAAGAAGAAATAAACTTTATGTATTTTTTCAAAAGTTGATTATTTGTTTTGGACTGGAAATCAAGTTTTATAATAGAGTTAAAATTTATTTTTGAAAAAGTTAAATTTAAGAGTAGAGTTTTTGGATTCAATAATATGATCAAAATGAATGACATTCTCATTGCTTTCACTGTCACATGGAAAGGAAACAGACATTTCATCATTGGATCCAGTATTATGAGCAAAGTGAATGACATTCTCAATGCTTTCACTGTCACATGGAAAGGAAACAGACATTTCATCATTGGATCCAGTATTATGAGCAAAGTGAATGACATTCTCATTGCTTTCACTGTCACATGGAAAGGAAATAGACATTTCATCATTGGATCCAGTATTATGAACAAAGTGAATGACATTCTCATTGTTTTCAGTGATGTGGAAAGGAAACAGACACTTCATAATTGGATCCAAAATTATGAACAAAGAGAATGGCATTCCTCATTGCTTTCATTTTTGCTTTTATCCAAAAATTCATCTTTACACCTAAGTAATATCTTTTCCTTCATCCAATAGAGGTTGTGATGAAATCTTCCTGCTATATTCATTATTCATGCCTTCGGTGTATAAGGCATAAGCAGAGTTTGTGGGTAAAATGGCATCTAATACACTGAAAAATACAGTAACTCATACAAATTATCTCCCTTTGTATGGACATTGGAATGAGAACAATCTACCCTTTTGGATTGAATAAAGGGTTTGGTTCAAATTTCCCAAAGGTTACCAAATACAGCAGACACCTGAAAAGAGCCAGAGGATCCAGTGGCTGGAATGGTGTGACTGTAACAACCACAATGTGGACACAAGTCTGAGTAAGTCAGTATATATTAAAGATAATTGATCATAGAGAAATTCAAAGATGACCTTTGACATTTCTTGACAACATTGTTGGCAGCCAACTTGGAAAGAAGTAAATTATAATTTTACACAAAAATGCATATCTGTTTGTGTTTGTATGTACTTGTCTTCTGTGGGTGTATATGTAGATGAGTCTATGTCTTCTTTGAATGTATTTGTGTCTTCTCTGTGTATGTGAATGTATTTGTGTCTTCTTTATATGTGTATGCATATATGAATGTATTTATGTTTTTGTGTGTGTAGGCATATGCATTGCATTGTATTGGCACATTTCTATGTATATGTCTGTGTGAACAGAGATTTTTTTAATGTGTTTGTGTATTAGTTTATCTTTCTGGTATATGCAAGAGTTTGTGTGTGTATGTGTGTGTGTCCCTTTGTTTGAACACATTGCATTTTGCATGTGTGTGTTTGTACTTGTGCAAACACACACTTAATGTGCAAGTTCTTTGCAAGATAATTATGTATATTTCTTTGTGTATGCGGGTGTATGTTCTTTAGTTCATTTATGTGTGTACATGAGTATTTCTTTGTTGCTCTGCGTGTATGCTTCTTGTGCATACATGAGAAAGTGTGTTTCTTTGTAGGTCCATGTACCTTAGTACATCTATAAATCTGTCATTTGGCTGTTGTGTGTTTACATTAGGTATGATGTGTATACATGTATGTATGTGTTCTTATGTATATGTATGTGTGTTTATTATGCTGTCTCCATGTTCGTGTGTTTCACTTAAAGTGCGAATTTGCATCGTCATTCGTGATTCTCACCTCACCAATAATTCATGAGAACAAAGGAAAGCCGACACCAACCAGAAACTCCCAACCCATCTCTCTCTCTTGTGTCTTTATCTTCTGTCTTAATCAAATTCTCTTTGACGTTTTTCTGTCAAAATTTCTTCATAGCCACTTTATACATGATTCGATTCATTTTTATTCTTTCTACTATGACTACTACTACTACTACTACTAAAGAAGTAATAAGAGTGATTGTGGGAGAGAAAATATTTTATAACTAAATTGCACTGTTTGAGAAAAAACCTACAAGGGGGTAAGAGAGAAAGGAAATTAAAAAAAAACATATTGAAAGAGAAAAATTGTGTGAGAATTGAAACCTTGATGCAGTTTATATATATATATATATATATATATATATATATTTATATATATATGTTTGTGTGTGTGTGTATATATATATGTGTGTGTATATATATATATATATATATATATATATATATATATATATATATATATATATATACACACACATATATTGATCATTATTTACTGTATTTGATTCGAACAATATATTCAACGTCTTTTTTGTTGATGTTGTTATTTATTCTTTTGATTTGGGGTTTTAATTTTTTGTCTCAGTGATGATGATAATGATCATCTGTTAATGAATTTTTACATCATTTAGTTCATTGCAGATCAAGTGATGTGTCCCCATACAGCTACAATGTTCTCCTGAGTATTCTTGTTGATTTCAACAATGCTAATGTCTAAAATGTTTCAATTTTTAACCCCATACTTTTTTGCATTTTATATTTATTCAGTGATTGAGTGTTCAGCTCCAGTAGTGGTGGCTTACATCAGAGATAAAGTGACAGCAAGTCCCATTAATATTCTAGGACTCTTGTCAGTATTCTAGCCTTTTTGAATAATGGCATTGTCTGGAAATTTCTAAATTTCCCCTCTAATTTCAAGTTGCTTCAGCCTCTTGCTTAGGCTCTTCAGTATCCCAGTTCTCTGTTTGTTTATGAATTTGATATCAGTAATTGTGAGTTCAATCCCTGAGCCTGATAGTACAGACTCATAATCAGTAGAAACACGGCCAGTAATTAGGGTGCAGGAACAAGAGATATCCTTAGGTATGGTCAGTAGAATAAGAACAATTTAACCCTGTAGATTAAATAAAGTGTTCAGTTCAAAATTCCTTGCTGGCTACCTCGATCAACATTTGAAGAAGTCCAGAGGGTGCAATGACTGGAATGTTGCACTAATAACAACAAAAATGAGGTTATTAGTCCAATTATAAATAACTGTAATATTTATTTCTATTATTCTTAATCTTTTCATCTGTTATCATTTTTCAATTATAAGAACATTTATTACATCATACTCTGCTTGAATTTGTATTTCTCTTACATATTTCTGTGTCCTTCGCAGAATTCAAATATTTTTTTAATACTATACTTGATGATTTTATCAAGTTTAGCTTACTAGAGAATAAGAGCAAATGTTTGACAATAGGAAAGACGAACAATGCATAGTGAGTTTTGTTTTTAAATAATCTTATCAGATGAAGACTTTCAAATGCATGGGGCTGAACTCCTTCAGTATTATCTAAACTATCACCTGTATACAACCACTTTCTCAGATCAATGATTTAAAAATGTTTTCAAGCAAATGAAGCCTGTAGGTCTTAGTGAGGACTGCTCTTCCTAGAACCACATGAACTAGTATAACAGAATCACAAATAACAGAAACCACATCAGTTGAGGACCTTCAACAACAGCAACAACTAAAATAGATAGCATAGATAGTAACTCAGAGAGAAAATAGTGACATAATCAATATGATGATGTTCCAAGTTGCTTTAAACAAACCCTCAACAATAATGGAAAGAGCAATAACAATTCCTGCACTTGAAAAACCTGTTTTCCTGAAGAATTGTTTTGAAGAGAAAGATTTTATAAATTTCAACTGAAAGTAGCATTGGCTGCTCGGTCAATGAATGCTGACTGGAAAGAGCAATAAAAGTTAGTGGACTTGAGAAACCTATTTTCCTGAAGAATTGTTTTGAAGAGAAAGATTTTATAAATTTCAACTGAAAGTAGCATTGGCTGTTCGGTCAATGAATGTCGACTGGAAAGAGCAATAAAAGTTAGTGGACTTGAGAAACCTATTTTCCTGAAGAATTGTTTTGAAGAGAAAGATTTTATAAATTTCAACTGAAAGTAGCATTGGCTGCTCGGTCAATGAATGTCGACTGGAAAGAGCAATAACAGTTAGTGGACTTGAGAAACCTATTTTCCTTAAAAATTGTTTTAAGAAAGATTTTATAAATTTTAGTCAAAAGTAGAACAAGCTGCTTGGTCAATGAATGCCAGATGTTTCACATTAAAGAAACACCTAATATTACCATTAGAAATAAAGAGAAAAGATACTACAGTTTGATTCCATCCCAATGACCATTGAGTGTTACTTGAGTATCAACGGCTGCTTGCTCAATCAATGCCAGATACTTCCATATAATTAAATGGCTAATATTACCATTAACATTATATGTCTTGAAAATCAGCATTAAATTCTTAGCTGTTACCTCAGCTTGATCCTGGGAAATATATAACTATCTGAACAAGATAATATCTAGGTTAATTTGACACACATCCTCAGTAGTAGGATACCCACTGAGGATAAAATTCACTATATTTATAAACAGGCTTCTAAAACAAGCTGACTAACCATTGCAGTTTCTCCAAGATGGGCTGGCAACCAAGGCTGAAGATCCCAGTCTGCCTTACTATTTAACTCACAGTTAGGAGAAGAGATGGATTCATATCTTTTCCAAGGGTATTTGTGTGAAAGTGAATGTAACAAACACAACTGGAAATTGAACTATACTCATTGATTTCTGACCATTTCATCACTTACACATCCCACTATACGCACAAACACACACACACACACATGTATATATATATATATATATATATATATATATATATATAGTCATCCACAGACAGACTGCTTCACTGTATCACAGCTCTTCAGTGTGGCTAGATGTCCAATTGCTTCAAGCCAAGATTAGAACCCAACTGATTTAACATCAGTTAGATATCGGCAGAAATGAAGGGAATTTTTGACGTTTTTTTATATACAAAATATGCTAGCGTCTCAGAGAACTTAATTCATACTTGAAGAGTAATATATATATATATATATATATATATATATATATATATATATATATATATATATATATATATAATAATGTACTCTCCTGTCGGTTTTGACGTATGAGGATCTGCCAGCTTATTGATTCAGTTATGAAAGTTTATGCGATAATCTTAAGTGGCATTTAAGACCCGCTAGTGATTTACAAAGGAGGCCACATATGAAGCAAGTGTGAGGATTGTGAAATGAGATCACAGATTGGGTGACCTTATATATATATATATATATATATATATATATATATATATATATATATATATATATATATATTTCTGCTTATAAAACTACCTTTAAATCCCAAAAATCACCCTTAAAAATTGTTGGTTATCTTATAATACAATTATAAAAAAGAAACCTTGAATTCGAAGTGATGTCTGTTGGTAGGCTAACCTCAGCCACAGTGCAATAACCAATAATGTACATGAAGATTCACATTATCAAATAAACTGATAATAAATTACTGGTATAATGTCATAATAAATTGCCTATTCAAAGAATAATTCCATATCAATGAAATCAACTTGTATCCATGCAAGCTCAGCTGAGAAAATGTAAGCATTGAGTTATGATTTTGTTCATAGCAACCTTTATCATTCACTAAACTTTCAATAATCATCATATAAGTGTTAATTACAGCAGTAATAATACTTAGGATAACATAATATTCATTTTTCATAAAAAATTCATTATCATTTTGGTGTTAAATAATAACACAATTTAGGATTACATACAACTTTTATTTTTCAAATAAAAATCCCTTTACAGATGTTTAAAGTGGAATGTACTATTATTGTACATGATTGTACTGTTATTAGCGGTATTTTGGGATTGTCAATGAAGTAAATGGCCATTAGTACACCAGAATATTTGTAACTGTTTAGATATAGGAAAAGAAGAGGAAGAATAAAAACAATCAGAATTCGCAAGAGATCATGTGATGAAACATTAAAAAACAATGGTTTCCCTTTTAAGGGACATGTGTAGGAAAACATGATATAGAATCAGTTTTGTTTGTTTGCTATTTTTATTACAGTAACATTTCCAATAATGTCAGTTGTCTTGTACTACAGGCATAGGATAAATTCATTAAAATTAAATTTGCTATATTTTTTGACCTCATCTTATTTAAAGGTTGGCTTATACAAGGAAATATATGGTGTGTATATATATATATATATATATATATATAAAATCAGATTATTTTTAGCAAAAGTGTGTATCTGGTCAGTTTTGTGTATGAAATGTCAACAACAACTATGTTGTTCATATTTTGGAAAACAAAATTGTTCAGATATGGGGTTTTGAGAAAAATAATCTGAAATAATATATATATATATTTATATAGACACACACACACTACAGTTCAAAAGTTTGAGTCCACCTCTGGTAATTTTTTAAATTGACACCAAAAGTAGTTGTTTTCTACTTTAAATAAGGGAAAATTATCATGCATGGTTAAAAAAAAGTGAGACATGATTTTTTATTACAAATTTTATTATGACAAATAAAAGCATTTTTTGATTAAATTTTTCTCTCGTCAAAATATGTTTGACAATTGATTCCATTCTTTTTCAATGACTCTAAGACCTCTGTTTCATTTTTTTCACTCTTCTATCACATTCATCCCATGTTAATGGCTTCAGACTTTTGAACTGTAGTGTGTGTGCATATATATATATATATATATATATATATATATATATATATATAGTAATGTTATTTTTACTTTTTTGTTACTTATTTTTTCTGATGATAAGTTGATGTAAGTAAATCCAGACAGAAAATCCAGAGTGGATCCCCAAAGGCAGTTGGCTGTCAACACTGACAAATTTTCATCAATTCCTGTAGCCAATTCATCCTGTAATCCTTTGCATCTTGTTGATACAGCCAAGAAGGGGGCCAGGTAGTTTGGGCAATGCTCAAACTCCATAAACCATGGCCTCCACTCTGGAGAAGTCATCCCAGTCTTACCACCAAAAGACTGAATTTTGACCAAACAAAGCATTACTATTATCTCATATGATAAGTGGTTGTCTACTACTACTGATGATATTATCTGTGAAGGATATGTGTGTAGTGTAATCACTATTGGTATTGTGCTTGGAACTGGTAAGCTGCATTCAAATTCCAGCCTAGCCTTTTGCATTCTTTTTGCATTTATGCCCTTGGGAAACACACAAATTCATCTCTTCTCTTCTACAGCATAGATTAGATTGTCTAGCCTTGGATGGCAGCCAGTCTAAGAGAAAGAGAATCTTTGAATTCTCAACCATGGAAATGACAATGTGATGCCACTCTACTACTTTTCCCAAAAAGTCAGAATTTCATGCATATTAAAAAAGAAAAAGAAGCTGTGGAGCGCTATAACCGCCAACACTCAGAAAGAACAAAGCATAAAAATAATGAATTATTTGGGATATTCATATTGTTTTCCATTTTCTGTATATTATTTTCATAAGTTTTTAACTTTTCTATCCTTCCTTTGATTCTCTCTCTGTAAAATAATTTTGTTCCTTCTTGTTCTTTTGAGAAATCTTTACTGCTACCTTTTACTGTTTTTTTTTCTGCTTTTATTTAGAAGCAAGTGTCAGGCATTTATTGTCTGCAATGATTGGAAGAAAAGAGTTAATTTTCAACACTCCAATTCTTTTATTTTTTTGATCATATTTTCTCTTTTCTTCACATTCTTTCATTTTTTTCATTTTTTCTTTGTTTCAATTCTTTTTTTGTTCTAGTCATCTTTTTTCCTTCTTTTTCTTTCCATCTTCTTTCTTTTTTTGTTACAATCCTTTCATTCTATCTAACCATTGCTTTCTTTTTTCCTTCTTTTTCTTTTTTCCTTGCTTTTTCTTTCTTTCCTCACTTTTCATTCTTTTCTGCTTTACTTTTCCTTTACTTTGAATTTTCTTTTCTTTTTCCATCTTTTGAGTCTTTCTCTTCCTTTCTTTTCCTTTTGCTCTTTATTTGCTTTCTACACTTTTCTTTCTTTTTCCTTTTTCCCTCTCCCTCTTTTTTGTTTTCTTTCTTTTTATTTGCTTTTTATTTTCTTTCCTTCTTTCTTTATCATTATTTCCTTTTCCTCTGCCTTCTTTTTTGTTATTACACTCTTTCCTCTGTTTCTTTCCTCACTTTTCTTAACTTTCTTGTTTCCTACATTTCTCTTTCTTTTCATCCTTTTTCATCATCCATTGCTATGTTTGTTTGTTTCTTTCCTTTTTGTTTTCCTCATTCCTGGTTTTTGTTCTCTGGTTTTCTCTTATTTTCTCTTTTACTAACTTCCCAGCTTTTTATTCTTCCTTTTTTTCTCTTTATATTTTCCTCTTCTCTCACTCTCTTCCAAAAATACTCAAAGAATCTTGCACTTTATTCCAGTGTCATTCTTCCGCCTTTCCTGTCTTCATATCCACTTTTAACCTGGTTAATTCTCGTGACTAGACACACCAAATCCATCACTTTCCATTTTTATTTCCATTATTTGCTTTCCCTTTGAAACCAGGATTTCCCACCAGCAAGAATTTTCCCATTTTCGTTTTTTCCTACATTTCCTTCTAAAGTGAAATGCAGTAAAATGCAGAATTTCATGCTGCATCTATTTTTGCCCAAACTGTTTTATTTGCTGACACAATGGTGGCATTGCGAAAACTTGCACAAAACTAGAAAATTCTTTCTTTTTCCTTCTTCCAAGAACTTAAATCTTGTCCATTGTGGCTTCACTTGTAGAAACATTTTTTCCTACTTGTTTAAATTCTGCTGTACCGTAGAATCAAAAATGGTACAAAAAAAGAAAACAAAAACAAAACATGCTTATTGAACATTTTCTGCTTATGCAATGATTATCTTACTTACTGTACCACATACACTGTGACAAACTATTCCCATACCCTTCATATTGCATTAGTAAGAAGGAAGTTCCACTCAGTTAACTTGTTTCCAAGAACCACTACTTTGTAGGACAGACTCCTAAGAGGATGCTTTCCCAATCACTACAATCTTAACTTTTCAAATCTAGAGTTAACTGTTATCTTTTCTACATCATCATAAACTGCAATTCTTATTTCCTCCTCTTACACTCATACAATTTAATTTAGTAACTCTCTATCTTGAGTGGCTCTTGGGCATTGTATATTAGTAAAAAATAAATCAATTTCTAATAGGTCACCTAATAACAAGCAGTTTGTGTTCTCAGAATATTTGTTACATAGACATATCATTCAATGTGTGATTAGTGCAGCAGTTATTGGCATGGAAAGTTTGATCAGCAAGCCAAGTTGAAACTCCCCAATTCACTTTTGCATAAATACCCTTAGAAAAGTTATGAATGCATCTCTTTAAATAGCAAAGTACACTGGAGTCTTTTAGTTTTGGGTGTCAACTAGTCTTCTTCATCATTATCATCATCTTATCTATTAATAATTATTGCTATATCCCTTGATATTAAGTTCTGTATTTTCAAAGACGTCTCATGGTCACATGTTGATTGAGATTCTTTGCTTGTTACAGTCAATCTAAAAGAAAGAAAAAAATCTCTTTAGCTTTAGAATTATTTACATTACTTTTTCTTCGGTGCCGACAAGAATAATATAAAATTAAAAATTACAAAAAGGCAGCTAATGAAACTGAGAATTTAATTACAATTAAGTAGAAAGTGGTTGATAAGTGCCTGAAGGTCATTGGTTGGTGGTGACATCACCAAAACATAAAATTTTGGGATCACCAATCAAGCTACCAAAGTAGAAATGGAGGTATATGAAGTGATATCTAGTTGTGAAAATGTGGATAAGGGTTTGATCAGCAGTGATTAAATCAAATGGGGAAGGAGGTCAGATGTTGGAAAACCTGAAACCCTTGATGTTCCCAGTTATAAAACAACACTGCTGACACCCTCCCAGTGCACCGTAAAAGCGTATTTAGATAACCATCAATTTTTGTCTTCTTCAAAATTCTTAAGTAACTCAGCCAGCATTATTAATAATTCTCAGTCAAAAGTTGTATAATAGTGATGGAGGCTTAAGTACTTACTAGATGAATAGTAAGCTCATGATAGAGACTGTTTTGCTAGTATAGAGAAGTGTCTCACTGTTTCGGTTTTGTGTACAACTATTTTCTCAAATCTTTATATGATTAATTATGCCATTTTTAGCTTCAAATGAATTAATCCTAAAAATCTTAAAGTACATGATACTTTATTAAACCCTATAGACTGGTGCTAGAAAATTACGAACAAAGAACCTTACCAAAGTGCAAAGAAACATATCAATTGAAGACTTCCAACAGTAGCAACAACAAATATGGATTGTACGTGTAACTAGAAAATAATATAATGATATAATCAATCTGTTCACTTTCCACACTACCAGAAACAAAAAGTTGGGAAGGAAATTTCCATTAGTATGAGCTGTAATAATGGACATGAGAATTCTAATTTCCTGAAAATCAGCTTTAATAGATTTATAAATTTCAACTGACAATATGTCTAACTTTTCAGTCAATGAATGCCGAATGTTTCCTTATTAGAAAATACCTAATTTTGCCATTACCATCAGACTGGTCTTAATTTACTAAGTAAATAAAGATTTACTCAGAATTGCTCACTATAGCTTTCTGTAACTCACAGTCCCAAAGAAATTTGGGCTCATGCCTTTCTTAAGTATATTTGCATGAAAGGATACTAATAGCAGGAGTGTTCATTTTATAGTGTCTTATCTCTTAGGTTACGTCACTCACATTTAGGTATTGATAAAGATCATAATAACGAGAAAGAAATATTTATAAGTGTATTAATATTAATAAACTGTAATTAAGTATATAAGTATATAATTAAAGATCATAACAGTGAGGAAAGATATTTATATGTGTAATAATAAAGTGTATAAGTGTAAATAAGTGTATTAATAAAGATCATGACAATGATAAAAAATATTTATAAGTGTACCAATAAAGTGTATAAGTGTAAAAATAAAGTGTATTAATAAATATCATAATGAAGAAATATTTATAAGTGTATCAATAAAGATCATAACAGTGAGGAAAGATATTTATAAGTGTATCAATAAAGTGTAAAAATAAAGTATTAAGTATAACAATGAATTTATAAGTGTATTAATAAAATGTTTAAGAGTAAATAAGTATAAGTGGTTTAATAAAGTTTATTACTAAAGATCATAACAATGATGAAGAAATATTTGTAAGTCTATTAATAAATATCATAAAAATGAAAAAATATTTATAAGTCTATTAGTAAAATATATAAGTGTAAATAAGTGTATCAATAAAGATTATAACAATGAAGCTAAAAGAAATATTTATAAGTTTATTTTCTCTTTGAGTTACATGTGCTATCCATTTTAGTTGTTGCCGCTGCTGAAAGTCCTCAAGTGATGTGTTTTGGGTTATTTGGTACTGTTCTTTGTGATTTAAAATGGGATCATAAAGGGTTAAATATTACTTAGAGCAACAAGAAAAACAGGAAATTGTGAAGAACCATAATTGCCCACATCCTGAAAGGACATGGTATATGAAACGAGGTGGTCATAACTAGTCCAGCATTCTTTTACTCAGCCTTTGGGATTGATTTAATGTGTACAATCTGTTCTTTCTAAGTTATGAAAGAAGCCAGATTCCAACCCTGTGATAGCACCTCCTTCAGGAAGTGCTGGCAAATACTGGATTTATTTATCTGGCCTCACAACAAAGAGGATGTGACGCAAATACTGATACTGGCATGGATGTTGAGACAGTGCAACGTTTTTCTTTGGCCTGTAAATATGGCACTCTATATTAAACTGATCTATAATTATATCCTACCACTGTGGGAACATAGGTAAAGTATCTCTTTTACTTGACCTTAAATTTGGGATCAAAGTGAAGTGTCTGTTTTCTATTCCTTAAGGATGTTCATAGTTTTGTAATGAAGAATGCCTTGCCCCAGGAATTCCAACCCTACAAAAACATCTTCCTCAGTCCACGAAAGACGGAGTATATGTTCTTTGATATACTACTCTTTATAAGCAGTTTGTGGTTTTGCATTGAGAGAAGCCTGGTTCCTGGTATTTCAATCTTACAGCAGTGCCTCCCCTACTGTATCAAAGTAGGATGATCAGAGTACTCTGAAGCCTACTGGAAAATTTTCACTTGTGTAACTGCCCAGGTGTCACATACTATCACCATTGGTAAGAAGTGGTGGGTGGGTAAATAGATATTATAACCAATGCAGGCTATGGTGTTAATGGAAGTACATATACTATTATCATCAGTGAAATCCTTTTAAACTTAGTAACATTTCTGAGATCCCTCCAAAGTTTGATCTCTCTCTTATCATCCTCTTTTGCTTAAGCATCATTCTGACTCTGAGTGGAATGTCTGGTAGTTCTTCAAGGCAATGTCTTCTTCCCTTGCCCAATGTCAACAACAGATGCTCTTTGACCCCCAGGGTATTGTCTCTGGAATCATCATTTAGTACTTTCAGGATTTTCCAACAAACTTGAAACAAAACCTCATGGCTCCTGTTGGCCATGAGGGACTCCTGCAAAGACAACACTGAATTTCTATTTAAAATATTTCAATTGTTTGTACAGAAATCAAGCTTAGAATCAACTGTTGGTATAGCATAGCAGGACTTTGAGTTCTATCTTGTGGGTGATATAGTTGCATATTCCCAGTTGGCACCAGTGGTGGGCATTCAATTTTCTTTTTAAAACTTAGATTTCAAACTATGATTTTTCAAGAGTGGCCTGATACAGTTTTCATTCAGCCATATTTAGCCATGTGACATATAAAAAAATCAGTAATTATTTCACACTTAATTATGTATTTATAAGCAAATAATATAACCCTTAGTTTCTTGTCTATAAGTTTGAAAAGAGCCATCAACATACCCAATATCTTTTTGGCAACTGAACCTTTCTTTATACGGTTTCTGTTGTTAACACAGCATTTTGACTAGTCCATTCCTCAGCCATAATCAAGTGTTTGTCATGAGAGAAAAATAAAAAACAAAATTTTTCTTCATTTTTTTTTTTTTAAAGGCATCTTTTTTCTGATGGAATACATTTGGTGAGGGCTGATGAATAGATTGATTAGAATGATGTATTAACAAACAGCAAATATAGAAAGAATGGTTTAATTGTTCCAACAATATTGGGTATTTGTGCTTCTCATTCTATACAAAACTATATTTCATCTTCAGCACTTTTATAGGCAGACGTTGGAACACAGAATTCTAAGTGTAATACCTTTCTGTTGAAAGCTTGAAGAATTACCAAATGTTTTAAGAAAGTGACTATTTTTAAGAATAGACTGATGCACTTGAATTTCTGTCTTCATCTTGATTGTAATTACCAGGACATTTTGATTGTTGTACATTTTGACTTTCATAAGCTACTGGTTGTAGTTTGGCAATATTTTTAGTAATTTCAAGCCAAGCTCTTTTAATAGCAAACTGTAAATTCCTTGTGCCTTTTCTATAATATATTTTCATGATAATTATTTTGATGAGCTCTTTGATATTTTGACTTCATGAATTTATGTGTAGTACTAGATTGGCAGGGAGGTCTTGTTTTACTGATGAAATTGCTAAATGTAAATTCTATTCTAATAGTTTCTTTTCTCACACTTCTTCACGCCTGTGGAACTCTCTTCTTGTTTTCCTGTTAACTATGATCTTCAAAAATTTAAATGTAATTTTGTCATTATCTGTCATTTTAAGTCCTGTCCTTTCTGCTTCCTAACATTTTTCAGTTTCTGTTACTCTCAGTAAGCCTTTGTATCTTCATGGCTTTATCACCTTGCTTGGGGTGAAATGATTACAAAAAAATAAGTGAATTCAACACATATATGAATTTGTTTTTTTTTTTTAATATATTTATATATAGATCGACATATTTTAGAAAAGTAATATATATATATATATATATATATATATATATATATGTGTGTGTTTGTGTGTGTTTGTAGTTAGTTGAGGAATATAAAGAAAAAATCAAATATGAATGCAGTAAACTGACAGAGGAAACTATCTGTTGTGTTAATGAATCATGCAGGTATAGAATTGAAATGTTTTTTTGAAAAATAAGGATAACATTTTGAACAGTACATATAACAATTAAATATTAGTAAAAAAAAAAAAAAAAATTCATATGTAATTAAACCCTTAATCAATTATTCTCTTGGGTGCACAACTTTTGTCTCATCCTGTATAATTATATATATTTGTGGATTCATTAAGCCTGATTGGGAGTTTGGGGGTTTAAGGAGAATGGAACCACCTCTAAACTGGTGTCATTCCCAGGTTCCCCCTGACCCAGAGTAGTAGCACCTGTTAGGGTTCCAGCTATGGGAAAATAGTGAATGCCACACACTATGAAATTATAAACAATACATATTTATAGTAGAATTACCAACAATACATTTTTAAAGGAGAATTACCAACAATAAATTTGATAGCAAAATGACCAACAATACATATTATCTGTAGTTGAAGCCATAAAACTGTGTTCAAAATATTTAGATTTCAGTAATAAATAACTCAGAAGTTGATATGCTGCTAAACAAGATCAAATCAGACAAAAGGCATTACACAAAGTTTTTCCACTTTGTCATTCAGTTGCCTAACAAATATCCTGATATATAGAAATTTATATATCATATTCTATTATATTACTTTATTTAATGCCACTTTGCAGGCATTATGAGAAGTTTCAAGACAAACAAGGTGGAGCAATCCCACAATGCAATTTTGCAAATATCTTATTTTTGTTGTCTTTCTCAAAAAATCTTTGTAGGACTTGGGCAACTGTGTTATTAGATTATATTCTGCTGAAAGTTAAGCTTCAGATATCAAAGAAAACCAACAGGTTGTACTGGCAGTCAGTTCGTTTAAAGGATGAAGAAGAACAAAATGAAGGAAATCTTTCCTGGCTGTCAGTAGGATTTTACTTTTATCTTCTTTTCAGCTACTAATTATTACTTATATAACATCACAGACAGACCTCATATTTTCTTTTTTATTTATTTATTTGTTCGGCTTTTATTTTCTCTTTTTGCTTTCCTGTGTCTGTCCCAACTGGGAACAAAATATATGATCACAAGCAGCTTTAGCAATTAAGAACAAAATCACTTTTGGCATTTCAAACAGATTTTACTACTAAATTAGCCGCAGCTGAAATCTACTATTACATAATTAGGAAAGCAGGAGAATTTGTTTTGATGGTGAGGGGACAGTGATCAGTGAGGGGGGCTAGGATGACATAACAACCACCCCCACCCCAACCCATATATTCCCTTGTATGCCACTGGTAAATCAGTTTAAAGTTTTGCAATTTGGATGCATTGGATTTTTAAGCATGCATAAATATGTCTTTGAGTGAAACCTGAAGGTTTTTGTAAAGACCATCCTTCTTTGAACATTGTGGACTGGCACTGCAGAATCACAAAAAAATACCAAATAACAGAAACCACATCACTTGAGGACTACCAACAGCAGTAACAACTGAAAATGATGATATAATCAATATCACTACTTCAAACAAAAGGATAGGAAGGAAATTGTCTTTAAATATTGGAAAGAGCGACAATAGCTACTGTACTTGAGAAACCTATTTTCCTGAAAAATTGTTTTAAGAGGAAGATTTTATAAAATTCAACTGAAAACAGTACTGGTTGCTTGGTCAATGAATGCCAAATGTTTCTTTACAGGGAAACACCTAATATTCCTATTACCATTTACATATGCATTTTGTAGGTATGTGTGGCTATGTGTGTGTGTGTATCTACTGTGTTTATATATTCATGGGTTTATCTGTTCAGAGATGTTTATATAGATAAAAGTATATCTACATATAACTAGGTATACTCAGATGTTTTAGAATGCTTTGGCCCATATCTGTAAAAAGACAATATGAAAACTTATCTTATTTGATGCATTTCGTCCTCTGATGGACTTTATCAAGACAAATGTAAGGATTTTATCTTACTTGATATGGTCCATCAGAAGGCCAAATACATCTGCTAAAAGAAGTTTTCCTTTTGTTTTTATCCATACATATATATATATATATATATTATGTTCCTCATGGTTTGGTATAATTTTTATTATCTCATATTGTACTCAGTGTACACTGTTTTATATTTACATATATATATATATATATATATATATATATATATATATATATTAAAGTTATGAAAAACTTAGTAATCCGTATGGGTAGTCCCAAGGAGGATGAAATCCTGAGAGCTCAATGTTAGTCCAGAGCTAATATTTTAAAGAAAAACAGACCACTTTAAGGTTCCATTATAATAATTTATTTCACCAGAACCCTTTTAAAGGACACCGGATCAGATAGTACTTCCAAAGAATTGAAATGAAAAAATCAAACGAAAAAAATCGTTTCATTTTTGGAAGTGCTATCTGATGATCCGGCATCCTTTAAAAGGGCTCTGGTGAAATAAATTATTATAATGGAACCTTAAAGTGTTCTGTTTTTCTTTAAAATATATATATATACATGGGGTACCTTGACTCTCATCAGAGATCCATTCCTATGTCGTGACATAACCTGATTTTCAATGAAGGTTGGAACTCACCTACATAAGCACCCATGAGTCTGCCTTACACTTGGGAGCCATAATGAAGGGCAAAAACGTCCCCCAAAAATACAACACAAATGGGGGATAGCGAATGTAGCACAATCCAATTTGCCGTACAGCTGGTGAAGAAACAACACCATCTTCTTCATATAGCACCACTTGACAATGTATTATATTATGAGAGATGGCACCATCAGGAAACACCATAAGTTGGATCAGACATAACCTGAGGACCTGCTATATATATATATATATATATATATATATATAGTTTCTGTTGTCTGAATTTCTGCGATGAGGAATTATCATTATTTGCACTATTTGTTTTATATTCCTAAATATTCATGGGCAGTGGGACAAGAATAATCAACTTCCACAACCACTGTAAATTAAATAAATATTCAGTTCAAAATTTCCTGTAGGTGACCCACATTGACATACACCTGATGAAGGTCGGAGGGCACAATGGCCAAGACATTGTGGTCACAGCAAAGACAATAGTCTGTTTGAAAATAGTGCAAATAATTCATTGAAGTTTTATTTGGAATTTGACTTCAAAAGTCATGTCCCAAATTATTCATCCTCTTGCAGAACAGAAATGAATGCCTCACACAGTGTATTCAGATTCTTCATATATCTTTTCTTCTTCCATTGCGTTCTGTTAATTCCCTTTAGTTATGAACTGGGATGTTATCACAACTTGTTTATTTTCCTTATCTGTTGATTTTATCCTAATATTTCAACTGGGAGGCCAGAGCTTCTTTCATCTTGATAGATCACCAAGTGATAAACAGATAAACATCTTGATAGATCAAGAGCTTCTTTTTATCTTGATAGATCACCAAACATAATGAGGTTTCAATAAACTACAGTTAGTAGATTTGATACAATCCACAGAATATTATTCAAATCTCATGCCATGTTTTTTTTTTTTCTTGAATATTTCTCCAGTTAGATTTATTAGAGCAGTGGTGATGCCAGTTCTTTGCAAGTAGAACTGAGCAAAAAAAAAAAAAAAAAAAGAAAAAAAAAAGAAAAAAAAAAGAAAAAAAGAAAAAGAAAAACAACCTGTATTGTTTGAGTTCAATAATTTATACAGGATATCATTGTCAGTTTTTGTGAACTATTTTCATCTACAACTAAAACTGTCATGAATTAAAAATTGAATTTAAAAAAAATTCTTAATTAATTTAATGAAGTAATAGTGAAAGGGGAGGCACAGTAAAGCAATGGATAGTGGCTCAGATTGAGGAATTGGAGAGCCGAGTTCGAATTCCAGTCAAATCCATTACATTCACTTACATGCTAATACTCTTGAGAAAGGTTTGAATCCTCTTCTTCTCCCCCCAGCTATGGGTAAATAGCAGGACAGACCAGGTTCTATAGCCTTGGATAGCAACTGGTCTACTTCAGAAAGAAATGGCAACCTACTGCGGGAAAAAAATATCTGCCACATCAGTCATATATCAAAAGATACATGATCACCTAAGCGTGTTTCACACATGGCACATAACTGACTGACTGAATAGTGAAAGATCTGTTAATTTGGTTTCAGGCCCTTTGGCTATATCAAATTGAAACACCAGTACTTGTATGATCACCAAAGTTAAGCAACGTCAAGCTTGGTCAGTACCTAGATGGATGACCACTTGGGAATACCAGGTGCTGTAAGTTTAGATGTGCGGATGGTATAAAGAACTTATCACCATATTATATTTAAACACCAGTTCTCATATGGTCACCGAAGTTAAGCAATGTCGAGCTTGGTCAATATCTATGTGGGTGACCGTTTGGGAATACCAGGTGCTGTAAGTTCGGATGAGTTGGTTGGGTAATAGATAATAGCTCAGAGTTGTAGATTGGAGAGACAAATTCCAATTTAAGTTGAGTTTGTTCTATTTACTTATACCCAAATGCCCTTGGAAAAAATATGAATCCACCACTTCTTCCCCTAGCTATGGGTTAATTAGTAGAATTTGTATCAGTAAAAATCATTTCAAGACTTATTGATCAGTATATATCAGGAGTGTTAATAGTAAACAGGTCATTTTGAAAAACCATAAAGTGTGAATTGTGTTAATGGATAAATACAACAAAAATGTTGTTTTTATATGTACTAAAAATCTCTTTGAAAATTATTTAAAATGAAGCATTATTAAATGTGTAAGAAAAGAAACAATATGTATAATAAAATAAAAATAATAACAGTATAAAACAATATCAAGATGACTATCAAACAACTGCTTGCCACCATTAGAAACATTATTGTTAATAACCCCATCATTTTAAAAAAAAATCTAATCATCAGCAATATCTTTAGTTAATGGAGGCTCTTTATGTAAAACAATTCAAGCCTACTTTCAGTCTTACCTTATTTAACTTGCCTCCAGGGTAAGTAACAGTCTGGCTCTCTACTTTCGGGTGGAGAGGAACCTGGATGAGGCTCCGCCAAACAGCAGAGTCTCGTTCGGGGTGGTTGACTGCCCCTGAACCGGTTTATGCTGGTTCAAAGAAGGAATATTTTTGGCCTAGCCTACAGTCTCGGAAATCCCACGTTAAACCCGGCCTTGTACCATATGTAACCCTCGTGGGTGGGTGGCTAAATATACTTACCTTATTTAACAATGGTAGTAACATGTTGGCAATCTTTTAAAAGACACCCAACATGGAATGACAACCAGATTTCTTCTCGAATGGTTTAGAATTTCTACTTCCGCACTTTATGGCTTAGAACATAAGCATTGTAAACATATTAAAAATGAACCCCTTGAAAATGGCTAAGGAACTGCCTGAATGCACTTGAGACAATGATCATTACAGTTTCTAAACTCGCTAGACCCCCTAGCCAAAGGAAAACTGCAAGTACATAGAAAAAAAACAGTAAGATTTCTTTATCTTTCACATTGAGTGAAACAGCTATAAAAGAAAGATACTTGCTACACTATATATATATATATATATATATATATATATATATATATATATATATATATATAAATGAATTGGGATTAAATATTGATAATATATAGATCAGAATCCACCAGAATGACAGGATAATAGACAAATAGAAAACATTTATCAACCTAATACGTTTCATGTCGAAGATTTAATAAAAGCAAAGAATGTTAGATTCATAAAAGTTTCCTATCTTTACTTTATCCTATCTATCTATCCCGGTATGTTCATATCTATCTGAAAAATTGAAGAAATTCAACTATATATATATATATATGTATATATATATATATATATATATATATATATATATATATATATATATATATATATTTTAAGAGGGAAGATGTTGTAAACGTTTTTGGTTATAATATGGATTTTTTATATATTTTATTTTCTATAATTTTAGTATCTGTGTTTCAGGTCTTATCAAATTCAAAAAGTGTTGTTGTTCAGGATTAGGCATATACTAATAGACTAATCTATAGACCTAATCCAGAACAAACAACACATTTGAATTTGACAACAAAAACTATATCAATACCATACGTACCATGATGGGAATGAAAATGGCACTAACATATGCCACCCTAACCTTAGCTTACCTAGAGGAAAACTTTTATGATAAGATAGAACAAATATATGGGGAAAATATAAAAACCCACTTCACTAAATCTTGGAAGCAATACTTGGATGATTGCTTCATCTTCTGGAAATCCTCATGGAACAACATTAACCAATTCCACACTACTTCAAAACTTACACTTGATGAACTGCCATTCTTAGATATACTCATCAGAAATAGAAACAACTACAGATATCTACCACAAACATACAGACACCCAACAATATCTTCATTTCAAAAACCATTACCCAAAAAGCTGTCTAAATTCCATCCCCTGTAGTTGCTGACAAATACCTCTGAAAAACCTGCCTAGAAGAATTACATAAAACTCTCTAAAAACAAAGTTAACCCACACCACTAATAAACAAGGGTTTTGAACTAACAGAAAAAATACCTTTAGACTAACTACAAAACCCAAAGAAATGGAACAATGAACAAATTCTAGTATACGTCTCAATCTACAACAAGAACAATCCAGAACTATTTACAGAAATAACATGAATGATAAAATGAAAGATATACTAAAAGCAACCAAAACAATTAAAAGCAAGTGCCAATCAAAAAACCTAAAGCACATTAACCTCATCCAGATTTGATCACCACACAATACAATGGGTCACAAAATGCAAAAAGAAAAGATGTGGAGTTTGTGATATCATTATAGAAGGAAAATCCTACACTTTTGAAAACGTCACAACATTCACAATAGGAAAAACTTAAACCATAATTCCAAAAAATGTGATTTATGCATTCAGGTGCACAAAATGTAACAAATATAACTCAAGAACTAAACAATAGTTTCCCTACACAAAAGCAACATTAAATTGCCAGACAACAGAAAACTATTTGTGTCACAACACATCCACAAATGCAAGTAAGGTAAATCTACAATCATGTCAATATATCAAACAGATGATTACTCTTACCTACAAGTACAAGAAAAAAACTTCATAGACAAATTCAAACCAGCACTAAACAAATCATAATCCCACACACATAAACACATACGATGTACACAATATATATATATATATATATTATTCAATGAAATATATATATATATATATATATATATATATATATATATATATATATATGTATATATATATATTATTATTATTATTATTAATAGAAATCTTATAAGTATAAGAAACTATACTCGCTTGGAAAACCTTCGGTGTCTTGATTTGGAAATAAACAAGCCAATACCAAAGGGAAAAAAAAGGTATATAAAAAGAAAGAACCAATAACATGTACATTAGCTGAAAATAATTGTCCAGCATGCAAGTCCAAGGCCCAAAGAAAATATCCTAATGCGAGTAAAACAACTAAATAAAGTACTCAATACAATGTGTAGAGCAGACCTAGTTAAACCTAGAGAGCCAAACAAACCTACCAAGGTTTCAACTAATCCTTTCTAGTTCTCTAATTAGCTTCTTGATACTAAGATGAAATTCATCAATGAAGGTGCCATATTTTTTGTTAACCCAAATACTTTCAATCTCCTCTGAGATCCTCCACAGGAGTGAATTGCGAAGACAAACTTAATGTGACAGTAATTGTTATGATAGTGATTTTTGTAAATACTTATATTGTGGCTGCTTGTTTCCAAAAAACACTATACTGTTACATTCTTCCTAAAACAAAATCTTCTGATTCATGCTACACTAATTTCCACCACTTGCCATATGTGAGAAATCGAAAATCCAAAACTAAACTAAAATTCTATCAACTGCATATAGGCTTCACACATAACTTCTATTTTTACTCACATACTCAAAGGAAAATACAATCCAGAATTTCCACCCAGTAGCACTCATTCCTGTGTAAAGAAACAAAATAAAAACTGTCGCCAATCTGAGCGTAAGAAAGGACATAAAAGCCCATCAAAGGGACATTTTCAGCAGTTAGATGGCATAACATCCAGGTTTCACAACACTCATCAGAACGCGACCTCCCATCTGCAAAAGATAACTTGCAAAAGGCCATTGTTGCAGTAAGTCACAACTCACCCTCCCTCTCCTATCATATACCTCTGTGGATGATTTTACAATTCAACTTATCTCCTTTCAACGAGTGACATTTACACTAATTTACCATTTGTTGTATTTTTACATTAATACAATTGTTTATTTCTTAAAACGCCATCGTTTCTTCATTGTTCTGTGACCATACGCTTCGTATAACAATACCATAGCTGCATGGTTAATTTAAAAATATAAGAGAGCATGTTTACAAATTTACAAAAATCATCATCACAACGATCACAGTTACAATAAGTTTGTCTTCACAATTCACTCCTGAAGATGATCTTGGAGGAGATCGAAAGTACTTGGATTAAAAAAAATATGGTGCCTTCATTGATGAATTTAAACTTAACATGAAGAAGCTAATTAGAGAACTAGAAAAGATTATTATAAAAATAAACAGACATATGTCTATATTATTCAATGAAATATACACGCACATATATATATATATATATATATATATATATATATATATATATATATATAAGACGAGGTGTAAAAAATATTAATTTCTCTAGAAACTTGTTATACAGAATCATTTTCATTATTATCTAATTAATACACAATACTAATTCTTCTATATATATTCTTTTAATCAGCTCATCCAAAGCAAGGTGATAATGCCACTAAGATGCAAGGGGGCTACTGAGAGTGAGATGAGAATGAAAAAACTTTTACAAGGAATCAGAAACTCAATCATAAACTGGGACAAACCTCTACTCCTGTTCAAAAGGCTGGAGAGGAGTGTGAACCTGACGATAGGCAAACTTATCAACTCCTATTGAGGCAAAAAAAAATTATTACATAAAATTTCAAAATTCAGATGGAGACATTAGGTGTAAAGCAGACTTTAGAAGGAACTGGAAATCCAATCCGAAACAGAAAACAAACAAAAAACCGCTTCTGTTCAAAAATGGACATAAAAATATAAAAATCAACACTATATGTTGACTGGCAGTTTCACACAATAAATAATCATCAGACCAATCCTCAGATTTGATGATCACTTAAGAAGTGATCACTTAAGAAGTGATAAAACTGGCATTCACATGATGTGTTTATCTCTTTCCATACAGTTCTTATCATCACTGATATTGATTACATTTCCTCAATAAATATACTAAATTTAATTGTAATTAAATACGTAATATCTGTCTATACAATCTTCCCAAAAACCGGACCATTCATCTGAATTTTTATGGAATGTGCTTGTTGTCTTTACTAATGCTTCTTTATGTACAATTTTAAAAAGTTACTTTCCTCGATAATATAATAATATATAATATTATATCTATAATATATATACATACCTGAATTTGGTTGTAAAATATAACATTTTTAAACTTATATGGTTGCTGCCAACATGGAAATATTAATTACGCCGATTATGTTTTGTCAACATTCAAATCTTAATTCCACATGATAAGCTATGGGAGATAACTCTGATTAAATTTAATACAGTTATTTCCCCTTAGCTGTTTCGTTGTTGAATTCCAAAAAGGATTTTTTTAAACAGCGCATTTTGTAAATTTCACTTTCAGCTTGCCGAAGTATTCCAATTTATTAAGAAATAAATAATGTGAAATTTTAATATTGATTATGAAAAACATTTTTGGTTCTAGTTAGGGGAATGTGGATATTAATTTCTTGGCAAGTTTTATTTTCATTTTTTTTTTTTTTGGTTGTATCCCTTTTTTTTCTTTGAATCGTATGAAAATAAAAACCAGTAAAAAAAGTAATAAAAATAAATAAATAAACTAATACAGAAAATAATTCCTAATTAAGCCGATTATAACAAAATATGTCCATCCGAATTTGATCTTTTTTTGTAAAATAATGTTCACTTCGTTCAAGGCCTAAGAGCCACTTCAGATAGAGGATTACACTAAGATGTAAGAGGCACAGTTTTAGTTTACGAGGAAGATACCTGTTAACCCTAGAGAGTTGCAGGTTAAGACTAAAGTGATTGAGGAAGCATCCACTTTGTCGAAAAAATATCAACCCCCCCAAAAAACTAAACACTGGTCAGGTCGAGGAAAAGAAGCAATAGTACTTACCTTAAGTTGCGAAATAAAATTCCTTTCCGCGACGTAATGTGACTGTCTGATAACTTGCATAAATTGAATGCAAAAAAGGTGGAGAAATACATTTTCTCTCTCTTATTTCACTGATTATGTGGTAACAAAGTCACGTAACCCATGTAAAAAGTTAGTAAAAAAAAATAACAACTTATAAGTTAGTAAGAATCAAACAACCCAAGGTAAGTACGTTGCTCTTCTCCCGCCTGAACATTCATATACTCCACAAACAGCAGTTCTTAGGAAGAAGCTGCTTGAGTGGAACTTACATCTCACCGATGAAATACGAAATGAATGAGGGTGACTAACTACAGTGTCCGTGGAAAGGACGGTCTTAGTCGTGATGATTCCATGAAAATAGTGATAGCGAGATTTCGTCTGTGGGAAAGGGGATTGAATGGTGGAAAATAATTCATCATCCACAAGGCCGCATCGACGTTTTTAGATTCTAGCAAGAGTGGAAGAAAGTGAAAACTGGGCAGCTGCTACCCATATATGGTAGCAGAATTCCATTTTCGGCCTGATCTGGCTTTTGTTAAAAAATGTAAAGGCAGAGGGAATGCAAGAGGAATCAACTGACCGTTTTTCAACCATCCAGCGATAGATTGTATGTACGAGTTCTATTTGAGGTCTGGGTTGAGCTTAAGTCTCAATGTAGACGCTTAAGACACGGGGTCTTACTGAGAGAACACTCATTCAGGGCCTTCTCGGTGATGTCGAAACGTCAATAGTTTATTTTTCGAGGCATTGAATATATAACCAGAGTTATACCTGTCATTGATTTGTTAGAGCTGATTCAGGAGAGATCAGTTGCCAGGTTCTAATCATCTCTAGAGTTTTGGAGGTGCACCCAATAATGGCATCTCTAATTTTCAGGAACCGGTTCTGGTTCTTAATCTTTAGGAACCTATTCTGCTCATTTTCTTTTCAATATGAGAATGGAAACAAATCACTTTATCAAAAAGAATTAAATCATTTTGAAAGCATTTAATAATTTCAGTCTGGAAATATCTTAATAAATAAATGATTTATTTATTAAGATATTTCCAGACTGAAATTATGTTCTCCTTATATGTCTGTTCAGAAGTATGATGCGTTTTAAATCTGGCGCCATAAGTTGTGTTATGGATTCTTAGCCACATTCAAACTGAATCGCTGCAGTACCAAAGAGCCAATGGAGGACCTATCAAATTTTCGACTATTAAGATTTGCCACATTTTTAACTTCAAGACGATTTCCTTTCTCATAATAAATTATGTTCATCACAGAAAAAACCCTCTTTCAGCCTCCGCAGAACTTACAGCAATGGTAGTAATTCTATTTTTAGCTGTTATATATCGGCTTTTCGGATAACAACCGGTTCGGTAAGCTTTTTAAGAATCGGTTAGTGCGAACAGGGAGGGTGACACCACTGCGTACATCCATAACGTTGTATCATCAGCATATTAATTAGATTAAATTTTAAAATAGGTTAATTGACAATTGTACAAAGATAAAAAAAAATGAACAAATATCTACAATGGATCTTTTTAACTTAAAGTTTTTTGTTTGAGCATCTGTCTCTAAGAAATCGTTTTCAGACGGTATGATGACATTTGCATTTTTTGAAGCATCTACCAATATTTGGTTTCATTGCGTCGTGTATTGATGTATGTCCCAGAGTAAAAGTAGTGACGTCACTTTTTAGAACTGGTGGTGTTTTTTTTTTTTTTTTTTTTTTTAAATTTTACTCATAGCATTTTTCTGTAGGGATTTTTAAATGTTGGCATAAAGCATTGCTCTGCCCTATCATATTTATTTTAAAATTCGTTCGGTGCTAGGATAGAGCAGCTACATATCAAGGGATTAATCGTCCACCAATTGTGCGGATAGAAACGTCACTTTATCCATTTCATTCCATCCATAGCATATGGACCTGGTAAGAATGATTGAACCGTTTTTTTTTTGGGGGGGGGGTCTGGATTCAATCCAAATCCCTGCAAAAGCTCGCTACTATTTCTACCAGGTTTTCATTGGATATATTTTGGCAACCTGTAATGTTGTAAGATTTTTGGATAGGATCCTTTATTTCATACATTTAATTTTCTGATTCGATATTTCCAAACAAAGAAAAAAAACTTTTCGAAATGAGGTAAAATATTTGGTGGGCGTCAGGACAAATTAAGGGAGATAATTCTGTAAGCGCGTTATTTAAGTTATTTCCCTTGGTACCTTATTCGGTACATCAATATGAAATAAATATTCTAAATATTTTGCAATTTTTTCAAGCAAATTTTAACAGGAAACAACTTGATCAGCAGAATCATATTGTGTGGAAAATTAGATTGTTACAATAGATTTGGAATGTCTTCAGCTGGGATGATAACTGACCGACTTTATGGTTCTTATGATCCGATCATTTTTCCCCTACCCTGCAAAAAAAAAAAAGAGAGAGAAAATTTTAATTAAATTAGTGGTTTCATTTGAGGCAAAAATATTTGTGGAAAATTACAAATGTCTGCAGAACAGTGTTTAAGAAATGGCTGGATGACATATCAGACTTAGTTGCTGAGGTTTTATTGCCAACTTGATATTTAGTAACGATGCATAAACTCAGTCACCAAGTGAAAATATGAAAAATAATAAGAGGCTACAAATTTGGGCAGGGCCTGCATATTCATGGATCTGGAATTCTCTGATAGAAAACCAAAAAAAGGCGTGTAGCATAGAAAATTTGACACTCACAAGCTGAACTTAAGGGCTGTTACAAGTATAATTTTTTAAAATTCCCCCAGGGAGAAAGACTGAAAATGTGGGATAACAAGTTTATTACAATATACAACTTAATACAAACTAAAGAACACATTCATTATCCTCCCTAAAACATTTTTCTAGACTTTACATCTGCAAATCTTTCCATCACACTTTCTACACCTATCTTCTTTACACGATCATTTTCTATTGACAAAATAACCAAAGAATTTAATCTGTCTCTAGTCATGGATGACTGCAAGTATGTTTTTATAAGCTTTGATTTTGGAAGATCCCAAACACATGATGGTGCTCCAGGTCACTGTCCAAGTTGCCAGTACCTTGAGCCGGCCTTGGTTCCTATCAAGCACTATCACCTTCTCAGGAGGAGACTAAGGTGTCTTAAACATCCCTAAAAGAGAAAGAACCAAGACTTCAACAATTTTTATCCATTGTCTATGCATGTGCTTTAAACTCAGTTTTATGACACATTCACATTTATTTTCCCCATATTGGAAATTTTCTTAAGACTGTTTAGTATTCATAAACTATTGCAGCAGTTGTTTGCTATTGTCTCTACAATTAATATAATGTGCTCAAACCCCAAGGAGCTGTCCCCACCAGTGACGGCCATAGGGTTGCTGGCACCCCAGGCAAGCTGAACTTTGGCACCCTTACAAGTATAATTTTTTTAAATTTCCCCAAGGAGAAAAACTGTAAATGTACAATAATGAGTTTATTACAATATACAACATGATACAAACTAAAGAAATCATTTATTATCCTCCCTAAAACATTTTTTCTATACTTTATATCTGCAGATCTTTTCATCTCACTTTCTACACCTATCTTCTTTACACGATCATTTTCTATTGACAAAATAACTAAAGAATTTAATCGGTCTTGAGTTATGGATGACTGCAAGTATGTTTTTATAAACTTTAGTTTTGGAAGATTGCAAACACATCACATGTCAAAATGATGGCACACTCAGCCTTGATGGCATCCCAGGCAACAGTCCAAGTTGTCAGTACCTTTTCACAGGACATATTGAAGGCAAAAGGGAGAGAAATTCATTTTTGTCTAAGCTGACTCTTGTAAAAAAATGATATGTTACTGGTGTCAGAAACCAATTAAATGAAAATGGTTTATTGGTGAGACAAGTCACCAATATATTAGGTTGGTGCAAAAATAATATCGTTTTTTGACGTTAAAAAATACGTCAAAAAACGATATTATTTTTGCACCAACCTAATAGAAATATAAATATTTATAACCGAAAATTTATTTATATCAAATAAATTAAAACAAATTTTGTGTGCATAAATAAATCATTTTTTTAAATTTTCCTTTGTCTACTTGAATACGAGCAATCAAGTCAATGTTATGTATAATAAAAGTGCAATAATTTTATAAATATCTTGCTTGTTAAATACTTATTACATACTTGGACTTAGAAATAAACCATAGAAACCAATCCCTTTTCATAAGTAGAGGACTTACTGTATTTGTTTAATGACTTCCACCTCAGGTACTCTGATATCATGGCATGGGTTATATAAACAGTATACATGTAAGTTTATATATATATATATATATATATATATATATATATATATATATATAAAAGAAAAGACAAAAGGAAAACTTTTGTATGCCAATGTGTTTTGTTCATTCAGGAACTTTATGAAGGTAAATATGGAGATTTTATTTTGTATTTATGCACAGGAGAAAAAATACAGTGTAACCCAGATATAAGAGAGTTGTTGAGACCGGAGAAGATGTCTCTTATATCCGGGTTTATCTTATATCCGGGTTTGGTCTATTTTGTTTACATTAACACAGGCTCTAATTTGGGACCAGAGAAAATCTCTCTTATATCCGGGTTACACTGTATTAAGTTTTCAAATTTTGAATTTGAGAATGTTCTAGAATATTCTTAAAATTCAACATTTGAAAAATTAATCATAATTTTCCTCCTCATTACTTCAGTAAAATATCTGTTTTTTAAAAGTATATAAATACACACACACACATACACAAATATATATATATATATATATATATATATATATATATATATGCATAACAAAACCTTTTAGAAGAAAACTTACACCAGTGTTAAATGTGCATAAAAAGAAAAGAATCAAAAAATATAAGCAATAAATTGTTGATACCCACTGAAGAATGGATGGGCAGGTCAGTCTACAAAACTCTGAAGTTGGGATGCTGCATGTAACATCAATCAGTTAAGTGACAAATTTTACTCACATTAATTATATATATATATATATATATATATATAAAATAAAATCTTACATATATATTCAAATTTATATCATATATAAGTTATAAGATCACTAAAATGTTGCAATTTTGTTTCAAAACTGCTGGTGTCTTATCAAATGATGATGTTGAAAGAAAATTAAATGATTTTAGGATAAAATTATTTACTCTCCATTCAATATCATCACTTGATAAGACATCAGCAGTTGCAAAATTGCAACTTTTGTTGTGATCTTATATATGTTATAAATTTGAATAAATATTATTAGCTCTATTTTGTATTGAGCACTCTTTAAGAATAGTATTTTTAGCTATTGGAATTTTATTCCAAGTGCACCAACCCTGTACTTCACTGTGTGTGTGTGTGTGTGTTATATATATATATATATATATATATATATATATATATATATATATATAATGTTTTGTTAAATTCAACTGACAAGATCTGTGTCTAACTTTTTTCTATTTCATTTTTCCAATTTTCAAATAAATACATTGGAATCTAACTTCTTCTCCAATGTTCATGTTCTACTGCATTTTGTGTTAATTTTCAAATGGAACAAATTTATTACTTAATAAGAATAGAAAACCGATCCCCCATTTTATGTTCAGTAGAAACTTAAATTAATATTTAATGTAGATATGTCTTGCACAATTTCCCATCATCGGTTGGCTAATCCCATTTTTCTTCTGAATGCATTGTGTTGTAAAATCCGACCTTGTCTAATGATCCTTGAATATTAACTATGCTCTCCTATATAACATTTTTGCTTCTGTATTATGTCACCTTTTATTAATATGAATGTAAAGAAAAATTCATAGTAGCTTTCATGTCTTTTTAAGAGTGACACTGGGTAATCCAAGTCAGAGAAAAAGTAATTTGACTGTCACCTCATCAAATTAAAGTTTAAAGGCATTTTCAATCTTGCCAGAATCCTGACATGGTATTTCAAGAATAAAAGAAAAATTGAGCTGTATTTTCATCAAATGATGGCTGTTCTTCTCTCTGTTTTAAGATTTTGATATCGCAAAGTTCCTTGTGGAAATCAAAATTTTTTCCCCCTCCACAATTTCATTTTTTGCTAATCCAAAAGGGAAATTTTAGAAGTAAAGATGCTGGGATTTTGTCTTGGGCACAATAAAGATTAATAAAAAGACATTATTAATAAATAGAATATTTATCCTGAAGAAAATTGCTTGGTTCAAAATTAGACTTTCCTGATTTTCACAAGAGGAACATGTTGATTTTTTATCATTATTTTTATTTTTAATATTTCTCAAACAAGAATGATGGAAATTCCATGGTGAACCTCTACAAGACAGAATTTTATCCCCAAATAGTTCATAGATTAAAATATATATATGAATTGGGATAAAATATACATCAAATATGGATCAGAATCCAACACAATGATAGGATAAAGAACAAATAGGAAATGTTTATCAATCTAACATGTTTCACTTTTGTTAAAGCTTCATCAGAGAATGAGATATGGAGAAAAAAGAAGTTCTGATTTTTTTTGTTGTTTTCCATTGGTTAAGCAGGCTTCATGTGCATTTGACTTGTTAAGCAGCATTAGTCTAATTTATAGTGTTCTAAGCTCAAGGAGAGACTACACATCCTTTTGAAGCTCCAGTATATATATATATATATATATATATATATATATATATATATATATATATATAAAACTTAAAAACATGAAAAATTATATTAATACATTTAAATATTTGTTTTAATACTTTTAAATATATGAATATTCAAAAAACTGATAAAATATGGTAGATAGCAAGTGTGAGGAAGAGGACATGGGAGCAATAACATATGGTTTCTAGTCTGGCACAAGCTTACTATAGTGAGCTGTCTCATGAGGATTTGACTGGCAGTAACTTGAAAGACTATGTTGTTAAGCATGGCTTGTTTGTAGAAAAAAAACAATCGCCAAAAAAGTGAACAATGTCATTTTTTTATAATGCAAGTCTTTATTTTCATAACAAAATTGGTGTTAATCAATTATGTTTGTAAAATTGCCATTCCTTTGAGGAAATATTTCATCAACTCAAACTTTAGTAAATAATTTGAATATTGGAATTCCATCAAGAAATAGTTATAAAGAAGGGTTCATAATAAACAACATTTTATATACAATTTAAGAGAGATTACAAGGAAAGAAAAAAAAAGTCCTTATTGTGTGTGTAATGTTTAACCCTTCAGCTTTCAACATGCTCAATGAAACGCTGGCTATCATCTGATCACCAAAGTTAAGCAATCTTGATGCTGTTCGGTACCTAGATGGTTGACTGCTCAGGAATACCAAGTGCTGTAAGCATCAATGTGCAGGTGGTTTAATGATAACAAAATGAGGAATCAAAAAGCTTCCAATCGAGTTTGTTATATTTACTTATGCATAAATACCCTTGGGAAAGGTATGAATCCACCTTTTCTCTTCCCAGCTATGGATTAAATAGTAAGGCTTGTATCCCAAAATTATTATTATGCGCCCCCCCCCCATTCTTACAATCCAAAAATATGCTTCAACTTTAAATAACCTTAAAAAAATCATTCAGCATACTCAAACCTGCCCTGTCAATATTGGCTCTCAAAATCTCACTGTTTGTATAAATTCCTACATTATTTGTGATGATGTTGTCATATATTATGACAGACTATAAATGGAGTGGGTTACAGCAGGTTTTGAACATTGAGAGCCAATATTTACTTTGAATATTGAAAGCCGATATTTATTGTGCCAGTTTGGATAGGGTGAATGCTAAAGGGTTAAAGTTTGTATTTGTTTCATTTAGAGTTTATAAGTGACTTACTGTGTAAGTTGAAAGTTCATCCATTGAGCAGCATGTGTTAGATTCATTGAGCAGCTGTGTGTGTGACTTCTGACCTGCTGGTTTGAAACTGCTATTAGGACCACTGTTAAGACATGATTTGACTATTAAAACTGCTGACTTGATTGCTGCTAAAATAAGACAATGTGTATTCTGTTATTATGTCTTTCTGGCTGTCTAGACACGGGCTAGAACTTTTGTGCATGGGTAATTGCTGTCTGTGTATAGGCGATCTGTGTGGGTGTTTGCTTGTTTCTATAGGCTGCTGCTTATTGTGAGTTATGGTGCTTGTGGAAAAATGGTATAATTCAGGTGTTTGCTATTCAATTAACTTTTTTACTGTATCAGATTTTCTAAGCCTTCTTTCCTCATTTTGTACCCCAGAAGTTTGAATAGACCCTTCCTGATGTTAAATATCTTCTTTATATGCCATATGCTCCTCAGGACATAGGAAATCATGGCCCTCCACCACTTCCTGTTCTTTGTAGCTTTTAATAAATTTCTATTTCTTCTGAACCCTGTTCTACTATCCGTTTGCTCAAACCCATCAAGTATGTTATGCACTGTTTTCTTCTGTTCTTTTTGCCCTCAGTCTGTCTTGTTAGTATCAGATTTTCCAAGCCCTCTTTCCTCATTATGTGCCCTAGAAATTTCAACAATCCCTTTCTGATGTTAAGTATAAGTTTCCTTTTTGTTTCCATTTTCTCTAAAACTTTGTCATTGCTCACTCATTCAGTCCATGTTATACTCAACATCCTTCTGTAGAACCACATTTCTGTTGCTTCAAGTCACTTTTTTATATTTGAGAAGATTGTTCAGCATCCATTAATATCCTATAACATTTCAGTACTCTTTTCTTTGTTTCTAATGAAATTTTTCTGTTTCTTAATACTCTGCTTAACTTTTGGAAGACATCTTTGGCTATCCCAATGTGTCTTCGGTTTTGGGGTTTAAAACACTCCTTATTTGTATATTACTTACATGCTCTTGCTGAGTGAATCCCACTTCATGGAACATTCTAGTTATAAGTTAGATTTGTTTTTTCTTTTCCTATTTAACCTTACCAGCTTCAATATTGGTTTACCTATTTTAAATTATAGCTTTCATGCTAATTTAATGAAAAAATATCTACAATTAAAAAATCTATCATTATCCTTAAATTTCTAATGGGCAAATTAAAGTGACCTAAAGTTGTCTGTGGTTAAATACAGGATGTTTCAAGTAGTGTATTTTCCAGCTTACAAGACACCGTGGCTTGGAATACCTAATGTTGGAAAGAAATTTCTAAGAAAAAAGTAATTCTCATTCAACAACACATTCACCTTACGTCCCTCACATCCTGGCGCTACATATTATTTACATTAATCACTTGTCTGATTTTGCTTGTATGGCAATAACATATTGGTCAAGAGCAGAAAGGCTCCTAGTAAACAGAGCATGTTTAAGCTTGTGGCTTGGCTCCAGGAAGGTTTATAGTCTTAGAGATACTTGTAACACCTAAGTACTGAGGTTACATCATATAAACGGTTGAATTAGATAGATATCTAACATTAGTGTAATGACTCAACATAAAAATCCATGTTCCTATCAGTCAAGCCAATTAGGTGACCGTCCAAGCTTACTTGAGCCTGGGCATTGCTTTACATTTGTCTTGGAAGATACACATATATTTTTCAGAGTAATTTTTAGGAAGAAAAATACATCTTGTAAGCTAGAAAATATGGTATATTATTATTATATATATATCATTCAATTGTATAGATAGTGTTTTTTTTAGTTTGTTTTTTAAATCCCAGAAAAATAACAGCTGATTCTGTCATTATCTGGAGAGCATACATATTGTATTTTTATTGGCATAATTTCTCAAGATATGCTTCTCATGATCATAACTTCAGCAGCTTTCTTGCGACAACCAAGAATATTTCTGGACAGTTTTTAAGCCTTTAAAACTCCTGAGATAATCAGATTTCAGTTGAATATTGTTAAACTAAACCAGACATTCTGTGGATGAGATAATGGTTAGAGACTTGGAACAAGAAACCGAGTTCAAATTCTGCTTGAGATAGTTACATTCAGTTTCTTACAAATACTCTTAGGAAAGGTATGAACCTATCTCCCCCCACCCCCCGCCCAGCTATGGTTTAAATGGCAAGGCAGGCTGGACTCTCTAGCCATGTTTGGCAATCAGTATATGAGAACAACAATTGAAAACTGTATATGGGCTTATGAGGTACCTAAGTGAATTGTAACTAAGATTTGCTAAGTTTCAGTATAAACTACAGGTTGGCTCTGTGGGTATTGAAAAAAAAACACAAATAGACCTTACCAGATGGGTAGAAATGAGCTGCCATGCTGAAGATGTGAAATCACATTAATTTGCACTGTGCTTTCAAATTGAAACAGCTCTGATGATGATGAGGATGAAACCAAAAATTAAACAGCAGATGAGACAAACACACATGTCAATGATTAAAATTTTTCCAGAACACAAGTAGATTTTTGTTCTCTTATTACAAAACGTTTTAATGTGTTAGTTATTTGTGTAGAAGTAATGAAATTTGTTAGTTTAAAGCTTAAGTGTTTACTGAGATTTCATGGATGTCAGAGGTTAATCTGTAATACACTTAGAATATTTCCTCTTTGAAAATAGACTTCGTATTTGCATGTGTTTGATATCAGTAATGTGTTTTTAGGTGTGTAGTCATCCTTTGATGTGAGAAATTTTAAAATGCACAATTTCATACTGACAAGATTATATTTACAATTACATTGAATATACCTTCATGTTTCCTCTGTGATTTAGAAGACGTAAATTTTCCTCAAATTGTCTTTAAACCCTTATATTTCCTCTTACCATTTTTTTTTAACTTATTCTGCCTGGTATAAGAATTAGGCTACTATTTGGCTTATCTCATATCTCAAATTTATTTTTTAAATTTTAATAGAGGACTAAACAAAGTATTAAGAAACAGGAAAATTTAATTAGAAACAAAGTAAAGAGCACTGAATTTTTTAAAAATATCATTTCACTCCAAGCAAGGCAATAAAGCACAAGGTGTTACTGAGTGTTAGAGAATATGAGAGAAAAAAAAGGCACTGTTAAGGATAGAGAACAATAAAAGAACAAGAATTAAGAAGACAGAAAATAACGATTGATATTGCATTTAAATTTTTGAAGATCAAAGTTGACTTGGAAGCAAAACCTGGAGAGAAGTGCAATAGAAGAAACTATTAGGATAGAACTTGTGGTTACATCTAGCCATTTTAACTGTAAGATGATGAGATCTTGCCGCTAATCTAGTAATCACAAAGTCTAGATACCATAGAGGAAAGTTCATCAGAACAATTACCATGAAAGTATTTATAGAAAAGGCAGAAGGAAGCTATGTTATGGTGATAGGAAAGTGGCAGAATCTGAGATGCTAGGTCAGGACCAATAACATTGCCGATTCTTTTTTTATTTTATCAACCCAAAATTACTGCTATGTAATATTAGTTGTTCTATATAGCAGTGAATGCAGACCAATCTCATCACAGATAAAGAATAAGCTTGATGCAACATGAATGTGATTCTATCAAAAGATGCTGAGAATAACATTGATGTAGCATGTGAGCAATGAAGAAGTTTTAAGGAAAATGTAAACAAAAGGGAAACTTTTGCTTAGAATCAAAAAGAGATAGTTAAATCTTTTGGGACATATAATAAGGAAAGAAGGTTTAGAGAATTTGACACTCACAGGATATATTGAAGGTTAGAACGGACAGATAGAAGCAGTGAGTAAATCTGACCTAACAAGCTTATGTAAATGAATGGTAGAAAAGGACCTGGGAGGACTAGTAAAAAGACAAACTTTGCTCAGATCTACAAAATATATAACCAGTTAAGAGCCATTATCACTCATATTCTGGATGGATATGGTGCAAATAATAATAATCAGTTGTTGTAGTAGTAGTAGTAACAATTTATAAACAAAAGATGTAAAAATATATGTAATTAAAATGAAATCCCAGAGCAGTTTATTTTTAGAGTATTGGACTGAAGGTTATAAGGATAGGGATGTCATTCTTTTTTGGGGGTTGATCTGGAATAGGCCATTTAAGCTATGATTCCAGGACAAACTTATTTTCCAATCAGCTTGAACTTATTAATTATTAATCACAAAAGACCTATGAGACATTTTAAAAAATATCTTCATATTGTACATTTATCATAAATGCAAAATTTCTAATCTTATACTTTCTTTAATATGTCGACAAGATTGAAAGACCTAATCTGTTGCCGTTAAGAGATTTCAACTTGGAGATGAGTGTACAGTCCCAAATGCAGATATTTTTTCATCCTGTAAGCATTTGCAGATGCATCTCAGTTGTTAGAAGAAAGGATCACAGGCCAAAAGGTTTCAAGTTTGCATTTCCAAACCTAATTGAGTGGTTTATTTTGAAAGCAGTATTTGATTTCATCTAAGGACAAAAGGGTTTGTTGCTAGATAGTCATATGAATGCCTGATAAATCCATGATAGAATATTGGCATGGAAATAGAGACATTACTTTCAGAGCGTCCCATATATATCCCAAAAGTAATGCCTCCTAGCAAAATAAAATTTGCATTGCTAAAGTTCATCAGAGAACAAAACACGTCAACTAAGATAAGATTCCCTCTTGTCTTTATTCATAGTGTCCTTTTACAGATATATTTTTAGTTATATCTAAAATTTTATACAAACATATATGCAAACATGTATGTGCATATATATATATATATATATATATATATATATATATATATATATATATATATATAAAAGTGAAGATTGAAGTCAACACTAGACACAATCATCAGGCCTGATGATTGCATCTAACATGAAACAACCTGTTGCATCTAGGTGTTGAGTTCAATGTTCACTTTTATATTTACACATGCTCTATCTCTGATATTGACCACTTGATCCCATAAATATAGCATACCTTAAGACTATATTTCTTCATATATATATATATATATATATATATATATATATATATATGTGTGTGTGTGTGTGTGTACTGATTGATTACATTCATTCATTTCTGTGGCTTATTAATCCATTGTAGGTTATTTAAAGCAAGAAATATTTTTTTTAGATCATTATAATAATGGTTTAGTGATACAAGTCTTATTAATTAACCCATAGCTGGAGGGAGAAGAGATGGATTCATACATTTCCCAGGAGTATTTGTGCATAAGTGAATATAATGAATCCAATGGGAATTGGAACTCAGCTTCCCAATTAAGAATTTCAAGCTATTATCCATTACGTACAGCTCCTAGTATTCCCAAGTGGTTACCCATCTAGGTACTGACCAGGCTCAGCATTGTTTAACTCCAGTGATTATATGGTAACACACACACACACACACACACACATATATATATATATATATATATATATATATATATATATATATATATATATATATATATATATATATATAATTCAAGAAAATGTTAACACTTTTATGGAAGAACTTTATTAGAAAAGTAGAACTGATATGATTTCAAGCAGTCTCCACCTGTTTACCATTCCTGTCAACACATTCTTGGAATTTTCCACAAGTGATCAAAAAAAAAAAATTATCACTTTTTTAGGAGTAAATGTGTGTGTGTGTGTGTGTGTGTGTGTGTGTGTGTGTGTAATTGTCTACTCATTTAAATGCATATACAAGGTGCGGCAGGTATTTGAGAAAACATACTTTTTCAGCAATAAACAGAAGATAACCTGATGTAATATTAGAATAAAACCTAAACATATGAAAGTGAATTTATACATTTACTTTGTTCTTGAGAACTGACAACAAAAATAATAAACACTATTTATTAGATTGTTTATTGGAATGGTTGGCAAAACATCGGCAAATTGCAAACTTTAAAAAATTGTAAATAATAAAGATTTCCTTATAGTCGGTTCACATATTTTAATAATTTAGTAAATGTTTATAAATTTATGAATAAAAATAGTATTCATATTTATTTCTTTTATAAATTGGTAAATGATAAATATTGCATTGCAATAGTCTTAATTGTATTAGTTTTTAGAATGTTGTAATATAAAATAAACTAATAAATAAATAGTGTTTAATATTTTTGTTGTAAATTCTCACAAACTAAAAAAAAATGTATAAAATCACTTTCATCATATGTTTAGGTTTTATTCCAATTTTAATCATTGCTTTTTAAAACGGTAAACATTGCCAAAGGTAGTTAAAAAAAGTGGTGTCATGGGAAAAATCATGCTTTTGATACTTTGTCTTTTTGCAGGCACATTTGTCCATGTTTGCCTAAATTTACTTGGATATTAAAAGTATATTGCATCTGAAGCTATATAATCTTAATTAGAATCATTATCGTAGGGCTTTTTGTATTTTAATCCTTACTCCTCCCATTAAGAATAATAACGCATTTTTCCTTTTCAAAATTACTATCCTTGATTGGGCAGTAGGTCAGGTCGATTTTCGAACTGTGGTATTGCACTCAATTTGAAAGTTGGGGTTTGACATGATAAATAATGAGAAAAACAGGTTTTTCCAAATTGTTAATTGTTTTTGAGGAAACAATTTTAAAGATTATATTTAGGTTCAAAACCATAGCGTTGGAATTTCATTCTGGTGGTCAGTGAAAGCCTTATAGAACAGCCTTATAAAATTTATAATTTAATGAAGCTTTATTAATTGGATATGGACAAGATGCATGGCACAAGCACATTATTACTAAATCATTGTGCTATCAAATAAGACTTTCATTTACTTCAAAGGGAAGTTATACTGAACAATTTAGCTATATTAAGATGTAATATGTTATACAGTGCAGTAGTTTTAGTTCAATTTTCAATAAACAATGCCAATTTAAAACATTTTGTCTTATAATTTGTGCCCAGCAGTATTATGGTGTTGTATACACTTTTATCTATTTTTTGTTTTTATTAATTATGATCTAACAAATATTATTCATTGAGTTGGCTTTTTTGCAATGTTTTACAATTTTTTACTTATCAAATACAGTCAAAAAATAGCATACTTTTTCTTGTGGTGATTCATAATTAGAATTCTGGTTTGAATATATTTTCCATTCAATGTATCTAATACAAAAGATATAAACTTTATTTGCATTTATTCTTAAAATAGTAAAATTTTGAAATCAGTTTTTAAGCACAAACCTGCAGAAATTAGGTATTTCTGTACATTTTTTTCAAATGATACTAAAAACTAAATGCTCAAAAATTGGTGTAAGTTATGAATCTAACTTTTGGTGTCAGTGCTTATCAGATCAAACCCCAGGTTTTACACCAAGTGCAATATTGATTTGATGAAAAAAGTGAAAAATTTACCTGCCCTATTGGGCTGTAATGTACAGATTTGTCCTGGGAGGACTTTTCAGGTTCATGCCTTTCTTAAGTGTATTATTTTAAGATTTTACTAATGTACCAGGATATAGCTTACATAGAAAAGTGTACATATTATTTATCATTTCTTTTTTTCCCATCATTTGTATCTATAGAGAAATATCTGTCTACCTCTAAATAAAATTCTCTGTACCTCACAAAAAAATGCAGCAACTGGCATTTTGTCATAAGTATCAGATCTATACCTATTTACTGCTAATGACTCACTTGGCAGGAGAATACAGCTGGTGTGGATGAAGAAGGACATACAATACCTATACTGGTGCCAGGTGGCTGAATTTTCCTGATCTGATCAGCCTGAGGGTAAAGTGGTTGGCCAGCCGCAAGTGCTTCTACCAGCCTGTGGTGACTACAGCAGTCATTCTTCTTTTTGCAGAATATGAGATTTGAGTTTTATGTTTTGAGTACACAGCTATAGGTAGGGGAAAGCAGAAAGGCAATATGTCAGTACTGAGTAGTCCAAGCTTTGTATTAGTTCTTGGTATGCACCAAACTATGTCTGGCAATTCTTTAGACATTTCTGCAATCAATTTCTTTTTTTATTTTTAGAAGAAAGCTGAATAATTTGAGAATTTTTTTTTTCCTAAGACCAAAATCAAATGGAATCTCATAATTTTGTTCATACGCTTATCAATTTTAGCTAGTACTTGAAAAACAAAATACGAGAGATTTTATAACATTTTTCAATTAACATGTGGTTGCTCATCTTGCAAGAAAAAAAAAAAGGTACAAAATTTTATTATGGCTTTAAAAATAGATATTTCAATAAAAAATATTTATTAACATATAATAAATACAAGTAGAGATGCACAGTGGAGTAATGGATAGTGATTTGGATTGAGGAATCGGAGAGCTGAGTTCAAATTTCAGTTGGATCCATTACATTCACTTACGTGCTAATACGCTTGGGAAAGATATAAATACTCTTCTTCTCCCCACACCTGTCAGCTATGGATAAATAGTAGGACAGACTGAGTTCTATAGCCTTGGGTGACAACCTGTCTAGGAGAAGGAAAACTCTGAATTCAAACCAGCCTGAAGAGGGTTGGGCTCTGTCAGACTATCTTGCTCAAGACACACCACTTTAAATGCTGCTGCAGTACACATGGTGATCCTACAACCCTACGGATCAGTGGATAAAAAAAAATATATAAGCACATTAAAACTGGGGGAGGAAGAGTTCAGATAAAAAATTACTGTAATGTAGCAAACTGGTAAAATTATGACATTATTATTAGATAAATTATTAAAAAAAATAACGACAGTCACTTTTTTTTTTAATAATTTTATGATTTACCACTTTAGTGTAAGTAATTTTTTTTGGTAAATTTTAACAAATATAACTGAAAAAAAAAAAAATTGTTTCAAGAGGAGTTTTTCTCTTGACACCAGTATGACTGTATACTCCCTCAGGAATTTTTATTAATTTAAAAAGTTATTTTTATAATTTCAATTAAAATGTAAATGAAACTGGATTTGAACCCAGTTCAAAAAATCTATTCAATAACAAACATTGAAGAAGACTACAGCAGTGACTGAAAATTCTAACTTCCAATATCTTTGCTACACCTATACATGTCAACTAAATAAACATATACAAAGAATATCTTAGCCATCATGTTTTTATAGCCATCATGTTTATATATATATATATATATATATATATATATATAATTAAGTTATAAGGAACTTGGTAAACCGAATTGGTAAATCCAAAGAGGATGAAATCCTGAGAGCTCAATGTTAGGACAGAGCTAATATGTAATGAAAAACAAACCACTTTAATGTACCATTACGATAATTTATTTCACCTAAATCCTTTTTTAAGGATTCAGGATCATCAGGTAAAACTTCCAACAACGAATTGAGAGGAAAAATGGGATTAGAAATTGGTGGGTAGTGTAATTTTTGTAATTTAATAGAGGGGGTTGAGAGTGGTAGTTAAACAGACAATATAAAGTATAGGGAGGGGTTCATTTTATATCTCTTAAGTATGTTTTATATTGGAGTAGGAGGAGTGACAGAACCTTGACCTCTTTAGATGGTTAATAAAACGGAAATAAATTGTAGAAAATGTATACAAGTGAGTCTTATGGTAAAAAGAGAGATGGGGGGGAGAGATGGAGTTGTTATAATTTTGTTTTAACAAAATTATGTAAAAGATAGTTTACAATGTTTGATAGAAAATTCGATGTCTGAAAAAAATTTTGTTATTAACTTAAATCTTTAATTTTTTAAGTAAATAGTTTCAGGACTAAATATAACTATTATTGTAATAAACATATTTATCTAGGACATAAAGAAATATTTAAAATTTTAATAGTTTATTCACCCAACTAATTGTATTTCCAGAATATAAAAAAAAAAAAACAAAAAAAAAAAAAACAATAACAATAACATCTATTTTAATATTTAAAATTAATTTATGAATGTAATTTATTTATTATATTGGTAAACTAAATTAAAGATTAGGTTTCATTATTTAATAGTATTTGAGGGTGATATTAATTTTTATTCATATATGTTTCACAAATGTATTCATGTGAATCCCTATATACATACGATCATTAACAAGTCAAAAAAAAAAAAAAAAAAAACCCATAGAAACACATGAGATAATTTACACAAAAATTCATTTATCCTCGTACATAAACTATATATACATTTTACAATCTTTATCTATATTTTAATATTTGAAATATATATAGATTTTGGTTAAATTCCACAGTTAAAATTTAATTTTATGTGATTTCGGAAGTGTTTCATTTTAAAGGAATTTAGCTAATTACTATTATTAATAGTCAAAGAATGGTATATTTAAATTTAAATTATCAATTCAGAAATGAAACTCCCTTCAGAAGAAAACAAAATTTAAACTATAAACTATTACAAAAGAAGGACATTGCAAATTAAGAAAATAAAATTTAAAATGTCATTTGAAAGACCCAATATTTCATTTAAAATCAATTCATGCACGTACGCACATATATACATACACACACACACACACACACATATATATATATACATACATACATACACACACACACATATATACATCCATATATATATATATATACACATATACATACACACATACATACATATACAATTCATATATCCATATACAAATCTATATATAAAAAAATTAATCTAACCATTTAATCCTCCATATATATATATACATATATATAGAGACATACTCATATACACATACACACCCTTAAATACATATACATTCATATATAAGCACAAAACCCTACATACAAAAAAAGATATAAAAAGAACACATATATATATATATATATACATACATATACATATACATATGTACATTTTCCAAATATTAATTCTAAGGTAATTACGTCTATATACATATATAGATTACAAGTAGTTAAATCCATAAAAACACACATATTTAAGTACATGTACACACACATATACTCGTACATACACATATAACATACATATACATACAAAACAAACATAAAAACATTTATACATATACATCCACACCCATGCAGCATACATGTTAAAATAAATAATAAAAAAAAAAAATTTTCAGTATTCAAACATGCCTCATATTAGTATATTTATACTCACACATGTGTATATCTATTTATACATATATATCCATACTACCATACATATGTGTCCACAATATAAAGACATAGTTACCCTTATCTATAATGTTCATATATATATATATATATAAATAAATTCACATATAAAAAATTTTTAAGTTCCACAACACATTTATCAAAGATCACAGTGTCAGTATTTTCATATATTCATTTAAAACAATTTATATTTTCTATTTATATATCTACACATACTTTGTTAAAATGAGGTGATTTTTATGCCTACATTTACAAATCAATTCATTATGTCTGTTCAATAGTATGTCCGGGTCCTTATGTTTTATAATTAGTATTTTTTCCATAATGCACAAATTGCATCTGTCTCTGAAATTAATCGGAGTTTTGGCTCTTGAGACGATTTTCCATTTTATTTGTGGGGTTAATTTGCTTTCCAATAACTCCCAATAGCGCTTTGAAAGTGCAGTTTGTTGTTTTTTTGATTCATTATAAAAGGATTGGCGATGGTTGTAAAATCGTTGTTTCCAACTTCCCGCCGAAATTCCTATGTAGATCTTCTTATGTTCAATATTTTCTTTGGGAAAAATCATAGCTTCGTATACTATGTTTTTGGACAAACATACTCCTTCTACTGGACAGACAGATCCTTCCCTGCAGTTACAGGTAGATTTGGTCTTTGGGCTTGTATCAGGATCTTTTTGAAGTTGATTATAAAATTCATTTAAAATTTTACTATTATGGGAGCTAATAATTTTTTCCATGTTGTTCATGCAGGAATAACTAATTTTTAAATTCATTCTATTGAACAACTTTTTTAATAGCTTATCTTTTTTAAAATGTTTATCTATTAGTTTAAGAAAATATTTTCCTATATTAATGTTCGACAGCTTAAAGAAGGGTGGGTTGAACCATATAATTTTCCTATTTCTATTTCTAGATTTAGAAGACGTGTCGCTAGTAGATTTATCTATATAAGTGAGTGTTTGTTTGAATTTGCTTTTTAATAGGGCTTGATTGTATGTTGATTTATTTTGATCAAAGATGCTTTTACTAGTGGATAGTTTATTTATT
>OZ010591.1:27266963-27344463 GCA_963932145.1 Acanthosepion lycidas
GTATGAGAAGGGCAGGGCATTTCTGACTAATATTTATATTCCTGGAAGGAAATTTGGATCAGCTGAAATGTTTATATATCTGCTTATTAAATGTTCTGGCTTTATCGGGGGTGGTGGGTATTAAGTATAAAGCATTTTTTTCTTTATATTTTATGAAATTTGTTTCATTACCAAAGCATCTTTCTGTTTTGTGTTGTGCAGGTGGGAAAGTTGTCTAGTGTTGTGGTTGCCACACACTTCCCTAAAATTTCTAAAGAGGAGGTCAGGGGTGAATCACCAAGTGATGTATTGGTTATCAGTGTGCCAACACGGCATCTTGTTGAGGGGAGCTATGAGATGGAAATTTAAAGGCCCTTATCTATGGACCAAGATAAAAAGCCTGCTCCCTATGCATACCCTCAAGATAAACCACAGGAATTGTTTGGGGAGTAGTTAAACAGCAAGAGAGGAAAGAGAGAAAAAGAGTAAAAGAAAAATGGAAGAGAAGTGTAAAGATAAAGACAATGAGAGAAAAGACAAGAAAGAAAGGGAAAATGAAGCAGAGAAAATATAAAAGAAAAATGAGGAATGAATGAAAGGAAATATGAGAATAGAAAGAAAGAGGTGAGAGTAAAATAAAAATGGGAAAGAAAGGTTAAGATTAAAAAGAAAAAAAGGGCTGAAAGAAGAAGCCAAAAGTTGTAAAGGCTGAAAGAAAGAAGGAATGAGAGGGAAAGAAAAACTGAAAAAAGGACAAAAAAATGCAGAATGAAAAAGTCTAAGAAAGGAAGCTTAAAAGAAAAACAAAGATGGCAATACAGTGTAACCCTGATATAAGAGAAGCCCGGATATAAGAGAGATTTTCTCTGGTCCAAAATCAGAGCCTGTGTTAATGTATATAAATCAGACCAAACCCGGATATAAGAGAAACCCGGATATAAGAGACTTATTCTAAGGTCCGGGCAACTCTCTTATATCCGGGTTACACTGTATAAAGAAAATCAAGGATAAATAAGAAAAAGAGAAAAAAACGAATAATGATAAGAAAAAGAATGAAATAGAAAAAGAAAGATTTTTTCTTCAAAGAATGAAAGAACAGTAAAAAAGAAGAGTCAAACAAAAATGGATAAAGACAAGAAAGAAAAAAGAAATAGAAAAATAAAATAAAATGGGGAATGAATGAAAGGAAAAAAGAAGATATAAAGAAAACATGTGAGTAGGTGAAAGAAAGGCTAAAGAAAGAAAAAGAGCAAAAGAAAAGAAGAAAGAGAAAAGCAGAAAGAAAGAAACAAAATAGATCAAATGTTTGAAAGAAAGACGAATAAAGAAAGAAACTTCTTTCTCTTTTCATTCTTGAAAAGAAGTGAAAGAAGATGGATAGATAAATGAGTGAAAAAGAATAAAATATGAGGAGAGAGATAAAAAGAAAATTCAGAGTAATAATAAAAATATATGTCAGACTTTTAAAAAATGGCAGGATTAATAAAAAAAAAAGAAAACTTTAGTAAATGAAAGAAAAGAGCATAAAAGAGAAAGTAAGAAAGAAAAAGATTTTAGACAGAACAGTTGAAGGCAAGACAGCCTTATTAACATCTGTCAATAAGAGTTTTTTCTTCACTCAGACTTTCCAGTTAAACCACTTGTCAGCAATTTATTATAGAATATTCCAGCAAGACAATATATCTTCCTTTTCATACTTTATTGCCAGTTTTTGATTTGAGTTCATACTTCTAAAATCTGTCAAAATCTTTCAATCTATTATAGAGATGTCGTCGGATTTTTTCTTTCTCTCCTTTTTTTTTAACTATAAATCTGAAGAGATCCCATTTCAAAGAATATTTCAACTTCTTCCCAATCATTACTTTTTTTTTTTATATATTTTTATTCATTTGTCTGTCTCATAACTAGATTTTTTTTCTCAGGGAGGAGTAGAGGTAAAAGAGTGAGTAGATATGTATTCATTCTAGAATAAACTGTATGGAAGCCCATTTTATTTTTCTTCTCAGTCCTTGTTTTTTTTTACCGACTCTGTAATTATTGAGACTTTAATAGTTCAAGGTGATGAAAAGTGGAAAACCTAGGTGTCACATATTGAGCCCCATACACACACACATACACACATATATATATATATGTGTGTGTGTGTGTGTATATATGGGTGTGTATATGTATGTGTATATGTGTGTATGTATATATATATATATATATATATATATATATATATGAAAAGTGTGTGTATATAAACATAAATATATATGTAATATATATATTATTATCTATATATTATATGTGCGGTACTTATTAGAAAGCGCTCAATATCAGAGATAGAGCGAACATATTTGGTTGGATTGATGTGAGTTTATATATATATATATATATATATTTTCTTTTTAATGTGGTTTAACCAAGAAACTCGGAAGGTACTGTTAATCCAACTTCAGTACTGACCTAGCTTCAACAGATCAATGGGGAAATATGTTGATTGATTTTTTTTTTTTTTTTTTTATGGCTTGTCAACACTTTGTGGGTCATTTCAAGCCAAAACATATTTTGGATTGTAAGATATATATATATATATATTTTTTTTTTTTCGTGTGAATATTGCATAAACAATTTTGGAGGATTTTTTTTCACATAAAATTCCTACTATTTAACCCATAGTTGGAGCAATATGGATTCATACCTTTCCCCACTGCATTTGTGCATAAGTGAATCTAACAAATTTTACTTGAATGCAAACTCGGCTTTCCGATTTCTCATGATGTCAGTGAGTGCAATAATTTCTACAAGATGATGCCCAAAGGTTTGAGGAATTTGAAAAGTGTATCCAATTATATTGGCTTATAGTATTTCAATCTATATCTATAATTCTCAAAATGTATGTATGTATGTATGTATGTATGTGTGTGTGTTCAGATGTTCTTTATGCATTTCCAGTTTTCATCTGCTTTTGTTGAAAGTTTTTGTTTGATAGATAATTCTTCAGTGATGGTTTTGAGTCCAAATTGTTGGCGACAATGACTCTCCACCACTTCCTGTCGATTATAACTCTCAACAATGTTTTACTATTTACTATCTGTTCTTGGATATATATCTTTCATAAAAACTTTAATAAAAATAGTTTAAATTATTACAGTAATATTATTTATTATTATACAGTTCCCTTTTCAGGCCCTCCTCCCCCCCAATTTAAATTGTTAACCCCCATTTGGGGATGTGCCTCAGTTGCACCCAAATGTTGTTACTAATATTGGTTTTCGGATGGGCTGATTTTAAACTTAAACTGCTCTAACTGAATGGCAAAAATTCCCAGTAATGAAACACACAGTTGAAGACGGGTTATACTTCTAGTAATAAATGAAATCTTTAAACAAACCACTGTGGTCATTACATGCAAAGAGATTACTTTAACAGAAGCAAGAAATGAGGTGTTGGAGTAAGTAATTTTTTCCAAGATCAAATTCCTCAGACTTGTGAGATTTACTTCATGAACCTTGTAAATTTGATTCTTTTTTTTTTTTTATAAGATATAAGTACAAACCTACTTGTATCCTAGGCAACAATCACATAAGGGGTCAAGTCTGAGGTTTATCTTTAAAAGGCTCCAGAAATACTGACTTTTCTTCCTGCAAATGTATACTTGTCATACTGTCTTGATTAATTTTGGAAACATGTGATGAGAAGAAAAGTTATATATGCACTAGAAAGTAATAGTTAACAGCTAGAACATTGCCAAGGTAACCAATGGCCAGGTGCTGAACTTAGAGAGAGAAAGAGAATAGAGTTCTTGTTTCTTTTTCCTGAAAGAATGTTGTTTTTTCTTAAAACTCAAGCAGATTGGTTGAATGAAACAGAATAATAATAATAATAAAAACATTGGTTGAATGAAACAGAACAATAAAAAAAAAACATCAACCTCCTTGACATGTGCACAAGAGCAGCCATGAATTGATTCTGATAGGCATTGTGGTACCTTGGTAATAAACATAGAGAAGGCATAGCAGGCTCACTAAAATCCAAAGAATCGGCAATATTATTGGTCCTGACCTAGCGACTTGGCTTCATTCACCTTCCTACTGCCATAAGATTGCTTCTCCCTGCCTTTTCTATAAATATTTTCATGCTAATTGTTCAGATGAGCTCTTTGCTATGGTACCTGGACTTTTTTAAGTTAAGCGCAGTGCTAGACTGGCTGTGAGATCTCATCAATTTACAGTTGAGCTGGTTAGATATAACAGTAACTTCTATGCTAACAGTTTCTTTTCTCACTTGTGAAAATCCTTTCTGGTTCCACGTTTTCCAGCCAACTTCAATCTGCAAAACTTTAAATGCAATGTCAATTGTTATCTTCTGTCCTCCTGATTACACTTTTCTCTTCCTGCTCATTATTAATGTTTCTGTTCCTAACTCTTCTACACTCAGTAACCCTTTGTCTCTTAGTGGTTTTTATGCAGTGCTTGGGTTGAAACTGATTTAGAAAAAAACAAATGAAATAAAGGTACCAAGACCAGGCAGAGCAAATTGGGAATTTGTACTAAACAGCAGCTCAAGTTATCCCTTTTGTAATTGGCAGACTCAGGACTGTCTCCAATGATTTCTCTGCCTTGCAAGACACTTTGTGGATGCTTGATACCATTGGGAGTGCAGAGGGTAACACTGCTTGCAACAGTTCATATACTAAGGAAGGCAGTGTGTTTCTAAGCTGTGGCCAGGAGCTGAAATATGACTGTCATCACCCGAACAAAACATCAATGGGGCCAAAGAGGATCTCAAAAAAAATAATAATCATAATAAATGCCTGCAGTAGCTATGACTCTCAAGGCTTTTGATATTAATTAATTGGAGGTGTTAACATGTATATATTTTGTCTTGATGAATTATGTTTGGTTGTATATATAATAGCCATTCAGTAACAAAGATTTACTTATCAGTTGCTTGTTCTTAACCAATTGGGCATTTCCCCTACAAGATGATGCACTGTGCATATCTGTTCATAAGTGGGAGTAGTAGGTGCATGTCTAAGTAAACTAGATTAACCAGCCTGTAGGTATTTTGAACTGGCCCGCACCTGCAAGATGATTTTGTCAAAAGAACTGTATAAATGAGAACTAGAAATCACTATTGTTGGCTTTACTGACTCAGATGGCAACATTTTTTGCTACATGACATAGCAAGTTTCTGTGGCATGCAGTAGTGTGCAGAAAGGGGTGCAGATGGTGTGACATCCCCGGATATCTGTATCAGGATAGGAATCCAATCAAAGAGTGAAATGAAAATAGTTTATAATTAATTTGAATAAAGTGTCTATTTCATGTTTCATCTGTTTTTACATATTCAAAATGTCTTCCTTCTTCACATTTCTCAGTACTAGGCTCTACTTAAGTCTTAGGGGCATACAATCAAGGAATTGGTCTTAGGCATCACCAAACATTACTACATCACTGGTGGTATGCATTGTAAATTCAGATCTTACATGAAGCCTATTGCTTTTACGAAACTTAAATTTAAAGAACCAATGAATTTATCACTCGTAAAATGTTATGTTATATAACAACATAAATGCTGAATATATAAAGAGCATTAAAAATTTCTCTGCCTGACCTAGTAGACTTTTAAAAAAAATCTGATGTGTGGTTAGATTTTGGGCAGTGATTTGAACTAAGAATTTTCCCATGTCATCTCAGTATTCTGATGTTTGGTCATTAAACTACAGATTTTAGAAATTGAATAAGACTGAGAACTTTTCAACATTCACTTATATATACACGCATCAATCAGAAAAATGTACTGGCAATTTTTGGAAAATAAAAAAATATATATCTACATATCTACATTCTACACACCATTTGCAATAGCATTACAACAATCCTTGAAAATGGCTAATGGATTAGCCAAAAGTGCTCAGAAAAGAGAATTTTTCACACAATCCATTTGAAAAATTTTTCCATACACTATGTCCCAAAAAGTAATCTCTTATTCACACACAAGACAAATATAATAATAAAAAACCTTAAGAGAAATATCTTATCAGTTATTTTCAATAGTGTATGTATTACAGAGGAATTGATGCCCACATACACAACTTTCTATGTATGTATCTATAGAAATAATGGATTTATATTTATTAATCAGATATATGGGTGTTGCCTTTAGTGTCCACTTATTATTATTTTTATTATAGCAGATTATAATAAAAACATGTTGAAATCCCTACTCAAAAGATTTCATGTATCAATACTTTAATTATACTTCTTTAGGCAATGTTAAGTAACAGGTGATTAAATAATTTTTAATTATTTCATCACCATCGCCTGAAGAAGTACAATCAAAATATTGAAACATGAAAACTTTTGTGTAGCGATTTGAACATGTTTTTATTACAATCTCTTATAATAAAAATAATAATAATAATATATTGCTCTACATTGTCTTGAGCACTTTTTTAACAGTAAATGCTATGAACAGTGGAATTTTATTCTATCTGTTCTTTCTCTCATTTATATATCTATTTATCAATGTAAACATTATTTTTAGTGAATACTCATATTTAAATAGACACTTAATTTATTTTAAACAGTATTTTATATGGGTATCCATTAAAAATAATGTTTAAATTGATATATATATATATATATTACTGGGGTCACAACCCACAGCAAGAGTCTGTTTCATGCTTAAACAAAATCTTCATTTGTGTTGCTGCTGGGTGTTGACCTCAGTGTTCACTTACATATTTACATATGTTCTATTTCTGAACTGATAAACATAGCATACCTTAAAACAATATTTTTATCATATATATATAGGATTAATACAAATATAAAATTTGTCACTTTGCTGATATATGTATGTAAGTATCTTTTGGTTAAACATTTTTATATTTTCTATATTTTTTTAAAAATTCTTCAGTTACTTTTTATAAGTAATATAATCACACACATTTGATGGTTTGGTTTGTTTTGTTTTGTTTTATGGCATATCAACCTCAATGGGTTATTTAATGCCGACAAGATTTTTATTGCTGGTAATATTTTTTTTCTTTCAAAAATGTATAGCTGGTAATATTTTTTTCCCCAAAAATGTATTGCTTGGTAATAATTTTTCTTCAAAAATTTATTACTGGTAATTTTTTGCAAAGTATTTCTGGTATTAAAACCTATTTTTACACTTTCATAGTATTTTGACCCCAGTTTGGGGGGTTAACTATCTACCCATAGCCGGGCCCCTAACAAGTGCTACCACCCTTGGTCAGGGTAAACTAGGAACACCAGCAATTAAGAGGTGGTTCCACGCTCCTCAAAGCCTCCTGATCAGAGGCCTTGCTGTTGGATGTAGTTTATCGTCTTACCCAGGACGCGGATGTAGTTTATTGTCACACCCAGGATTGACACACTTTTGAAATATTTTATTTAAAAATTAAAAGAAATTTTCCAGGAAACCATTTTACTGAATGTCTAGAATTTCGTTAAAATAATTTCAACACTGCTTAAACATATTTTCATAATTAATTTAACAAGTTAAAATTCTTAACCGATTTTCCTTTAACAGTTTTCTGGAGTACTTTTTCATTGAAAACCTTTTTATTGCTTATACGTAGACAAGTCTATGTCAGTGAATCTCCTCTTTAGATTAATAATTGGCAATAAAACTTGACACTATCTTTTATGATCATGTCCTAGTTTGTACTTATGATAAGTGAAGTTTCTAAGCCAAGAATACATATGTGGCAAAAGAGATTTTGTGAAGGTTCTCAGGATGCCAAAGATGATGAATATTATGGATGCCTATTGATGTCAAAAACCAGTGAGAATGTACAAAACATCCAAGAAATTGTTTGAAATGATCAATGATCATCAGTATAAGAAAAGATGTTTCTATCCATTTATAGCAAAGCTTTTCAGTTGATGCATTGCCTGATAATTGAATTGATATTTTTACGATATGTCAGATAAACAGGCCTACTTCAGCTGATGTATAAAAGGTCCTGAAAATCTTACCAAGAACGTATTCCAAATTCTAATGTTTAGTCTCTTGGTCAGGTTTTCAGAAGTGAATTGGATCCAATAGCTTTTCAACCCCCCCCCACCTCATATAACAGCAAATTAGAGACACAAGCAGACGAAAACTTTCAGGTGTTGTTTCTGCTTGCCAATTGATGAATGTATACCATATGATTCACACCTGCACACTGTGATTTGACTTATATACAGTCCGGTCTTGTATATAAGTCAAATAGATAGCCGCACTTCATATGTTGGAAAGTTATTAGCCTAACCAGGAAGGAATTTCAAAATAAACTTTGATGTCATTTGGTCAGATTTTCAGAGCTGGATTGAACCAAGAATTTTTCCACGTCCACTGTGTGTGTGTGTGTGTGTATTATATATATATATATATATATATATATATATATATATATATATATATATATATATACTCTGATCAAAGGAAAAAGCAATTCACTATGACAAAAATATCTAGAAATACCTTGATTGCAAGGTCATCTACAGTAAATTTGCACCTGAGCTCTTTCACTATTCCTGGCTGAGTTAACAGAGTGTGGGATATCGACTAACAAAAGGGGAAAAAAAAAAAAGAAATCAACTAGATTTAAAAAAAATAACTTTAAATTTCCCAGCATTCTGGCACATCTGTAGTCGCACCAACATAACAAATTTAGCCTGATGAGAGTCCTAAAGGCCGAAACTCATCACAAAAAAAGTTTTCATTTTGTTATATGTTTTTCCCCCATATAAATACAAATATAAGTGTGTGTATATATATATATATATATATATATATATATATATACTCGTGCATAATGAAACGAACTATGTCCAACAATTATTTTAATATATTTTCTGTTTATTCATTATTTTTATAGGTACAAATATTTATGTGAATGCTCTTTTTATAATAAACAGTATTAATTACATTTACTGGCCTATGAAGTTTCTCGGACATTGAGGCCAATAAATGTAAATGTTGTTAATACTGTTTATTATAAACAGTGCATTTACTTAAATATTTGTATCTAAAAAATAATGTATAAACAGAAAACATATTAAAATATATAATTTTATATATATATATATATATATATATATATATATATACACACATTATATATATATATATATATATATATATATATGTGTGTGTGTGTGTGTAAATGCTGGTTTCAATCATAGAGTAATGACTACTAAAAACATCCCCCTTCACAAATTTTTAGACAAATTCTACAGATGCATGCTATGATTTATTCCTAACCAATAGAAATGGACCACTTCTCGATTTTATCCACCATTTTTTGTTCTTTCTTGTTTTGAAGTTAGAACACTACAGTCACTTGATTTTAAACCTTTTGCATTTGAATACCATTCTTACTTGGTGAAATTTTATCGCATTACTGTTATTTTGTCATGCATATATATTGTTTGCATAGAGTATTATTTTGCTCTGTTCATTTTCTTCCTTTTCATATTGTTTAAAGGAAATTTTATCATTTCTTTTTCTGGGCATTTTTGCCAACTGCACTTAATCATGGCCAATTACTCCACAATATATATATATATATATATATATATATATATATATATATATATATATATACACACACAAACACACACATATATATATATATATATATATATATATATATATACACACACAAACACACACATATATATATATATATATATATATATATATATATATACACACAAACACACACATATATATATATATATATATATACACACACAAACACACACATATATATATATACACACACACACACACACACACACACACATATATATATATATATATATATATATATATATATATATATATATATAAATGCATGTTTCATTAAAAAATATAGACAAGTTTTGTCTATTTATTTTAGGTAAGTTCCTTTCATATTGTCTGATAAGCTTAATAACATTATCATTGAATGATGAAAGGAAATCACCATATTGATACATGTTTAAATTCAATCTAAGCTTTCGGCTTACATAAATGATTATCAAAGATGACAATTACTTTTCAATATATCAGTCAATACATGGACGAAACAATAATGATAGTCTGTTTTTGTTGCATGAAAAAATTCAAAGCAACAACTAACTCGTGTGTACTTGACGCAGAAGCGAAAATTGCGTCGCAGCTCATGACGTCACACATGACCACGCGAGAGTGAAAACGAGAAGTATTAAGTATGGGAAGCTATTGGTATAAACCAATGGCTTCTGTTATCAATTATAGACATTTAAGAATATTTGTGGAGATTTCACAGTTTATTTTGTTCAGGTTAAGTCTCAACTGTTTTATGTATATAGCTTCAAGAATTTTTAGTTTTTGTTTATTGTTTTCATGTTTAAATATAGTTGTCTTTTCAACAAGGATTTTCTGGAATTGTGTACATGGCCAGGCATGTTGTTTTAAATGCCTAAAAATGTTAGAGTCATCATTCAAATGTAGAGTCAAGCATCGTGAAACATGCACTAATGAAAAATTGCTGCCTAAATATACACTATACATACATACATACATACATACATACATACATACATACATATATATATATATATATATATATATATATATATATATATAGGGTTAGGTAAATGAAATAACTAGATATTAGCGACCTTATACATGTGTGCTACCGTGCATTCGTTGGTAAGCAAATAAATAATTACCAAATTTAGCCAAGAGGTGGAGACATAACAGTGCTCAATATGATTAGGCAGACCAAAGAAATATATATTAATAAATACACATATACCTACATTGAGCAACTAAATTTTCATTGGTTACCCAACTTGTCGGGCACAAGATATTGTTTATTTAAAAAAGTATACAGGTGCTCATGGGATGGGCACTGATTCATAGTTCAAAATTAAAATTTTGGTAACCAACGAAACTTTATTTGCACACCAAATGTAGGTATATATGTATTTATTAAAAGTGTGTGTGTGTGTGTGTGTGTTGTGCATAAAACTTCAAACATAAATAAATATATCTGTAAAAAAAGGAAAAAAATCTAGAAAAAAAATTAGCTGCATTATCATTTGATTTCAAATTTTCTGAAATTTGTCATGGGAATGTCTAAGTGTACCATCCACACATCTATTCAGAATTTGTGACTCCCACAAGATTTTTGGTGAAGGCAAAAAAGAAACAAACAAAAAGTAATGAATCAACCAAAAAGATAACAGAATTTTTTTTTAAATTGATTATTTTTATAATCAATTTTTAAAATATTTAACAAAATTCATGACATTTCTCCTCGGCTCTCAACAGTATACTTTCTTTTTTTGTTCAAAGTAACTTTTGACATTTTCCCAACTCTCTTTATCCTTGTTTTGACATCTTTTTACTCAAACTCTTTAAGTAGCTTGCTCACTGTTTCCTGCCTTTGAGTGTTAATTTCTCCAAGTACTACTTAAGTAAATAAAGCAATTGAAACTAGGATAAAAGAAATACCAGTCAAAAATGAATCATGATTGACAAGGTTTCATCTAATAAGAATTTAACATAACATTACAACTGCTAATAATTTTGAAAAAAAAAGCATGTGAGATTAAGATGAAAGAAATATCTGTCAAAAAGTAACAAAATATTTTTTAAAATATTTTAAAATTAAATAATAATAACAGTTAATTTTCTTCTTTTTGTTGCGCCATGTAACCTTTGACCTTCCCCCTCCACCCTTGACCTTGCTTCACTATCCATTCACTCAAACTTGTTAAGTAGGTGACATACGTCCTGTGAGTGTTAAATTCTCTAGGCTCTCTTTCCTCATTATGTGTTTCAGGAATTTCAGTTATCTCTTTCTCTTTGCAAATATCAGTTTCCTTCTAGTTTCTATTTTCTTTAAAACTTTGTCGTTACTTTTACTCTTACATCCAAAAACACCGCCTGTAATAAATTTTATTACAAATTTATAACTGGGAGACAGCCAAGTGACTCAGACTGCGACAATGTGAATGAGTCAATGAGTCAGTAAGCCAAGAGCCAAAAACATTTTCAAATATATAGTTGTGACTTGTCGGATTTATACGTGAATGAACAATATACAGAATTTATAATAAAGTGTTTTGCTGTCAAAATCATATGATGCTTTTTCCATTTGTAATTTAATGTTTTTAAATGTAGCCATTTCTTCATGAAACTATTCATTTTAGATATTTTTAAGCTGACTGATAAAGTATATAAAACAACTCTAAAATGTAGGAAACTTTTTGAACGTCATACAAAAAATTATAAAAATGCTATCAAGTAATACCTTCATTATAAACAAATATGGCAGCTGTTTTGAGAACTGCTTTTAAATCATTTCATCTGATTGCAGATTTCTTTGTGATTTCACTTGAAAAAAATGAGGCAAATGAACAGATTGTTTGATTTATTTATTTATTTATTTATTCATTCATTTTCAATGGCTTATCAACATGTTGCAAGTTATTTAGAGCCAGAAAATATTTTTAGATTGTAAGAAATTTTTTTCTTTTGAAGATAATAATTATATATATATATATATATATATATATATATATATATATATATATATATATATATATTCATTCATTCATTCATTTCCATGGCTTATAAATTCATTGCAGGTTATTTAAAGCCAGAAAATATATTTTTTTTTTAGATTATTATATTAATGATTTAGTGATATAGAACTTACTAATTAACCAATAGCTGATGGGAGAAGAAGTGGATTCATACCTTTCCTAAGGTTATTTACATGTAAGTGAATATAATGAACCTGACTTGAATTGAAACTCAGCTCTCTGATTAACAATTCCGAGACATTATCCCTTACACCAACCACACATCTAATTCCAAGCAGTAACCCATCTAGGTACTGACCACATTCGACATTGCTTAACTATGGTGCTTCAAAATGATATGTCCATAGGCCCAAGTGAACAGGTTTACATCCTTTAAAGCTATTGACAGTATAAAACTGATGTATCAGAAAGTCTTGAATTATTGTTAAATCATTGAGTAACTACTTGTTTGCTGCTTTTTGGAAATCAGTTTTTAGTTCCAAGCGAAAAGAGCAAATTCTTGTTTCCATTTCCTGTCTCTGTTAGAATCCAAATGCACACATGTCAGCAAATTTGATCTTCAGTGCTTTATAAGGGCATTTGTGTCCCCTTCATGTAATTGCTCTTGTTTGGACATACAAGATTAGATTTTGAATTGAGTGGGTGGATGAGGGTTTTTGTATTAGGATCAAGACAGCAAGCAAAAGAAACCCCAACATGGTCAGTTCTGGTCAATTCCACGTTAACACGACTTGCTTTACAAACAGAACCAAAGAAGGGATTTGTTTCTTCAAGGTGAGGAAGGGCAGTCGAGGAGATGTTAGAAATTCAGTTGGGTCAGGCTTCATAGATTGAATTAGTCTTTGACTCTTGTCGCCCATTCAGCTATGTCCCCCACACCATTTTTGAAACACGTGACAAAAATGTGTAATCTCGTTCCATAATTTGCAGTGTAAAGTCATCAGTAAGAACAAACAAATGATTAAGCAAACATTGAATTAGATATACACTCTTATTTTATCCTTGTGTTTATGCCTGTTTCCTTAAGAGATTTTAACAGTGGAAACTTTTGCTAAATATCTCTATGTTAATCTTAGTAAATTGAGTTATAAGTAATTTCTATTTTTGGAAATTATTTGTAATGATGAATGTTTCATTCTAACTATTAATCATACATGGCAATTAAGAATAAATTTGGTAATACACAAACATACCTTGGTTTTTATACAACAGTAGCAACATCAGTTAAGTGTCATACTTGATATACACTTGAGCAATCATCTATTTTTATCCATGAATGATTAGACAGAAAATTTTCTCACAGTAGGTTGTCATTTCTTTCTACAGTAGACTTGTTGCCAACCAATGATATAAGACTCAGCCTGTCCTGCTATTCAACCCATAGCAGGGAGGAGAAGACATTTTATTTTTTTTGACTTCACCCCATGCAAGCCAATACAGACACTTAGACACAAGGGGTTTAATAGGTGTGGAAGAATTAGAAAAAAGAAACATTACTAAGGAGCGAGAACAAAAGAAGAGTAATCAAGAGAACAGCAGATAGCGATTGACATTGCATTTAAATTTTTGAAGATTAAAGTTGACTGGAAACCATGGAGCCAGAAGAGAGTTCCACAAGTGAGAAGTGAGAGAAAAAAAACTGTTAGCATATAATTTATGGTTGCATCTAGCCAACTCGACTGTAAATTGATGAGACCTTGTTGTCAGTCTAATACTATGCTTAAATTCATCCGAACAATTAGCATAAAAGTATTTATAGAAAAGGCACAGGGAGGCAACTTTATGGCAGTGTGAAATTGACTGAAGCCAAGACAACAAATAAGGGCCATTAATATTGCTGATTTTTCTTTGGATTTTATGAAATATCTGTAGATATATTGTTAAATAATAGTTAAATAATAGTTTAGCAAATTATTATTTGACAGTCACCTGAAGAAGGTGTCTGTCAAATAGCCATAAGAGAATTTTGAACTGAATTTAATTTACAGAAGTAGGTTTTTCTCATTCTGTTGTGCATGTCTAGGAATATCTTATCTTGTTCATTTTTACTACTGCTCCGTATCATTCTCACTCTTCAAAGCCACTTGAGGACAAAAATATGTGCACAACGACTAAAATGATAGGAAGAAGTTTTGATTCTTACTATGATGCAAAGCCTGGAATTCAAGTGAACCAATATAAACTGATCACTTCCTGTTAAAAACAATAGTTTTAAGGTACAGAAATGTAATACCTGGGAAGTGTTTCAACAGATGATGGAAAATATAACATTGAAATCCAAAGGTGAATTAGAATATCAAAAAATGCCTTTCAAAAGCTAAACAAAGTATTAAGAAACAAAAAAATGATAAAAAACAAAGAAAAGAGTGCTGAACTACTATGTAATATAAATCTTCCTATATAGCAGTGAATACTGGACAGTTTCCTCAGCAATGAAGAGGAGGTAACAGAGATGTGGTCCTATAAAAGAACACCATGGATGGAGTGTGTAAGCAACAAGAAAGTTTTAAGGAAAACTGAAAGAAAAAGAACACTTAGAAAGAGATATGGGAAATTTTTGGGACACATAATGAGGAAAGAAGGTTTGGACAATTTGACCCACATGGGACTGAAGAGGAACAGAGAGAAACAGTAAGTAATGTATCTAAAAAGCTTGTGTAAATGGATGGCAGAATAGGGCATGGTAAGGATAGTAAAACAAATAAACATTGCTAAGAGCTACAAAGAAGAAGAGCCATGATAGCTCATGAAGAGACAATATACATTGACAAAGAAGATCTTTTCTTCTGTCTACTTTCACAGATGGTTAGGAGATATAAAACAACAGTGTTAGGAATTACAAGAAAGTAACAAATTTGATACCCACAAGACAGACAGGGCAAGAGGGACAGAGAAAAACAACGCATAACATAGTGAGCTTGACTAAATGGATGGCAGAACAGAGATTAGGAGAAATAACAGAAAGACAAAGTTTATTAAGAGCTACAATGGACAGGTAGTTGTAGAGAACCATGATCGCCTATGTCCTGAGGGGGACATGGCACAAAAGAGAAGAAATATTAACAACCCTTACATTTATATAGAAAGATTAAGTATATACAAATATTGCATTTTCTTCTGTGATTTTGATTGATTTGTTTTTTATGACTTATCAACCTATTGTAAGTTATTTAAAGCCAGAAAATATTTTTAAATTATAAGAATTTTTGGTGATATTAATGATATATTGATACAAAATAAAATAAAAAAACAGACCATCTACACAAATATGGGTATCCACTAAAATAACATTTGAACTTTATATATATATAAAAAAATTAATATTGAAGTTAACACTCAGAAGCAACAGTCTATATGTGAATGGTGATGGGTATTGACTTCAATGTCCACTTTTATATTTACATATGCTCTCTCCTTGATATTGAGCACTAACTCATAACTATAGCATACCTTAAAAGTATATTTTACCATATATATATATATATATATATATATATATATATATATATAGTCATCGACAGACAGACTATTTCAATGTATAACAGCTTATCAGTGTGATTAGACATCCAGTTGCCTCTAGCCAGGATCAAAACCCAGCCAAATTGGTGTCAATCAAAGAATCCACCCCAAGCCACTGGCGCAGGGCAAGGATGAAGGCAAATTTAAGCATATTCATTTTTAGATAAACACACCCGTAACTGAGAGAACTCAGTTCATTTTATTGAAAAGTATTGCATTGGTAGCAGATAGTCACTGTTTACAAGCTCACACTTTCTCCCCAGAGAGCTCAACGAAAATAATTTTTGTCCACTCATCAGCAGATGCCAGCAATTGACTGTTTAAACATATTGATTGATTTATTATTTACATTATATCAACCATTTGTAGCTAGCAAATATTTTTGGATTGTAAGAATTTTGGGACATAAAATAGGAGCTGATTTATAGCTTTCCTCAGGGTGTTTGCATGTATGAGATATAATGAACCCAACTTGAATTGGAACTTGGCTCTCTAGTTTCCATTTGAGAGCTGATATTCACTATGCCACCCACACGTCCAAGCATTCGCCGATCTAGGTACTGATCAGGATTGAAGTTGCTTAACTCTGGGTATCAGATGAGGACTGGTGTTTCAATATGACTTGGACATGAACCTTTTTCTTCTCAGTATGTGTATCATGTAGACAGATTACTAAATTAATTATATCCTAAATTTGATCACTTTTTATTAAAAAAAAAAATAATTCCTCAGTTTTGAATTTCTTTTTTTTCTTTTAATATTCTTTCTGGAAATTGTTTTGGTTTTAGGGCAGCAGTGTAAGAGATTCCTTACAGGAAGTTTAGTGTTAAATGCTGCTTTTAAAACACATTAAAAAAAACTTGCTTTCACAAAGCTTTTCCTAAAGAAATACCGAAAATGCAACGTTCAAGCTGTTTGATGTCAGTTGATCTGGAATTCAAGCTGTTTTATTCCTTGATTCCCAGAGAGACGCAAAAAACACGTTCAGCAGAAGTTCGAGTACAAATCAATTTTCCATTTGTTTGGTAATTAAAAAACATGCTGTTCATCTCCAGCATGATTCCCTGGCTTTGTGTTCACTCAACACGAAGAGACACACCCTTGCCACCCCAAAGTTGTTTTCATGGCAAACAGTTTCCACAAATTAGCCAAGCACCATATTATTGTATCAAGATACATTCTGTGGATGACATTGTTTTATGACTACATGATATCAAGTGTACTTTCATAGCTGTCTGTTTATGCGTTTATTGCTTACAACTATCATCACTTCAACAGATTTTCTTTTTTAAAGTAATTTCATGGGATTGTTATGCACCCCTGGTAACACATTTTGGCTTAACTACTGTTTACCGAGCACACAGATCCAACAACTTGAAGAAAAAAGTTGACTAAATGAAACTGATAAATGCATGTAGTGTTGATAATTAGAGTGGCAAAAAACTGAATTCAAAGATAATCTAGTAATAACAACTAATAATTTAAATAGGATAATCTTGTCTATAATTGTGCTAGATCTGCCTTCAATAAGCAGTTATGCTCAATCTAATTAACAGTAAATAAAGTGGTAACAATAGTACAATTATAGTGATCTAATTGTTCAGTGCAGCCTGGAGTATACTTATCAAAATGTTGTTTTGAGATAGCATCACAATTTTAGTCATATAGGCTTCTTCCATTTAGCCAACTCTTTCATTCAAGTCATTTTGTAGAACCACATTTCTGTTGCTTCAAGTCTCCTCTTCAACTGGGAAGAGATTATCCAGCAATCTTTTCTTTGTTTCTAAAGAAATTTCCCTGTTTCTTAATACCTTGTTCAGTTCTTGGAAGGCATGTTCTGCTATTCCAGTCATGACTTAAATTAATGTTTTTTGGGGCTTAACTACTGTTTACCATGTACAGTCATGGCAGAAGATAATGACTTAAAAAATGAAGTTGCCTAAATGAAATTGATGAAAACGCATATAACTACTAATACTAATACTAAATATGATGACTTTGCCTGTTATTGTGCTCTACTTTTAGCAAGCAATTATATTAAATTTAGTTAAAGGAAAAGGATTAAAAATAATAGAAGCCCAAATAATAAAAAAAGAAAAAAGCTGACACTCAATAAAATTAACTATGAATACAGCCACAATATGCTGACCATGTTTGGATAAAAACATTCCTATAACTCTACATACATACATAACATAACCCATACTTTCACTTAAAAGTAAAAATAAAACCATCCTTGATAACTGCAAAAAGGATAGATGCAAGCACTTGTATATGCAGAGCTTTTGGTCAATTTTTACACACTTTGTGTCCAGAAAAGAAAACACTTGTGTGTATACAAGAAAAATTAAATAAAATGCTTAATCACAGTACCATGTCAGTCATCTTCAATATACATATATATGTGTGCGTGTGTGTGTGAGAGAGAGAGTTAAAGATAAATGGCAGATCATAATCTGACAGGATGATAAGATCATAGGAAATGTATATCAATCTTATGAGTTTCACTTTTATTAAAGCCACCTCAGAGTTTGTGAAAAAACAGACAAAAAGACAGAACTTTGGTATTTTTTGTTTTGTTTGGATTGATTCTTATTGGTCAATCACATATCATGTGCATTAAAATCATAGATAATTCTATATGTATGTAAGATTTTAAAAAAGTAAGTATATGTATATAAAAATTCAGATATGAATAAAAATACATCTGTAAAAAGATATAAATAAAGAAAAATGGAAAACTTACCTTAGCTGATTTGTCAGCTAAGTTTTCCTCTTGTTTTTATTCATATATATATATATATATATATATATATATATATATATATATATATATATATATATGTGTGTGTGTGTGTGTGTGTGTTGCCTGAAGAGACAGATGTACAAAAAATGCATATAAATGAAAATGTAAATCCACTGAAGCATAAGCTATCATCATATTTACATACAGACATATCTCTGTTACATATATATATATATATATATATATATATATATATATATATATATATATATAAAAGTGAACATTGAAATCACCAATCATAGGTGACAGGCTGTTTCATGCTAGACACAATCGTCAGGCCGCCTGATGATTGCATCTAGCATGAAACAGCCTGTCACCTGCGAGTGTTGACTTCAGTGTTCACTTTTATATTTACATATGCTCTATCTCTGATATTGAGCACTTTATCCCATAAATATAGCACACCTTAAAACTACATTTCTTCATATATATATATATATATATATATATATATATATATATATATATATTTACATTTACATTTTCATTTATATGCATTTTTTGTACATCTGTATCTTGTTTGTGAAAAAGAATGAAATCAGTTTCCAGATGTAGCTATTTAAATAGTTGTAATGCCAGTCACCACAGTCATTGTATAATGACCTTTCAAGAATAGGTCATCAGATGACCAAAGCAATTGGCTAACAGAAAGTTGTTGCATTAGCTCCACTAATCACACTAGTAACCAGGCATTTTCTCTAGTCATCAGAAAGGCAGTGAACACCTTTCATCTGAAGTAAATGCCTTATTTAGACTGATCATTTACAGACTACAAAGATACAGCTGCTAATTATTACTATACATCAAAAGTTTACGACTTGCTTCATGTTATTTGCTATCTTTATTATGTGTTGCTGGGGAACTGCAAATCTTTGTGCAGTTTAACTTTGGCACAAGGAGTCAATCCCAATTTTAGAAACCCTTTCTTTGAGCTGCCAACTGAATACATCAAACATTCCACTTACTTTGACCAATGTTATCTCTATAATTAACACAACTGAGATTATTAATTGCAGTTACTTCTGGTCAAATGGTCATCTTTCTTATGATAACCTTTCTGCCCTTGAAAGATTTGGAAAATGAATTTTTTTTTATATTAAAGATAATTTATCAAGAATAATTTTCAGTGTTTTGCTCCCCAAATCTATAGAAAAACTCTACAGTTGCATGATGGGATTTCTTCCTAGCCAATAAGTTAAACCACTTTTTGGTCTTATCTGCTGTATTTCTATTCCTTCTTTTCAGGAAGTCAGAACACTGTGATCATTTGTCTGTATTCCTTTAGTGTTAAAATACCATTCTTACTTTATGATCATTTTGCTTTATTAGTGTTGCTTTGCCTACTTTTGTTTTGCATATATATTGTTTACTTAGTATTTCTTTTCTTCCTTTTCTTATTGTTTATTGCAAAATTTGTCAATTCTGCTTGTTGGACATTTCTACAAATTACATTTAACCATGGCCAATTACTGTAAACATATATAGTTTCCTTTCTTACAAATGGAAATATTGACCCTAGCTCTATTATTAGAAATAAACAAAGTCTAATATTTTAACAACTGATCACGTCCTATGTCACAAAATAATCAATTTTAAATGTCTCTTAAAAATATGTTTTATTCAAACCTTTGGGCAAAGAAGCTCAGAAGATAATTTCTGAAAATTTTCCATCATAATTTTGTTATGTATAAAAAGTAAAACTTGATCAAGGCATCAAAAACAGTTATTCTTAGTGGGTTTTTTTTCTTCTATTTTTCATTTTTATATAACTCAAGTGACTAAACACAATCCAAATTATATTCAGAGAGTGTTAATATTGTTTGAATATTGCTTCATTTTTCTTAGAAAGTCCAAATGAACAGGGACATTTAGCAGAACTAAAGATGGATGCCAAAGATGACAGGATTTTACTCACAATCCTTTTGTTCTATCTTTGTTCTTTTTTTTTCCTTTGCCACATGTGTTCCTTTTTTAATCTGAATAAAAGCTGTAATCTGAATTAAAGATGCAGAAAATGTAACTTAAAAAACACTCTCTTTTATTTTAAATTGAATGAATTCTTATGCATTGCTAGATATCGTGTTAAGGTAAGAATTTTTTCAAATGTTCAATGTTGAATAATTCAACAGTAAAATTTCAGTTTATCATTCACCATTGCCACTTATTTAATTTCATGGGCACATTATCCTACTTAACATCAACATTTTAAATATACATGTGGGTACACATGCAAACATATATAAATCAATTGCTAAGTAAAAAAAAATTCATTTTATTATATATATATATATATATATATACACATACATGTATGTGTATATATTAGGTTGGTGCAAAAATAATATATATATATATATATATATATATATATATATATAAGATGAAAGGAAAATTTATCTCAGTTTTATCATCTGATGGACTTTATTTATGCAAATGTAAGGATTTTATTTTTTATTTTGCAACAATCATTTATAAACTGAAATAATGTTATGGAGTGTTTTCACAGTGGAGGCTTGTATTTGTACTAAGTCGGTCCTAAAATAGGTTTGACGTACAAAACGTTAGGAACTTGATATAATAGGTATAATGTGCAGAGTAATCTAGTTGTGGTTGCTAATAGTTTAGTATTCAACGGATCGACTGTCTCACTGAGCGACCCCTCGTTACTATTACTACTCCTACTTATTATAGGTGGGAGAGTCTATTAACTAAAGAATAGGTGCGTTCCACTATAACATCCCCCACTAAAACTTTACTCCATAGGAGTAAACAGTTTTCTTTATTTATTTTTCATTTTTATCTCCTATGTTTTGGATCCACTTTTAAATGATCTGTTGCCTTTCTTTTTCTCCTGGATCAGCGTACCTCAGGTAAAATCGTTGCAGGCATTGTTAGATCAAACGTATTGAAAATCACGTCCATCGGCGTTTCTTCCACGGGACCGCTGTCACCCACATCTAAAAAACGTCGTCTGATCTGGTTTCTGCACATGAATTTTTCGCCTTTCACCAAGTATATTATATTGCCAATCCGCCTCCATAGTGTTACCAGAAACAACCTTCCGCTTTGAGCTTCTTAAGGATGGAGTCACAGTTTCTGTAGGTTCTTCTTGTGATTCTATTTGTTCAGCCTCTAGCTTCCCTTTTGTTGATCTTGTGCTTCTTAATGTTTTCTGTGGTGACTTCAGTTGACTTAAATCATTTAATAATACTTCATGTCCTTGGCTGTGGGTAACTTGCTCCCCAGTTTTTCTCAGTGTCGGCTTCATCTTTACTTTCTGAAGCTTGTTTTTCACATATATCGTCAGTGTTACCCATTCAACATTTTTAAATACACCGGTTTTCTCTAATCTGTCCAATTCTTTATCTTTTTGTTCAATTGAAGCAAACAGCACATTCCATTTCTTTTTGAATACTGCCTGAGCGTTTTCTTTTAGGTGGAATTTTGCCTCAATCTTGGTACACGTTCCCAAACCTGGAGAAAAAACAGTAGGAAATGTCCCCTTAAGTTTCTCTACTAATTTTTGGGCTTCTGAGTTTAAACTTTCAACCTTGTAACAGAAAGAATTTATCGGTAGATCCCATAATTGAAATTCTGTTATCCAGTTCATACCAAGTAAATTCGTGGTATTTTCTATGACAAATAGTTTAGGTTTTCGCGTTTTTTTATTTAACGTGACGTTTGTAACAAATTTGCCAATAAATTGTATTTTTTCTCCCGTCACTGACCTCGCAATTTTCTTTGTCTTCATTAAAGTTGGTTTCCCCAACTTCTTCCATGTATGCAAATTTATGATAGATAGGTCGGGACCAGTGTTAAGTTGCATTTTTATATTTTTATTACTTATTTCGACTTATTTCGATATCAGTAGATATATATAATAAGCATAGGATATACCTGGCGGACTTGCTTCAGGAATTACTAGCCTGCTAATCAATTCCCTGTCTTTCAGTAGTGTATTCTCTTTGCAATAAACCTCTCTTTCTTTCATCTATGCCCGTGTTGCTGTTCCTTTCACTCAAGTACCACCTTTTGTCTGTTTGTAGCCTTCTTTAAGGATACAACAGTTTCTTTTGCTATTCCTTACTTTATATCTTGATTTAGGTCAGACAAAAGCATTCCTTGAAAGAAAATATTTTTCAAAATCAGAAATTTTGTATGGGTATAAATCATTTTGGACTTCTATCTATCTGTCTATATATATATATATATATATATATATATATATGGCTCTCCAGTTAATTTTGATGTATGATGACCCAGAAGTTTTAAAACTGTATCTCTAGACTATCTAAAAATGATTTGATTATAGTGGTGAAGGTCTGTATAGAACCAGCTACACTTTTCAGAGCTGATAAGAAAGAACTGGTGTACAGTGTGCCACAAAGTCTCGAAACAGTATTTCTCAAATTTGAATTCAGCACTTTCCTTCTCTTAGACTGACAGACTGAGAGCCCTGTCTGCCCTGCTATTTAACCTGTAGCTGTAAGAAGATAAATTCATGCTTTTTCCAAGGACATTTGACCTTGTCAGTTTTTGAATTTGAAACTGGTTGACATCCAAAGCGATTAAACCCAATCTGCTCTATTATTTATTCCTGAGCTGAAAGAAGATGGATTCCTTCTTTTTCCAAGAGTATCAGTGTGAAATGAATGAAACAGAATTTTCTGGAATTTGAACTTGACTATGCAATTTCACTTTCTATGCTGATAACTGTTATATGATCTGCATATTTTAACTGTATACATATAGACATTATATATATATATATATATATATATATATATATATATATATATGATTTATGATTTAGAGCAAATTTTTGGTATCTTGAGGTCCAACTTTACAAAAAGAAATTAATGATTTAAATCCTCCACGGACTTCTGGTTATAACTCATATAAACATTACACTAATCGAAAATGAATTTCTCAAAATTTCTTAAAATTAAATAAGTGCAGGGTAACAGATGTAAAAAAAAAAAAAAAAAAAAAAAAAGAATATTGGTATTAAATTCTATGTTAAAAAATGCATTTCTGCAAAATTTTAAACTAAATGCTTAAAATCAGATTAATTAAACTTTAAATCATCATTTAATCATCTAACTTTCTTCATATAAAGTTTCATAAAAGTATATTTTATTTTTGGAAGATGTTTTAATAAAGAGAATTACTGACAAATTTGTAAACATGGCTCAAATCAGCCATTTTTAGCAATTTAATAAACATTCTAGTCAATTTAAATTGCTTTGGCGATATAGCAAAGTATTTTGCTTATTGGAAATATTAAATTTAATCTATTAGCTTGAAACTAAAACTAAAATAAAACTTTAAGAAAGATTTTTAATTTTTAAAAATTCCTTTTAAACTTTAGGTATCACATTTGTTTGAAGGTACCTACATATATATTTGGAATAACTTGATACTTCTGTGATAGTTCCTGAAAATTTCATTAAAATCAGGCAGTTATTTGGTTTTTGTAAGAATTTTTAAATCAATGTTTTTCATTGCAAAAAGGCATGAAAATTTCCTATACTAATTTAAGGGCACCCGTTGACTAAGAAAATATTTAAAAAATTTAGCCAAAGTTTTGATGGTTCTGAAAAGGATTAAAAATTATAATTTAATAATCAAAAAGTCATTTGGTCTTTCCTCTTAATAATAAACATTTTGAAAACAAAACTTTTTTTTTACCAAGTTTGAGGCATTTTTTCATTGAGTATGCTCATTTTGTAGCTCCCTATATATATATATATATATATATATATATGTATACTGGGTGTAACAGCAGAATTGTCCAAATCATGTTACAGCATAATTGTCCATCATACAAAATGTTTAGCCATGATTTGTGATAAGATTTGTCAGTGAAAAATCCTTTGAGTTATTCAGCTAGAAAGTGAACAGGTTAAAAGCATTTTGTATCTGACCCACTGTCTTCTCAAGAGGTGAGAGGAAAAAATCATTCAGGCCTTCAGTAATGGTACCGACATTCATACTCTATCTTTCATTTTTAAAGTCCATTCAAGAACCATCAAGAAAATGGTGAATAAGTTTAAAAAAAGAGGGAACAGTAGAGAGGAAAACTGGATTAGGAGGTCACCACATGAAGAGGAATCATCATTTCAACTTAGAGCTAAAGAGATCAATTAGAAAAGATCCAACTCAATCTATAAGACGTTTGACACATGAGAGAGGTGTTTTACCTATGACAAAGAGCAGTGAAAGGAGACTTGAAAATGAAGTACGTGAAACGTGTGAGGCACATTGATACTGCAGGACAGAAAGTTAGATGGTTAGAGAGGGCAAAGATCATATTGAATAAGTTGGAAAATGATCCTGGAATTATATATATATATACATATATATATATATATATATATATATATATATATATATATATATATATATAAACTTTATTTCAATCCTTCATGAGGTTCCAATCTTTAGAATCCTGATGAACATGGCATTTTTGTTTATGATCAATTTCATCATGATTCTTCTTTTAAGCTTTGAGAGTAATTATACATTGAAAATCTCAGAAAATTCCAGTAAGATATATTTAATCATTTCTAAGATATTGGTTCAGAACTTAATGTAACAATTGGGCAATTTTGCTGTTTCACAATTTAGACAATTTTGCTGTTAAACCTGGTAAAAATGATCCTGGAATAATATATATATATATATTTGGACTTTATTTCAATCTTTCATGAGCTTCTGATCCTTAGCTATGATTAATTAATGATGAACATTTGACTTTCGTTTACAATCAATTTCATCACAATCTTCTGTTAAGCTTGGAGAGTAATTATATGTTAAAAATCTCAGAGAATTCCAGTAAAATATGTTTAATCATTTCTAATATACAATGGTTCAAAGCTGGATCTAACAATTTTGCTGTTATACTATTTAGACAATTCTGCTGTTAGATCTGGTTTATATATATATATATATATATATATATATATATATATATATAAAGCATTTATCTTTGAATAGCATTTAGCTTGTTGCAAATAAGCAATTTGTGCAGACACATCACAGCTGAGTCAAACACTAACAACTTGTTTGACCCAGAGAGAGAGATTGCTGTATGTCATGGAAATAGCTTGAACACTTCTAACGCTTTTGAAGAATATTACTCTATTGTCCATTAGTGTTGCGAAAAGTAGTGCTTGCTACATCAGGGTAATGGAATTGGAAAATTATTAGATTTGACACTAAACTGTTCCAGAATGAAGTTGGTAATTCTTCCTCAACTTTAGTAATTTTAAATGCATTCACTGGGGGAAAATTTATGTGAAGCTCTCTCTTCTGTTGTCTCTTTATTATTGTCATTGTTAAGTGCAAGCTCTGTTGTTTAAGTTTTGGATTAGTGACCTTAAGGTCAATGAAATTGTTGCTCTCTCTCTCTCTCTCTCTCTCTTACTGAGAATAAGATATTTAGGAAAAGTAAAGCGCATACAACGTATAAGATTTTAAATCAGACTAGTACTGACTAATGGCAAAATGGTACAAGAATAGCACACATGTTATTCTGAAGAGGAACTAAGTTCTGGCGTATCTCATAACAACCAAGGCATGTTCAATTCCTGCTTTGTTTTCTGAAGTTTGGAAATGTGGGCAACAAGACAAACATATTTTGTCTTACTCTCTTTTTATTATTATTTTTTAATTCCATGTCTCTTCGAGTCATGGATCTCCACAACATCTTTTCTTTGATGTCTGTAAATTGTAAATTGCAATGACTTCTTGTGAAACATTGCAGAGTGTTTTTTTAATTCAAAGTAGTTCTTCACCTAGACTGGCTACCACACAAGGCTAGAGATCCCAGTCAACCTTGCTATTTAACCTATAGCTGTGGTAGTAGAAGAGATTCTTGCTTTTCCCAAAGTCATTTATATAAAAGTGAACTCAACTGACTAAACTAGAATTTGAAATGAAATGTAATGCAACAGCCTAGACTTGAATTCAGTTAGCTGAATCCATATTTAATACAGACAATGGTTACACTGTAATGTTATCATTGTACAGACTAATAAGAACAAAAGACTAAATGTCTAATATGTAAAGTTAAATTATTTTTTCTGCTCATTATAAAGTTAAATGAGATAATATAAAAAAAAACAAACTATAAAGTCAATCCAAAAATATCTGCCTGAGTGAAAAAAAATGTGTGTGTGTGTACTTAGGGGGTATGTCTGTATTTGCTCTATGTGTGTGCCACAACTGACCAAAGGATAGGCAAATATACATCATCAATTTTTTTAGCACTCTCTCATAGTTCAATTAGGCTGGTTTGTTTTATTTGGTGTGGGGGGGGCTCAATCTTGTATCAGTAGAACCGCACAGACAACATTATTTTTTAAATTGTAAAGGAAAAAAATGTTTCTTTTGTTTGTTTCTTTTTGTTTTGTTCTGAAATACTAGTAAGATTTTAGCAGCAAAACTGAAATACATGATCTGTAACCTGAGGCTGAAGACATTTTTCACATAGACTTTTATTCAAGCATAAAAAGTACTGGGGATTGATGAGGATTTTACTGGCGTCACTCGGTGTTGGGATGGTGGACTGTAATTCACAAAGTCTAAGATTTGCTTTATACATACACTTAGTTGAGGCAAAATTTAAAACTGTAAAATCTGAGCTTGCATTTCTAGTGTCAGAAGTCATGGGATATTTCATTTCTCCAGTTCAGCAAGGAAAAAAGAATTAGTTTCTTATTAACCCATTAATACTTTGTACTATTTAAATTGTTCAGACTGTTATCCTCATCTTTGTTGCCGTATTCACAACATTTTGACCATTGTATCCTCTGGAACTTCTTCAGGTGATTGGAATTTTGAGCCTAACTCTTTATTTCATCCACTGGAATAGATCATTCTAGTTCCAAATGCCATGTACCTTCTAGATATCTCAATATGAGTTATCTCCCTTTAATCCAACTCTCCAAATTTTTGTTCACCTATGCTGTAGCCAGGTATTGAACTTACAACTCATTTGGGTTAATTCACTGGATTCAACCAACACTTTTATCCACTGTGCCATATGTCCTTGTATTCAAGTATTAATTATAGAAATAAAAATAAAAATATGGTATTAATTAGAATTTTCTTAAAAAATTCCAGTATTAATTAGATATTTGTAAATCCAATTTTAACCTATTTATGAATAACACCCAAATAATTGGGCGTGGTCTTAATTAGCTCTGGGCACCAAGCCTAATATATTGGATTATAATATTTTTGTATTACATGGTGCATCAAAAATAACAGCCTTTGTTGGTTTCAATCTCCATGAGGAATGATTACGAAACACTTGCCCCTCCCTAGTTTGTAGGCAGAAGCTCACAAATGCATGCTGGGATTTTTTCCAAGCCAATAAAATAGGCCAGTTCTTGGTTCCATCTGACTCAGTCCTGGTCTGTCTTGTCTTGAAGTTAGAACTCTATGTTCACTTGTCCAAATTTGCTCTTGTGTGTCAGCCCCAATTCTTAGTTTGTGAACTTTTTGCCTTGCATACATTGTTTGCTTGCTTTATATTATTTTTTGCCCTGTTCTTTTCTTTTCCTTGTAATTGTTTATTGCAAACTTTGTCAAATCAGTTTGTTGAGCAGTTCTGTCATTCATTTATTTTACATTTAATAATGGCTACTCACTGTACACCATTTTTTAATTTACTAACTTTTATTAAACAAAAATAAATTACAGTAGTTTAAGAAAATTCATAAGTATTGTCACATAAAAACAAGATGATTTCTTATAATTAACAAATTATTTAACATGTTCTAAATATTCTACTTCATGTTCGATACAACACTGAACCCTATCAGCAACACTTCTACAAACCATTTGACACATTTCTATATTAATTCCAGAAAACTTATCAGAAATTGCTTGTTTTAATTTAGGAATTGTCTTCAGATTGTGCCTGTAAATGAGATCTTTCAGTACACCCGACAAGAAAAAAGTCTGATAATTATGATGGTCATTCAATTGTTCCACATTGTCCTATCCACCTCTGTAGAGAACCATGATCATTTATATCCTGAAGGGGCATGGCAATTTGCAGATAATAAAGAAAACAAACCTGACATGAATCTGAGAAAATATAGGAAACATCCTTCTCCTTGTGTGTCTCAAAAAAAAACTTAGTGGTTCAGTTAAGAATATTTCCGATGATTCTCTGTTCAAAATAACCATTTATTGATGTACTAGCAATGTCATCTGAAAGAACTTAAATTACTTTTCTGGGTTTTAGATCTAGACCTTTCCTAAGTATATAATTGGAGGGGTGAGATTGTGTGAAGAAGGGGGAGAAAACTAACCAGAATGGAGAAGAGCAATAGTCTTAAGAGATTCCTGTGTTTTTTTACTTTCTCCTCTCTGCCAAATCTGATTATAAATTGTCACGCTCCCAGTTTCAAATATCTCATCAGATGTAAGGAATGTGTCTCTCTCTTAGTTTGTCTGTTTGTATTGCTGTCTCTGCAAATGAGTTACTTTGTTCCCAACAGACTGAGACAAATGAAAGTTTTCTGTAACGCGATTCAATGAGAAAGCAATTTTCAAGAAGTGAGATTAACTAGATACGGATTAATTAAAACAGTTGATTAAGCAAGGAGGTCAGTTGGAGTAATGGATAGTGGCTCAGATAGAAGTATCAGAGAACCGCATTTGAATTCCACTTTATTATATTCACTTACATGCTAATAACCTTAGGAAAGAATCTCTTTTCCCCCAACATAGGGTAAATAACATGACAGACTCAGTCATATGGCCTTGGCTGGCAACTGATCAAGGAGAAAGAAAAGCTCTCACTTCAAAACCAATTGGAGAGGGTGAGGCTCTGTCAAGCTATCTTGCCCAGGAAACTCCACCACCACTGCAGCTGCAATACACATGGTTCCCCCTATGGCCCTAAGCGGTTACAGGTCACATGATCATGAATTAAGCAATTAAAATAAATAAAACTCTTAAGTCCAGTGTTCTACTCACTTAGAAATTATTAAATATTTAGGTATTGACTTGACAAGATTAAGAACAAGACTTGTCAAAAAGTGGATGAGCCTTCTGGTAAGGTCAACAGCCATCTAGCACAATGGGGTAGACTGGACTCCATTGTTATCTATGCAGCCAGTATGATGATGACACACCATCACTTGGCAGAGGACTACAGCCAAGGCAGTGGATACCTCTAGTGGTTATATGTCTGTAGACCAAGGTGCAGGACTGGCACATACTACCCCTGAATCTACCAACTGGGAGGAGAAAGCCTGATTGGGGATCTTCACACAGTGATTTGTGACTCTTGCTATCTTATCAACATTTGACTTTTTTTGAACCTACATTTATATATGTTACAAATTAAACTAAGCACAACTGAATACTAAAGGATGAAAAAATTTTATTGATTTAGATGTCATTCTGTAACCTGTTTTTTTTTTGTTTTTTTTTTAGCCAAATCTGGGAATTTGTTTTTTAGGGTTTTTTTTACAGCAGGTTAAACATGACATTTGTCTTCTGTTTCCCACCATCTATCTACTTTGCTCTTTGATCTGAAACTAATTTGACACCAAGTGGCAAGAGTTGAAAAAAACTTTGTCTCAAAAAAATACAACTAGCAACCTTGACAATACAAGCTCCACCTGACCACTTGGTGAAAATAGCACTTACAATGTTAGGGTGGAATTTCATAAAAATATGAAAAATTTATATGTAGAGTGGTGAGGGGTCTACAAGTCTCTTGCACTGGCCTTTCAAAGGTGAGCCTTCAAGTTGGAGGATAACCAGCTGTGGTTTGGCCTGGAGAAGAATGTTCTCTGCTAGGTCTACTTGCCTAAGACATGCTATACATGAAGGAATACCTATTGGGCTTTTAACCCAGATATGTGTAAGGATTTGGTCAGTTAATCAGTTGCCTTATGAACTTTATAATGAGCTGCATCAAAATCAAAGTGGTGTAGAAATTTAATCTATTCAGGAGATATAACACTTTATAATGATTTTTTAAATGACAAATCACCTTTTTTCTTTTAACAGTAATTATAAAGAAAAATGAAAGTATGTGATAATATTAATTAAAAAAAAGAATCAGAATCATTAAATTTTATAATTATTTATCAAACGGATCAGTTTCCTAAAATCAGCTCTCAACTGAGTGATCGCCCTGATTTATCTTCGCAGGGGTTAAGGTAGTTTAGCACAATTCACCAAAAAGTACTTATGTTCTACTTAATATTGGCAACAAATCCTGAGTCACTACAAAGTATGTCTTCTTGCTTGGCTCTACAGCAGTGTTTCCCAACCTTTTCTTCCTTGTGGCCCATTTTTGGTGTAAAAAAAACTTCAGTCCCACATAAGTGCAAATAGAAATTCCATGTAAAGGGAAATAAATTTTATATACAAAAGCAAAATGTAGTAGAAAATATAAATTCTGACTAATGACTATACTAAAAAAAAAAATACAGTAAAAACTCCCAAAAGAAATTGATGGAACGAAATTTAAATTCAATTTTAACAATAAAATCTAAAACAGGGATTTCCTGTAAATAAAAAAGTTTGATAAATTATAAATAACTAATGATGGAAATGTGGATTAATATGGCTGATGTAAGACAGATGTCCAAAAGTAATGGATTCAAAAGCTAAAATAACATTTTTGTTAATTAATTCTGTCATATTATAACTTGCATTAAATGCATAAAAATTACTGGTCTCAAATAAATTAAATAAACACAGAGTCTTTCTAACACCATGCAATAAATCAAAAAAATATGTTTCAACAAACTTGCAACTTCATGCCCCCACAAAAAATGACTAAGTGCAAATTTTATAAAATAATAAAGATTTCTTTATAAAGTTGGTTCAAATATTTTAATAATTTAGTAATTTAGTAAATGTTTATAAATTAATGAATAAAAATTGTCTTCACATTTATTTCTTTATAAACCATTAAACGGTAAACATTGCATTGTATGAGTTCTAATTTTATTAGATTTTAGAATGTTGTAAATTTAAAACTATCTAATAAATAAATAGTGTTTAATATTTTTATTGTAAATTCTCAAGAACAAATGTATAAATTCACTTACATCATGTTTAGGTTTTATTACAATTCTAATGATTGCTTTTTAAAACAATAAGCAATGCCTTGTAGTTAAAATAATAGCAGTGTCAAGGGAAAAAACATCCTTTTGACACTCTGGGTTTTTTGGGGGCAAGTCCAAGTTTTCCAAGGTTTCAAATCAATTTAAAAATATAATTTATTATAAGAAAACAAAAGATATCTGAATTTTTTGCCTTGAAAAATAAAATTAAGCAGTTTATGTTTTCATAATTTTACGCCAGTAGTAAAAAATAAATAATGGTATTTCAAATGCCGCCTATTTTTCTTGGGCCAACTCCAGGCCCGTTTTAAATATTTCTCAAGCCCACTTGTTGAGAATGCCTGCTTTATGTCTTGTTCACAAATTCTCATTCAAGGCACTTTGACATGCTGTAATGGTTCACGGGCTTGTCTTGCTAGTTCAATTACGACTGAATAGTGAGTTCATCCTCACTAGGTGCTTTATACTTTTTATTACTTGTCACTTTCTACTTTAAGAATTGCTGGCAGAAAAGTGATAATTTAATTGCTCATTGTAAAATGCATTTTTCACTATTTATTTTTCTTGTTTAAATTAGAGGAAAATACATCAAATATCTGGCCATGTGTTACTGAAGTTAATCGTAATGATGTAATAGATGCATGTACACATCAGTAAGTGATTTGCAAAGCGTAAGGACATTTTGTGCTCAAGAATAAAGGATCCTCTATAAGGAGTCATATCTAATGTACTGAAGGAACTTTTTAATAATGATGAAATACAGCTAGCATTTGAACTTGCTGAAAAATTAGGGATAAATCAGTCAAATCAGGTCAGAGGTTAATCTATTTTTCAAATGTAATTTCTTGTTCAAAATTTTCAGTCAAAATTAGGCCTCATTCTTGAGACTGCAGCAACCTTGATACCAGGAAATAGTGTATATGCAAATGTCCAATGAGTACTAATTGATACTGATCTTCTCATGAACTGACACTTGTTGGAACAGACTCCTGCATGAATGCACAACAATCTTGATCTCAAAGTCAAAGGTCATTCATTATTGTGGGTGAAGAGAAAAATAAAATTTACTACCCAGTGCAGGGATTGAGTTCACAACCTTCAGTCAACTAGCTAGCTTTTAATGGAGGTTTCACCCCTGTTGAATAGAATAAGATCTCCCAATGGAGTTCTATAAAAGCCATTTTTTCTCTATTGAGTTTTTGCTCAGATGTTTGAAGAGACATTGTCGATCTGCTTTAACCCCACTCAAAGTTTTTGCCAGTTGCTCGATTTCTGAGAAAGTCAAATGGAGAGTGGGAGAGAAGTAAAAAGAAGACTAGGAAGTCAAAAAGAACAAAGAATATTAATTCATTTTTTTTAATCATTTCACCTCAAGCAATATGGAAATAACACTAGAATGAAGGGGATTACAGGAAGTTAAAGAGAATGAGAAAACTGAGAATAGGGAGAGTTAAGGGATGGACAAAAAAAAAAAACAATGATAGAAAATAGCAATTAATGTTGCATTTAAATTTTTTAAAATTTTAATTATCATCATTATTATGTATATATGCTACATAAAAAATGTGTGGTTGAAGAGGAAAATAAAAATAAAATTTACAGCCTGGCAGAGGGATTGAGCTCACGACCATCAGTCAAACAGCGACCTTCAGCTTTTAATGGAATTGTCATCCCTGTTAAATGGAAGATCTCCCAATAGACCTCTATAAAATCCAATGCTTTTTCTCTATAAAGTTTTTGGTCAGTTGCCTGGAGAGAGTTTGTCAATCAGCTTTTTTACCCCTCTCAGGATTTTTGCCAGTTGGTTGATTGCTAAGAAAGTCAAACAGCGTGAAAAAGAAGGAAAAAAAGATTAGGAAGTCAAAACAAAGACTTTTACTTAACTGAAACTACAATTATCTATCCTCCTTAACCTCATAATCTACATCTGCAACTTCCATACATTCATATCACACACCTCAGTCAGATACTTTCTACCTTGAGTGGCTCTTAAGCCTTGCATTAGGTAAACATTAATGTTTAAAACAATACTGGCCATGCATGGGACCAACCTTTAAAAATCTACAGAAAGTAGCAACCTAGTATGGTGAAGCTGTTACCCTATACTACACAGGTAAGTCTACAGGGTTAATCTAAAACATAGTAGATCTTTTTCTATAACAAAAAATTAACTATACTAATATTTTGGAACTTCAGTGCAATAATATATTGCATATTGCATTTTTATATATATATATATATATATATATATATATATTTATATATATTGCATATTACATATATTGCATTTATATAAAATCATATTAGAATCATTTCTTATTAGAATCACTAATAACTGCTTGTATTCCACTTTTGAATTTCCAAATTTAGGGAAACATAAAGCTTAAGAGAATGGGTGTAGTTTATCATATGAAACCTATGAATTCCATTTCTAATGTATATCATAATCTAGTCTGAAGTGCAAGATGTTAGACAAGTTATTTGTTATCATCTTTGCAAGACCAGGTCTTAAAAGGGTGAATTGGCCAAGACAATAATTGATGCCATAACTGTCAAACTAAATCTGTCTGTTCACTTTGAGAAATGGGTGATTAGCCAATGCTCTAATGGCATGAGGGTTCTCTTCCTGATTTTCATGAAGATAATCATGCAATATCTTGAAAAGAGGTTGTCAAAGTGAAAGGTTGATGAGGTCTGCTCTCAATCGATTATTTGGCCAGACTAGGTGTCAAGGAGGGTTGTACATAAACTGACCAAAAGTTGACAGCTAGCCAAGTGTTTGGGATTGGTAGCAAAGTGTCTAAGAAGAGATTCTTCAGGGTTGCCTACATTTCTTTTTCCCATTCAAAATGCTCCAGTTTTATCAGAAGATCTAAATTCCTTTACATTTATCTATGAGATATGGTTCCAATGAACAACCTATTTAATTAGCTCCTTATACCAAAAAATGTTAGATTCTTTGAAGGGAAAAGGAATTCCATATCCCCAGCCCCCATCTGGACCAAATCGCAAATAGTTTTAAGCTAAGATCTAATGGAAACAAATCGGAAAGGGTAAGTAAGAATAATAGTAAACAAATTTTGATGTAGTTTTATGTCATATCAACCTTTCCCAGGTTGTTTAATGGTAAATTCAGTTGTTTTGATAAACAACAGATAGGTAGATAGAGTTATGCCTTGCAGAAGAGTCAAAAAGGTAGACATAAATTTGATTTGCATGTGAGTCCAAAAGTTAGACATAGGGACAGTAAACAGGTGGCCCTTTTTAGGAAGGGCTTACCTTTCTGCCCAGGTATGCATATTGAGCTCAATTAACAAGGCTACATAATTTACAAACGGTCTTGTTTATGATGCATTATCACATATTTACTCTGAACTTTTTTGTTTTTGGTATTTTAATGATTGTCTACATGGGAAGCAATCATTTAACTCAAATTATTTAACCTTAAGAAGGAGAGAGAGTAAATGTCAAATGTTTTTCTTCATAAAATGTTTTGTTCCTGTTGCTGAGTTATTGAAGAAATTTGAAAAAAAAATAAAGAGGCTGCTAAAAGTTTAACACAATTAAAAATTGTTCATTTTACCTCAATGATATATATATATATATATATATATATATTATTTGTCAGACAGTCTATATCATTTTATATGTAAGTAAACCGCTCCAAGTATTGCTTCAAACACAGTAACAATGCCTTCATCAGATGATGACTCTAGATTAAAGCATGATTATTTGTTGAGCTAGCATGCTGGTTCAAAGCATCATTATGATCAACAGAACCCTCCACCACACCAGCAGTACCTCATGATACCACCAGGATTTGTTTGTTTACTGTCAAATTATGGTAGTACCAGATCTCTCTCTCTCTCGCTATATATATATATATTCATACATGTTTCATTAAATAATATAGACAAGTGTTGTCTATTTATTTTATGTAAATTCTTTTTATAATGTCTGATAAGCTTAATAACATTATCATTAAATGAAGAAAGAAAATCACAATATTCATCCATATTTGTTAATCCAATCTAAGCTTTCGGCTTACATAAGCCAATATCAAAGATATCAATGACTGTACAACATATTAAGCAATATACAGACAAGACAGTGATGATAGTCTGTGATTGTTTACATGGATGATTTCCTAGGAATGATAAACACATGCATATAAGACACTAGAAGCGAAAATTTAATGAAACATGTATGAATGAAAAAATGCTGCCTAAATACACGCACACAATATATATATATATATATATATATATAATAAGTCAAAAAGTAGTGCCTCATGTTTTTATAGGTATGTTTGCCATTTGTATTACAAATGTACAAGAAGGTAGAAATCAGTGAAAGACATGTTTATTTAACCATTTATTCAGAGGAAGATTATTAAGGAAGTACACCAAGCTGTTTTATTAATACTTGCAATGTTCAAAGTGTCCTACCCCATGATCAGTAAATAATTGCTGATGAGCAAGCTGAAAGTGGCACACATGCTTGCAGATGTTGATATCATTTTCCTCCAACTTTGCAGTGATTTGAGCCTTTAGTTTCTGGGATGGGTTGATATCAAATTTCTGGGCCAAATGCCATACTGCCATAGATTGATTTCATTACATTTGTAATAATGTTTTGGGGCTGCAATGTGTTCATTTATTGACAGGTAATTCATGGGTCAATTTGTTTCAGATTCCAAACTATTGATAATAACTGACAAAAGAAAAAGAATTAAATAAAAAATGAATTACCTGCAAAACGAATATGAAAAATATAACTGGTGCTTCCCAATCCTCACTGTCCAGCCTCAACAGAGTTCAAAAGCACTTACACGGCCTTGTGGGTGATGAATTATTCTCAACCCTGCAAACTTTTTGCATAGGTAAAAAAATCACTATCCTTTTGCTATTATATCGCTATTATTATGGCAGATGTTTGTATTATATTCCTTAGTGCCACCAGTTCACATCTATAAACTAACATGTCATGTTCACAGTGGCAAACCATCCCTATTCCTTTCAGGTTCCTTTGATAAAAAGCTAGTTCTACTAAGTTTCTTCTACAGAACTGTCATTAGGTTGGTGCAAAAACAATGTTGTTTTCTCACATATGTTACTATGTGAGAAAACGACATTATTTTTGCACCAACCTAATAATTACAATTTTGGTCTCTTTACATCCAGAATCAACTGATATCCATCCTACTCATCCTCATAATACTCTTACTTCCCTCTTACTTACAATTCCATTCAGTAACACTCTACCTTGAGTGGACCTTGGACCCTATAGTGCATCCTATCAACAAATATAAAAGACTGTCTTCCTGGAATACAAGTGCTACTTTTGACTCACCACATGCACATACACCTATCTATATATATATATATATATATATATATATATATATATATATATATATATGCACGCACACACACAAGTTTCATTAAAAAAAAGTCTGTCAAGATACTGTGTTTAAGTTTATTATTTAATTTTTCATGTGTTCTTATAATTTTCTTCTTTTCTGGGTGTAAATTATATAGAAATTGTCCAAATGTTTTGTATGTTCAAGTGCTTTCAAGGATGAATTTTATTTTTACTCTTAACTGAATGTATGTATTGTTTTATGTATGTATCTAGAGTTATAGAAATGTTTTATCTTCCAAACACGGTCAGCACACTATGGCCATATTCATAGCTGATATTATTGAGTGTTGGCTTTTTCTTTTTTATTAGTAATGCTTCCATTATTTTTAGCCTTTTTTGCATGTGGATTTTTTAATGAAACTTGTATAAAAGAGGGATTTCTGCCCAAATACATAACTTTCTTCTGAAAGTAAAGCCTCAAATTTTAGTATGTTGGATTATGGTGTCAGTGGTAGGTTTTATTTTTTACTAAAATTCACCTAATACAAGGTTCAGGAACCACTCAAAGTAGAGGGTTATTAAATGAGGAGTATGATATAAATGTAAGAAGAGGTGATAGGAAATGTTGGTTATGAGGATAAGGAGGATATATAATGGTTAACTTATGACTTGAAGAGGTTAAATTTGTTGTGTTTCGGAAGGAATCCACATAGGGGTATTTTTGACAAAATAGTCTGAATTTATGAGATTAGGAGTTTTTATTATTTACACTATTTACATGTGGACTATTGTCTTCATCTTTGTTGTTGTTACCACAACATTCCAGCTGTTGTACCCACCAGCCTTCATCAAGTGTATATCAATCTGGGTAACCTACTGGTTCAGTTCAGAATACTCTGTTGATTACCCTTGATTGACATAAACCTGATGAAGGCCAGAGGGTACAATAGCTGAAATATTGTGATAACAGCAACAAAGATCATAGCAATCGTCTAAATGTAATTTGTGTAAATAAAGTAATAGTTATTGGGAAATGGATGTCTGAGTAGAATTTCCCCTTATGATTTAAATATGGAGGTAATATGGGTGATTCAACTCTTTAGACAATTCCTAGTTGTAAAGGTCTGAATTGGTGAAATTAAAAAATGGAGCTCATTTGAAGATTTATTATGGAAATAGTAATAGAGTAGCAATAGGTTTCTCGATGTTGCATTTGTGAATAACATGCCTACCATTAAAGTCTGTAGAAATCTTTTTGTCTATATTGTAGACTAGATAACTCTTACCTTCTGGATGCCAGTGTGTCTGATCATTGTATATCAATCTGGGTAACCTACAGAGAATTCCAAACTGGAACCTTTATTTAATCTACAGGGACAGACTGTTCTTGTTCCAGTACCCATGAGGGTAGACAATGGAACAATAGCTTTTACTTTCTGGATGCCAGTATGGACACTGTATTGATATAGCTTATGTCTTATTAATGTTTCAAAGTGGTACTCTTTTTTTTTTTTCTTTAAAGGTGAAGATTTTTTTTTCATCATTATCTATTTCTATTTATATATATGTAAAACAAAAATAAAAGTTCTTTATTTATCAGATGTTTTATATATATATATATATATATATATATATATATATATATATGTGTGTGTGTGTGTGTGTAATATAGCATATACGGTTGCTAATATCTAGTTATCTCATTTACCTAACCCTATACCTATAACATATATATATATATATATATATGGTTACAGATATCAGCCAAGAAAACAATGTTCACTTATCAAATTGAAGTAAAGAAAAAATTATACAAAGAAAAGAAAAAAAATGCACAAGCCCTACAATAGCCAAATTCCACAAGGTTTCTTTTCTTCCCCTACTGCAAGCCAGGAAGCCTCCCCTTAACACACAATTTCTTTCATGTCACATGGACCGTATCCCCACCCTTGGCATTTTACTATTTTCTTTTTTTTTTTCTTTTTCCTTTTTAGCCTATCTTGTCTTTGACTTGATTGTCTGCCATGTGGTATAGTGCTTAAAACATCATGAAAAAAAATGTACTTTCTCCAAGAGGAATCCTGCATGCAGGTTTTTCTTATCTGTAAACACAGGAACCTTGGCCGATATTTAGAGGAAATAAAATAGGAAGCCCAACAAAATCTGCAAACTTGCTTAAGATGCAGTTTTACCTTATGCTAAAAAAACTTCAGGAAAACTTCTAACAACAACATATCTAAGCTTGTTTGATATTTCTACCTCTGTCATTTAATAAAGTGCATAATATAGTTGGAGGCTGAGATCTTTTTCTATAAGCTGTCTTCCTTCAGGACAAGTACGATTTTTTTCTACCATCCATCCCACCCCCAATTCTGCCATCTCTTCACATAAGCTCATCATGTAGTTGCTTCACTGACTTCCTCTGTCTCTTCTGCCTTAAGTATGTCTTGTGAGTGTCAAATTTTTCATGCTCTTATTATGTGTCCCAGAAAGTTCAACAGTTTCTTTCTGATGCTAAGTATAAGTATCCTTTATGTCTCCATTTTCTTTAAAATTCCCTTGTTGCTGTGACAGTTGATTAAATCTATATAATAAATGCAAACGTCAGTGTGTCACTGTGTCACATTTTTTCAACTTTACTCCTAGAGGCCATAGTCCAACCTATCATACCATTTTGGAATCAGGCTGACTCCATGAGCAAATCAAAAACATTCCAGGCTGAATCCAGACCCACAATTCTGAAATTTTCGATTCCTGACTTTTCATTACTGCAATTGTTTTCAGTGATTTTTCATTTTTTTCATTTTTTTTTTTTTTTTTTTTTTTTTTTTACACAATTTTTTGCAACAAATTTTTTTGTACAATAACAATTTTTATATCTTGAAAATAAATTTGGGAATAATCAAAATTAATTGCGAAATCCGGTGAAGGTCACTCATGCAATAAAAATAATTGTTTGTATGGAAAATAAGGACCTACATACATCTAATTGTCTTTAAACTAAGTGGCAACAGAAGAATTATCATTAAACTTTTAAAAGGTAAGCTTAAATATTAATGTAATACTTAAAGTCAAACACACTATTGTTTAGTAAGTCTTCTTGTTATATTCCGTGCTAATAGGAATATATACTTGACAAACACGGTGGATAAAATAAATAAAGATTTATTATAAAAACCAGTACAATAGGAATAAAGGTACAGTTATACCCAAGGTCATTACAAGTCAATTCAGTAGTCAATGCTATTATTGGAAGGTCTCGCATAAGTCTGAGTCGTACTCAACAGATCCCAGCTAGACTCTGTAGTCAGTTGACTTACAGATACTTATAGGTAGTTACTACCTATAGTGTAGTTACTCATGGGGGTAACAGGTTACATCACTTCTGAAGTGGCAGAACAAACTTTTTGCTCAATAAACAAAGTTACAAAATGTTAATGGTTAAAAAACAATTTTACTAAATTTGTTTCACACTTTCACATTCTTAACATCAGGTAAATATTGATTACTTTTACAAATACAAAAAGCTGGGAAAGAACTTTCAAAAAGAAATCTTCCTTTCTTCCTTATATTTTTTTAATGTGAATTATAGGTTTCAAAATTGGGATAAAGCAGTTGAGAGGATACATGTATTTTCTTACCTGTGTGCAAATGTGATGAGAAGGAAGGGTCTATTGAAACCATATCCCGCCTTTCTTTCTCATATTCTGTATGCCGTAATATGATACAGCCAAGGGTCAAGGCCGACACTAACATTCCATAGCTATTGTAACTTAATCCTTTTATGATCAGAATGCTTGAGTTACTGTCCATTTTGAGTTAAATACATCTGTCAAGCGGGCTCTGCAGTCAAGTGGGTTTGAGAGTAGATAATTGTGGAGGTAGAAAGGATATGGATGAAGAATTTTGACAGATTGAAGAACCTTTACTTTACATACGTAATAAGCATTTCACATTTTTCCAACAAACTTAAGTGTTTTGAATATGTTGTCCTTTAAGTTTATATTATTATGGGCAGGGTAAGCACTTGCCCACAAATATATTGTCACCTAGGAGGTGCCAAACTCTCTATGCAGTAGTAATGGACTGTTACATAAAATAAGTTATATACTGTATATGCTCGTCTCTAAGCCGTTTTCATATATAGTATGAACCCTGAATTTTTTGGTACGAATTTTAACCCCTCTAGAAAAATTTTTACCTATGTATAGTGCAACTGGTCAGTGGCTATCAACCCTCTAATGCAGCTGTTTCCTCTTGTGAGACACAAAAATGAATGATTTTACCTCATCAAAAAAACCTGTGTATAGTGCAACCCTCTTTTTTTATGCAAAAAGATGATCATAAAAACTTGCACTATACACGATTATAAGCAAAAAAAGAAAATAGTTTCCATGCCTGATGATGACAAGAGGACCTGTCAAAAGTACTTGCATATTTAAGGAAGACCTAATACAGCTAATAATTTTACAAAACAAGGATCAAAACATTCATCAAGTGGTTAGTGGGTTAATGCATCTTTAAAATTTAGTTAGCGGAGGGATTTCAACATTTTGTATGAATGATTCATTGTAAAATACATACATGCATATATATATATATATATATATATATATATATATATGATAAATCGAAATAGTAAAGCATAAATTTAACATGAATTGCATTTATTTTAGCTTCATCAGAAAATATTTTGGAACTGAGGAAACCCAGAGAAAGTTTCATTGTTTCAAATTCTATACAGTTTGTTTCCATTGGTCGCATATTTATATCATATGGCAATAATGTCTGTATGTTTGAATTCTCATGTGCACTCTTTGTGCCTGTCACAGAGTGTGTGTGTGTGTCTCTCTCTCTAATTCCTGAAGACTGTTGTGAGTTGATTGATTTTGTTTAGTGGCAATATCAACCTCTATGGGTTATTTAATGCCGAAATCTAAATATTTTGAATGCACTTGTATGTCTTCAACTACTGATAAAATGTAATGTTGGTCATTTTACTATGAATAAGTATTGTTGGTAATTTTTTATAGAAAGTATATTGATGGTATTTTTACTATAAAATTGTATTTTTATACTTTAGTGTTTTGTTTTTGTTTGTGAACTCACTATTTGCCCATAGCTGGGACCCATAGCTACCACCCCAGGTTAGGGTGGACCTGGGAACAACAGCAATTAAGAGGTGGTTCCATACTCCTCCTCAAAAATCTCCAATCTCCCAATCAGAGGCCTAGACTGTAGTCGGGAAAAAATGGGAAAGTATGTAAAAATATTAAGAACAATGAAAAAGTTAAAATTTTATGAAGACAATATATATATATATATATATATATATATATATATATATATAATATACACACACATATATATCTATAAAATATAGACATAGAAATCAACGCTGCATGGCAACTGTCAGTTTCATACCTCAATGCAATCTTCAGACCAAGACATTGTTTATAACTATAAATGTTTAGACACAGTATTTTATTAATAACAAAACGTGTTTATTGTCTCCCCCCCCCCATAATTGAAAAAAAAAACAAAGACTAGACAGTTGTTTTTCTGGGAGATAATGCTTTTAAATCAAGCAGTTTTGGTAAGTAAAGTGCTAAATACTTACGAATAAAGCATTGATATAAAACAAATAAAGTAAAGCATACAAAAACTTCCTGACTTCAAGTTTTGCAGATGTTATCCACTCATCAGGTCATTAGATAATTCAAATTAATTTTCTAAAATTGTCTAATTATTCTATTCAGAGATCTAACCCTCTGAGTGCAACACTTAAAGTTTTATTTTCTGGGAAATATTTCAACAGACTACTGAAGATGTGACACAGAAAGCTGAAGGCACATGAAATGGTGAAAGAAGCCTTCCAGAATCTAAGCAGAGTAATATGGAAGAGGAAAATTTAATTAGAAACAAAGAAAAAGTTCTGAACTGCTGTGTAATATCAATCCTCCTATGTGACAGTGAATATTGGACAATTTCCTCACAGGAGGTGGAGACTTAGTTTAACAGAGATATGATTCTATATAAGGAAGCTGAAAATATCATAGACAAATCATGTTAACAATGATGAAGCTTTAAGAAAAATGGGAGCAAAAAGAACATTTATACTTAGCATCAGAAAGGGACAGCTGAAATTTCTGGAAAGTATAATGAGAAAAGAGGGCTTGGAGAATTTTATACTCACAGCACATATAAAAGGCAACAGGGTCATATGAAAACAGTGAGTAACCTACGGCATAAGATTAAATAAATGATTGATAGAACAAGGACTGGTTTTAAAGAGACAAACATTGTTTAGATCTGTTGAGGATAGGAGGTTGGGGAGAACCATAATTGCTCACATCATGACCGGACATAACACATAAAGGAAGGTTTTATTAGTTTACTATGTGCCATGTCCCTTCAAGACCTAGGTGATTATGTCTCTGCACAATTCTCTGTCTTTTATAGCTCATAATAAAATTTGTCTTTTTACTATCTCTCCTAAACCTTGTTCCATTTACTCAAGCTCTCTAGGAAAGTTATGCTTTCCTCTGTCCTGTGAGTATCAAATTTTTCAAGCCCCTTTTTCCTCATTATGTGCCTTAAAAGTTTCAACTATCTCTTCTTGATGTTAAGTATATGTGTCTGTTTTGTTTTCATTCTCTATAAAATTTTGTCATTATTCACATGTACAGTCCATGATATTCTCATCATCCTTCTGTAGAACCACATTTCTGTTACTTCAAGTATATACTTCATTTATAAGATGATTGTCCATCATTCACTACCATATAAGAGGATTAATATTACATAACAGTTCAATACATTTTTCTTTCTTTCTATTGCTTCAAGTTTCTTCTGTGAAAAGATTGTCCAGCATTCACTGCCATATAAGAGGACTGATATTACATAACAGTTCAGTACTCTTTGAAATTTATTTGTACCTTCTTGTTATTTCTTTGTTTTTTTTAATATGTTTTGTTATATTTTTAATAAATTCTTTTTCCTTTTTTACAGGTAAGTTGGAAATTTTGGTGAAAGGATATTTTTCAATTTTGCTTTCAAATCAGGTAGGTAACCTGTAACAGTAATATTGTGAGGATGTGAATAAGGTTTTGTGTTACAATTAGGACATTTTTAGCAAAAATAAAAAAGGTTACTCAACCAAAATTTGCATGTTATAGTAAACAAAGAGAATATATGTTATGTATATTTTGTTTGTAAATGATGACCATTTTGTTTCATAATATATATATATATTTTTAAATTTATATATATTTTTTTAATTTTGATTAACATATAAAAGTCAATATCTCCATGTGTTAAGGATTGTATATTATATCTGTTTTTATATATATATATATATATATATATATATATATATATATACTGGATTTATTTAACTCTGTTCTATCTCTCAATCAGATTATCTCAGTCTGTCTGATCTGTCTGTCTGATCTATCTATCTATCTATCTATCTATCTATCTATCTATCTATCTATCTATCTAAGTATTTTAGTTTTAGAAGGCTGATTTTCCAATTAGACTAATTCCCCAGGAGTTTATATAGTTTTTATTTTATTTTCGAACTTGTCAGTATTTGCATAGTTGTAAAATCTTTACAACAGCTATGCAGTTATATAATTTACAGACAGATCTGTGTATACATGGAAACACATAAAATAGATATTTTTTTTTATTTTTATACATTGGCTAATTATTAACTCTTAACATTTGATATGAAAATAAGAATATGCATAGAATTTTTTGTCTGAATTTCCAATTTTATTCATAAATTCATTAAAGAATTATTAAATTGAAAGTCAATCAGGCTACTTTAGATTTTATCTATATTATCTATCTCTGACAGTCTTTTCATTATCTATTTTAGGGTGACTGAAAAGTAATTCCCTATTTTATCTATGATGGACTCTCCTGTCTTGTAAAAATTATAGTTAGACTGGAGAGTCCATCATACATAAGTAGGAAGTTACTTTTCATTCAACCTCTGTGTGTGTGTGTGTGTTTGTGTGTGTGTATATATATATTTCATATATATATGTATATATATATGTATATATATATATATATATGTATATATATATATATATGTATATATATATATATATGTATATATATATATATATATATGTATATATATATATATATATATATATGTATATATATATATATGTATATATATATATATATATGTATATATATATATATATATATATATATATATATATATATATATAAATGAAATAACTAGATATTAGTGACCATATATGCACATGCTGGCATGCATATGTTGGTGAGCAAATAAATAAATACCAAATTTAGCCAAGAGGTGGAGGCATAATAGTGCTCAATGTGGTTAGACAGAGCTAAGAAATATACATTAATAAATACACATATACCTATATTTGGTGTGCACCTTAAGTTCCATTGGTTGCAAGATATAGCTTATTGTTTTAAACAATACGCTATATCTTATTTATATTATATTCTATTGATATATATATATATGTGGGTTGTGTGTGTCTGTGTGTGTGTGCATGGTGACTTTCTGACTTTGATGCAAGACCATGATGATTGGTATGATAGACTCATGAATGTCCAAGCTAGCTTAACGAAACACACACACACATATATATTCACAGACAAGCTTCTTAGTATTCTTATTAAAGGAAGAGAGAAAATTACCATGCTGATAAATATTCATTTTTTCTGAGTACCTTCAACATTAGCACAATATCATCATCAGGGTGTTGTTTTTTCTAAGACAAAAATTGTTGTGTTCATTATTTTTCTAAGACAAAATTGTAATGGATAGTGGCTTGGATTGACGAATCCAAGAGCCGAGTTCAAATTCCAGTCGAATCCATTACATTCACTTACATGCTAATACCCTTGGGAAAGGTATGACTCCCTGTCTTCTCCCCTACCAGCTATGGTTAAATAGCAGGACAGACTAGGTTCTATAGCCTCGGATGGCAACTGATCTACTGCAGAAAGAAATGGCAACCTACTGCAGAAAAAAATGTGCCTTGTCAGTCATGTATCGAAAGATATATGATCGCTTAAGCGTGTATCATGCATGGCACATAACTGACTGAAATCAGATACGTTGAAATCCATCTTTTGGGACATCTGCAATATGGATGACTTAAAGTAATAAAACCTGCATATTGCACTCAATGATATCTATTACTGACATTAAATCTATCAAATAATGACCAGCCCTCTATTTGGTAAGTTTTCCTACTAGACACTTAATAAGTTAGATACATTTAGTAGTAGAGAGAGAGGCTCCCCCTATGATTTGTTTTTAGGTTCTATTGGAAAGATATTTTTCATTCAGGATCTTGAGTCTTGAAATCATTCAAGTATATTTATTCACTTTGTTATTTGCAGTTGATTGTATTTTGCGAGGCCAGACTCAATTTTCTTCAAGACTCTCATTGCATTCATTCATTCGAAATCTTTTTCCCACTAATTCTTTTTTCTACTCAGTTTCACCCGTTATTAGTTTTGTTCCTTCTGACTTCAGATAATCAAATGAAGGCTAAAAGTGTTTCAAGGGAGGTAATTCAATCACCCAATGCCTTACATTTCTTCATACCTTTCTTTTTTAACTTAGTAAAAAAAAAAAAAAGAATACTGTTCTTCATTCACAAAATCTACAATAGGATCAAGTGTGTGTGTTTCTGAGCTTTGTGTGTGCATATTTGCATGTCTATCTGCAGGGGCCAGTGCAAGAGTCTGGTGCCCACCCCCAAATCTATGTTAAGAGGCTCCCCCACTCTACTACATCTCAATTTTCATAAGGTAGTATTCACCTACAATAACAGATCATATGCAAAATAGGTGAACAATTCAATTAGAAAAATTGAATATAAATACAATGTATCTAAATACAAATTAGAGACATGTCATAAGATATCATTTCATCTTAAATAAATCAACAATGTTTTGTGCCAAGATTTAACATCAACTTGAGATTTTTCTTGTTAAAAAGTTAAATTTTAACAGATTCAAAATTATGGATAAAAAATAGTGAATTTTATATAGTGTTTTTTTTTTGAGATTTAATATAATCAAACCAAATTCACAGATTTGGACAGAAAAGAAGACAAGAATGACATCAAAATCCACAAAGATTGTTCATCCTTTAATAGTCAATTGTGCCTAATTTACTTTGTAAAGTATATAAATGTAGGTCAAAAAAGGCAAATATTTATAAGGTAACAAGGGTCTCTAAGTACTGTCTGGGGCCCCCAATTAAGTATGAGCCACCCTGGGTAGTTGAAGGTAGTACACAGTGGCTCTGTCTATCTGTGTTTCTTTACATGTTCAAGTGTGTGCTTTTTTGTCATGTGTTTGCAATATAAAGCCATGTGTTTAATAAACCAAAAGTTTGGAGTCACCCTCCGGATTTAATAATTAGTAGGTTTCTTAACATCTTTGGTTTAACTAACTCCTAAGCTCAAATACTGAAACGATCAGTGCATGGCATACAATTTTTTACAGAGGAGGTTACCCCAAATTTCCAATTTGTCAGCCCTAGGATTGTCATTAGTCAACAAGGTAGATTTGGCAAAAAGAGCAAGAATTTTAAGGAACCTTGTGCAGTAAGGAGTTAATTCTTTCTTTAGGTCCCAACCAGAGACCTAAGGTCAGAAATGGCTTCATGATATTTTCCACTGAACATATTTGTAAAAAAACAAACAAACAAAACCTAACATTACACATGTTTTAAAATTGTCAGACTTCCTTGACCAGCTGGGGATACCATACCAACCTGGAGTCATCCCTGCAAAAAAAAAAAAAAAAACTAAAATCACATATTTAACATAAATAAAGTTCTCCACAATGTGTAAGCTGTACTTGTGAGTACAATTTTTTGTATTTCTTTAAGGCATGGGATACCAAGAATCCCTTCAATGAGTATCAGACCCTTTACCAATCAATCTGTGGGCTCCAACTATAGCTGAAATTATTGATGACCTCATGTGCAACATTTCTGAGATTTCCATTACAAGATCCTTGTATTTTGATAATATTAATAATAATATTAATATATGATAAAACTCTTCAGGAAGAGAATGTCCCTCTGATTTGAAGTGTGTCCCCCACCCCGGCCTTCATCAGGTGCTTGTTGATCTAGGTAATTCAGGGAAATTTGAACTGAACTCTGTATTTAATCTCTAAGTATTGCTCCGCTGTTCTTGTTTCATTGCCCATGTCTAGGGATATCTCATCAAGTTCTTATTTATTCCTGCTCAGTTATTGCTTGCCCTGTTTTGACTGCATCTAAGTCTGCATCATCAGTTTATTAGTTAATAACAATAGATAACCGATCCCTCACTTAATGTCCAGTACAATTTTATATTAGTACACAATTTTCTCCATGCTATCAAAAATGATGGTACATATGAAATTGCTATTTTGTTAGATCCTTACTATTATGTAGTGGAGACTTACCTTGGTGACCCAAAAGGACCAGAGTTGTATGTATGTTTTGCAATGGAGTGTGGAGACAATGAATTGGTGAGCTTCAGACTGAAGGTGAATCAGTCAGCACTTCATGTGGACAGAAGTGGTGGTGTTGCTTTTTAGTGGCTGGTTCTAGTCACTCATCGGCTGAGCAATGGCTGAGTCAGGTGTGTAAAAGCATGGTACACTTATTCAAGAGGGAGTCTCATTTCTGAAAAGGAGTTGCATACTTGAGATTGAGGAATGGAGATCTGTGAAATTCATTTGCCTATTGGACCTATTGGACGTATATAGTTTTGTGTGTGTGTGTGTGTGTACTTCTGACCAATTCTCACACATATTATTAGAAAGATTTTATATATGAGTTTTTAAATATATTCTTCAGTTCTTATTGTTGTGCTCTGCTCTATCATGGAATTGTTCTTTACATCTTTTGGCTTTATAAAAATCAGGTAGGTTGGGATTATTAGCGTTAACCAGAATTCAACCTAGGAGAAGGAAAACAAAACTAGAGTAGACAGATTTCTTCAGCCTGAAAAGCTACTAATCATGTCAAGGAGTAAACTGCTATAAAAAATCCTCTCCTTATATTTTACATACTTCAGAGGACTGATATCTTACATCTGTGGATCTTCTGCTTCATCTGCTATCATCAGGACATATATAAGGGGAACAGATCTTGGTTTAAGAAATACTGTAATCTACAGGAATAATTTGTAACCTTTATTAATATCAGTTACTGCAATGCCAAAGCGATTTAGCCCAGGTGGGAGCCTCGCCAAGTAATACGAAAAATGTGACACAATGCATTGTTCTTGTGCATGTCTTGCTGTGGGGAATTATGATCGAATGCAATAAATAATAATTGTACCAGACATGACTCTCATGGCTTTTGATCTTAATTGATTGGAGGTGTTAACATGTATGTTTTGTCTTGGGGAATTAAGATGGGCTCCAGTAAATATTCCATTTAGTACCACAGATTTTCTTGTCAGTTTCCTCAGTTACACATGTCACTAGGGGCTGATGCACTGTGTATCTCTGTTCATGAGTGGAATTAGAAGGGATGTTTTTCAAGAGAGCTGTACTTATTTTAACTTTGTGGAACAAGCTACTGTATTAATGCTTACCTAAACACTACAATCTTAACTTCTTCAAGTCCAGGGTCAATTCTTATCTATGCTCCTTATCTTCATAATTGTCACATTCTTATACCCTCCTCTGATGCCCACACACCTCATTCAGTAAACGTCCACCATGAGTGGTTCTTGGGCCTTGTATTAATAAAACAAATTTCCTGTTAACATAAAAAATATTAAAAAAACAAAAAAAACCTCTACAAATACATTTAAAAATTGAGAAAATGTAAATGAAGAATTAAATGATTTTATTAGTAATATCTTGATAAAGACTTTTAAATTTGACATCTGATAAATTTAATGGTATTTACACATTTTTGATATTAGATTTTAAAATTTTGATTTTTAAAGATTTAATTAAAATTATTTTTTTTACATTATGTTTGAGGGTTGCAAGTCTTGAAAAAGGTTAAGAAACACACTGGTTTAAACCATCCATGAAGACAAAACATTGCAAGTATCTGAATACTCTATTGCTATTTTCATAGCAAATGTTCAGATCAGCTTCTTCTTTGATGTACTGTGTCCCTTCAGGATGTTTGCAATCATGGATCGTCATAATTTCCTGTTCTTTGTAGCCCTTAATAACTTTTGTCTTTTTGCCATCTCTCCCAAACCATGCTTCGCCAACCATTCACTCAAGCTCAAGCAGGTAGGTTGTGCATTGCTTTCCTCTTACCTTCAATCTGTCCTGTGAGTATCAAATTTTCCAAGTCCGCTTTCCACATTATATGCCCCAGAAATTTCAATTGTCTCTTCTTGATGTTAAGCATAGGGAGTCCTTTTTGTTGCCATTGTCTCTAGAACTTCATTATTGCTCACAGATGAAAAAGAGACTTGATGCAACAGAAATGTGGTTCTACAGAAGGATACTGAAAATATCATGGACTGAACATTATGACGATTTGGGATAGCAAAATATGCCTTCCAAAAGTTGAGCAAAGTATCAAGAAATAGAAAAATATTGTTCGAAACAAAGAAATGAGTACTGAACTGTTATATAGTATCAGTCCAGCGTTCAGCAACATATTGGAGGACTGATACTATATAACAGTTCAGTACTCATTTCTTTGTTTCGAACAATATTTTTCTATTTCTTGATACTTTGCTCAACTTTTGGGAGGCATATTTTGCTATCCCAATGCACCTTTGAATTTCTGTGTTGAACTTTCTGTCTTTGTTAATATGATTCCCAAATATCTAAATTGTTGCACCTGTTTGATTTCAGTATCTTCAGTCTGTAATTTGTATGTTGGGCTGTTACAAAAAATATTAATCAAGGTAGTTTTTTATCTGTGAAAAGATCTCAAAGAATGACCAATAAATTTCTGCGTCTTGGATTTTCATTGCAGTCTTGGATTCAGCTTACATCAAAATTTACAAATTTTTATGAAATACCAGCCTGACAACACAGTCGGATGTTGCTTCAGTATTTTTTTAATTATAACTTTACATTTTGCTATAAGTAAAATTAAATGTTCACCTATCTTATCTGTACTCAATATTTCATAGATAATTATCATCATTAGGCACCCTAATTAAAACCATCACTCAACTGTAGGAGCCCTAAAGAAAAGCATCACTTTACAGTAGGTGCCATGTCTAAAACCACCACTCTGCAGTATGTGCTCTAATCAAAATTATCACACTATGTTAGGTGACCTAACCAAATGTATTACTCTGTGCAAGATGCCCTAAACAAAACTATGACTCTGTAGTAGGCACTCTAAGTAAATCTAATGGGCATAAGACTCTACATTATTATAGTGTATTAGTTCATACTAATGAAATAGTATATGAGATTAGCTTACTACTCTACTTTTACATCAGATTATGTTTTTCATATTGGTTTTATGATAGTTTTGCACCTGTGTGTTTGTGTATGAAAAGGTTTTTAATGAAGGCTGGAGCCTGTATGTGCGTGTATTTCTATAGAATTCCGTTTTCAGTCTTTAACTTTTAGATACAGTAAGTGAGTGAAAGAAAGAAAGAATTTCTCCAGAACATCGGTGTTGTTTAGGAGGTGAGAGAAAAAAAAGTTAGAAAAGAAAGACAGACAGAGCAAAAGGTAGAGAGAAACTGACTGATAAGTTTTTAAGTTACCTATTATATGCAGTAAATGTGCATGTAGGCAAAAGGAAAAAAAGACATGACTAAGAGAGATAGACTAGAAGCGGGGATAGAAAATAAAAGACACCACCCCCTAGTTTTTTACCCAACCCCTCCCAACAAAAAAGTGAAAAAAAAAGAAAAGAGAAAGCCCCAAGACTCAATACTGAGAGATAATAATGATGATGTTGGCCTCCCTTGACTGTTCTTTCTGACACCCGCCTTCAAGAACAAGCCCATCCACTTACCGGCTTTCCCTCCTTCACCCCTAATGTACATAGGTACGCCTTCTGGAGTTTGCTACCTACTCCAGATGGTAGCGGTAGGCTAGTACATTACTGGTTGATACCCCCCCTTTTTTTTAGTTTCTTCTGCTGCAAGTGTTAGGTCTTGTTCTGAAAAAAAGAAAAGAAAAGAAAAAATCTCAAGATGCTTCTGAACAGGGACCGACCGATAAATAGTAAAAATTATAATTTCACAAAAGTTTTCCTGTTTAAGCCACCTTCTTGGGGGTAACCCCTGTTGTGAAAAATCTTTGTTTTTCTATCATTGTGTATCCTTAAAAAATAGGAACAGTCCGGCTCATACACACACACACACACACCTACATATATATATATATATATATATATATAAATCAGGGTGAAAAAAAAAAAAACAAGTAAAATAATAGAAAGGTACATCTCTTTGAGAAAAGCCAGGAATCTTCTGTCAGTTGGATTGTTACATTACTGCTGGTCGAACTTCGAGGTTTACCGAAAATTTGTTTCTATTTTTCTTTTTATTATTTATTTACTTTGGAAGTTGGATGTAACCATGCCTGCTTCGGAGGAAATAGATTTAGCCAACAGAGCCCAGGTAAGAATGTTATTACATATTTCAGTTATATACATAAACATGTGTTGATTATCAGAAATATAATTTTAGACTGCTCATTAATTCATTAATTAGCTAAGACAAAGTAACCACTTTTTTTAAAAAAAAAACAAAATAGTTCACAAAGAAGTAAGCTTGCAAAAATGACACTTATTAAAAAAGAAAAAAAGGTGATTCTTACCTTACAGGTGTATAGACTACTAATTAAGAATAAACTGTAGTACCAAATATCAATGTCAAATACCTGCTTTGTCATAAACTATTAATGTTTATATGTGTCTACAATATAGATATGCTAGATAAATAATTAAAACTTGCTGTAAATATTACTACCTTATTTCCACTCTAGCTCTTACATATGCTTGCATTTTTTATACACTAAATATAACATCTGTTATAGGACAGAGGTTGTGTTAATGTTTTAACCTCTGTCCCATAATAGTTGCTACATATATATACACATTTCATACACTAAATGTACCATCTGTTATGGGACAAAGGTAATGCATAATCATATATTAATTAAATAAACATGAAATTTGAAGTTACTTTATACATCTCTTAATTACATATAAAATATCAAATAACTGTAAAAGATATATATTATTAATTATGAATATTAGACATAAAAAGTTCAGTAATTAGCAAATATTGATATAAGATAATTAAGATCTATGTCTAAAATGTTTGTTTTTGATAAAATGATGAAAAAATAATTGGGTTGATTTTTTTAAAAATAATTTCATGCTATGTACAAACTGTTAACAAATTAAAGTTGTATATAAAGAATTAATTTTTTTAAGTGTCATTTATATATGTGGTGTCTTAATAAAAATAAATTAATTTTTAAGAATTTGATATCTTCCCTCCTCCCAAGTTAATAAGTCAACAAATTATCTCTATTAAGTTAATTATTTTCCTCCCTTAGAGAAAAAGATTCAAACTTCTCATTCATCATGTGTTTTTATTCCTTTAATCAAATCAGTAGATTTCTGTGCACATTTTCTTCACATTTTTTTATCTGAACTCATATTAAACCTAGAACTTTTTCCTAACCTCATAGTATTAAGTTTTTGAGGTCATAGAAAGTAAATACAAAAAATGTTTCTGGCAAATTTACATAGTAACAGTTGAAAAACTAGACAATATCTCTGTTTGAAAACTATCTACTTCAGTTGAAAAATTTCTTTTAATAGAGTAAAAGACTTTTATTTACATTACTTATACTCAGCTGCATTGGTACATGAATTTGGTAACAGTAATTGTGAGTTCAATCCCTTGGTGGGTAGTGTAGTCTGAGTAAAAATAAAAAATAAGATGAGCAGTATCTGAGCAGGTAGGGAATAAATGAGATCTCCCTAGACATGGAAAGAAGAATAAAAAAAATCTATACCTTTAGATTACGTAATGGGTTCAGTTTGAAATTTACTAGGATTGACAAGTACCTGATGAAGGCCAGAGGAAATTCAGATAGAAAAGGACTTTTATTTGAAAAAAATAATCTGATAAAAGTAAAAAGTTTTTAAGACTTTGTTATTAGATTGTTAGGTAAGAAAAACCTATATTTGCAGGTATTTGTTTTAAAATATGAGACCAGGTGAAAAAGATTGACAGGATTTAACTTTTTGAAGATATTTAATTTTATGTGAAGAAAAAAATAAAATATATAGGTTTAATACAAATAAAATTTCAGTCCATTCTTCTGGAGGTTTAAAAAATTAATTGCTATTTTTCTCATATTTTGTTACTGTTATACTAAGTTTGATATAATTAATTTATGCACTAGTTGAGATGTGCTTATTTTTGGTGTGAGGTTGATTTTTTTTTTCTATATTTTTTGTGTATATATATATATATATATATATATATATATATATAATTACTCTAAATCCCCACCCACAAATTTCTTCACTGAATGCAACAGACAAGCCTTGAATTTGAACTACCTGTACATCCCAGCTCACATAAAAAGTTGTTTAAATCATCAAAATCATCAAGAGTTGTTTGATCATCCCACTGAGACTGTCATGAATTCAATCCTCCTTCATTAATCTATACACATGGTTTTGTGCTACATTAAACTAATCTTTAGATATTTTGCCATGAAACAATCATCAAACAATTACTGCTACTTGTCATTGAGCGCTCCAAACCTTAGTGCCAGATTAATCTAAACATAATAAATAGATATCTGTCTATATATCTGAGATGAGGTATTATGTACACTATTACATTATTTGGACTATTGTCCTCATCTTTGTCACCATATTTATTACAATTTTTCAGCGCTTCAGTATCTGTCTATATTTCTGGGATGAAGTATTATGTACACTATTTACATTATTCGACTATTGTCCTCATCTTTGTTGCCATATTTATCACAACGTTTCGGCTGTTGTATGCTCCGGCCTTCTTCAGTATAATAAATAGTATAATAAATACATGCCTCACAATGGAATAATAGTTTTCTAGTAAATGTCATGGATTAGTACTATTGAAGTGAATTTGAATTAGTTGCTCATGCCTGGGACCTTGTACGAGACTAACTCAAGTTTAGAATGCCTTAGTATGGATGGAGTAATTGTAAGAAAGTAACTACATTACAATGAGTTTGATACTCATTGAGTATCCTATATTTGTGCTCTTGTACCAGATTAAATGAAACCTTGCCAATCATAATCACAATCATTAAGTCTTATAAACCACATGCTCTGCAACTGTAGCTGCAGTGGGTGTGTCTAGGTCAAGGTAACCTGACGGAACATGTCCCTCTGTAGGCTGGTTTTGAATTCGGGGTTTTCCTCATCCTAATCAGACTGCCCCCAGAGATAAGAGAGCCCACCCTACCTTGTTATTTTGCTAATTGCTGGAGAATGATGGATTCATGATTTTAACAAGGGCATTCACACGAAGTGAATGAAACAGAATCTGCTGGAATTGGAACTCAACTCAGGGATTACTCTTTCTGCACTCATAACCACTACATTCTATCTGTACATCCTAGTCATTACTGACATCTAATTAATCCTAGTCACTATGGACATGGAAACAATCTGAGTCAGTACTGACATCTAAGTGAGCCTAGTCAATACTGACATATTAACAAGCCTTGTCAAACATGACTAGTCAAAATTGACATCCATACAGTCCATTTTAGCATCAAGAAATGGGACTTTGGAAAATCATGAAAACTGTACAAATGGCTAATAGCATTAAGTTATTGCATATTTGCCAATATTTTCAATAGGCTGTGAGGAAACTTAAGTAATTTATTGATTTTTACTGGATATAAATTGAAATACTGTCATATCAGATCTTTTCTGTGATGTTGGTGGCAGAATAATTTCCAGGCTAATCTTATGAACCTTTTTTAAAATTGCCAGGAGATTTGGATTATGATTGAACTGTAGATGCTTAGAAAACATTCCCATCATCATCATTATTATTATTATTATTATTATTATTTGCTGTTGCTATGACTATATTTAATATTATTGATCTTACTGCACGTGTATTAAATGCAGCAAAACACCGGGTCTCCTGTAGGGTTTAGGAATAGGATTAGTTTCCAGAAATGTCATCAGAACTTCAAAAAGGATCTTGCGTCCGGAATTTGTTTGTGACTGAATCCACAGTATCTGCCTGAGGATATGAGGGGGTCTTTATACAAATAACTATCCCATGTCTTTCACTCTGCCTCCTTTTTCTAATCATCCTTGTTCATTTTAAGTATAAGAAATGTTATCCTGTACTGGGAAGGTTCAGGTATGAAAAACATCTCTCAGGCACATTTTAAGAATAAGCAGAAAGGAACACAAATGAAATCAGTTGCTAACTGAATTGTTTGTGCATTTCCAATAGGGAAATAAGTAATTTGTTAATTATAAGTAACTTGTAGCAACAGCAACTACTACTGCTACTACTACTAGTTGTGGTTGTTGTTCTCTGTGTATTGTTGCTGTTGCCTTTGAGTTGAACTAAATCCACATAAGCATTAGTTCTATTATGGATAAGACCCTTTTCAGGAATACAGCAAGGATATAAAAATGCCTATTATGCAGAACTCATTTAAAATGAGGTTACTGAAGATACAAAACAGCTTCAGGGAATAATTTATTACTATAATTGTTCTTACCATCATTAACCAACCAGTAGTCAGAACATCATGTGCACACACACACACACATAGTGTATAAGGGGGAATAGGTCATTATTCAAATATTGTTATATATAACAGACAACAAATGTCTATTATGTTTTATCATGAGACTTTCCAAGCATTGTATAATAGCTGTAGTTTCAAGAGAAAATAAAGACAAAAACTGTCCAACATTTAGATATTTCTTTATTATATTTGTCATTGATCTAAGCTTTTAGCTCACATGAGCCATCATCAGAGAAATATTCAAATGTTGAACAGTTTTTGTCTTTATTTTCTCTTGAAACTAAAGCTAATATACAACGCTTGGAAAGGCTCATGATAAAACATAAGAGACATTCATTGTCTGTTATATTTAACAATATTTGTTTGAATATATATATATATATATATATATATATATATATATATATATATACACATACAGACAAACTTTTGACTATTGGTCAGCAAAAACAGTAATATTGGTATCATCTGGTTAATGAAAAGATCATCCATACTTTTCAAAATCTTGTGCATTTTTGTTTTAAAGACATAGTAATTTAACTCATGTCTAAATATCTTTGTATAGCTTCAAGTAACTGATTTCTGAATTCACAGTTATCATTCTCCTAGACTGATTGCCATCCATGGCTAGAGATTCCATACTGTACAACTGTTTAACCTATATCTGGGGAGGAGAATAAATGGATTCATAGCTTTCTCATGTGTAGTTGTGCAAAAGTGAATATATATATATATATATATATATATATATATATATATATATGTCTCCCTTGAAATTACCCCTACCAATTACCAATTGGTATTATATATATATATATATATATATATATATATATATATAACAAAAATCCAAATTGCTTGAACAACAAATGGAAAGCCTACCAGATAACCAAAAGAAAATACTAATAGCAAATAAAGCAAAAATCAAAAAAGAAAAAATGATACTAGAAAATAGGAAAATAAAACAAACTAAGATAAAAAGACCAAAAGGCAGACCCTGTACCTAAACATTAACCAATAGTGCTGTATGCTTAGGTCATCAAGACAGCAGAAACGCTTCACAGCATTGCATCTCAGAAAGAAAAAATGTTTGGATTGGTACTTAAGTTTACCGCTCATACAATCATCAGGTAACCAGAACACTTATTTATTTACATACATACATACATACATATATATATATATATATATATATATATATATATATATATATATATATATATATATATATATATTCAACTGAATACATGCATTTTTTATGCATGTATCTAGAGTTGTAGGAATGTATTATTTTACAAACACGGTCAGCACATTGTGGCCATGTTCATAATTGATATTATTGAGTGTTGACTTTTTTTGCTTCTATTATTTTTAGCCTTTTTGTATACATGAATGATGTTATTGCATTTGTATTATCAACAAGTATGTTACGGATAGAGTTTGGTATTTGCGACCTAACTGTGATATGGTCAGAGAGGTGTAACATTTCATTTAAGGTCTCATTTCAATACACATGGAGTCCTACTATTCAAACAATTTTTATATAATTTATGCCTGGAAAAGAAAATATCATACAAACATATATGAACACAAAATTATATTAAAAATTTAACCACCACACCTTGTCAGTCATTTTCAATGAATGTTGTCCTGAATGGTCACTCTTCTACATCCTTGTTCCTATGCTGTTTTTAATCTTCATTACCAACCTCCCCAATGATATCATCTCTCAACTTGACATCTGCACTGACAACACTACCATTTACTTTTGCATTGATAGTCAGGATGATCAGTCAGACAAGGTCAAAATGACTTAAGATCATCGTTATCTGGTGCAAAAATGGCTTCTCAATTTTGACACCTCTAAAACTAAATTTCTCTCCATTAATCATCTGAGCGACACCTCTCTGCCTTCCACCTGCATGGCTAATGCTATCCTCCAAGAAAGTCATTCATTGCACCTTTTCGGGCTAAAGTTCTCAGTTGACATGAGGTGGAAAGACTACACTGAATCCATTGCTAGATCAGCTGCTAAGAAAGTCAGTTCACTGTGTTAGGTGAGACAGTTTTTCTCTACAGAATATATCTTGTGTGTATATATATATATATATATATATATATATATATATATATATATATATATATATATATAACTGAACAATGTTGTTTTCACATTGAAAAATATCCTGAACAAAGAAAGAAAAAAACAAAAAAGTACCATTGTAAATCAACACTTTGACTCTCTAGACAGAGTAAAAATGCTTCATAATGCCAACACTTAATAATGAACACCTTGAACCACTACACAAGTTTCACACTCTTGCAATCTTCAAGCAAGTAGAGCATACATATATATATACATATATATATATATATATATATATATATATATATGTGTGTGTGTATAAAAGAGTATCATTTTAGAAAACAAATATTTATTTTTCAACATAATATCCTTCCTTGTCAGTAGACTTAACACCTCTCCATTAATCACAGATTGAACATGATATAGTAAAAATTTCAGATCAAAATTCTGCTAATTTTGTTGAGCCACGGATTTACTGATCCACTATTGTGTATATATGTATATATATGTATGTGTGTGTGTGCAATTTTACCTTATCTTTCGTTTGTATTTATGGTTTCTTTCGTTAATTAACAGAGGCTTAGGTAAGCCAGTTAGAATCTTATTAACTTTCCTAAAAAACACAAAGTGGTAAAACCCAGAAACTTCGCATTATCCACGTAGTCTTCAACAAAACCAAATATTTCTGGGGAAAAAATACAACAAAAAGAGAGAAAATATAACGTAAATGCCATAAAAAAAATATTGAAACAGTTTCATCCTGGTTTTCATCTACTTTTCCCCTTTCTTCTTTTTTTGTTTTTGTTTTTTTGTCTCCTTGCCAAAAAGAATTCCATGCTTGCATCTTCATCAGACAAGATGAGAAAATGAGGCATTCACTGCCACTGCAGTTGTTGTTGTAGATTTGTAAAACTGTAGAAAAGAGAGAATAGTTTGACTGTAAATAAATGCCAAAGGATTTCCTTAGCCTCTAGTTATGTACAGACAGACAGGCAACTGCTCATTGTCGGCAAGGAACATGTTGTTAACTGATGCAATGTTTGTAAAATGCCAGAAACTGTCTGATGCCAGCACTTTACCTGATATCAAACTAAAAGTACATCTACAATCAGGAATTCTTCTTACACCTGTTATTAATCACTGACTTCTGTGCCTTTTGAGTTTTTTTGACTGGTTGTCCTTAAGTTTATTAAGAGGCTCAAGTTAAGGATAGAAGAGGTTTTTAAGTTATATAAGGTTTATTAACTGGTTTTTCTTATCATTATACACTTTTTGGTTTTTGTTTTTTTTTTTTTTTAATATCATGGCTTGAGAACTACCATCAACTTATAAAGATGAGAGAGTGGCTTTTTTACATGATTAAATTAGTTGCCTCCATGTAAATCTACTTGTGTTTTCTGAATGTTATGCATAGACAATATGGTTCATACATTCTACTGGGAGAATATGAATTTCTCTATATCAGGATGGTAATGGTAATATTATTGACCAAGCAGATAGTACTGCTTTTGGTTGAAGTTTATAAAATCTTTCTGTTGAAACAATTTTTCAGAGATATCAATAGAACCACTTGTTGACTAAAATCAGTGGTAGAGAATTAGAAGATACAAAGCCATATTTTAAAAAATTTAGATTGACTATATTTGGTGGTATATAAAAACTCCTCAGAAAGAGCAACATTACCACAAATCTCAAAAATACCTTTCAAGTTTTATATACAAAGTTGTGATATCTTGTAGGCAAATATTTTAATGGTAATGGTAATATTAACTGTTGCCCTACAAGAAACATTCAGCATTTCTTGACCAATCTGCCATAAGTTGAAATCTATAAAATTTTTCTATTCAAACAATTTTTCAGGAAAATAGTTTTCTCAAGTCCAGTCACTGTTATTGATCTTTCCTACATTGACAGGAGTTTCCTTCCTAAGCTTTTGTTTGAAGTAGTGTAGGATGTCAATGTCTTCATTATTTCATCATTTTCTCTTTGAGTAACATGTTATATCCATTTTAGTTGTTGCTGCTGTTGGTTGTTCTCAAGTGATGTGGTGTCTTTTATTTGGTTCAGCTCTGTTTTTGAATCTGTGTCACCAGTTCACAAACAAAAGAAATGAGGCCTGAGGGTTTTGGTAAAGAAGGATGATCGTTGCCAAAACCCTTTGACTTCACTCACTCAAAGCCTTTTTAACCATTGAGCTTAGATGGCAGTTGTATACAGCTGACAGTTTAGATATTTCTAAATGGATTTGGCACCATGGATGTCATCTATATGAAAGTCTTGATCTGATGATCATAAGAATATGACTCAAGTTTTCATGTTGATGTTTTGGTTTTGTAGTTGTTAGATGAAACTAACAGCCTATTCTGTATTCAGTTTCCTTTTCACCAATACTAAATTTGTTATAACTGATCCATATGTTGAGGTAACTGAAGTATTTTGTATTTACTAATTCCATATAGTGTTGGATAACTGAATGACAAAGTGGACAAAGTCTTCCACAGTAAATTGATATCCAAATTCTTACCACATTTTATTTTTCTTATCAAATCTTCTGTTGTCTCAATGTAGAATATTTAAAAACTACAGTGATAAAAACAAAAACAAGAGTGTTGGAAAACTACATGAAATTTGCTGAGTTGTTGTGTCTAGACATGTTGGATGGCAAAAATCTTTAAATTCAAAAGTGAATGCTGGACAATTTCCTTACAGATGAAGAAGAAACTTGAAACAACAGGAGGTAATTCTACAGAAGGATGCTGAGAATTCCATGTGAGCAAAATTTTAGAGAAAATGTAAACAAAAAAAGGACTCTTATACTTAACATCAGAAAGCGATAGTTATAATTTCTAGGGCACATAATGAGGAAAGAGGGCTAGGAAAATATGATATTCACAGGATATATTGGCAAGAGTGACATCAGAAAACAATACATAACCTACCTAGTGAGCTTGAGTAAATGGATGGTGGGACAAGGTTTAGGAGAGATAACAAAAAGACAAAATTTATTAAGAGCAACAATTGGCAGAAAATTGTGGAGAGTCATGATCGCCTACATCTTGAAGAGACACACCATTTAAAATAAGTACTTCACCCCTTATTTGAATTTATCAGATATTCATTCAGTTAATACGTGCCATAGATGATACATGCTTGGGTGATCATCTATCTTTCGATACAAGACCAACGAGGCAAATGTTTTCCTGCATAATGTTGCCATTTCTTTCTGTAGTAGACTGGTTGCCAACCAAGGCTAAAGAACCCAGTCTGTCCTGCTACTGGGGGAAGAAGAGATGAATTCATTCCTTTCTCAAGAGTATTTGTGTGTAAATGAATCTAACAAAATTGACTGATTTCTCACTCTGAGCCATTACACCACAATTCACATCAGATATTACTAATGACAAAGCACAAAAAGTATATGGATGGCAGAACAGGGTTGAAAAGAATTAACAAAAAGATACAATTTACTAAGAGCTGCAAAGGACAGAAAATTGTGGAGAGCCATGATTGTCAGCATGATGATGTGACATGGTAGAGGAGTATCTCTGTGATCGTGTTGTGTGACCTGGATTATTTCTATCAGCATTTTGATTTGGTTATCATGCTAGAATGTTCCCAGTCTTTCAAATCAAAATTTTCAATATTGAAACTATTGAACCACTTACAAACATTACTCTCTTCTATAGCACTGTAGGGATACAGAAGGTGATTGTCTCCCTTTGGTGCAGATAAGTCATATGGGTCATGTGACGGACCACTTCATGATGTCACTTCATATAATGACGAGAGCAGCTGTCAAATGGTCCAGGTTGAGGTTAAATCTGGCTCAACAAGCAGCTTACGAGCACATGGTGTCGTTTCCTTTTGAGAATATATCTTTCTAACAGTCTTCAATTTGGAAAAACCCAAGACCCAAGCTGTTGTTTAACTTTCATGGAATATATTAGGTTGGTGCAAAAATAATTTCGTTTCCTCACATAGTATCATATGTTAGAAAACAAAATTATTTTTGCACCAACCTAATATATTAGGTTGGTGCAAAAATAATGTCGTTTTCTCACATATGTTACTATGTGAGAAAACGACATTATTTTTGCACCAACCTAATACTTGCCTGGGACAGTAGATGAATCTGTTTGAATCTGGAGTCCTAAACATGGCTTCTGCAGGTGCAGAAGTATCTCCATGTAAGACCATTCTTTTTGTTTCTCCTTAAACTCTGCTTTGTTGTGTAAATATATATGATATATTGTTTTCTGTCTGGGACATCTGTATATATGTATATATATACTTTTGTGTATATCTTAGTATAAAAGTCTCTCTGAGAATAAAGCATGTTTGTCATTCCTTTTCCATTCAGCCATTCCATTCTATCCATGAAATATGATGTTATTATATCAGGGATATAATAATGCCCATAATGGGGAAAATAGAAATGGGATAATAAATCTTTCTTCCATAGCTGTCTCCCATTACAGCACCATCTCCATAAATGGCACATACCTTTTTGCTGTTTTTATAGCACTTTCTTTTTTTGAAATAAAAGAGTACCAAATGATGAAATGTATCTAATTTTACTCCCTTTTCACTTTTAACATAAAACATTTAAATTTCACAATCCTCACAAAAATTATATAGAAATATGCATTAAAATGCCACCTTTTAGAATATGTGTAGATATCATAAATTTCAATCACATGTGTAATGGAATAATGTGTCCAAACACCAGTTATTGAAAAATGCTACAAACTTTTGTTCTTACCCAATATATAATATATTCTTTTTTAGATAGTATTTGTCATATGTAATAGTGGAAACTCTTCATACAATTATCTTAAAGGTATCTTTCTCTCTGCCGAAACAAGATGTAAATCTTATACAGAATCTTGTTATAACCAAATCACCTTTCATGCCAGCTGTCATTAGTCTTCAATTGATTTCTCTTCTCCAGTAACTAAAACTATTAATAATACTATCTGAATAAATAATGATGGATTCCTTAAGGTATGGAGATGTAAGGTAAATTTTCTCAAGCAGGCTGTGATGAACCGTGTTGTATGACCTGGATTATTTTGAATCAGAATTTTGATTTGGTTATCATCAACAACTACAGGCCTGCCGAAAAGGTTTTGGTCTTCCGGATCAAAATTTCCAATTCTAAATCTTGTAAACAACTTAAAAACATTACTCTCAGCTATGGCACCATCTCTATAAATGGCACATATCTTCTTTACTATTTATACGATGTTCTTCCTTTCTATAAATAAAAAAAGCATCAAATGATGAAAACAACTGTATTTTTTCTACATTATCACTGTAAAAATATTTAAAATCAGCAGACAAATCATATAGAAAGATGCATTGAAATGTCACTTTTCAGAATATGTTTAGATGTCATAAATTTCAATCACATATGAAGTGAAACCATGTGTGCAAACAAGATTTCATTCTTACTGCTAAATATACCATTTTTCCCTCCTTTATTTCTCAGCTACAGGGGTCGGGCTAAGACAGGGATAAACCACCCACACTCCCTTCATATTCCATTGGTAGTAAACAATTTCCATTTGGTCAGCTTCTTTCATGATATTGCTGCTTTGTAGAATAGACTATCATGAGAATGCTTCCCTAATCACAACAATCTTAACCTCTTCAAGTCTTGGGTCAACCATTATCTAGCCTACATATCCTCACAATGTACAATTTTTGTCTCCATAAAACAACCTCATTCGGTGGCTTTGTATTAGGTGAACAATAGTTTTAAAAAAACCGTAAACTATTGAAACTTTAATTATCTTAATTATTAGTTTCATATTCTTCTGATTAATTCCACAAAAAATATTAAAAAAATTATGGATGTAAAGAAAGGAAAAAACAGTTTTCAAAAATGCTACAAACTTGTTTCAACTCGACAGATACTAAAAATATTTTCATGGTAAGTGTTCGGTTGTGCTCTTCGCTATGGTACCTAGACATTTTTAATTTAATCCCAGTACTAGACTGGCATCAAGATCTCATCAATTTGCAATTGAGCTGGCTAGATGTAGCTATAAGTTCTATACTAACAGTTTCTTTTCTCACACTTCTCACTTGAGGAACTCCTTTCCAGCTCTATGCTTTCCAGCGAACTTTAATCTTCAAAAATTTAAATACAATGTTAATCGCTATCCACTGTCCTTCTGATTACTCTTTCCTCTTTCCGCTCGTTATTAATGTTTCTGTTCCTAATTCTTCTACACTCTGTAGCCCCTTGTGTCTTAGTGGCTTTACCGCCTTGCATGGTGTGATAGCAATTAAAAAAAAAAAAAAGAAACACTATATATTTTATTTGATAGTATTTGCCATATCTAATAGTGGAAACTCTTCATACAATTATTTTTTTTTTCTAACCTAAACAAGACCTAAATCTTATATGTAATCTTGTTATAACCAACTCACCTTTTATTACAGCTGCCATTATTCTTAAATTTCCTTCTCATCTACAGAAACTAAAACTATTAATAATACTATCAGAATAAATAATCAAGGATTCCTTAGGGTATGGATATGTAAGCTGAGCTTTCCCAAGCTGGTAGAGGGTGAAGCGCTTGTTATTACAACAATGCTTGCCCTTTTCACCATCTTTACTAGTTCTTAATCCATCCATGTTTCTTTCATTCCTTACAAATCATTAATGTGATGGGGGACAAATTTTTACCCTGTTGAGCTATTTCTCTCCTAAACAGAAATGAGAAATACAAAAAAATGTCTTCAGCTCTTTTTTATTCCCCATTTTATTGTTGTTGAGAAAAAGAATTTATTCCCTCAGGGCAGAAATGCATTCTGTTGGCAAATTCATGTTGTTTGATGGGCTTTGTTTTATGGAATAATGTACCCATCATGCTTGTAACAGGGTTTGACAGTTATTTTTTCAACTTCTATTTTGTGTGACATAAATATACAAAATTAATATCTCAGAATATCTTCGCTCGTAAAATACTGTGAAGATCATATATCATTGGATGTATACTAACAGCCCAATGTGATAAAGAAATTTATTTTGTGAGAGCACGTGACAATGTTAGAAGTGCTTATTCAAATGATTTTTTTACAATGTTGTTCACATGGTACAAGGCCCGAGAGCCATTCGAAATAGGGGATTAATGAGTAAGAGCCACAGTTTATGCAGATATGTGAAGATAACTGTTAACCCTAGATTTGAACAGGTTAAGATTGTAGTGAACAGAGAAGCATCCTCTTGGGAGTCAGTTCCATAAAGCAGAAGTTCATGGGAAGAAGCTGCTCTAGTGGAACTTCACTAATGGAATATGAAGGTAGTTTGCTACAATTTGTGTAGCATGGTGGTCTTAGCTGTTAAGATTAGAACTGGTGGAATAAAGAAATGTAGTTCATTTGAGAAATTTCCATGGAAATAGCGATAGAATAATAAGAGACTTGCAACATTTCATTTCATCCATGGGAATGGGGTTGTAGAGTAGAAAATAATTCATCACCCACAAGGATGCAAAAATGCTTTTGGATTCTATAGAGACTAGGAAGTTAAGATGGGGCAGCTCTTGCCTATATATGGCAACGGTACTCCATTTTTTTAAACTAACATGAACTATTTATGATTAAAAGTCATTATGCTTAGTAAACTACTAACACACTAATAGGAATTGGAAATTTTGGAGCTGCTTCTCTCTTTATATGATAGATTTTTGAGATTCAATATATATTTTTTTTAATGAATTATTTTAATAACCATAGATTTGGGGGGGTTCAAAAATTTTAGCAACCAAATACCTTTAAGATTTTTGTATTCAACATTTTAAAAATTAGTCCTCTCTTTATTTATATCCACATATTTTGGTGATGAATGTTTTTAAAAATTGGTTTCTTTTTACATACATAAATTTTGAGACACAAAATTTTTAGCAAACAATTCTTTTTTTTTATATCATAAATTTTTCTGATTAAACATTTTTGGGGAATTAGTTGTCTCTTTTTTTAGATCAATAAATTTTTTTGTGATTCAATATTTTTAGGAATTGTTTCTGTCTTTTGTCTGTTTTGATAAAACTTTGAGATTCAATATTCTTGGGAACTGGTTATCACTTTCATTATATTCATAAATTTTGAGAAATGAAAATTTTTGAAAACTGGTTTTTCCTTTCTTTACATCCATAATTTAAAAAAAATTTCTGTGTAATTAATCAGAAAAATATGAAACCAATAATTAAAATTTTCCTCAAGATGCCGACATTTGCATATTTTATTTTACAAAAATATTACAAGGCAAAAAATACAGTTTAAAAACATTTCTCTTTTCTGCTGTTATTTTTTTATATTTGTCACTGATGAGTTGTGCTAACCTAATTACGTAAAATAGTAGATTTGGGTTAAAAGATTGTTGAACTTGATTATAGATGAGGGAGAACTTTAATTTTACACAAATCCAGAACTGCTTCTGTGAACTTGTGTAATTTTATTAACTGCTTTGTGCAAACGATTTGAATCAAACCATCACTTCTTCTAAGTTATTCTAAACAACCATCTTTGGATCTTACCTAAAAACAGCAACATATTGACTCTGGCAATCTGAAATGATGTCCTGTTCTAAAAAAGAGGGATAAATTGTTGAAAGATTTCTAAAACAAAGTTTTTTTTTTTTGTCTAAAATCATTTTACTCCAAGCAAGGCAATAAAACCCACTAAGATGAAAAAGGTTACCAGCAGTTAAAGAAACAGAGAGAAAAATAAAAGGGCAGAATTCAAGGAGACAGAAGATGATGACTGAGATTTCATTTAAATTTTTACAAAATTATAGCTGACAGAAAAACAGGAAATTTGTGTATGTGTGTATCTGCAAGAGTTGATTTTCCTTCTGTTTCTAACATCAATCTAACCTTATGTTACCAGTTAATAAGTGAAAAAAGTTTTTTGTTTTTTTTTTACAGTTAAATGTAAGCAGACTAATTTTGTTTTAAGTCGTAATGTTTCCTAACATTTTAATTTTATGTTTCTATCAAAAAAATAAAATGGTATAATTTTGTTTGTCTTTGAAGATGATCAGTTAACTCAGTTGGCCAGTTGTAAACAGATCTTTGATCTCAAAGTCTTACACCAGTAAGCATTAAAAGCCATTAAGATGCAAGGGGTTACCAAGAGTAAAGGAAGCAGAAAGGGAAATAAAAGGAGAGGATTCAAGGAGACTGAAGATGATGATTGATATTGCATTTAAATCTTTGATGATTTAAGTTGACAGCAAAGCAAGAAACCAAAAGTGAGTTTCACAAGCGTTAAGTGCAAGAGTAAAAACTATTATTATAGAATTTAGAGTTACAACTAACAATTTCAACAGTGAAATTATCAGACATGGCTGCCAATCTAGTACTGCACTTAAATTCATGAAATCTAGTTACCAATAAAGAAAACTCATCAAAACAATTACCTTGAAAGTATTTATAGAAAAAGCAATGAGAAGCTACCTTATGGTTGTGGGGAAAGTGATTGAAGCTGAGATGCCAGGTCAGGACCAATGCCATTGCCAATTCTTCTTTGGATTTTGTCAAGAATCTCTAGATATAAAATGGAAGCACCAGAATCAAAGTGGCAATAATATTTGCTGCATGAATGAATGGTAAAGTCTGTTGTCAGAAATCAAATGATTAATGAATTGTTGTTTTTTTAATGTTGTCAACTACTTATTGAGTAGAAAATATTAACAAACCACATCTGATGTCACAACAGTTCAATGTTCTTGGATCACTGAAGGTGCCATATAGCTCAATAGATCTATGAAATTAGATTTGATGTGAAATCCATCATGATTAAATTTTTTTTATATACTAAATTTCACTCAATGCAAAGCTTGAGAGCCACTCAAGGTAGAGGGTAACACTCAAAATGGTAATATGAATGGGGGAGAAGGTGATAAGAAGTGAAGATTATGGGGGTAAGAAATATTTTGATTGTCCCTTGACATAAAGAAATGTTTGAAATGTTCAGACAAACAACCATATAGTAGTCTGTCCTGCTAAGTGACAATTATTTTTTGGGGGAAAAAAAAACATCTAAGAAGAGCTTATACTTGAAACACGGATGAAATGACAGTGATTTGATTCTGTGGAAGTGCATGGTGGGTCCTTGCTATAAAGGACTGAACTGGTGAAACCAAAGAATGGCACTCATTTGAACATTTGATATGAAAATAGAAACAGAGCAGCAACAGGGTTGCAATGTTGGGTCTGTGAGAAAGAGGTTACAGAATGGAAAATACATCTTCCCACTCAAGACTATGTAAATTAGTTTGAACTCATTAATGGCTAGAAAGTTAGGATTAAACAGCTCCTGGCCAGATATGACTGCAGTATGCCGTTTTTTGGTCTAATCTGACTTTTGTAAAGATAAAGCATGTCAGGAATCGGGTACTTCCAGAAGCAAAGGATGGAACCAACTATTTTACGTTTTCTAATGATAAACAGCATAATTTGATCCAATCTTATATTAAAACCTCTTGATAAAAAAAAAATCCATTAGTCATTTGTAACAACTCCTCTGGGTGAAGAAATATGGTCTAATTAGATATTTAAATTCTGTCTTCTCTGTGCAATTTAGTAAAAATCTTATGCCGTTAATGTCTGAATTGTGTATATTTAGGCAGAAGTTTTTTATTTATACAAGTTTGGTTAAAGACCAATAAATGTCCTTTATTAAAGTATTTTTTTTTTATATATATATTTCTGACCATTTCCTGGTTTCCACTGAAACTTTAAATATAAATTGTCCAGTGTTTGAATACTTTGGATTTCATTGGCCATTTTCAAAGAGATTTTGTTTTGAGTTATATCATTGATAATATCTGCTGAATTCAAATAAGGGATGAACTTCTTTTTCTCCTTCTTCTTTGTGCTGTGTCCCTTCAGGACATAGACAATCATGGCTCTCCACAATTTCTTGTCATTTGTATCTCTTAATAAATTTTATCTTTTTGTTATCTCTCTTAAACCTTACTCCACTATCCATTTACTCACACTCACTTGGTAGGTTATGTGTTGTTTTCCTCTGCTGTTCTTGTCTTCAATATGTCCTGTAAGTATCAAATTTTCCAAGCCCTCTTTTATTATTCTCTACCCTAGAAATTTCAACTCTCTCTTTCTGATGTTAAGTATAAGTGTCTTTTTTTTGTTTACATTTCCTCGAAAACTTTGTCATTGATCAAATGTTCAGTTCATTATATTTTCAGCATCATTCAGTAGAACAACATTTCCATTGCTTCAAGTCTTTTCTTCGTCCATGAGGAGATTGTCCAGGATTCACTGCTATATAGGAGGACCAATATTACATAACAGTTCAACATCTCAAAAATATCAGAGTCTAATTTCACCTTGTTGTCACAAAATAGAAAAATAATTTTCCAGTTATTTTCGACTAAGAAAATTTTTCATTCATTATAAGAGTGTTATTTTTTGTGGTGTGCATAAAGATTAATTTTCACAGTTGTCAAATTAAGTCTTTATTAGAATATCATGAAATTTCAAAGAATTTAGTTCTTGAAGAATTACAATAACTGATTCTTAAATGTGGTTCCAAGCATATAGATCATTATATTTTTGGTGTTTGGCAACAGGTGTTGTTGGTTTAATTATTGCAGGTGAGAATAATATATTCTTCATAATATTTTTTTGATTAATAAAGCTGACATGTTTAGCAAACAGCATGATCAGAGCAGTCTCTGCTTAAAATGAGGTGAAACAAAGTTAATGATTGAATTATTTCAAGATTTTTCATATTTTGACTGTATTTATGTTAAATGCATCTATAAACAAGCATCAATAAAGTAACCAGTGGTGTGATTTTAACTGTATATTCTGTCTCTTTATTTGCCCCAGAGTGTAGGGAGGAGAAGTGGATTTTTACTTTTCCCAAGAGTATTAACATGAAAGTGAATGCAAAGAGATTAGAATGGAATTTGAACTTGACTCACTAGTTTCATTTTCCTTGACAATAACTGTTACATTACCCACACATCCACTTATGAGCATCGGTGAGTGAGCACTTAGATAAAACCAATCCCTCATAACTGACTTACATACTTAAGAAATAGTAGCAGAAATCTTAAACTTGGCAGAGTCTAATTAATGTTTATGTTCTTTTTTTAAGATATTTTTTTTATTTGTGTTCTTTTTAATTCAGATATCTTTTATTTGTTTTCTGTTTAAAATCATTTTTATTTGGGTTTCTTTTTAATTAACATATTTTATTCCCGCTCTTTTTAATTAAGATATCTTTTATTCGTGCTCTTTTTAATCCACATATCTTTTATTTGTGCTCTTTTTAGTCAAAATATCTTTAATTTGCGTTCTTTTTAATGAAGATGTCTTTTATTTGTGTTCTGTTTAAATTTATTTTTATTTTTGCTCTTTTGAATAGAAACTTTTTTTTTATTTATGCTTTTTTTTTAATTACAACATTCTTTTGAGTTCACTGAGAATTTTTCAAAAACTTGATTTATGTTTGGAATCAAAATTTTCTGGAGGAGTTAATGGTAATAATATTATCTTTCCCTATATATTACTATTGCCTCAGATAGTTTAGTAAACAGTTTGATACTCTACCTCTGTTTGAATTTCCATCTATAATGCCAATGAACATAATTTTAAAATTAGTTTTTATTTAAAAGAAAGTTATTTTTTTTTTACAATGGAAAATTCAATAAATAAGATTTTAAAAGAAATAATTTGACTTCAGTATTTATTTTGACCAAAATAAAATAAATTCTAACAGTGAAAAAAATCTGACATTATAAAAGTTTTTTTTGTTTTTTTTAAATTTACAAAAATCTGTGAACAAGCCTTTATCAACAACTAATCCTTTTTTATTTCATTTGCTTTTTCTGTAGTTCACTTGTTGGCTAACAAAGAAAGATCTTTAAAGTATAAAGGTCAGATGTTAGTATAAAAATGCTAACAGTGAATATGAATTGATTCTTTATTATGTATCTATGAGATTCGATGGCAATCATATTGGGAACCGAACTAAAGAAAAAAAATCAAAAAACTAACTTTTGAGCTAAGGTTATGAAAGATATTTCCATAAAGCCAGAATATTTTGTTCTTCATGTTAAATCTTCCTTCATTTTCTTTATAAATCAGTTAAAAATTTAAATAATTATTTTTTTATATCTTGCATGACTTTTCTTGGAAATTTTAAATGTAATATCAAGTTACTTTTCTTTCCATATAACTGTTGTGCTTACATTATGACTGTTTATATATAAAGTGAATATTAAAAAAATTTCCAATATTAGAAGTGCATCTAATGGCTAAGTATTATGATAGAAGACCGAAGTGACTAAAAATTGAAAAGGACAGCATAAGTTGCAGTAAATAATAATCAGCTAGATACTTTGTAAACTAAATATCTTATATGCTGACAACATATTATATGTACTTCATTTATTGCCATACTAACAGACACCTATAATTTGGCAAGGAATATTTAAGAAAAAAACACATGACACTCAGCTGATGATTCATCCATACTTAGATATCAGTTTTCTTTATTTTAACCTGATTTTGATTGATAATCATAATTTAATCATGAATAATCAAATATATTTAATTCTGGCGTAATCAAGGAAATAGTACGCCAGACAGTCTAGAAGAATCAGATGGCTGCGGGTTAAGATTTTGAGATTCTATTAGACAAATATTATGATTTTGTTGAATAACACATAGTAACATATAACCTAATGGATTCAAGTGTGGCTTAAATATATCTGGCAACCTGACAGTTGTGAGTTCAATCCCTGGGTCTGGCAGTGAATACTCAGTGTAAGAAATGTACAGGTGACACAAAACTGAGTGAAACTTGTGTGTATTAATTGATACATACTTAAGCGTCAAAATCAGAATTCAAATAGTATACTGCTGGTGATTGAATAAAGTGTTTGGTTTGAAATTCAAAGACGGTTACTGAGTATGAAGACAGATATCTGAAGTAGACAAGAGGATACAATGGCTGAAACATTGTGTCTCTAACAATCAAGAAGAGCCTGTCTAGAAGAATCAGATGGCTAGGGATTAAGATTTTGGGATTATGTTAGACAAAGGATTTTGTTGAATAACACATAGCCTAATGGATTAAAGTGTTGCTTAAAATATATCTGGCTCCACAGCAGTTGTGAGTCAATCCCTGGATCTGGTAGTGCTGCAAAATTGCATACTCAGTGTAAGAAATGGAAATCAAAATGAGAACAATCTACTGCTAATGATTGAATAAAGTGTTCAGTTTGAAATTCCAAGACACCTACTGAGTATGATGACAGACATCTGAAGAAGATGAGAGGGTACAATGGCTGAAACATTGTGTGTCTACCAACCAAGATAAGTATATTAAGCTGAATAGCAAAGCATATAATATTTCTCATCTCAAAGGTTCTGAGAAAAAGTTTGTAAGACACACAGAAAAACAAGTTTCAAGTTTCAATTTGAACTGACGTATTTCAGTACAGATTGCTGAGAAATAATGAAATACACATTTTTCTTCCAGACATAACAATTCTCTGGGTGATGCATTCCTGACTCAATTATGACTTTATTCAAGACAATGAATGAATTCCTTGGGGGTTATCACTTATAAATTCATGAATGTATGGATAAATTGCTATTTTATTAAGATCATCACTCTAATATAAATGCCAACATTGTTTAACAGGAGTAAGTGAGATGTATATATATATATGTATGTATGTATGTATATATATATATATATATATATATATATATATATATATATATATATATATACATATATATGTGTGTGTGTGTACAAATTTTAAGATATACATACAATATATCTGTAAAAGAACAGTATGAATAAAGACAAAAGCAAAACTTATCTTAGCTGACATTTTTTGTCCTCTGACAAACTTTATCAAGGTAAATATTCATCAGGTTAATTAAAAATTCCAGGTAATTTATGGAGGATGCTAAGTGATGTAAGTCTAATAAAGGAAAATGAGTTTATGATATATATATATATATATATATATATATATATATGGTGTTACAAGGAGTTTTGTTGGTCTCTTGCTCGGCTGTGCCCCAAACAAATAATCAAGGAGTTGCAGTCTGGGAAGTTAGGTTACCAGATGTAAGGGGTGATGTGGTTGCAGAAATTGTCTGACAGCCATGACTTGGTTCTCCTGCTTTTGTTGCATGGTGAAGAGTTTTGTTCTTAGATGTAGGGTCTTCCAGTAGCCAACCTTTTGACCCAGGGCAGCACTACCTCTGCAAGACACTTGATGTAGGCCTCCATGTTATGTATAAGGCTCTCACCAATAAATTCACTTCTTTTCTTATCAGATTGGGTTTTCCAAACTGCCATACCTTCGTAATTACTATTAAACTCATCCAACCTTTTCTAAATCAATTGAAATGTCCTCGGATTGATATTCAAACACTCTGAAATGTTCTTATTAGAGTTTCTGGCAGGAATGTGAAGCAGTGCAGCATACCGTTTCCAGAATGAAATGTGTCATGGTGCTCTTTTTCTCGTATCTAACCCTACTATACTGTGAAGTTGAAAACATCAGAGCCAATGCATAATCTTGAAATTAAAAATATAAAATAGCAACTTTTTACCCATTGCACCCTGTATATATATTTTTAAATAACAGGAGGTTATGAATTTAACCAAGACTTTTCAGTTAACCTGATGAATATCTATGATTGTCTCTTAAATTTTATTTGGTTTATAAATACTTGCTGCAAAACAGAATCCTTACATTTGCCTTGATAAAGTCTGTCAGAGGATGAAACACTAAGATAAGTTTTCCTTTTGTCTTATATATATATATATATAGTGAGAAAGAGAAATATTGAAAATATCTTCAATCCTTTTCTGTCCTCAAAATAAATGTAAAGTTCTGACTTCTCATTTCACTTTCCCACTACTACATGGCTTTCCTATGTGTTTTCTGCATATATTTTCATTGTAATTGTTCTAATAAGTTCTCCTCTTTGGTATTTCAATAGCATAGATTTTAGCATAATACTAGATTGGCAGATAGGTCTCATCATTTTACTGTTGAAATAGCTAGATGTAACCTTCTATTCTTTTCTAATAGTTTCCTTTCTTGCATTTGTCACCTGTTGAACCCCTGCTTGCTTCCTTACCTCCTACAATTTTCAAAGGTTTAAATGCAATGTCAATTGCTATCTTATCTCTTCCTGAAATTTGTTCTTTTATTGTCCTTTCTCCTCACTAGAGTCTTATTTTCTTCCACTCCTAACAACTCTTTGTCTCTTAGTGGCATTATTGCTTTGCTTGGGATGAAAAAGTACCAACAGGATATTTAAATAATGAAATGAAATGTTGAATTGCAAAACAATATTTTCAGTACACAACTTCAAAAGTAATTAAAATCATATCACTTTGTTTATCCTACAATTTTACAGTATAATGTGTCACTAGAACTTGAAAAGACATATTTGAATGCCATCAGTGATTATTGAAACACTGTTATTATTTTCTACTACTCCAAACATTAGTTCATGGATTATGTTGGAATAAAAATCTGAAAAACTTACTAAAAGAACTGATAGACAGAAAACTTATCCATATTATTTAACCAAGAATATATATAGAGAGAGAGTGTGTGAGAAATTTGCTGTTGTTTTTGTTGGTATAATTTAATTTGTTCCGATATATCTCAAATGAAAATATTTAATAGAAAATGTGCAAAGGAGTTTTTGTTTCTTATTCTTTCCTAATCAAGTCAAAATCATTAATATTCATCTGATTGGATTTGAGGAATCAATATATAAAATGTTGATCAATGATATGCTAATGTGATATTTTTTCTTTAGTGCTCCTTACTGTAAGAAAACAACACAGACACACAAATTTCTCAATACAAACAAATATAATCTAATAAATGTATGTAGACGCTGCTCTCTTGTGTATATTTCTTAATAAATGTACATTAGATTTAGCCATACTACAAAACCAAAACATTAATCTAAGAACTCAAGTTATGTTCTTAAATAGCTTTGTCATATTGAGACTTTCATACATGGTGCCAAACCTCTTCAGAAATGTCAAGACTCAACTGTATGCAACTGCTTTCTCAGATCAATGATTAAAAATGGCTTCAAGCAAATGAACTCTGTACATCTGCAAGAGGACCATCTTTCTTCAAATCTCATGGGCTGGTACAACATAATTACAAAGAACTATACCAAATAACAGAAACTTTATCACTTGAAGGCTTTCAACAGCAGTAACAACTAAAATGCATAGAAGAAAAGAAAAAATGATATAATCAAAATGTTGATATTCCATACTACTTCTAACAAAAGGTTAGGAAGGAAACCCTTATAAATACTGGAAAGTTTCTGATGATGACTGATAATATATTGTTTGTTTTTATTTAATGGTATATAAACTCGTTATGGGTCATTTAATACTGAAATTTAAGATTCTAGGGAGTTTTGATGTTATAAAATATGATGTATGTTATTCTGCTTTCACAATTGAATACATGGTCGATGATACTCGGCTTTTAGGCATATACATGTTTGTGTGGACATAATGACTAGAGGCAGTGATATGTGTGTTTAATGTTGTAGTTTTGTTGACGTTATATTATGGAATACAGTTTGATTTCTTTAAGAAATTGTCGGATATTATATGGATTAATGTGATGAAAGAGTTCTTTCATGTTGGTTGGTTGGTTGATTCATTTTGTTTAGTGGCATATCAACACCTCTATGGGTTATTTAATGTCAAAATCTAAATATTTTTAAATAAAATATAGCGCTGTTCATTTTACTATAAATAGGTATTTTTATATTTCTATAATGTTTTGTTTTTGTTTGTTTTGAGGTTCACTATTTGTCCATAGCTTGGACCTTAACAGGTGCTACCACCCTGGGTGACCGTGGATCTGGGAACAAAAACAATTAAGAGGTGGTCCACACTCCTCAAAACCTCTAATCTTTTGATCTTGTTGCCAGAATTTATATATATATATATATATATATATATATATATATATATATATATATATATATATATATATATATTCCTGGACATGGCAATAAAATGTATCAGGTAGCAAGGCTCCATCTAACGATTTCTGGGTAATGTGGAGTTCCCCTAAGATGCTATTAGTCTCAGATCCACTCTATCTCAAAGTGGTAGTGTCTGTTAGGATGGCATCTAATCTTCAAATATAGGTAACTGTGTCAGTGACTTGCTTAACACATCAGGGGTG
>OZ010591.1:27354364-27444364 GCA_963932145.1 Acanthosepion lycidas
TTTTATCCTCTGAGGAACTTTATCAAGGTAAATCAATTTTTCATATTGTCTTTTCACAGATACATTTTGAAATTTTTACATGCACACACACACACACACACACACACACACACAGAGATTTATATATGTGTGTATGTATGTATGCATGTATGTATATAGTAGGTTATGCATTGTTTTTCTTTGTCCCTATTACTTTCAATCTATCCTGTGTGTATCTAATTTTCCAAGCCCTCTTTCATCTTTATGTGTCCTAGAAATTCCAATTCTCTCAATCTTTAGTAAACATATGGTGGAACAAGATTTAGTAGAAATAACATGACAAAATTTATTAAAAGGACAAAGGGCAGGAAATTGTAAAGAGCCATGATCACCAATGCTCTAAAGAGATATGGCATATAGAATAAGAAGGATTATTTATAACAGTGATAATTATAGTGTTACTTTTTGTTTTTGTTTTTTGTATTGCATTTTTTCCTCTTTTGTTGTTATTTGTGCCTAAAATTTGTGAAGAATTTGAGAGAAAAGGTTTTGTCTTTTTCCTCACACAATATTCTTTTTGTTTTCATGTTTTTGTTCTGTCTTCTCTGGAATGTAAGAATTTGAGCTGTTAAGTCTGATATAAGTTAGACTTAAGCCTCTCTCTTTGTACTATAATATATATTGTTGAATATTCACAAAAAGAACTGGTACAAGAGAAATAAAGGAAGAAAAAGTAAAAAGAGAGAAAAACAATAAAAAAGAAAGACAAATCGCAAAGAAAGATGTGCAAGAGGAAAGAAAAAGCAAAAATGAAGGAGAAAGAAAGAATAAAAGAAAAATGACTGAAATAAAAATTGTTGTTAGTTTGAAAAAATAAGAAAGAAATGAAGAGAAAGTGAACGAGGAAATAAAAGTAACAAAAATAAATGAAGACAGGAAACAAGAAAATGAAAGAATAAAAAATTTTGTGGTCAAGATAAAAGAATGATATTTTTAAGAATGAAAAAAGGAAAAGAAGAAAAGACTTTTCCAAGACAATATTATGAAAAAGAACAAGGTATGGTGAAAATTGAAAATATTAAATGAAAGTGAAATAGAGAAATAGAAAGACTGAAACAGAGAAAAGACAAAGAGAGACTAAAAGAAGTGAGTTATGGAAAGAAATACAAGAAAATAGGTAAAGAAAGATAAAGAGGAACAATGAGAGAGGGAAAGAAGAGAAAGAGATAAGGAATTACTGAGAGAAATAAAAGAAAAAGAGAAAGAGATAAAAAAAGATTGAGAGGAACAGTGTGAATGAGACAAAGAAAAAATGAGATGAACAGTGAGAGGAATAAAGAAAGAGATAAAGTGAGAACAACAAAGAGAAAGAAAGACTGAGAATAATAGAGAGAAAGAAAAGAATGAGATAAAGAAAGACTGAGAGGAACAGAAAAGAGATGAAAAGGAAGGGTTAAAAAAATTGAGAAGAACAATGAAAGGGAAAGAGAAAAGTGTTAAAGAGAGACTGAGACGGACAGTGAAAGAGAGAGGAAATCAAAAAAGGTGAAGAAACATTGGGAGGAACAGTATGTGTGAGAAAGAAAGAAATGAGAGTGATAAAGAAAGATTGAGAGGGAAAGAGAGGAAGTGAAAGAAAAGGAAGAGATGAAGAAAGACTGAAAGGAACATTGAGGGAGGGAGAGAGAGAGAGAATGAAAACAAAGGGGTAACAATAAGATTGAGAGGAACAGAGAGAGAGAGAGAGAGAGATGCCAACTGTTTGAGAATACCAAGAGCTTTAACATAACAGCTTCCAATCTGACACATGGAATGGAAAGTTGACTGAGTTCATGGCTCTGGGACAGTGAGTGAGAGAGAGAGATAGGAAAAAAGGAAAAGATAAAGATTGAGAAGAACAATGAGAGAAAAAAAGAAAGACATAAAGAAATACTGAGGGGGGGACAGTGAAAGAGGTTACTCTGGTCGCCAACTACAGGGACACAGAAATAGCCAATTTTTTGAAAGTGGTTAAATCCTTCATGTTCAAGGTCAAGAATTAGCTGGAGACCTCTGGTAGGATTGTGTCATCCCTGCCCAAGAGAAAGAAACATTTTAAATGGCCAAACATTGTGAAGACAACAGTGTTTTTCCACATCTGGTACAAATCCTGAATGATCTGGAGTTGACAATTCATGTTCAAGAAGAGAACCACATGAACCAATTGAAGTTATTGCTGAACAAGTACAAACATCTTAAAGAGATTGGTAGGCTTTAGTTCTTCTCTGATGGCCAGAAGGGGGCACTGTGTAGATGCTATGACAAGTATTTTCATGTCAACTGTTCCAACGAGCTACTTCTGCTGATTCTCAGACTGCATGAATTTAAGGTACCAGGCTGGCATCTCATTCCCATCTTTTCACTGTCAAAATGGTTAAATGTAACTGTCTCTTCGACTCAAACAGCTTCTTCTCCCATACTTCCCATCTATAGAACTCCGTCCCCCTTACTTCCCCAATCTTCAAATATTCAAGTGTAATGTCAATCGACATCTAACACCGTGGGCTTGTTCCCTGTCCTTCTCTGTATCCTTTCCCCAAATATGCCTCTTTGCTCTTGTTCTTAATTCTATATTACCCCTTGCATGCTAGTGGCACTCCTGCCTTGCTTGGGGTGAATTGCTTTAAAAAAAATGGTAATGGTAAAATTTGCTGTTTCTATGCAGAAAACATACAACATTTACTGACTGAACAGTTAGTGTTTAAACAGTTCTTCCTGAAATTAGACTTCTCATGTCTACTAAATATTATAGCTCTTTCTAATATTTGCTTACAGTTATATGTCCTACCTATTTTTATTGTTGCTGCTGTTAAGTGTTCAAGTGATGTGGTTTTCATTATTTGGTAAAGCTCTTTATTTGCAATAGTGTAGTACCAGCCTATAGGGTCTGATGATGGATTGTCTTAATTATAGAAAAAGAATGGACATAATTAAAAGGAGGCAAAAAGGAAAAACAACTACAGCAGTTTAATGCAAAAAAGATTTAAAAAAATAATTATAAAAGAAGATAACTGAATGAGCAAATTGATTATCACTTCTCACTGATTAAAACTCGATGGAGGAAATTAAAAGTTTTTGTGCACAACTAATGAAAAAGGAAACATGAAAAAGAAAATACATGCATAGCTAAAATTTATTAAGATGAATATATTTTATAAACAAATCACATTCAGTCCAAACAACCATTCTGATTGTTTACAAAAGGAAGCTTGTCTTGACTGAATGAAAATAGTTTTAAGGACTTTTAAATGATAGAATGTGATCAGCATGGAACTGAGAACGTCTTGGGGGGATAATACACTTCTTTATGACTTATAGGATTAATTGGTTTAAAGCCATTGTTAAACCAAAAGTTACCATGTATCAGACAAGGGACTAACACTGGCTGACAATATTTCACATATTGTAATGAATAAATGGTAATGTTAAGTAATGAAAGATACAAGCCTTGTTTTATCATTTAATTGGAACCCCTAGTTCATTAGACTTGTGCTACATTCAGGTTTGAGTGGGTGTGCAGTTAAATACCTATAGATGATCCTTTTGCTAATGGTTTCTTATAGTGCCAATGCAAGGGTCTTGTGGCTTCCCCAAGAATCTGCTACATCTGAATTTTTATAAGGTAGTATTCATATAAAATACAAATTTGATTGTAACTTAATTATATACAATAATGGATAATATATGTTTATAATTCAACTAGAAAAATAAATACAATGTATCTCTATAAAAATTAGTCATATTGTAATGGATTATTCCCACTTAAATAAATCAACAATGTTTTGCAGCAATTTTTAACATCTAACTCGTTAAAAAGTTCAATAATTTTAACATGTTCAACATTATGAATAAAAAATAGTAAATTTTATATAGTGTTTTTTTTTTCAAGACTTGGCATGAGTAAAACAAAATTTTGGACCAAAAAATACCCCCCCCACAAATGACGTCAAAATCCAAACATTTTTCATCCTTTAACAGTCAGTTGTGTTTAATTTAATTTGCAATGTATATAAATGTAGGTAGAAAACAAGATGTTGATAAGATAGCAAAGGTCACAAAGCACTGTCTGGGAGCCCCAAATCAGGCTTGGCTCCCCTGTTAAGGAGTCAGAAGTAGTACGCAGCAGACCTAGTTTCTTTGATAAACCGACTCATTTATCTTTCTGTGGCTTTCAAACTGGTTTCTATATCAGTGAAACTTGTATAAGTTGTGCTCAAAATAACTGAAAATTCCTGAATAATAACAATAAAAAGAAAAGGAGTATAAAAACACATCTAAGCTTGTACATCTATTTCTTATAAGTTTGATTAAAAAGAACCAATGAGGTCTATTTGTTGAATTTTTTATTGTATTTTTCCAATTATCAAACAAGGTGTTGAGTAGTATGCTCAAAATTGTGGACAAACTGTCTGAACATCATCTTGTTTTATTGTTTTTTGAAGTACTTTCAACCGTCTCAGATCATTTTCAAGAAACAACGTGATGACTGTGAAAGGATACAGAAGGGGATTATCTCCCTTTGGTGGAGATAAATTACATGAGTCATGTGGCAGCTGCTTCATGATGTCACTTCATACAGTGACAAGAGTGGCCAGTCATTCACTTTGTTTACAGCAGCCAAACCAAGCAGTTACTTTTTTAGCCTGGGCCAAATGGTGTGGCTGATGGCTAAATCTGCTTCCCCAGCAGCTTACAAGCACATGATGCCTTTTCATTTTGGGAATATATCTTTCCCAAATACAGAAAGAAACTCCTGCTTACAGTGCTTACTTTGAGGAAACCCAAGACTCACTGTTTTCCCTTCATAGAATATGTCCTCACCTGGGACATAGTAGATGAATCTGGCCTGTTTGAATCTGGAGTCCTAAACATGCCTTCTCCAGATATAGGAGTATCTCTTTATTATGTTAGAACCTTCCTTTTTGTCTCTTTACACTCTGCTTTGCTGTGTAGATATATATGATATTGTTTTCTGCCTGGGACACATGTATATATAGTTCTGTGTATGTCTTAGCAGTATAATAGTCTCTCTGGGAACAAAATATATTGTTGTTCCTTTTCCATTCAGCCATTTCGTTTCATCTGTGATGGGGTTATCACATCAGGGATATAATAATGCCCATAATGGGAGAAATATAAGTTGGACAATAAATCTTTCTGCCATAGCAAAGTCTCATTACAATTGTATTGTAGTCAGAATTCCTTTATTTACATACTGGTATTCATTGTTGTTTACTGTTCTTACTCCATTTTTTTTCATGGAGAATTCCAAAACTGTATACTTTACCTAATATACTCACCTCTTCTCAGAGACTTTAACAGTACAAAATGTCATATCTTTGCAAATAATTTCCTGGAACTGGTTTCTTCATTATAGTCAGTATATGAAAGTTCAGATAAGCTTCACTTTGGAATTATCAATTCATCAAATCCAAGAGGCCTCCATGCTGTGTCAGAAGTATTGGGTTACATCAGTCTCTTTACTGTTACTTCAACAGCTGATTATAATACTTGTCATAAGTCTTTATAAATATTCTGATGCCATCACCATGTGGTCCAGATTTACACTAAAAAGTAAGGATATGTGTATAATTATTTCTTCTTTCATGTTTACTGTTCACAATGCTTTTATGTTCTTCTGTAAACAGTTAGGTTTTAAAGGTATTATGATGTGCTTTTTTCACCTGTGGTAGATTGAGAACTCATGTAACTTAATGTTCTCTTTAAGTATTTCAATCTTTGTGCTTTTTCAGGCTTAGATGATATCCCCACAAGTGATCAGGCTGCAGAAGGGGGTGGGGCGGTATCAAGACACCATCTTTTGATTGAAAATTCACATAACATTCTATTTTTAAGAATTTCAGTCATTGTGCATTTTTCAGGTGAACACATCCCCGCAAGTGGCCAGGATGCTAGTGGATGGATGTTTTTTTTTTTTTTGAAGAAACCATCTCTAGATAGATTATCAACCACAGCTCAAGAGCCCATTAGTTAAGAATTTGTCACTGTGCATGAGCACACCCTTCAAATGCTTCTGAAAAGTTTCATCTATTTAAATTCATTCACAAGGCTTGTTCAACCCATGGTATTGTTTTCAAGAATTTTTCAATAATCCTGCAAGCTGGGATCATTTCACCAAGATAATAAGATGTAAATATCTCATTTACTAAACTGATAATGATGAACTTCAAACCCAAGTTTTAATTTAGTTTAGTTGGAATGCTTGTATTCTTACCATTTTGCCATGTACACTTAGGAAATATGTGGTCACCTCTCACATCCCTTAGACTCCATGAGGAGTATGTAGCCACAACCCTCAAGTCCCATAGACTCCCCTGAAGAGTATGGGGTCATGGCTCTCAAGTTTCGTAGACTCCCTGAAGAGTATGGGATCACAGCTCTCAAGTCCCATAAACTCCCCGAGGAATATGAGATCAATGCTCTCAAGGCCCGTAGATTTCCCGAGGAGTATGGGGCCTCAGCTCTTGTTCTATAGACTCCCTGAGGAGTATGTAGCTACAGCTCTCAAGTCCTGTAAATTCCCTGAGGAGTATAGGGCCACAGCTCTCACTCCCGTAGACTCCCCGAGGAGTATGTAACCACAGCCCTCAAGTCCCATAAACTCCCTGAGATGTATGGGTCACAGTTCTCAAGTCCCTTAGACTCCCTGAGGTGTATGGGATCACAGCTCTCAAGTTCTATAAAATTCCAGAGAAGTATGAAGCCACAGCCTACAAGACCCTTAAATTCCCTGAGGAATATTAGGTCACAGTTCTCAACAACACTAGGGGTTGCTGCTATGGTTTCTATAGCAAATATTTTATAGGATGAATTTACTAGCTTCATACCCAACTGGTTTTGTATCCAGTTTTCGCTTCTAGTACCTGGTGTTCCCAAGTGGTCCCCCATCTGAGACTGCTTAACTTTGGTTATTAAACTAGAACCAGTGTTTTGACTGTAAGCCTAGTAGAAAATAGGGGATGTTTATTTATTTTTTCTTAAGGGAATTTTATGATCTGTCAAGTATATTAATTTCACATTTTTTGGCCCCACCACTTTTATTAGCAAAAGGTCAACACTGAATTCAAAACCAGTTGGGTATGGTGCTAGCAACTCCATCCCATAAAACCTGCTTGCTACAGAGAATAAAGTAGTAGTGTTTGGCATGTTCAAGCTGTGGTCCCATATTCCAAATGGGAGTCTACAGAAGTTGAATGAGTGGTTGAGTTTATTTTTTCTCCCCAATTTATTGTATATCAAAAAAAATTCTGACTCTCCCTGACAATTATTCAATCCCACCCTTTTATTAAGCACCTCCTAGTATATAGTTTATATTCATTGCTACAGTGTTCAGTGAGCAAATATATTTTGCGGATAGTGTTGAAAATGATGTGATAATTATATATATATATATATATATATATATAATATTAATAATATAGTGGAGTTATAGTCTTTAGCTATATACCTGAAATAAGCAAATAATATAATCACGATCATATTACCATGTGATCTTGTAAATCTTGTAATTTAAAATTCATTTTTTTTTTTTTTGCACACAAATATCTAATGTCTACATATTTTTTTCTAAGATGTTTACACCTGATCCTGGGTAAGATAAAGATTTCTTTCCTCAACAAGGATTAACACACACTGTAAAAATGCTTTTCACCTGGGCATATCAGTTTTCATTTTTTTTTTTTTTATGTGCTAATTTTTGGATATTCAACCTTCTCACTGATAAAAAAAATAAGAAAAATATTTAAAAAGAAGAAGTTTATATTTGCCTACCAGATATGTTTTCCATGGAAGATAAACTGTACAAAAGTTATTTTTAAAAAAAATTTGAAATGTGAAAATCAGAGTTGGCTTAATTACATTATATCTCAGGATTAAAATTATTGTTATTACCAATATTATTACAGTACTTCTTTGATTAGCTGGACACCTTGGGACAAAGATTGAAAAAATATGTTTCAGATAATTTTCATCTACAGTACCTAGATTTTTTTTTTTTTTTTTTTTTTTTTACAATGATGTTCACCTTGTACAGGGTAACCCAAAAAAATGGGAATTTTTGAAGTGCATATTGCCAGACATGAGCAAGTGGCAACACTGCGAAACAGTGACCTTGAGCAAGTAAACATTTCGCTATTCAGAATTCAAGATGAAATTAACAGTATCCCAGCTGAGATGTTACAGCAGTCAATGAGGAATCTCAACAGCAAATTTCAATAATGCATTCGTACAGGAGGATGCCATCTACAGGACATAATTTAAAAAAAATGAAAATTCCATCATTGTATCTTAAATGGCATGTTTTAAGGTTTCAATTACTATGAATAAAATGTTTTTCTTCCATCACTCTTGGTTTTATTGGATTGTTAAAAAGTTCCCGTTTTTGGGTCACCCTGTACAAAGCCCAAGGACCACTTGAGGTAAACAGTTATAGAATAAGAGGCACAGTTTATGTGGAAATGTGTAGAACAGTTAACCCTAGACTTGCATAGTTTAAGACTGTAGTGATCAGGGTTCATGGCGAAAAAGCTGCTTGAGTGGAAGTTACATCTAGCCAGAGGGAATGAGGGTAGTTTACTACAATGTACATGGCATGGCAATCTTAGCCATGAAGGTTAGGACTGGTGAAACGAAGGAGTGTAGTTCATCCGAACACCATGAGAAAGTGTTTATAGGGTGGAAAATAATTTGTCACCCACAAGGATGTAGAGTCAATTTTGGACTCTATAGAAAATGGAAAGTGAAAACTGGGCAGCAATATTCTATTTTCAACATTTTATGAATTTAACCACAATACTAGATTGGTGGCAAGATCTCATCATTTTACAATTGAAAAGGCTAATATCTAACCATAGATTTTATTCTAACAGTTTCTTCTCATGCATATCCCACTTGTAAAACTTTTGGATCCTGCTTTCCAGTCAAATTTGATCTTTAATTTAAATGCACTGTCAATCATTATCTTTTGTCTACTTAATTCCTGCTCTTTTATTGTTCTTTCTCCTTAAATAATATTTTTTTTCTTATATTCTCTAACACTCAGTAACCCCTGATGCCTTAGTGGCTTTATTGCCTTGCTTAAGATGAAATGATTAAAAAAAACACTGATTATCAAAATTATAATAAAAGAATGAAAATAGTCATTTTCTGAAATTAATTTATATCATCAAATAATATTTTCAAATACTTTATTCGAGATTTTGTCCAATTATTTTTATGAAAAGACAAGTAATAAATGAGTATTACTGGTGAAACAAAAGGCATTCCATTTTCTCTTCAAGTATGGTTCATGTCACATGCATCTGAGAGTTGAGTAAGCCATAATCTCTTTTCTTATAATTTTATAATAATTTTATAAGGATCTATAATGATTATTTATATTCTTATAATGTTTTTATAATAATTTTATAATAATTATTTATATTTTTATAATTATTTTATAAGGATTTGTAAGGATTATTTGTATTCTTATAATGTTTTTATAATAATTTTATAATAATCATTTATATTCTTATATTTTATAATGATCTATAATGATTATTTATATTCTCTTAATGTTTTTATAATAATTTTATAATAATTATTTATATTCTTATAATGTTTTTATAATAATTTTATAATAATTATTTATATTCTTATAATGTTTTTATAATAATTTTATAATAATTATTTATATTCTTATAATGTTTTTATAAGGATTTGTAAGGATTATTTGTATTCTTATAATGTTTTTATAATAATTTTATAATAATCATTTATATTCTTATATTTTATAAGGATCTATAATGATTATTTATATTCCTATAATGTTTTTATAACTTTATAATAATAATTTATATTCTATATTATTTTATAAGGATCTATAATGTTTATTTATATTCTTATAATGTTTTTATATTAATTTTATAATTATTTATGTTCTTACAATTATTTTAGAAGGATTTATAATGATTATTTATATTCTTATAATATTTCTATAATAATTTTATAATAATTATTTATATTCTTATGATGAGTTTATATTAATTTTTTATTCTTATAGTTATTTCATAAGGATTTATAATGTTTACCATATTTGATGGCATATAAGATGCACCCCAATTTCAGCAGGGCAAATCAAGAAAAAATTAGTAATTAGTAAAATTAGTATACCTACATGTGGCATATAAGACACGGGAATTTTTAAAGATATTTTTAGTAAAAACAACTGCCGTCAAATATGGTATATTCTTGTAATGATTTTATAATAATTTTGTAAGGATTTATAACATTTCTTTACCTTCTTCTAATGACTTCTGACATTTCATATTCAGAGATGATTAGCAAGATGATACCTGCAATAATCATGTTGATTTTTTATTTGTATGTTGAGTTCAATCCTCATTTGGCTCCTCCTATAAGCATACATTTATCTTAAACTAAGCTTAATTTAATAAATATCTTATGTGAACTGCATCATTAGTGAAATAATTGTATATTTTTCATTAGTATCAGTGATCAATGTCTGAACCCATGAAAAAAAGAAAAGAAAGAAAAGGATTTCCAATGCTGATTTTTCAAGGAAGGCTCTACCCAACTTGGAACAATGCAACAACACATATTTTTTGATACAACCTCTATATTTAGCCTTATAGCAAATACAGCTAAGGTTATTAAATATTTGCAACACATTCTGAAAGTTATAAATACAAATTTGTTACTCAGTGCTTTATTAAATTGCCATATTTTTTGGCTTGCAAGACGCAGTTTTTTGCTAAGAAATACCCTAAAAACTACTTGTGCATCTTCGAAGATGAATGTAAGGCAACACCCAGGCTCAAGTAAACTTGGATGGTCACCTAATTGGCTTGACTGATAGGGACATGGATTTCTATGTGGAGTCATTACACTATAATATTAGCTATCTAATTCAGCCTTTTGTAAGATGCAACCTCAGTACTTAGCTGTTACAAGTATTTCCAAGACTATAAACCTTCCTGGAGCCAAGCCACAAGATTAAAGATCCTCTGTTTACTAGCAGTGATGGGAGCTTTTCTGCTCTTGACTAGTATGTCATTACCATACAAACAAAATCGAATGAGTGATTAATATAAACAATATGTGGTGCCAGTATGTGAGGGACGCATGGTGAATGTGTCGCTGTATGAGCATGACTTTTTTTTCTTAGAAATTTCTTTCCAATATTAGGGTGTCTTCAAAGCCAAAAATACAGTATATCTGTCCATTGAATTCATATTATATTCTTTGCAATTTTAAGATGAGTAGGCATGCAGAAATTTAAATATTTGGAAAGTGTTTAAAACAGAGGATAGAAAATATGACACTGAGATCCGAACATGCACTAGATGAGTGAAAGAAGCATTACAAAAGCTAAGCAAATGTCAAGAAATAAAGAGTTTTTCAATAACTTGGATCAATTTTAAATGTGAATCTAATGATTTTTTTTTTTCATATTTAACAACTTAAATCTTTGGCAATTTCAACCATGAAAGATTGGTTAGTATATGAGGGTACCACTTGAGGTTGGGTATGTTTGAGGCCTAATATTCTCTCAAGGCATGATGCCTCCTTGAGGGGGACATCTGTACATCATCATTGGTGGTAGTTCAGTGTCTAATTGGCAGTGATGGAATGTAACTTATTTGGTTTTCGAAGCATTGAATGTCACTAGCCATATTTTTCCCCCCACTTGGAAGTTATTGCTAGACTGGAAGAGAGGATAGCATGAGGCATCAGGTACTTACTGGATCGGTACAGGGAGCTGATCATCAAGAGTTTTAGAGGTGTACCTGTATATCATCATGTCATCGGCATTGGTATAGATGTCTACAAATGATCTGAATATATTCTTAAGCAGATGAGAAAATTAATGTAGCAGAAATGTAGTTCTCCAGAAGGATACTAAAATTTCCACTGATGGAGCAAGTAAAAAACAAGACAGCCTTAAAGAAAATGGTAACAGAAAGAACACTTATACTCAGAATCAGGAAGAGGTAGCTGAAATGCTTTGAAGATAGCATTAAGAAGCAGAACTTGGAAAATGTAACTCTCAGAGGGCATACTAAGGAAAAGAGAGATAGAGGACTTACTTACTTGACAAGTTTGTGCAAATGGATGATGGAACTGGGGGTGGGGGCCTTAGCAAAGTGAGAAAAGAGCCACAGGCGTTAAAGATTTATGGAATTCTCTCATACATGGACTTCATTTACACGATTTACATTGTTCGGACTGTTGTACTCATCCATACTGTTACATTTACGATGTTTCAAATATTGCATGCTCTAGACTTCTTCGGGTGATATCTGTTGGAATTTCAAACTGAACCCTTTATTTAGTTCACTGGGATAGATTGTTCTAATTTTTTTTTTTAAGCTTTTCACCCCAACTAAGACGGGAGTGTCACTAGCACACAAGGGGTTACAGAGAGTAACATTGACATTGCGTTTGAATAGTTGGAGATTATAGGGTGTTCCACAGACAGGAAGTGCAAGACATGAAGCTTTTGGAGTAGTAGAAGAAATGGCTACATTTAACCATTTTGACAGTGAAAGGGTGGGACTGAGATGGCAACCTAGTAGCACATTTAAATTCATGTAGTTTGGGAACTAGCAAATGTAGCTCGTCAGAGCAGTTACCATGAAAGTATTTGTAGAAAAGAAAGAGGGAGGTGGTGGCACATCTGTGGAAGAGTGACTGTAAATTCTACAAACCTTGCCTTTGGATATCTCAGTTAATTTACTTTGAAAACTCTCCAAATTTTTGTTCATTTCACTGAGGTCAAGGATTGCACTCACAACACATTGGGTCAAGTCACTTTTTGAATCAGTCACCAATGCTTTTTTTCCTATTGGACCATGTGTCCAAACAATGTAAATAGTGTAGATAGTTACAATACTCAGAAATATAGACAGAAATGAATTTCATCCTTACTGGGTGGTCCACCACTGTGGACTTGTACCAAACTGAGATCAACTTAGTAAATAATTGCATTTAAGGATTTTTTAGGTATCCAAAACACACACAAAAAAAAAAACGTTTAAGAATGAGTTGTCAGTATGATATAAAAGGGTGCTTTCAATAAAGTCATGTAGAGTTTCATGAAAGACTCAAACAATTGAAAGAATTCTTATTGTAAATCTTCAGTTTCATTTCTTCTTAATTGTCATCTCTGCATTTAGTGTTTTCATGGCAATTTTTTTTTTTTTTTGTGAAGAATAGGTCAGTAGGAGGATAACAAAAGCAACTATAAATGTGAGTTGATCTATTTGTAATGATGCCCAAAAGGGAAATTCTTTCCTAAATTACTCAAGGTCAAAGGTGGATGGAAGGAAAATGGCAGCTGTTGAATCAGATTCAACATGCTTCATCTTTTCATTTTTACAGTTTCTTTGGGGTTTTTTTTGTATTTAGTTTTTCTTTTTTTTTGTTTACTTTTTCTCTTCTCTTTATTATAAATTTTTTTTTTTTTTTTGAGCTGGTTTTGTTTGTTTTCATACATTTCATATATGCTAGAAGCAAAACCCAAATTTGTGTAAGAGCTTTATAGAAATCATTACAGCTACTTGTTAATAGTGATAATAAATATTTTCTTTGTGTGTCTCTATTTGTATATCTATGTCACTGTGTGTGTGTTTTTCTTAGTATATATATATATATATATATATATATATATATGGGAAAGACATGACAAAGTGGAAAAAGTTTTGTGTGATATATTTCATTTTCTAGGACTTCATCAGACAGACTAAGTTTATGTTTACGTTGATGAAACTACACATGCACACAAACAAGAGACACTGCAAATTTTAAATTTTAAGACTTTTTTTTATATATCTTGGGCAGATTTCATTTAAATTATTTTTCTTTTTGTTTACGTTTCCATCACTTTTGTTATTAAATATCCCCACATTGTGTGTGTAAAAATTTCAGATAGAGTATATCTATAAAAGGACAATATGAATAACAACAAAAGGTAAACTTAGCTGAAGTGTTTCATCTGCTAAGGGATATTATCAAGGCAAATGGACAGATTTTATTTTGTAACTAGTATTTATATACAAGAGTAAAAATGTTATTGGATTTAAAAAAATTTTAAGTTTAAGAATGCTCATAAATATTAATCAGGTTAGCTGAAAAGTCAGGAAAGCTATGGAGGACATTACATGACACAATTCAATGTCTAATACTTAATTCACTTTCCTTTTTTTCTGCATCTTGGTATTCTTTGGGAAACTGAAAGTTTGAAATAGTCTAGCGTGATGTCATGTGTAATGAGGCCTCACTAAAAAGAATGCAATTTATTTATTTTATTTTATATATATATAAGATTTTAAATTGAAATTTCAGTAAGTTGGCTCACTGATTAAAAGAGGCATTTATTTGAGATAAATCTTGAAAAGCCAAAACCAATCAAATAAATTTGTTATAATTTCCTTTGTTGATACTGGCCACGAAGTCATTGAATTCAGTCAGAATGAACAAACCAAAGTGATTTTTGGGCTATTTCTTGCTGACTCATTCATTGCTTAGTCAGCTTCGGCCAGACTTTATTTGCTGTGTGCAGTCTTTTTTGAATATGGATACAGTTCTCTATGTCATGTAGTGTATACAGAATTCCAAACCCCTGAAAAATATGATCTAATTTACTAGCTACCCGTGAAAAAATGTAGATGAATGCTGGAACTAATTGTGCTAAATAACAGAAACCAAATCGCTTGAGGATTTCAAAAGCATCAACAATTAAAATGACATGTAAGTCAAAGAGAAAATAATAACATAATCAAGATGTTAATTTTATTTTCACACTACAACAAAAGGTTATGAAGTAAACCCCCATCAATACTAGAAAGAACTATAACAGTTACTAAACTTGAGAAACCTGTTTTCCTGGGAAAATTTTTAATAGAAATATTGTATAAATTTCAACTGAAAATAACACTGGCTTGGTCAATGAATTTTGAATGCTTCCTTATAAGGAAACAGCTAATATTACAATTACAATTATTTGAGACAAAAATGTAGTGAAGGCTTTATTTTATCTTTACAAGATACTTGTGTTGATTTGTTTACATGTAATCCTTTATCCACAGACAGACTGTTTTGATGTATCATCGCTCATTAGTGTGGCTAGACATGCAGTATATATATATATATATATATATATATATATATATATATATATATATATATATAAGACATTTTTATGTTTATACATTCTTTTTATAGATACAAATATTTAAGTAAATGCTCTGTTTATAATAAATTTACTTAAATATTTGTATCAATAAAAAGAATGTATAAACATAAAAATGTCTTAAAAATAATTGTCAGACTTTGTCCATTTCATTATATATATATATATATATATATATATATATATATATATATATATATGATGTGTGTGTGTGTCAACAGCAGGCAATATACATTTATGTGTATATGATATTTTCTTGTGCATAATATGACTTAATTATAATATGACCCCATGTTTATGAATCTAAAAACAAGGAATGAATTACATCCTTGAGTATAATATGACCTGGTAGTACTGACATACCTATGTAATATGTTTTTGAAAAGTTGCACCATATTATCCATTAAATTTACCAGTGTCATACATTTATTTCATTAAAATATTTAATTTTTCATAATATTGAAGAATACAAATGAACTGAATGTTTAGTCATCATGTGTTTCTTCTCTTAATTTCTGTTTGAAAATTTATTCTCAAATATTTGGTATAAGGTGCTAACTAGACATATTTGGTCTTACATTTTAAGGTGTTAATTAATCTGTCATACTTTTCTGTTTGATGTGTCTTTATGATATTTCTATATGTTAATAAACTATGAAATAAGAAATAATGTCTTTCATTTGGAACAAAAAGAGAGAGGAAACGTTATAAAAAAATAAGCAAATCAAAATATAAACTAACTTTATTTTGTGAGCAAAACTCAGTGCATTTCAAATCTTATCAAAAACATAACAGATCTTGTGTATCTCCTTTATTAATTATTTTTTAATCAATTTCAGTGAATTTTCTGTCTTTGAGATAAAAGACATTCAATTACGTTGATTCCCAAAGAACAAATATTGCTAACATCAAATAAATTTTGCAAACAATTATTATCAAAAACCGACTACTTTGTGTTTTATTATCCATTGTGCTAATCCAGTGTATTTGTATTTAAAAAATGTGTACTTGTGTATAATACAACCCCCCCCCCCCCACACACACACTTTTGGCCTTTAAGTCTTGTTCAGAATTTCTTGTATTATGCCCAAGAAAATATGTGAGCAATGACAAAGGACAATTGTACTTAACATCAAGAAGAGATAGTTGAAATTTCTAGGGTACATAATGAGGAGAAAGAGCTTGGAGAATTTGATACTCACAGGATAGATTAAAAGCAAAAGGGACAGAGGAAAACAGATAAATTATCTAGTGAACTTGAGTGAATGGATGGTGGAACAAGGTTTATAAGAGGTAAAAAAAAATATTAAAAGCTACAAAGGACTGGAAATTGTGGAGAGCAATGATCTCAACACCCTTAAGGAAGTCCACACATAGAAGAACCCTTAAAATTATCCCACAGCTTACATCATAAAAAGGTTAGGCTTGAGATCTCCCCCAGCATAGCCTGAGGCAGGCTCTAAAAAAATTTTTTTTGTTATTCTACATATTTCATCCTAAATTTTGGGTATGTCCAATATGCTACTCTGCAATACGTTATATTTTTTATGCACTTAAACTAATATTGCATTTCTTTTCTTACTGAAAAAAATAATAACTGAAATTAAAATGCATTTTTTTTAATCATCCCAATAAAAATCTCAAATTACTTTCTTGTATTATTTTAATGATCTCTAATTTCAACCTTCTTTTTCTTTCTTTTTTTTCTTTCTTTCCTGTTCTCAATTTTGTCCCTCAGGAATGAAAGAGTCAATCCTCCTGCTCCTCTTTGGTCTTTTTAATGCCTGAGAGGAATTAAATGTGGAAATAGTGGGTGAAAAAAAGAAAGCAGATAGAGGAATTGACTAAACAGAACAATAAGCCCTCATTTCCATCCTTAACTTGCTTACTCTTGCCCACATTGTTTCTAGTCTCAGGTCCCTATTTAATACAGAGGCTATCATTTTAAAATCTCTCTTTCTCTCTTTTAGCAGCCAAGCCCCTTAGCTTGATGCATGGCTATACAGCCAAAAATGTCAGAATGTCCAATTATTCACACCTTTAAAATGGCTGAAAGGATTTCTCAAAAGAAAGGTACACTCCCCACCTTCTATCATTCTTCCAGGAGTTCCTAAATTTGTGCATTGCATTCTTTCCGGTAACTAGAACCTCAAATCAGACACTAAAATTAATGGGTTTTACACAAATGAGGTAATTGTAATGCTGAACTTGATGCCAGAGAAAAGTACTGCAATTTATTTTACAGACTTTTATAGAGTACATTCAAGCCCACATTCATATCTATCTATCCATTTTACACCCACACCCACATATATATATATATATATATATATATATATATATATATATATATATATATATATATATATATATACTAGTTTACCTGCACCATGAAAATGATGACCAATTTTGTTAAATTTGAGTGATTAGAAGGTATTTAGATGTAAATTTTTTAATATATAAACATCGTAATTTTTTAAATGAAATTTTTAAGCCAACATTATTTCTTATTACTATAAGTGTTGTTATCACCAGTGTATATAATACAGATATTTTTTTTTAATAATTTCATCCCAAGTGAGGCAATAAAGCCACTAAGATGCAAGAGGAAACTTGAGTGTGATAGAATATGAGAAAAAGTAAACATTATTATGGAGAGAGAAAATTAAAATAAGAGGAATTAAGATGACAGTTCAGATAATGATTGAATTACATTTACATTTTGGAAGATCAAAGTTAACTGGAAAGCAAGAAGTTGGAAAAAGATTTACAAAAGTAAGATGTGTGAGAGAAGAAACTGTTAGCATAGAACTTATGATTACATCTAGCCATTTCAGCCATAAAATGATGAAACTATGAGCCAAATTCAAACCCTGTGCTTAAATTCATAAAGTCTAGGTACCAAAGAGCAAAGTTTACCAGAACAATTACCATGAAAATATAATTATAGAAAATAGCACAGTAAAGTGGTAGTAAAGCAACAGAAGCTGAGATGCCAGGTCAGGACCAATAATATTAATGATTCTTCTTTTTATTTTATTTAGAATAGCTAAATAATGAAAATTAATCAATTTTCACCAATTTTAGATTTTCCCTATTGCACTTTCAGCATTAATAGCGATAAACAGTATAGACAAAAAAATCTCTTGCCATATATATATATACTAGCAGTAGAGCCTGGCATTGCCCGGGGATGTAACAGTAAGAGATAGATCAAGTATTGACCATCATAAAGACTGAAAAATAAAATTGACAAAGATTATTGTTTAAGGTTGATGGACATGCATGTCTTAATTAGTTTTTTTGTTTTTTTTTACAAATTGGTCAAACCCAAACTCAAACAAAAACATTGTTTTCAATCGTTATGAGTCTACTGATTGAATAGAATTTTATTATAAACAATTGTTTTGTAAATGGAATTTTGAAAGCATTTTCAATGTAAAAATAAAGAAAAAAGTGTGCAAGACAATAATAAACACTACCTGCCAAAAAAAAAGTGAAGTTTTGTTGAAATCGGCTAAAAAATGTAGGAAATTTGATCCCATATTTAAACGAACACACACACACACACAACCTGGGTTTTATAATAAGTATAACTCGATAACTCGATATTAATAAGTATAACTCAATATGAATTGTCCCCCTTTCATTAATGCCTCTTAATCATGTTTTCAAATTGATTTCGTGCAAAAACAATTGTGTTTTTCCAATTTTTGGCACTGTCAGAACCACCGCCAGGTAATTTTACGTAGTCCTGTGAAGTTTTGTTGAAATCAGTTGAAAAATGTAGGAAATCCGATCCAATATATAAACATACAGACACACACACACACACAATTTGCGTTTTATAATAAGTAAGATATACACACACACACACACACACATATATATTTTTTTTCATGTCACATTCTCTGATAAAGTTTTGATAAAAGCAAAACATTTGTTTTCTATTTGTTCTTTATCCTAACTTTCTGTTGGATTCTAATCCATATTTCAACAGTATTTGATCCCAGTTCCTATATATGGATGGATGTATGTAATATGCTAATAGGAATATATACTTGAAAAACAAGGTGGATAAAATAAGTAAAGGTTTATTGTAAAAAAATAGTACAATAAGAATAAAGGTAACATTTATGCACAAGGTCATTACAAGTCAATCCTGTAGTGAGTGCTACTATTGAAAGGTTGGCGTAAGTCTAAGATGTATTCAACAGATCCCAGCTAGTCTCTGTAGTCCATTGACTTACAGCTACATATAGGTAGTTACTACCTATAGTGTAGTCACTCTGTTGAATATGTCACAGACTTATGCGAGAACTACTGACCTTCCAATAGTAGCACTCACTACTGGATTGACTTGTGACAACCTCGTGCATAACTGTTATCTTTATTCTTATTGTATTGTTTTTTACAATAAAGCTTTACTTATTTTATCCACCTTGTTTTTCAAGAATATATTTTTATTAGCACAGAATATAACACTTTTCTACAAATATTTTCATGGCAACTGCTCTAATTGTCCTAACTACATGAATTTATGTGTGGTACTAGATTGGCATCTAGGTCCCATCCTTTTACTGTTGAAATAGTTAAATGTACCTGCTACTTCTACTCCAACAGTTTCTTTTCTCACACTTCCTACCTGTGGAACTCCTTTCCATTTACTTGCTTCCCTGAAAACTACAATCTTCAAAAATTTAAATGCAACATCAACCACCATCTTCTGTCTTATTGAATTCCCTTCACCTTTTATCCTTTCCTTAACCCCCCCCCCATACCCAGTCTTTTCTCTCACTTTCACTTTCTGCATACAAGTGGCATTCCCACTTTACAAGAGGTGAAATGATTAAAAAAGAAATAATTAAATTTTGATGTTTAGCCATTTGGTCAGATTCTGAGAAGTTGGTCTTGTTGATAACTTTTCAGCATCCTGATTATAAATGTTGTTTATCTCTCAAAACTATTAATGCTGTCAAATGTTTTTGAAAAAGAAATGATAGAAATCTAAAATTGGTGAAAAATTGACTATTTCTCATTAGATTTAGAGGTTTTCTATTATTGGAAACAGTGATGAAAATGTAATTTGATATCACAAATTTTAAATTATTAAATAATTATATTGAGGATACATTTTTTTTTTTTTTGTAAAGTTCAATAACACTTTCTTTCTTTTTTTCTTTTTAAATGAGCGAAATAATAATTAAAATCTGATGATGTCTTTTAGGAAAAATTATTTTCATTTATTTTCTATACAATTTATTAACTAGTTCAGAAATGAATATCAGTTTAGAACTTCAAGTAAAAGAAACACTAAAGGAAAGTGGAATCCGAGTCCGCATTACTGATTTCAATAAACATCTACCAATGTGTAACAAAACCTGTTTATATCTCTGTTCTAAATATCTATGAATTTCTATAAACAACAAAATATTTTAAAAATAATTTCTGTCTAAATTTCTGGCATGGTGAGTTATCATTATTTACAGTCAGGTTAATGTTCTTATCCTTTTTGTTAAAACCGCATTTCGAGCATTCAGTCCTCTAGCCTTCTTCAGGTGTCTGTCAATCAAGGTAACCTTTAGGGAATTTCAAACTAAATCCTTTATTCAGTTTATGGGGATAGTTCTTATTCCATTATACATATCTGATGTCACTGGGATATCTTGTCTTTTTCTTTTTTTTTCCCTTTTTAAATACTGCTGTTATTTCTGGTTTTGTTTCCACTGAGTCTGAATCTATACTACCTGGCCCAGGGATTGAACTCTCAATTAATACTTTAGTCCTGTTCAATTATTGCTCAGCCTGTTTCCACTGAGTTTGAATCTGTACTACCTGCTTCAGGGATTTAAAATTACTATACCACCAAATTCACAAAGCAACTCTTTAATATTCAATATCCTAGAGGGTGTATAATAACTGGATTTCAATGCCTGGGTAAGGTAGTACAGATTCAAAATCAGTAAAAACAAGACCACAGCTAAAACTGAGCAGTACTCAAAAGACTAAGACATTCCTAGACATGAATAGTGGTTTGAGAATAATCTCTCCACATATAATAGCTGAAATGTTTTGACAATAACCAGCTAAATCTTTTCATGTTAAAAAATGATATTTATTTCTGTGATGTCTCGTCTATCAGCTTGATCCACTGGATTTTCTTTTATTTATTATATTTCCGACATGAACTTTTCGTGCCAGAATCTATCTTATATTTATATATATATCTAAGTCTACCATTTGTCCTTGCTTTGAAAATTGCTGCCACATTTGGTCTGGTTATATATTTAGAGATTCTTGATAAAATCCAAATAAGAATCTGCAATGTTATTGATCCTGATCTGGCATTTCAGTTTCAGTCACTTTCCCACCACAGTAACATAGCTTCCCTGTACCTTTTCTATAAATATTTTTAATTGTTCAGATGAACTTTCCTCTAGCGACTTTATGAATAAGTGCAGTACTAGATTGGCAACAAAGTGTCATCATTTTATAGTTGAAGTGGCTAGATGTAACCATAACTTCTATAGTAACAGTTTCTTCTATCACACTTTTTACTTGTAGAACTGTTTTCTGGCTTCTTGCTTCCCAGTCAACTTTGATCTTCAAAAATTTAAATGCAATGTTAATCACTGTTTTAATTCTTGTTATTCTTTTATTGTTCTTTGTCTTAATTTTTTTTCTCAAATTCTCTAGCACTCAGTAATCACTTGAATCTTAGTGGCTATATTGCCTTGCTTGGTAGAATGATTTAAAAAATAAAAACATCATTGAAATTTTTCGGCCTTACATTTTTATCTTTTTATGCATATAATTTCTTTTGAGTGTTGTGTATCATCAATGCCAAATAAAGACATGAGTTTTAGGAGTTATACCCCAAGGGGCTCTACCATTTGGAGGGTCTTCACAGATTCAATGAAAAGTGATGTAATGGAATAACCTGTCACCCCCATGAGTGACTACACTATAGGTAGTAACAACCTATAAGTAGCTGTAAGTCAACGAACTACAGAGTCTAGCTGTGATCTGTTCCAGCTAGATGGTCAAACTCTCTGCGTCTGAGCAAAGAGGAACCTGGACGAGGCTCCGCCGAAGGTCAGTCTTGTTCAGGGAGGTAGACTGCCCATGAACTCGTTTACACGGGTTTGAAAGGGAATATTTTTGGCTGAGCCTATGGGCTTGGAGAACCCGCATTAAACCGGCCTTGTGCCACATGCAACCCTCGTGGGGGGGTAGCTAAATATTCTAGCTGGGATCTGTTTAGTACGACTCAGACTTACACAAGAACTACTGACCTTTTAATAGTAGCACTCTTGCATTGACTTGTGACGACCTTGTGCATAACTGTTACCTTTATTCTTATTGTATTGTTTTTTTTACAATAAACCTTTACTTATTTTATCCACCTTGTTTTTCAAGTATATATTCCTATTAGCATGGAATATAGCAAAAAATGATTTCCTTTGTGAGTGTTGAGTCAAGTAATGCAAATTATCTATTTAAATAATAGTTCAATTAATATAGTACATATATATTTGCTGTAAACATACTACTAGAAAAAGATACACCATTGTAATGAACAATGAATGAGCTAACTATAGATTAAATAGTAGGGCAGACTGTGATCTTCAGCCTTGGTTGGCAATTAGTTTAGGAGAAGGAAAACTTTGAATTCAAATCCAGTTGGGCATAGAGCTAGCAACTCCATCCTGTGATAAACCTGCTTGCTATGGAAACCACAATATCAACAACCAGTGTGTTGAGTATGTGGCCCCATTATCCAAATGGGCCACAGCCTGAACATGTTGGTTGTTAATTGGAGTGTACAAAACTTGAGAGAGATTTGCAGTAAACATATACTAGTGAAAAAAGAAAGTCCCTTATAATAAACAACGAATTAAATCCCCTTCATTCTATAATTTTGAAATAGCATCATGAATCTCTTTGTTTTTATCATAATTTATGCAACTGAAGAGAAGTGTTTCTTCAGAATTTAATATTATAAAGAATATTTTCTAATTAACAATGGCATAAGAATAACTGAATGGACAAGTTCTCATGGCAAGTGAAAATGATGTTCTCAAGAGCTTATATGTAGTTTGGGAGATAAAATTTTTCAAAAAAATATTTGAATTTTAATTATTAGTCTCGACAACACAACTAGAAGAGAATCTAGATCGTACGCATATACAGATGGTATGTGCTACATTGAATCAATCTTAGAAATAGCATCCTACAAAATCCCAGCTCTCTGGCCATTTACCTCCCATCTAGCAAGTCAGAGTGGAGAACAAGATTTGCAGGTCATTCCTGTAGAAGTAAAGCTGAGCATATCAGTGACATTCTGTTGTGGGCATCTAAATAGGGACTCACTAGTATTGGTAGTCTTTTCAGAACATACATTCAGCAAAATATGTGATGACTAACCTCACTACCTACCAGTTGTGATGAATAATTATGAAAAGAGGAGAGAAAGAGTCAGGAGGAACACTGCAAATTGGCTCCTTCTCCTCAACACCATCACTACATCACGGTCATCATCATCATCATGTAAGTAACTGAACCTGAAAATGATTAGAAAAGCAAAGTAGCATCTATACAAGGACACTATATGTTGCATTGAATTTATGAGCTTATCAGCAACATTCTGTTGTGGATACCAAAACATGGACACACTAGCATTTGTCAACCCTTTCAATACATACATTCAGCCAATATGTGATGACATGGGGGTACTAACATCATGACCTACCTGATGTGATCATTAATCATGAAAACTGTAGAGAAAGAGTCAAGAGGGGCCATTCAGTTAGGTACTTATCATCACCACCAACAATATGACCACCATCACTACTATTACATCAGAATATTTCTTTAGTATTTTTTTAATCAGTTCACCCCAGGCAAAGAAATAAATGCCACTAAGATGCAAGGAGTTATTGGGAGTGAAAGAGAATGAGAAGACTTTAGAAGAAACTGGAAACCCAATTCTAAACAGGAATCAAGGGATAAACCTCTACTCCTGTTCAAAAAACCAAGGAGAAGTGTGAATTGAAATAAAGAATTAACAAACATATATATGGTTTTCCTAAGCTGAGCATAATGCCAAACTGACAGAGATGCATATTGGGGAGGCATCCTGATATTTTTTCATCAAACTGAACTTTTTAAAAAATGCAAATAGATGACAATTATTGAAGTTATTTTTAGATTGTGAAATTATGCATTTTTTATTATTACACATATTTTGTAAGAAGAATTATTACTTTTTAATAATTTATTTTAATTAGGTTTTATATTGCACATTTATAAATCTACCATTTGTCCATTCATTGAATATTGCTGCCAGATCTTGTTTGATGTCCCTGCTATATATCTCATATTTCTTGACAAAATCCAAAGAAGGTTCTGCAATATTATCTGTCTTAACATGGCATCTCAACTTCACTGTGATGTGGCTTCCCCTTGTCTTTTCTATAAATATTTTCATGGCAATTCTTCTAATGAGCTTTCCTCCTTGCTACTTCAGCCACATGAATTTAAGCATACTACTAGATTGGCAAGTAGATCCCACTGTTTTACTGTTGAACTAGCTACATTAAACCATAAGTTCTATTCTAATAGTTTCTTTTATCATACTTCTTGCCTGTGGAACTCTTCGAGTTTCTTGCTTCCCTACCTTTTATATCTTCAAAAATATAAATGCACCATCAATTGCCATCTTCTGTCTTCCTGATACCTGTTCTTTTATTGTCCTTTCTCGTCACTAATCTCACCCCATTTTCTTTCACTCTCAGAAATCCTTTGCATCTTAATGGCATTATCACCTTGGTTGGGGTGAAATGATGTAAAATATGAGCTCTCTTTTTACCTTTTTTCAACTTTTATTCACTGTACCCAGAACTATCCAAGATCTCAATCTGACACAGTTTGTAATTTTCCATTTTCATATTAATTTACACTATCTTGTTTTTCATTGCACTTAAAGTGCAAAAATTGCCTTTAAAATAGGTACTGTTTAACCTTTCTGACTAAACAACGTGCCATTAAGATTGTGATAAGCAAAGAATTAGAAGCCACTTAGAAATTCTGATAACTAACCAAAACTGTTGAATTATTCAAATCCTATGTGTCATATAGATGGGTAATCTGACCTCTGATGCTGCTTGAGAATAACTGACTTAGATTGAGTGAGTTGTTGTCAAGCCCCTCACAGTTCTCTACTATGAATCAGTGTTTGGATAAATCATTTATTTATGAAGATGTGTCAAAGAGCACTCCCATATTTACTGTTTCAATAACTTTCGAAGAACATTGTCAAACATGATTGATTTTTGATCTGTCAAAATATCAATAGATCAGTGACTGTTGTCTAAAATCAATGGCAGAGAATTAGAATGGAGGATACAAGGCTATATTTGAAAAATTTTAGAGTTACTATATTTGATTATATCTGGTAATGGTAGTATTAGCCATTTTCCTACAAGGAAATATTTGACATTTAGTGATCAAGCAGCCAGTACTGTTTTCGGTTGAAATCTATAAAATCTTTCTCTTAAAACAATTTTTCATGAAAATAGATTTCTTAAATCAAGTAGCTGTTATTGCTCTTTTCAGTAGTGATGGGGGTTTCTTTCTTAACCCTTTGTTTCATATAAGGTAGAACATCAACATCTTAATTATATCATTATTTTCTCTTTGAGTTACAAGTGTTATCCATTTTAGTTGTTGCTGCTGTTGCTAGTCTTCAAATAATGTTTTCTGTTATTTGGTACAGTTATTTGTGATTCTGTAGCACCAGTCCACAATATTCAAAAAAGAATAATTTTTGCCAAGACTTTTGTTCAAAGCATTTGTAAACACTGATCACAGAAAACAGTTGTATAAAGCTGACAGTTTAGATATTTCTGAACAGGTTTGCCAACATGCATAGCATACATATGAAAGTCTCAATCTGATGAGGCTATTTAAGAATATTATTTGAGTTTTCAGGCTGATGTTTTAGTTTTGTAGCAATTTATGATGTTGAACAAAACTACCTCTAGCACGGCCTATTCTGTGTTGAATTTCTTTATCTTCTATATTAAATATGTTGTAATAGAGCCATGCAAGTGTTTAGTATTTACTAATTCAATATCCTGAATTTTTACAATGGATTATGGGCATGTGCCATCACTGCTTTTACTCCAATTCCAGATCACAGTTTATGTTTTGGAAAGATTTATCTTGAGTTCTATCTCTTAGAAGACTTGGTAGAGAATGTTGATTTTCTGTTGAAGATCATTCTTATCCCAAATATGAATACCTATGTCATCAGCACATTGTCTTCAGGAGGGAAAGCAGGATGGACATCATAGATTACTAGTAATTGTATATAGCTTACCTTCATAATGCTGTGAACGTAAATTAGAGAGGTCTTATTTGATACAAAATCTAGTATTCTTATTCACCTAATTCACTAATAATAATCATGGGTGGGGGTGCAAACTTTTTGAAATTGTTTAGGTTATTCTAAGGCAGAAACATATTTTTGATATTAAGAATAATTCTTTTTCTTTTCTTTTTTTTTGGCAAGCGAATATTGAATTAGCAATTATTTTACAATAATTAAGGATTTTTCCAGATACAACTGTTACTAATTAGCCCATAACTGTGAGGAGTAAATGGATTCATATATTTCCAGGGATATATGTGTGTAAATAAATATAATGAGACTGGAATTTTAAGTTGGCTCTCTGATTTTTCATTCTGAGCCACTATACATTGCACCAAATTGAATCATATATGGTCTAAGGGACCTAATGTTATTTACTTTCATTTTAACCTCTTTAGCATAAAGGGTTAATTTGATTTAATTTTTGATCTTGTTAAAGCAGTAAAAATAAAATGGTAAAAATTAAAGACTAGCATTTTCAGTTAATGTTTATTCTTATATTATCTCAAGTTTCACTTGTGTTTCTTACTAGTCGACCACTTGTTGGCAGGAAAACAAAAATGTGGGAGTTTAAAAGTATTTTTCATTGCAATAAATAAGGTTGTAATCAGAAACTCTCTTGTCTTCTCAACTCAAAAAACATCCGACTGATAAGATGAAATCTCAAGTTTCTAAATTACCAACTTGAATTTTATTTCTCATGAACATCACATATCAATCTCACCAGAATCAAATGACACAGATGATCTTCTTTCTCTGTTTTTTTTACTTTTTTTCCAAAATATTCCTATCTCGTTTCACTCAGGTGTGATTAGACATAGATATAGTCATGTAAATATACACCATCTATGTGCTTCTTTATTCATACTTCAGTATACATAAGCACATAGACATGTATATGTCTGCATCTCTCTCTCTCTCTCTTTCTCTCTCTCTCTCTCTCTCTATATATATATATATATATATATATATATATATATATATATATATACACACACACACGCACACATACAGAGGTGCTGAAAAGTTCTTGTCTTGACCAAAAAGAGTTTCCCTCAAATTTTTGAATTTTGGTCATATGATCAGATTTTGAGTAGTAGTTTGGGCAAAGAATTTTTCATTTTCAACTCATATGTGAGTGTGTGTGTATGTAATATAGTTCTTATATATATATATATATATATATATATATATATATATATATATATATATGTGTGTGTGTATGTGTGTGCATGTATATATTTGTGTTTGTGAGTGATTGAATGTAAGTTCATAGATTTTAAATTATATACATGTGAGAGTGTGTTCATATGTAGATGTATACTTGTGTATTATATGAGATATGTATTTGTGTACTCAAAATTGAGTTACAGCCATTATCATATACAAGTATGTAAATATCTATATTCAATGGTATATAATGTCTGTACATCTATATCAACCCACATATACATGAGTGGATCTATGTAAACCTCTGTTTAGTGTTTCATGACAGTACTTTTAATCTCTCCACATTTGTTTTTATTATTTGTCTTTTGGAAGCACTTCACTAATTTTCTTTGGCAATATTTTTATCATCAAAGAAGCAGACACTGTCTTTTTCCTTTTTGCACCAGAAATATCTTCCACAAGTGTCAAAATACAAAATAACAGCTCAAACTCCACTGGCATTTGAACTCCAAAAATTATTAGTTGAATACAATACAGTGATAAACATGATACGACTTGCAATGCTTTTCATTTTGTTTTTGTGTTTTTATGTGACACTTATAAGATTCTATATCAGGATAAAAAAATAACTTTTTGCATATGTAATTCTTTATTGAGAATTATGTCTGCCATCTAAATACAACACCAATATTTTGTCAATCACTAGTTGAGCACTTTTGGTTAGTTTTTTCCAGAATTACTTGACAGCTCTTGAAAAATGAATGTTCAGCAGAATAATTTATTTTGTTAATATCAATGATTATATCTTTCAGTAGATTTTGAGCTTGGTTCAATTTAGTCTTAATATAGTGTCAGTTGTGGTTTTAAGCAGTGACTGATTGAAGTATTTAGGTCTTAGTAAGGATTGCCTTTCACTGACTGATTTTTACAGTATCAACCTTTTACATGTTATTTTAAAGCCAAAAGTATTTTAGATCATAAGAATATCTTTCTGGGGTTGGTGGGTGATGGATAGATATAATAAAGGTTTACTGATACAAATCCTAATAATTAATACATAGCTTGGGAGAGAAGAGGTCTGCCTTTCTTTGAACTTCACAAACTGGTTCTACAGAATCATAAACAAATAACTGTACTGTATTAACAGACACCATATCACTTGAAGACTTTCAACAGCAGCAACAACTAAAATGGAAAGTATATGTAACTCAAAAAGAAAAGAGGCATAATCAAGATGTTGACATTCCAAAGGTTAGGAAAAAAGAAAACTTTCATCAATGCTGGAAAGAGTGATAACAGTGAATATGAGAAACTTATTTTCTTGAAAAATTGTTTTAACAGAAAAATTTTATAAATTTCTCACAAACAGTAGCACTGGCTGCTTGGTCAATGAATGCTGAATATTTCCTTATATTACCATTACCATTAACCTAGAGTTACAAGTGATACAACAAGCAATATTGGGGATTTGAGAAGAGAGTAGTAAACATATTTTTTTATTTTGTTATTGGTATATATGATGTTTTTCTTTCAGGTCCTAAATCAACAAATGCTTCTTCTCTTGACTGTCCTTAATTAGCATTTACAAAAACACTAGAAACATAAAATGCATATCAAAGTTAATTAAGAAAAACAGTAACCACAAACATGTTAAATGGTTTTATTTGTAATGTCTTTTAATTTTGATGTCTGATCAATATTGCATTTGAAAATTTTGATTTTTGAAAAATTTAATTAAAATTTTAAACCTTTAATTAAAATTAAATTTTTGCCTTAAGATTGAAGAGTGAATTTGAAATCTCAAAGGATTGAGAGTTTTGGAAAAGGTTAAAGACTACTGGCCTGAATCAGTTCATTCAGATGAAACATTGCAAGTATCTTGCTATTTCCATGGAAAATGTTCTTTCCTTAATTCCTCTAGTACAGACCTTTACAGCTAAGACCCACCATGCCATGTACACAGGGTTTGACATCTTCATTTTTTTTTATAGATACAAATATTTAAGTAAATGCTCTGTTTATAATAAACAGTATTAAACAACATTTACCGGCCTGAATGTCAGAGAAATTTTCACAGAAAACATTTGTCCTCCAACAGGATTCGAACTTGTATCCTATACGGATCCATCATTTAGCTTGACGTGCCTTTAACCGATTTGGCCACAGTGGAGTTTGAACACTCTTCTGTGGCCAAATCAGTTAAAAGCATGTCAAACTAAATGACTGTTCCATAAAGGATACAGATTCGAATCCTGTCGGAGGACAAATTTTTTCTGTGAAAATTTCTCGGATATTCAGGCCGGCAAAGTTGTTTAATACTGTTTATTATAAACAGAGGATTTACTTAAATATTTGTATCTATAAATAGAATGTATAAACATAAAAATGTCTTAATATATATATATATATATATTTATATATATATATATATATATATATATATATATATTTAATAGAGAGAGTAAGCAAGGTATATTATAGACTAAACAAAACAATATACTCCAACTCTAATTTTTCTTATAAAATGCCTGTGCTCAGAAATTATTCACTAATTCATGTTTTATATCATACACTTGTATTCTTGTGTTGTTTTTTAAGAACTGCACGACTCAGTTTAAGTCTTAGACTAAGAAATTGAAATCTGAAAATGTTGATACTTAATCTGAAATGTCAGAATGGTAAAAGTTCTCACCATGGAATTTGGCACTGAAAATGAATTCAAGTTTAGATGCATTTGGCAATGAAACTCAAACGTAATTATTTTTTCATTCTCCTCCTACCTGAAGAATTTCCTGTGTCACTGTTTATGTAATCATTAGATTAAATGAAAGTTTTGGCATTAGTTTAATAAATCCTACCTGTGGTAACTTTGGTTACATATATATATATACATTGAGTGTATACAATATTTTTTAATGGTTATATATATATATATATATACATACATTGAGTGTGTATAATATTTTTTAATGGTTATATATATCCATTTAGTGTATATAATATTTTTTAATGGTTATATATATACATTGAGTGTATATAATATTTTTTAATGGTTATATATATATATATCCATTGAGTGTATATAATATTTTTAATGGTTTTATATATATATATATATATATATATACATTGAGTGTATATAATTTTTTAATGGTTATATATATATATATATATATATATATACATTGAGTGTATATAATAATGATGCTAGGTCAGAATTATTTGCTGACATTTGCTCTAGATTAACTTTACTATTCGACAATCCAGGTAGATTACTATTATTCAAATTGTCTGCTTAATTTATCATAAAATGACGAATTATGCCCTCCTTTCTTTCTTTTCTTTTTCTTTTCATTTTCTTTTTCTTTTCATTTTCTTTTATCCTTCAGCTATGCTGTACAACCCAAGAAACACACAAGGCTTTAATTAGGAAGGTTATCTCTTGAGGCTTAGTTTATCAATCATCAAAAGCAGGCAAAAACTTTGCAGACAATTTAAAGGCTCATTATCTGACTATCCCCTTAAGACTAAAGCAAAACCAAAAGAAATCCCCTACTTACTGTGTGTGGCAAGTCTTCTATGTACTGTATCCCTTTAGGATGTCGGTGATCACCAGTCTCCACAACTTCCTGCCCTTTGTTGCTCTTAAAAAGTTTTATCTTTTTGCTATCTCTTCTAATCACTGTTCTATCAACCATTTATGCAAGCTTGTTAAGTAGTTATTGACATACAGATACTACCAGACAGAAAGAAAAATGCCCACTAAACACACATTATCATTCAAATCCTGCAAAACCAACTAGAAATATGATATGCAGACACACCAACATCTCACTGTCATCTTCAGGAATTATACACATGGTATATATCTGTATGTGGATGTACAAGTGGTGTAATTTGTTAGCACTTTAGAATGAAAAATCAGTGGGCTGAGTTCAAATTCCAGTCAAGTTCATGACATTCACTTTTGTGCATACACACTTGAATCTATTTTCTCCCCTCAGCTATGAGTTAAATATTAGGGTAGACTAGGTTCTTCAGCCTTGGTTGGCAACCAGTCTAGGAGAACAACTCTGAATCCAGAACTAGTTGGGGATCCTGTGAAAATCCTAGTGCCAGACCATCACAAAAATGTCCACTAGAATCTAAAAGTAGACTTGTGGACACGCGCACACACACACACGCACACATTAATACCACAAGATGCATGAGGTCTACTTGACCAATGAAAAACAAACAACACAGAACTAAAATTACTTCCATAATTCATTCCCCAAAAATTTCTTGTGAACCTTAAATAGAAGTGAAATGTGTTAAATTCATAAATGTTTCCTATTTGTTCTTTATCCTATCATATATACATATATATATCAACACATATGCACTTATGCTAGCAATATCCCTTGTGTCCCAACATATATATTTTACTTTTTATATAACTGATAGAAGCCAAATTACATATATATATATATATATATATATATATATACATTTTTCATTTATCTCATTTTACTTCATAGTCTGTTTCACGTCTAGTAACATCAGAAAGGTTACTGTCTGTTGGATGATAGATAAGTAATGTAGGTAAAATAGAAGCGGAGTTCTGCTTAATTAACAAAAATACTTGCAACCTTAAAAAAATGACTGAAGGAAAAGAGCAAAATTTCTTAACACTTCATTCTCCAATGAGTTTTTCTGTTAGATTGAAAATCCGTTTTTTGCTTGTCTTCTCATCTGAAACCCTGTTGCAATAATTTCATTACTATTGTTTTATTTTCACTAGAGAGCATGGAATTTTGAATGCCTCAGTTCAAATTAATTTATGTGAATAAACGATTTTCCATTAGTAACTTGCAGCCAATGAATCTTTTTAAAACAAAAATCAACCCTAAAAGTGTCCATTAACCAGCTATTTTTCCATAATATTAGAAAATTACAGCAATTTTATTTGCATGATTCTCTCCTATTTCATTACAAATGCACTGATAACCATTTCTTGTGGGATTCAGATCAGAGTTCAGAACTAACTTTCTTGCATTATTTTAACTGTCAATGTTTTTTTCTTTTTCTTTTTAGAAACAAATCCTGCAAAATAACACAGGGACCATTTAATTCAAAATGTATGCCCTGATAAGTTTTATGCCTATTTTCTCTTTAGTAAACAACTCCCTTTTTAAGTACATACATATATACGATATCTGGTCCTATCACTTAGCCCCTCCCATTTTAACAACTTGAGGGATATCTGTTGACAATGCTGATATCAAAGTGTTTGGTGGGTTGGAGGGGTTTTGCCTTTTGCTGATAAAGCCCGCTTGAAATGTTTATGGAATCAGTTTTTAGATGATGGAAAAGTTCTCATAGTATTGTAGAACTATTTTTTACTTTTCCATAAGAAACCAATATAGCTAATGATCCTCTGAGGAATTATAATACTTTAGATTTTCATCTTGTAGTGAGAGGGGTGTGGAGAGGATACTTTCTCTTTTGCTTTCTTTCTCTCTAACTCTGTATCCAAATCCCTTACTTTAAGTTCTTCCCATTTATTTATCTTATCAAATCCTTTTTTTCTGATGAAACATTGGAAGATATGATGAATATGTAACATATTCAAACACAGGAATGGAGTCAGGAGCAGCAGTAATAATAATGCTGTAGATTATGATCATTTACAAATTAAACAATTTGCTGAATATTATCGTATCTTGCTTACCAATTATTAGACTTAATATTGGAAGGTGTAATGAACATACAAGCATAACATGAACACACAAAAAACTGCTGATCAGAAGGATATTATACGTTTGCAGATATGTACATATATATTCAATAAATTAATAAATGATCAATGGACTTATCTCATTGACTGACTCCAGAGTTTCATGTCAAATTACTTATCAGAGATCATCAACACTTTGAGTGAATCCAGTTATTAAGATATTTTCTATTGAATGAAATTATCATCTATCCTAGTACCAACTTTCCTATCTTGTATCTCTCCTTTCCACTCCCCCTTGATATATATATATATATATATACACACACACACACACAGATGTGCAGGTAGCATAATGGTTAGCACTTCGTATGAAAAATCATTTGGCTAAGTTCAAATTCAACCTGAATTCATTATATTCACTTTTGTGCAAATAACCTTGAATCCATTTTCTCCCCTCGGCTATAGTTTAAATAGTAGGATAGACTGGATTATTCAGCCTTGGTTGGCAACCAGTCTAGAACAAAAACTCTGAATTCAGAACTAGTTGGGCATACTGTGAAAACCTATTTCCTATGGAAACCACAGTAGCAACACCTAGTGTGTTGATGCTTTGGCCCCCATACTCCACTGTTTGACTTGATAGATAGATAGATAGATAGATAGATATGTTTACTGGAACTCTGCTTTAAGATTCCTGACAGAAAGGAGGAAATATATTAAGAAATTTCAAGAGCGATGAGAAGCTGTATCTGCATATAAAGGGCATTCCTGTCTTGTCACAGCCAACAAAGTCTAGAGATATCATGAGGTATTGCTGGAGTGCCATCGGCAATGGTACAGGCATTGAAGCTTTGAAACCATGGTGTGAATCCAGAATTATTATCCAAAAGTGTCTTTGTTGGTGTTATACTGCTACTGTTTCCTCAGCAGATTGTCTATGAATTTCTATGTCTGAGGAATAGAAATAACATAATCTCACTTACTTCTTTCTTTTCTTTTAATCAAATAAAAAGACACAACACATAAAGTCCTTCTTGCCTCCGTCTTTGGACAAAACGGTCTTTATTTTGAGACAGCGCTTCCTATTGTATTAAGACAGGTAGGGGCAGAGACACACCCTGATGTCTGTGGTAGTGACCAAAAGAAATGGGTTATTTTTTGGATGACTCCTGATAAAGTTCAACTTTTCGTCATGTACCATATTAAGTGGGTATATCGATTCCTCAATACTAAAATGTAGTATAGAGTTCTATTTTACCATTTTTAGGTGGGTTAATAAATAACATGGAATGTTCAAATTAGACTATGACAATGAGAATAGAAAACCCTGTTTTGTGATATATGACTGGTTTAATAATCTTTGATTAGTATAGAGCAAAAACTAGCATAGGAAGATTATTACACCAAATTACAAATTTTTTTTTTTGTCTAAATCAGAGGTTTCCAACCTTTTTTCATTATCGTCCATTTTCACATGGAAAAATTTTCCGACGCCCATCTGTATAGTAAATATTCAAAAGTGTGTTACTAATTCATAAAATAACTTTAAAATGTAGTAAAAAAAATACTAAAGGGAAGTAGCAAATGCTTCACTCTTATACAGTGGTGACTGCTACTGGTACCATATTAAAGAACACACGAAAGCAAACGTAACCAAACTATATATATATATATATATATATATATATATAATTTAGTTTTATGGTTAGGTTTAGCATTGCTAGTGTTGAAAAAATAAATTATTTTTGTTCAGAATTATAAAATTCAAAAGAATATCTATTACTTGCAAGTAATAAAACTTCAGTGAATATTATTTTGTTGTTCTTGGTCATCCCTTATCTGGATTGTATTCGAAAAAAATGTTAATTCATCTGAAGAATTATTTGAATGTCAATGATCTTTTCAAAAATATAGAAAATATTTATATCTTATTTAGGAATGTGAGCCAATTATTCTCTTTTAGCTTCCTGTTTTACATTTTTTTCTACAGTTTCTTTGCATATTTCCCATGCATATATATATATATATATATATATATATATATATATATATATATATATATATTTTTAGCGGCGGTATACATTTTTAATACTCAAAATCCTATATCGCCTGCCATTTTCTGTTCAGTTAGTCATCGTCCACCCAACAGTTGAAATTGTCCACTGGTGGACGATATCACCCAGGTTGGTAAATCCTATTCTAGACACAAACAACAAATACTGGTAGCAATACGAAATCTCATTCTGTGGCTGTTTAGCCGCCAAGTTAGAATGTATGGGGATAGAAATAAATGATTGCAAAATGTAAAAAGAAAATGCCTTCATCATTTGTCATTCTAACAAAGAGTCTACTTTTTGATGCCTGGGCCTTTTAATTCAGTCCATTTCACATTGATCTGTAATTGATCAACTATTACATCAGCATATTCTTTTGTTAATCCTATGCTGGATGCATCAGAAGAAAAAGCTTGCTTTATTGGTTAAATAGACACACAAACACTTGCATTAGCTTTCAAAATACACTTTGTTTTTTGACTTCTTTTCTTTATTCAATTTATTTTGTTTTTTAATCTTCTCTTTTTCTCCTTATCTTTCTCTCTGAAGCTTTTAGACTGGCTCCTTTTTCTCTTCTTTCTCCCTTTTTTCCTTTTTTTTAATCTCTTTCACCAGTCTATTTTTCCTTTTTTCTTTCTTACATACACTTTTCCCTTCTCTCCTATCATTCTTATCTTCTCTTTTTTTCTTTCTCATCACTTATTTTTCTTTCTGTATCTTTCTTACCAGTCTGCTTTCTATCTTTTCTTTCTTACATGATCTTTTTCTATTCTCTCTTTATCATTCTTATCTGCTCTTTTTTTCTTTATTCTCTCTTCTTTCTCACATAAATTTTTCTCTTCTTTATCTCTCTCACCAGTCCATTTTTCTTTTCTTTCTTTTATACTCTTTTCCCTTCTCTCCTATCTTTTCCTTCTCTCTTTACATTCTTATCTGCTCTTTTTTCTTCCTAACCTAATCTTTTCTCTTTTTGTTTTTATCTCTCTGACCTACTCTTTTCCTTTCCCTTTTTATCTTTCTTTCTTACTCCTTTTTTCTCTCTTACTCTTTAGCTTCTCTCTTTATCTCGCTTACCTGCTTTTTTTCTTTTTGTATACTTTCCACACTGCTAACTTTCTTACCTACACATTTTCTCTTCTGCTTATCTCTCTTACTTAGTCTTTTTTTCCTAATTTTTCCCTTCTCTCTTCTCTTTGTTACATGTTTTTGTCTTTCTCTCTTTTTCTTTCTCACCTACTCTCCTTTCTTTTTCTTTATCTTTCTTACCTGCTTTTTTCCTTTCTCTTTTATTTCTCATCTGTAATAATTTTTTCCTCCTCTTTTTATTTTGTCCTCTTTTCCCCACCTTCTCATTTCTTTTTCTTTCTTTTTCTCCTTTTGATCTTTATCTCTCTTGATCTTTTCTTATCTCTTTTCCTTTCTCCCACACTCTCTTTTGTCTCTATTCTCCATCTTCTTATTTATCTTCTCTCTTTCTCTTAACTATCAGCTCCTTTTTATACTTTCCTCTTTGTATTTTTTCTTTTTTCTCATTCATCTGGTCTTTGTTTTTATATCTCATCCTTCCTCAATATTTAACACCTTCACATTTGCTTTCATCACTTCTCTTTTTTTGATAAATTTTCTACTTCTTTTCTTTCTCTACAATTATTTCCTTCTTCTTTATCATTTTTATATTCATTCATTTTTTTTCTTTATTATTCATTCTGTGTCATTCTTTTGAAATTTACTTCATCTCAGATATCCAAGCAAAGAGACAATCATTTTTAGATTAAATACATTTTTTTTTCTAGTTGTCATGATTGAGTGTGAAACTTTCACTTCACTTTTCTCCTATACAATGTATCTCTTTACACTTTTAACTTCTCTCTCTCAGACACAGATTACACTCTTCTCTTACATGCACACACATCATTACACACATTGAGGCATGTCATATATTCTTTGAGTTGAAATTACAACACCATAATTAAGAAAAAAGTGACACATTTAAGATTATTCCACAATTCTTGTCATCAGTCAAATAAAATTGGTTCACTTTACAAACCACCTAAATTTGCCTCTAATTTTTCAAATGACTAAACAAAATTTTGTAGCAATTTTTAATTTTGTTTGATCAAATTGCAAACCGAACAATGCATATGTTTCTTCTTTGGCTATTATTATCAATGAAATTAGAAAAAGACACTGACAAATATGACATAAAAATAGAAGATTTGTTCAATTAAAGATGGCTTCTCCAGTATTTTACTTGGAATATATTTTTCTTTATTTCTTCTAATTTTTCCACTCTCATTCTCAGTTTTGTTTTCACTAGATGCAGCAGACCAAAACTTAATAGACATGGCCTCATAATTTGGGACTGCTCTCTGAAATAACTTGAACAAAAATTGTTAAAATATTAAGTTTGCCTGTCGTTTGGGTCACACTCTTCCCCAGTTTTTTGAATAGGAGTAGATGTCTTTCTCTTGTTTCCTGTTTAGGATTCGGTTTCTGGTTCCTTCTAATATATACTTCAGCTCTATACTTCTAACATCTCTGCCTAAACTCTGAAATTATATTTACTATTTATTTATTTATTTTTCCTTAATAGGAGTAAGAAGGTTTTTCTGTTGTCTGGTTCACACTCCTCCCTGGTCTTTAAATAGGAGTAGATGTTTTTTCCTGTTTAGGATTGGGTTTCCAGTTCCTTCCATCTAAAGTCTCTTCATTCTCCTTCACTTCCAGTAGCCCTTTGTGTCTTAATGGCATTGTCACTATGCTTCAGCTGAATTGATTAAAAAAAATAGGTACCCTACTTTAGTCTATTGACCTGTGTATTGAAGAAATCTTAATAAAGATGATGTTCTCTTTGGCATACTCTTTATTAAGATTTCTCTCAGGCCAAAAGATGTAATCTGTTAATTCTTTAGAATTATGTTTTTATCACATTTGCAATTAAATACCCAACGTTGTGATAACAGAAGATCTTCCAAGAAAGGTGAAATAGACAAATGGGGAAAGGAACCAAATGAAATCAGACTTTTTTTTTTTTTAATCAGTCACCCCAAGCAAAGCAATGATACCAGTAAGACACAAGGGGCTACTGGGAGTGTAAGAGAATGAGAAGTGGAAATCAAATCCTGAAAAAGAAAACCCAGGATAAACCTTCACTCCTGTTCAAAAAACAGAGGAGTGTTAACCAGATAAGTGAATCTATTTACTCTTATTAAACCCAAAATATAATTTTTTAAAAATAAAATTTTAATTTAAAATTTTCAGCATCACTTCTCCTTTAGTCGTAAAAATGTAAATATCATTTTAGTCTGATGAAGTCATAAAATACACATATATAAACAATTATATGCATATATTCATACAGATATCGGTATACACATGTTTATGTCTATGTGAGTATATGAACATAGGCATCTATAAATGTTTGTGTGCTTATATATATATGTATATATATATATATATATATATATATATATATATATATATATATATATATATATAGCATTCACATATGTACATATATATGATATGGTAATGAAAATATTAACCATTTCCTTATAAGAAAATATTCAGGATTCATTGACTGAACAGGTAGTGCTGATTTTGGTTGAAATTTAGTAAAATCTTTCTATTATAAAATTTTTTTCCAAAAAATAGGTTTCTCAAGTCCAGTAACTATTATTGCTCCTTGCAGTATTAATGGAAGCTTCCTTCTGAATCTTTGTTCAAAGTAGAGTGAGATGTCAGTAACTTGATTTTGCTATTATTTTCTCTTTGAGTTACACACGCTATCCAGTTTAGTTGTTGCTGCTGTTGAAAGTCCTCAAGTGATGTGGTTTCGGTTATTTAGTAGAGTTCTTTGTGATTTTTGCTGCACCATTTTGTGAGATTCGAAGAAGGATGATCCTTCCTAAGATTTCCATGCTTCACTTGGTCAAAGCCTATATATATATATATATATATATATATATATAAAAGAAAGAGGTTATAGTGGTTCCAATGAGAGAAAAGTGTATATATTAAAAAGAAGAGAAAAGAGGTGCCGCAACAAAAACGTTTGCAGCACCTCTCTTCTCTTCTTTTTAATATATATACATATATATATATATATATATATATAGCATTCACTCTCTTCACTCACTCACTTTCTCTCTTTCATTCTCTCTCTCTCTATATATATATATATATATATAAAACATTTAAAGTGATATATATATATATGGTAATCACAACACACACACACACACATATAGAAACATTTAAAATTGATATATGAAATTTGATTGTGAATACTCATGTTTATGCTAAAATGCATGCATACATGCATATATATATATATATATATATATATATATATATATATATATATATACCTGTGTACATGGTTTATAGTTTTATGTGTACTTCTCTTTATGCATGCAGACATACATTTATGGTGTTTTTGAATCATTGTAACCAAGTTACAATTTGATATGAAGTTTAAAAACGTCTAGTGTAGAATTTCAAATGTTCAAAGAAACAAAAAAAAATTTAGAATAAGCAAAACAGGAACCATTAAAATATTTCCTGATTGATTTGATATCGTAAACTTTGTTGGTGTTTAAAATAATGACAAGGAAATTGTTCATATTTATCAACACTTAGCTTTTTCCTCTAATCTTATGCATATAGACAGTTGATGACAGCGAATGGAGTTCTGATGACTGAACCTTGCATTTAAGATAACAGAGGAGATGCAAAAATATTATTTTGTTTTTTTTTCTTACAATTTGTTCAATAATAATAACCAAAGAAAAAACGTGGGCATTGTTCCATTAAAAATTTGAAAATTGCTAGCAAAAATATTTTTTTTGTTTAGTCATTTGAAAAATGAGAGCCAATTTTATGTGACTTGAAAAGCAAACCTATTTTTCTTTGACTGATGTCAAGTATTTTGGAATAACCTGAAATGTGGAATTTTTTTGTTTTAAATATATATATATATATATATATATATATATATATATATATATAGATATAGATATAGATATATAATTAATATAAGTAAAAGTTTGTCCCTTAGATGATTGATGTTACCTTCAGCATCCTGACTCCAGAGATGTCTATCCACTCTTCAGTGGATATTATCAATTTACTGATTATATTTTTTGATTTTTTCTTTTTTATGCACTTATCATTGGTATAAGTTTTTTCCATATTGTTTGTGTTCATGTATGTACTTGCACATGTGCGGTTATGTGCCCATCTGTGTAGATGTACATCTGCACACCCATCTACTATAATACCATCATTGACATCATTATGTATGTGTGTATGCATGTGTATATATATATATATATATATATATATATATATATATATATATATACACATGCATACACACATACAAAATTTCGCTTGAAGTTAATTCAAATATTATTTTGAAGTTTTCGGCTCTTGTTTTGAAACATGAGACCTCTTATGTAGCGAGTTGGAATCATATTTTTAAATAAATAATTATATTTATGCTCTACTTTCGTATCGAGCACTATTTTTTAAAAATAATAACAAAAATACTAAGGAACTTTGGATTATTTACCAAACCAGTTTCTTTCCTATTTTCTACAATATTTTCACATATATATATATATATATATATATAAAGGCAAGTGTTCACTTACAAATATATATCCTTAAGTGTATGCAAATAACAGAGCTATAAAGTATATATTAATAAATATAAATAATACTCTACACAGACAGTATGACTTGGAGTTTCATGCACTACACTTTAAACAGCTCCCAGTACCTGCAGGAAACTCTGAGTCACACTGTTGTTGTGGGCTAATATGTATATTTATTAATGCATGCGTGTGTGTGTGTATATATATATATATATATATATATATAGTAAAGAAAAATTTTCTATATCACTCCTCCCCAGTCTTTTTGAATAAGAGTTGAGGTTTATCTCTTGTTACTTGTTCAGAATTGGGTTTACTGTTCCTTCTAAAGTCTACATCAACTCTATACTCTTAACTCTTGCCCATTTCTATGCTAATATAGCTCTATAGTGACCCTCTACTTTGAGTAGCTCTTGGCCTTTATATGGGTGATTAGTAAAAAAAAAAAAAAAATTGCTTCTTATATTATGTAAATATGAAGGTCTGGTGAAATAAATTTTAGAGTAAAAACAACAAAACTAAAACTATTGATAATAAGACTCATAATATTTATTGTATATTAGTAGACCTTTTGGCTAAATGGAAGCATGATGAGAAAGATTTTTAAAATCAGAATTTTCAGACATGCCTGTGTTATTTCTCAATGAAATTAAAAATGAAGTGGGTCTTTCTTTTCTTGGGGATTTGGGTTTTTCTTTTGTTTTTTCTACATGTTATTGAAGAGATCTGATAGTTTTGGGCTAGTTATTTGCCATGATTTTATATATATATATATATATATATATATATGTATGTATGTATGTATGTGTGTGTGTGTGTGTGTGTGTAGAACCTTTTGACATCATCCTCTCATGTAAGTGTAATGTGTATATATTCTAGAATTACCTACAGCTGTTCAGAACCAATTGCCTAGAAAATTATATCCTACAGTTGTAATTGTTTGCATCTTTGTTGAATGCACATTGAGTACTTGTGCTCTTCCATCTTTAAATTTACAATTCCTTTATATTTACATTATTTGCTGTTGGGCTAATATCCTCATGTTTGTTGTTAAAGTCACAGCGTCTTGGCCATTGTCTTCTCTGACTTTCTGCAGGGGTCTTTCTATTCAGGTAACCTTCAAGGAGTTTAAAACAGAACCCTTTATTCAATCTATGGGCATACACTGTTCTCATTTTGCTGTCCAGGTCTAGTGATATCTTAATCAATTATTCACTTATTGATAGACGTTTTTCCTACTGAGTCTAAGTACTTCTATACTACCCACCTCAGGGATTGAACTCGCAATTATTAGTCTTAGCAACAAGCTGGATTAGAAAAACATTAGGTTTAAGGCTCCAAGTTCTAGGCTCAGGATTGCTTCATGGAACAATAACCTCATGGATTAATGCTTTGTTTGTGGATTTGCTGATATAGTAATTGTGAATCCAGTACCTGAATAGTGCAAACTTAGACTCAGTATAAACAGGGCAAGCAATACTAAATAAACAGTACTAAGTAAGAACAAGACAAGATATCCCAGTAAAACAAGGACAATCTACCCACCAACCATCATCCCTATAGATTAAATAAAAATTTCAGTTTGAGAATCCTAGAAGGGTACTTAGATTAACAGACACCTGAAGAAAGTTAGAAGGCATAATGGCTGAAACATTGTGATACTAAAAACAAAGATAAGGACATTATTCTGAATGTAAATAATCACAATTATGATACCAAATACACAAACCAGTACTTTAAACCTTTGAGTAATTATAAGACTCCAACTAATGATGACTGCCAATCCCAGAAATTCCATGTATGATACTTGGATTGACAAACACCTGAAGAAAGCTGTAGAGCATAAAGGCCAAAATGTTGTGATAATGGCAACAAAGCTGAGGACATTCATATGATGTGAATAATGATTACTCCTCAAAAATTTTAAAAATATCTTTTATAATTTTATATAAATGTACTTATTGAAATGTTTGCTTATATTTACAACAGCAAAGATGGAATTGATTTGGGGCATAATGAAAATATGTAGTATAATTCTGAGGCAAATAATTATTATATGTTTATTTAAATAATACAATAAACTGGGTTTTGTGGTGCTATTTACCTAGAGCACCTTAATAAAATCCCAAAAAAGAACCCGCAACATTATTGGCCCTGATCTGGCAGCTCAGCTTCAGTCACTCAGCCACCAATGTAAGGTTAACTTTCTGTGCTTTTTCTATAAATACTTTCATTGTAATTGTTCAGATGAGCTCTTCACTATTGTACATAGACTTCATAAATTTAAGTGCCGTACTAGACTGGCATCGAGATCTCATCAATTGACAGTTGTGCTAGCTAGATGTAGCTAACAGTTTCTTTTCTCACACTTCTCACTTGTGTAACTCCCTTCTGCCTCCATACTTTGCAACCAACTTTAATCTAAAAAAATTAATGCAATGTCAGCCACTATCTACTGTCCTGATTACTCTTTTCTCTTTCCACTCATTATTAATGATTCTGTTCCTAATTCTTCAACACTATGTAACCCCTTGTGTCTTAGTGGCTTTACTGCCTTCCTTATGGAACTCTCTTCTGGCTCCTTGCCTTCCATCCAACTTTCATCTGCAAATATTTAAATGAAATGTCAATCATTATCTACTGTCCTCCTGATTACTCTTTTGTCTTTCCACTCATTATTAATGTTTCTGTCCCTAATTCTTCAACAGCGTGTAACCCCTTGTGGATTTACCGCTTTGCATGGAGTGATACCAATTAAAAAAAATGTATTGATATGTGTTGTGGTGTAATGGATATTGGCTCGGAATGAGATGTTGGCAAGCCAAATTCAGATTCCTGTCAGGTTCATTATATTCACCTACATGTAAATACCCTTGGGGGAAAGTGTGAATCTCTTCTCTCTTCAGCTAGTGGTTGAATAGCAGGACAAACTGGATCCTATAGCCTTGGTTGGCAACCACTTTACCGCATAAAGAAATAGCAACCTAATGTGTTAACGGCTCAGAATGAGAACTTGGAAAGCAATGTTTGAATTCCAGTCTGGTTTGTTACTTTTACTTATGCACAAATACTCTTAGGAAAGTTATGAATCCATCTCTTTCCCCTCTACCTATGTGTTGAATAACAGGACAGACTGGGTTTAACAACCAGTCCTCCCACAGAAGGAAAGAGCAATCTTCTGCCTAGTCAATCATAAACCAAGAGACATGATTATCTAAGTGTGTATCATGTGTGGGACTTAACTGACTGAGTCCTTATTTTTCTCACTATATATATGTTAAGTGGTAATTGTGTTTTTATTTCAAGCACTTTTGATTGGTGTTTGAACCTGAACTTCTACTTTTTGAAAATACAGTTTTCTCCATCCTCAGTTTCCTTCCATTTGAACTAGTGCCAAATGAAACCAAGTTTAATAAAAAATCTCTGTTGAAAAGTGACTACTTCATTGTGAGATGTAGTTGTCTACTTGATAGCATCATCGTCTTTGTAATTCTGTTAGAATTTAGCTTTTCAAAGTAGACAGCTAAAACACAATCTTCTTTTTCATTCTCCTCATGATGCTGCCCTGCATTGGACTCAGCTTTTTTGAAATATGTGCTGAAAAATATATGGAAAGTTTTCTATATTCAAATACCTGTTATCTTGCCTAATGCAAAAGAGATGAACTTTGACTTGGATGAGAAGGAAGTGTGAAAAGCAATTTTTATGCAAATAAACACACACAAGTTCAAATGAGTTATTTTTATTGGATAATCTGGAGGGCAAGTGATTTTTTGCCATTTCTTTTTTTCTTCTCACAGTGCAATTCCTGATTGCTGTATCTATGTCTACAAATGTAGATACTTACTATGTAGATGAAACTCTCTGCACATTCATAATTGTTTAGTGATTGTTGAGCTTGATAATCATGACCCCTTAGTCAGGGCATCCTAGAAAACAAAAGAATTCATATAATTTAATTATATATATTAGTATATATATATATATATATATATATATATAATAAATGGCATTCTTTTTGTGTGACCTTGTTCTCAAAAACAGTTACACGTTATGCCATGTCAGACTATTTCAAACTTCCAAGTTCCCAAAGAACAACAGGATGTAGACAAAAAAATTATAACTACCACACAGGCACCACATTGATTCTTGACAATGACTGTAATGATCAAAGGTACTCGATCAAAGCAATAACAAGTTTATCCACAAGTTCAAACACAATACTCAACACTGTATTCTAAAATTGGTAAAATATAATAAAAAATTAAACAGAGAAACCATTATTGGTTCTTTTTAATCAAACTTATTTTATATATATATATATATATATATATATATATATATATATATATATAATCTCCAACTGATGTATATATATATATGTTATAAATTTGGGTTTTTGATCCTGACAAATTTATGAATTATGGATAATTCAAAAACGCTCATGAAAGTATGATATTTTGAAAAAACAACTATGCTTTTCGTCAATTAAGCTTCATCAGATCGAAGGCAAAAAAATCATTTGCATGTGTATGTATTTGTGTGTTTAGAATAATGAAGTACATATATATATATTTATATATTATTGTTATTATTATATATATATATATATATATATATATATATATATATATAAATTATTTTTAGATACAGTGTATCTGTAAAGGAACAAAACGACTAAAAAGATGAGGAAAAAATATTCTTAGTTGATGCATTTCAGCCTCTGAGGGACTTTATCAAGGCATATATATATATATATATATATATATATATATATATATACACATACACACACACAAATAGTAAAAATATGCTAAAGCTTAAAATATGAAATAAATGAAGGGCCCAGTGCCAAAGTTGGCAGAGCTTAAATATATTAATTAGAATATTATTAATACAATATCATAATTTGCTACTCAGAGTTTCATGTGATAACACTATCAGCACGTAGATTAAATTTTATTTATTATAATATATGCAGTAAATTTATATATGTGTATGTGCACACCCTGTAATCTAGAGTAAAAAAATTCCTATATATGGTAATCGTAATGTTGAGATCAGCTATTTTCACACAAGAAATATCCGTCATTCACTGTGTGAGGAGTTAGCATTAAAATTAGTTGAAATTTATAAATTCTTTCTCTTAAATTAGTTTTCCCCCAAAGCAGTCTGCTAACAATTATTGCTCTTTCTAATATAGATGTGTGTAAGAAATATATAAATTCTTAATTGGAATCATCCCATTTATACCATCATTGAATCTATCACTAAGGCCCATTTACATACAAGCCCATGTAATGAGAAGGGAAAGTTATTGAAGATACATGTTTACAACTTCATTCCCCCCATGACATGCACTAGTAACAATAGACCTGCTGAAAAACTTTTACACTGATCAAAATTTGAGTTTATTTTCATAAAAAGTTTTGCACATCGAGGTGTCCGACAGAGATTGGAAAATAGCCCATCTACAAAAAACATCTGTCAGTGGGTAATTCCCATTTCTCTGTTTGTTCCTCAGACCATTAATGAAGGACACAGGTGTGTCCAAAAATTCTGAAGATAAAACCTTTCTCTCTGTGCTTCATTTCTGTCGTATGGTTAATATTTAATAAATGTTTATCACACTGATTATATTGGTGCCTTTTTCTTTGTCCTTTTTTTTTATTAGACAGCCTATCTGTTTCGCACACACACACATATATATGTTAGCTCTCGATAAAATAATGTAATTGGTTGAGCACTGTTGGGGTATAAGGGACAAATTTGTATACAGTCATATTACAGCTGATAATGCAAGACTCTCCTAGCAGTTGAGTTCTCTGAATGCCTGGTGAGTTTATGAAAAAATAAATAAGCAAAAATCCTCTCTCCTGAGCATTGATGTCTTAGGGCTTATAATCTCCAACTGATACCAAATTGGTCAGTCCCGGCCTGAAGTGATTGGATATCTAGCTACACTAATGTGCTGTGATACAGTGAAACAGTCTGTCTGTGGATGATGACTCTCTCTCTCTCTCTCTCTCTCTCTCTCATATATATATATATATATATATATCTATATATATATATATATATATATATATATATATCAAAAATTACACTACCCACCAATTTCTAATCCCATTTTTTTTCTCATTTCGTTGTTGGAAGATTTACCTGATGATCCTGAATCCTTAAAAAAGGATTTAGGTGAAATAAATTATCGTAATGGTACATTAAAGTGATTTGTTTTTCATTACATATATATATATATATATATATATACTCGATGAATTTGCAGTTTTAATCTACTATTAATTATAGGTTTTTGTCAATAATCTGTTAATACTCACCATCACTATTTTGAGACAATGGGCATTAATGGGTTAAACAATGACTTTCTATTTACAAAATTAATCATACTTACCATAAAGTAGCATCAAGATAAATGGTAAACATTTTGCTTTCAGAGACAGTTTCTTGAAAGGTGTTTTCTATGATATAAAATATGACATTATCCTTGACTAATTTGTTGTTACTTTTAACCTTTGACTGCAATAAATTGCGGTCAACCTATTCATAAATTAAATTTTCTTGGATAAAAATCAAGTCAGCCAAGATACCAAATCAATTTATGAACACACACACATACACACATATATAAATATTACTCTGCCATTAGTTTCATGTAAACTCCCAGTTTGTTATTGCTGTCTCACAATCTTCAGGCACTTCAAGGGAAAAGATACTCAATTCTAGAATATTGTTACTATAGTGGATACTTGGATTTCATATAGATGTCCCAGTTTTAATGTATAGGATATGAAACTGAGCAGTTATGAATGAGGAAGTGTGCTTTCCTTATAAGGAAAAATAAAGCCTTGCCGAATTGTGATGCTCTCTGTAGCCAAGTGGAAAAGCATAACAAATAAAATGGTGTTTTCTCCTGCAAAAGGGGATGTCAATCCAATCCCTGCTGAAGAGTGCATTTTCTTTATTAAAATTTCTTGAATATGTTGTTCAATAGATGTAGTACATACTGTTTTAAATAAACATCTATTTCAAATGCAAGTAAATGCTATAACATTTGAAGTAATATATATATATATATATATATATATATATATATAGTCATACACAGACAGAGCTCTTCAGTGTGGCTAGACACACGATTGCTTTTGAGCTAGGATTGAAGCTCAACCAATTTGACATCAGTCAGAGACTCTTACCCCTCAGCTATCAGCATACGCTACAGAGAAAGGGAATTTTTAACACATTATATCCATGATATAATTATTATCAACTGCCAGAGTTGTGCATTCATTGTGAACATCTTAGCATTATAGCAATAGCAGCTGTCAAATACCCTTTCTTCCAAAGTGCTCAACCAACGAACGGGAGTGTGTGTGTGTGTATATATATATATATATATATATATATATATATATATATATATATATGTATGTATGTATATGTGTGTGTGTGTGTGTGTGTGTGAAAATATATAGAAAATAGGAAAGAACTTGTTACTTAAACAATCCGAAGTTCTTTAGTATTTTTGTTTTTATTTTTAGAAAACAGTGCTCGATACAAAAGTAGATCCTAAATATAATTATTCATTTATTTAAAAATATGATTCCTTCACAAAGAAATCATATTTTTAAATAAATATATATATATATATATATATATATATATATATATATATATATATATATTGTGCAGTGTTACATTAGAACATGTAAATATCCACGACAAAATTGTACATTAAACCCTCCTATAATAGAATGAACTCTTCCTCCTCTCATAAATACTAACTGCGAGAGTCAGTTGGGGAGCATAAATGCAGTATTAGCCTACAGCTCGGACGTACACCTCTATCTGTTTATTACTAACACTCTTGCTTTGTATATATATCTATTATTTCAATACACTTGCTCAACCTACCTTCGTCTTCCATGTCTTTCTTTCTGGCCCCTAAACAGGCCACAACATATATATATAAGCAAAAAAAAATTATAATAAAGAGGAAGAAATAAAAATAAAAAATTCAAATATTAAAATTTTTTAAGGAAAAGTTTTTTTTGTAGGTTATTTTATTTTATTTTTGCTATTGGCTCATCATTTAATTCTTCCTGCTTTCCTTTCTTTCTTTTTTGACTCTCTCTCTCTCTCTCTCCTCCCCCATTCTCTCTCTTTATTTTTTAAACATTTTTTATATTTGAAATTTTTTTATCTTTATTTCTTTCTTTTTTTAATATAATTTTTTCCTTTTTCTTTCCTCTTTTTTACTTTCCCCTTTTTTTTCTCTCTCTTTTTTTCCTTTTCTCCATTTTTATCCCATTACATCCGTCTGGATGAATTGATTTCATTTCTAAAAACTTTCGGTCTGAAGAGATGAATATTAAAATATTCCTGAAATAAATTATAACTGAGATGGATTTTTAAGGGTTTTATATATATATATATATATATATATATATATAGAGCTTTCCTTTTTGTTAGATCAACTACATTAATTTGAGTTTATTACTAGATTGGCAACTAGGTCTCATTGTTTTGAAAATCTAGATGCAACCATAGGTTTTATTCTAATAGTTTCTTCTCTTGCACTTCTTGCCTGTGGAACTTTTTTCCAGTTTCTTGCTTCCCTGCTACCTACAATTTTCATCAATTTAAATGCAATGCCAGTTGTCATCTTCTGTCTCCTCACTAAAGTCTTCTCCTTCTCCTTTATCCTCAGTAACCACTGGCATCCTAGTGATATTATTGCCTTGTTTGTGGTGAAATGATTAAAAAAAAATATGAATCTTCGATTATATTTTTCCAGTTATTATTGTAATTTGTTTCTTCATAGAATTGATCTTTTCATCTCCTTGCTCTGTAAACATTTCTGAACAGTTCACCACTGTCATAAATATACACTATTAGTTGGTATTGTCTATCCAAGGGAGGTAATTCTAGTGCAGCAAAAAGTTAGAAACATTGGAGAATAAATCACTTGGCATGTTTTATAGTATGTTTACAAAAGAGTATTTTGATAGTATTCTTCAAAATTATAAATTTACTTATTTACTTTTTTGATTTAATATAATATATTTTTTAATCTCAAAATACTTATTCTACTATGACCCATTAATGTGTTGTTACATCCAAATATGATATACATAATTTTCAAATAATCCTGAATTTTTAGAATATTGCATAAAATTTTGAAAAAATATTCTTTTTAATAAAATGTTCTGTCCAATTTCTCTCTTGGGAAATTTATTTGGTATGTTTTAAGAAAATTTTTAACAAATCATTTATGTGTTTAAATTTTTTTTTTTTTTTTTTCCCAAGGGATTAAAAAAATACACTTTTTTTAATTAAAAGTTCTCTCTTGAGTTAGAGAATTATATTGAAGTAATCAAAGTAGCTAATTTAAACTTAATGAATTTTTTGTAAAAATTATTTGTAAAAAAAAATTAAGAAACCTCTGAAGAAAATAGTAGCCTTTTCTCTTTTAATTTTCTACTTAACATTTTTTGTTTTATTGTTGAGATTTTTTTAACATAATTTCTAAATCACTAAAATATCAAACAACCAGAATTTTTTTTTTAATGTGACAAATGATTTCAAATCATCTTCCATTTTAGGGAGACTTTTTCTTCTTCTTTTACTTTCCAAATATGAACTAACCACAAGATTCTTTCTTAATTATGAAGCTATTCATAATATAAACATGCACTTTTTAAAATTTCAGGGCATTGGAAAATGTACTGATTTTTTTCAACCTTCTAAATATTTTTTTCTCTTACAATCAATTTTACTGTCCATGTTGCTAAATTTATGGTTATAGAATCAGCTTAGGACTCATAAGTTCTTATATATATATATATATATATATATATATATATATATATTATTACTTAATTGCTATTTTTGGTTTATACATGTATTTGAGCAGACATTCCATTTATTTATTAAGCAGTATGTTTATTTTCTTCTACCAGCCTGAATATTTGAGTAATCATATCAAATAAAAATATGTGCTCTCTGATAGGATTCGAACCTGCATCCTCCTAGGGACTATTCTTCCAGTCCAATAATTTATCAAATGTTTTTATTCACTTCATCGTTAGATTTTTAAGTAAATATTTGATATTCTGACTTTGTTTTTCTTTTTTTCTTCAGATCTACACAGACTGGGCCAATCATTATTTAGAAAAAGCTCGCAACAAACGCTTCATTATTGACCTCCAACAGGATGTTACTGATGGAGTCCTCTTGGCTGACGTGATAGAAGCTGTCAGTAAGTAATAATTTCCTATTCTCACTTTCATTTTTCTGTAAAATTATAGAAAGCAGATGCTTCTAAAATAAGCCTATATGATGTTTCTTTTTTTTTCTAAAAATGTAAGGTACTTTATCTGAAAGAATGGTCCCAGTAGGAATGAAATGACATATGTGATGATGTCACAATGTCATATTTTTACGATGATTAAAAGCATGGTCCCAAGAGTTTTCATCACTAAAAACAAATATGAAATAAATGTATTTCATTGTAAAATTAATGCATTAATTTTCATAATAAAGATCACAAGAGGACAGAAATAAATAAGATGTTTGTAAATGCATTTTTACCAAGATTACAGGCAAAAACAGTGTTTTTGTCACAGATAGACAAAAGGATGTCTTAAGTAGGCAGAAATTAAAAATGAATAACTTTAAAATTCAAGTAAAATAATTAAAGCTTTATTTTAAATTTGTAATTTACAATGATAATTTTATTTATATCCACTTAGGACCATCATTCTGGACAAAAATTAAGCATTAATTTTTATGATGAAAAATTTAATCAATTTCATTTCTGTTCATCACTTAGGACTATACTTGAAACTTTAGTGCAACAAACACTCCAATCAAAAATACAAAATAACTGAGATGAAAGTAAATTTATTTGTAACATCAGCACAACATCATCAAATTTGTCTGCCAGTGGACCTTGTTTTGTTTTTGTTTGATTTTGTTTAGTAGCATAACAACACCTCTATAGCTTATTTAATGCTGAAATCTAAATAAGTTGAATGAAATTTTATGGTTTCAACTAAATATATCTTGAACACTGTTATATTCCGTGCTAAGGGAATAAATATGTAATACCAGGTGGATAATAGAAGAAAGGTTTATTGCACACAACAAGTACAATATGAAATACGGTACAGTTATATACACAGGTCAATCTATAGTGAGTGCCACTAAATGGATGATCGGACATGTTTGCGTCGTCTTGGTCTCACTCTTCCTCAAGTTTCACGTAGACAGTTGACTTTATAGTTACTTACTACCTATAGTGTAATCATTCATGGGGGTGACTGGTTATTCCATTACATCAAACACAACTGTATGCCTTCAAATATCTATTGTTATTCAATTTACTATAAATATGTATTTTTATACTTTCATAGTGTTTTGTTTTTGTTTGGGAAGGGGTCCACTATTTTCCCATAACTGGGACCCTAACAGGTGCTACAACCCCTGGTTAGGGTGGATCTGGGAACAACAGCAATTAAAAAGTGGTTCTGTGCTCTTCAAAATGCCAATCTCCAAATCAGAGGCCTTGTTGCCAGTTGTAGTTAATCGTCATACCCATGACAACCACTTTGGGGCTTGGCAGTCAGTGTTAAAAAGGAAATAACACACTTTTTCTCTCTCACATATAGGATACACATGTACAAGACATCATACAGTTTTTCTCCAAGGAGATACTCTCTGGACAAGCTGATTTAATTTCTCAAAACCACAGGGCAATCTCTCTCTCTTTCTTCCACTGACATACACACACATAGACAAACATCCCATAAATGTTTTCTTCTCTTTTATCTGACCTCTGCCAGTGAATACACATGAATATAATTTCTAACCTCTTTTGAACCAAGTAGCGAGAAGAAAGGACTAAATATTAACTATAAGAAGACAGAATGCATGGTTGTTAGCAAAAGCAATAAGCCCAAAATTCAAATACCAAAATCAAGCAAGTACAACAATTGAAATATTTGGGAAGTGTTTTAACAGAGGGAAGAAAGTGTGACTCTGAAATCTGAAGGTGTATTGTGATAGCAAAAGATGCTTTTCAAAAGCTCAGCAGAGTATTAAGAAACAGAAAAACTTTGTTAGAAACAAAGAGCACTGAACTCTTGATATCTGTCCTTCTATATGGCAGTGAATGTTGGACAATCTCCTCAGAGATAAAGAAGAGACTTGAAGCAACAGAAATCTAATTCTACAGAAGGATACTGAGGATACAATGGACCAAATATATAAGCAACAATGAAGTTTTAGAGAAAATGGAAACTAAAAGTAAACTTATACTTATCTGGAAAAGAGAGTTGAAATTTCTAGGGCACATAGTGAGGAAAGAGGTCTTGGAAAATCTAATACTCACATGATAGATTGAAGGCAAGAGAGGAAAACAATGCATAGCATACTTAGTGAGCTTGAGTAAATGGTTAGTGGAAAAGGGTTTAGGAAAAATAACAAAAAGACAAAAGTTATTAAGAGCTACAGGAAATTGTGGAGAGCCATCATTGCCTATGTCTTAAGAGAACACAACACATAAAAAAGAAATATTCTTTATATAAATGTACCTGTAAAATCCTCTACATGTTGAAACCATTTATTTTGAAAGTTTTTCAACCCCTCTTTCACAATTCTTAAGCAAAATTCTTACAATTTTTAATACCTGTCTGCTATACATTCTACTTGGGACCATTTCCTCAGACAAGTGCACCTACTTGATTTTGATTGTGAGTCAGTTTAAAATTGCTTTGTGAAAAACCAGGTATAATGTCTAACAATAAAAAATGAATATTTATTACCCTACTCAGTTTGCACTTTTTTTCAAATCTTCTGTTTTCTACAATTCTTCTTACCCATCATACAATGTCTTTGCTTTTGTGATATCTTCTACATCAATTTTAACCATTACTTGCTGGTTATTAAATTACACTCTTAAATTCTTTTTCCAAATCAATTAGAATTCAATGAAATTAAAAATGTGGTTAAGGACTTTTGGGGGATTTTTTCTCCTTCAAATTTCAACAAAAAGTCATCAAAAATTATTTGTACACATTGTAGTCACTTATTACAATAGTATCTTTTTCGTTAGAAATTTTTAAATCTCTGTTCAAACCAATGTTTATTTCACTTTTCAACAAATTTCTGCATTGCCTCAAACAACAAGGCTTCAACTAGATTGATGATAATCAAATATTGATTATCTCCAGCCAATAGCTGATTTTTTCCCAACCTTTTAAAATATTTCATTCATGGGTTCAGTCGTTTAGAGCCTTCAATTCGAGTAACTAAAAATGTGACTTCAAATAAATGAGGGTTCAAAGAGAATTTATTTTTAATTTTTCTTTTACTATAACTCTAATTTTAATAAATCAGGTTGGGTCGTATTGGGCATAGTTTCGCATCATATGTCATTAAGATTTGTCAGGCATCCTGTTTTTTGCCATGTCTCTATAGATTTTATGAAGTCACCTTAAATAATTTGCATTAAAAAAATTCATTTGCAAAATTTGTAATTTAACCCAGATGACATGTTAGGAAATTTTGTTTTATTACGTTCATTCCTATATGTATGTGCAAATTAGAAATCATTTGAATTTAAATTTGAACAGTGTGTTCTCAGATGAGATGCTATTTTTAGCAAATTCAGAAACAATCACCTCATTTTTTAAATAAAAAAAAAATGAAGACCTCATAGCCACTATCAAAAAGAAAAAGTTGAAATGGTATGGTTAGTGGTCATGTCATGAAAATCAATAGTCTTTCCACTATCATCTTAAAGGTAGCACCTTAGGCAAAAGAGGAAGAGACAGGGGTAAAAATGGACTGAAAATGACATTGGGTGAACTGGAAGATCATCCACAGAGGCTCATACAGTGGCACCTAACCTGAGACATTAGTAGGCAGTTGGACAGCTACTCAGTTGCACTTTGTCTTTTCGATCACACCCAGCTATTGGTGGAGGGGGAATGATGATGATGATGATGATAATGATGAAGAAGAACCACCACCACCCTGTTTTTCTTTAAATTTCCTGAAAGTTCTCTTCATGGACAAAAACGGAAGTAAAACCAAAATAAAATATTTTTATTTTAAAATAAAAAAGAAAAGTAATCAATTGCTTGGACATACAGAAGAAAGCCATGCCACCATTTGATTGCTTTATTTCTTGAACAATACTCTAAATTGATGAGTTATTTTATTTATTTTTAATTCTTCCCTCATACAGAAGCCAATGTACAATGTTAGAAATTCAATTATTTTTTATAATTAATTTCAAGTGGAGTTAGCACCGTAGGAGGTACTTCAGAAAAATCTTAGGTTTAGCCAACTTGAAAACAATGTGATAGGATGAAGATTGTATTCTTTAGAAACTATTTAGAAATTTCTTCTTCAATATTCCATTTCCCTTCAGGACATGAGTGATCATGGCTCTCTACAACTACCTATACTTTTTAGCTCTTGATAAATTTAGTCTTTTTCTTATATCTTCTAAATGCTGTTCTGCCATTCATTTACTCAAGCTTACTAGGTAGGTTATGCATTGTTTTCCTCTACCCTTCTTGCCTTCAATCTGTCCTTTGAGTATCAAATTTTCTGAGCCTTCCTCATTATGTGCTCTGGAAATTCCAACTGTCTCTTCCTGATGTTAAATAGAAATGTCCTCTTTGTTTCCATTTTCTCTAAAACTTGTTGTTCTTATGTTCAGTCCATGTATTCTCAGTGTCCTTCTGTGGAACCATATTTCAGTTGCTTCAAGTTTTTTTATTCATCTGTCAGCGGATTATCCAGCACTCACTGCTATATAGGAGGACTGATATTATGTAACTGTTCAGTACTCCTTTCTTGTATCCAATGAAAATTTCATGACCCTATCATTTCGTGCCTCAAGATTTGAATTTATGAAATTGTCAAGACAAAAAGAATGCAGTTTATTTATCATATTCCAACACATTATCAATTTATTTGCCTGTGAAAAGCAGTAAAGTTTTAGAAGACATCATTCATAAGCTGCAATATTCACACCAATCCCTTCATGAAACCCGTCTTTTGGGTGTGTGAAGGTGAGATTGTCTTCTTTTCAGAAAGGCATAACGATAGAAGTGAAATGACTTGAAAACAAAATCAGTCAAGCCGACAGCCACACTTATTTTGTCTTCTTTTTGCTACTTGAGGAGTTTTTTTTGTGAATGAAATGTTTTATCTGCAAACTCCCAGCTGTTTACTGATCTACCCAACCTAACTCTGTAACACCCTTCCTTCCCTGTTTTTCTTTCTCTTTCTGTCTTTTCAAGATAGAGTGGAGAGAGAAATTTTGTACATGCCATTATGACCTGCCCCTCACAACTTTTGCCATTGCTATCTGATTAAAAGGACATGGTACTACTAATTGCTGTAAGTGTTCTGTTAGCACACTCGCTTAAACACTCTATTCTGATGATGATATGGGCTTATAAATAAACAATCTTTGAAGAGAGGAATATAATATAATGGAGATAGACTGACATTCAAGAAATGAGAGAGAAGGAAACAATCAGATAAGAGATGAGAGAAAAATAACTCTGATAAAGACTGGCTTAAAATGGTTCACGGCTTCTATAATCCATTTCCATTCAGGACATAGGCGATCATGGCTCTCCACAACTTCCTAACTTTTGTAGCTCTTAGTAATATTTGTCTTTTTATTATCCTTACCAGTCTCTGCTCTGCTATCCATTTATACAAGCTTGTTTTGCATGCATGGAATAAAAAATGAAATTCGAGGAATAATTTTGAAATTTAGTTAAGGCTGAGATCAGCCATGTCTTGTCTTCAGTCAAGACACCACAAAAATTAACTTTAAAAAATCAACTCTACCCAGCATTAATGGGAAACTCCAAATTTTGATCTATTTATCTGGGTCTTCCAGTCCATAACTCATGTTCTCCAGGTGAACCATTAAGCATTGGTTTTCCACCAAGTCTGCAAATTTTTACAAGATTCTTCCTGTAAATTATTGAACTAAAAAATGGTGCCAAAGGAAAATATTTTCCATTCAATCCACATGTGTTCTGAAAATCCTTTTATTGTTTTGGGCCATGATTTTCTTAAATTATTGTGGGGATAATATTTTTCACTCTTGCTTTCAATTTCTTCTGTGATTATCAAATTTTCCAATGATGTTAAGTATAATTTTCCTTTTGGTTTCCATTTTTCTCTAAAACTTCATCATTGCTCACATGTTCAGTCTATGTATTCTCAGCATCCTTCTGTAGAACCATATTTCTGTTGCTTTAAGTCTATTCTTCATCTGCAAGGAGATTCCAATCCTTCTTTGAACACTGTGATCTGGCACTACAGAATAACAAACAAAGAACTATACCAAATAACAGAAACCACAGCACTTCAGGACTACCAACAGCGGCAACAACTAAAATAAATATCACATAAAACTCAAAGTCAAAATGATGGTATAAGCAATAAATGCAAAATGTTTCCTTGCAGGGAAATGGCTAATATTACCATTATCATTGGATTTGCCTTGATTAGGTTCATAACATGATGAAATGCGTCGGCTAACATAAGTTTTCTCTTTGTCTTTATTCACATATATATATATATATATATATATATATATGTATATATATATATATATATATATATATATATATATATATATATAAAACTTTCATTAAAAATGACTGACAAGGTACTGCAATTAGTAACTTTTTTTTAAATACCTTGTTTTGTACATGGGACATGTAATAGAGAAGCAAAGACCAAGTGGTTTTTCCATACTTACTCAATTAGTTTAAGTGTAAATTTTGTAGAAAGCAACTTTAATTGGGCAGGCATGCAACAATTTTTTGAGAGTTTTGTCACCAAACTGATAACATCAAACAATGCTGATATAGGATCCTTGAAAATCAACAAAATCATTGAAGATTACCAACCATGATATTTATACGGAAATTTTAAAATACATAAGCCGGGATATCCATTACGACCCATCATTTCACAGAACCCAACACCTATTTACCAGTTGTCAAAATTCCTCAATGATATCATTACTTGATATCTATCTGCCAATTATTGCATCAAATCAACTCATGAATTTCTCCAAATCCTTAAAACTACACAAACAAACCATGGCATTTTTGTGTGACTTGATGTAAAAAAATTATTTACAAGCATTCCTGTCAATATAACCCTTAACTTTGTATATAAAAATAATTCAATTCCACCTCCATACATTAAACCTAATATTCTCCAAAAACTTTTGCATACCTGCACAATTAAAGTCCCTTTCTATGACCATAATGGCAAAATTTATACTCAAACTAATGGAGTAAATATGAGAAATCAACTTAGTGTTTCTGTAAATATTACATGTCCCAGGTAGAAAACATGTAAGAAAATTACTAACCGTAGTACTTTGTCACTCATTTTTAATGAAACTTGTATAAAGGAGGGATTGCTGCCTAAATATACAATTATTATATATAGTGTTCCAATAACTTGGACTGATTTTAAATGTGAATAAGTGTTTATGCATCTGATTTTTTTCTTTTTCTTTCAGATGTAACAACAAGTCTTTGCTAATCTTTCCATGGTTGAAATTGCCAATCAAAGAACATCATAAAGTTATTGAAGACTATTACGAAAATGGACGTTTAAACAGAAATGCATTTCACGCACTTCACGATTTTTTGGGTCAACATAATCGACCAACCAAAAATGCAGTTGGAAAAATTGTTCATAGATTCAAACAAACTGGGTCAGCAGCAAATGTGAAAACACCATTGTGTGCTTGTTTATGCCATTCAGCTCAAAACATTTCTTCAGTGCATGAGAATGTGGCTGAAAATCCAGATATCTCTATTCATCATTGCATGCAGGAATTGACCTCTTCACAACAACGTTAAATTGAATTTAAAGATTTGTCTGTACATGCTTACAAGAATTAAAACCTGCTAACCATTTGGAGTGCCGTACATTCATCAATTGGGTGTACAAGCTGATCCAAAGATTGTTGAAAAGTCACTACATCCACAAAAGGTCACGGTTTGGTGTGCCTTTTTTGCTAGCAGAATCATTGGGTTGTATATTTATAAATTTGAACGTCCATTTTTGTAATAGGCTTTGATGACTTTAACACATTGTTTGATTGTTACTCTTTCCTTGGTTGAAATTGCCAAAGACTTAAGTTGTTAAATCTGAAAGAAAAAGAAAAAATTCATTAGCCATTTAAACTTAATTCACATTTAAAATCAGTTCAAATTATTCAAAGTCAGAAGAGAGTTTCACAGGCAAGAAATGTGAGAGAAGAAACTGTTAGCATTGAACTTACAGTAACATCTAGCCATTTCAGCTGTAAACTGATGAGACGTTGCCTCCAATCTAGGACTGTGCTTGAATTCATAGTGTAGGTACCAATGAGGAAAGTTCGTCAGAACAATTACCATCATAGTATTTAAAGAAATCGTACAGGGAATCAACATTACTGGCTGTGGGAAAGGTACCAAAGCCAAGATAGCAGGTCAGATTCTTTAGATTTTATCAAGAATTTCTAAATATACAGCAGGAGAACCAGACCAGATGTGGCAGGAAAAATCAAAGCAAGAATGAATAGTAGACTTATAAATATGTAAGACAGATTCTGGTGAGAAAAATTGTCTAGCATGATATAGTGGAACAACTTTCTTAGTTACAATACATTCAATATACTCTTTTCACTTGATGATTTCATTTCAGCTGAAAACTTTAAGAAAGCACAATGAGTCACTCTCCTGGAAGTTAGCATCAGCCATGCTGATGAAAGGTAAAAAGGGTTCTCTCAGATGATTAAAAGAGACCAGTTTCATTTTTGTGGCATTAATATATATATATATATATATATATATATATATATAAAAGCAAAAGAATTATAAGAAAGCAAGTAACAAAGACAGGAACCTGTGGGGAACTATATCTGGAAAAGAAATTGTGATACCGAAATTTGAATTTGATCTTCTTCTCCTGGATTTATTTTGTCTTTCATTAATAACATTTTAATTTAAAATATTTTACTCCAAATTTTTGGCATTAACCTTTTCTTTATTCATCTTTTATCATAATCTCTGGTGCCTGATTCTATAATATAGACAACATCCATCTTGAATTCTTTCAATTGAAAAAAAGAAGGAAATGTTTCAAAGATTATTCTGTTCTAGATATTGTGTATGACTCTGATTTCAATTACTAATGAAAAAAAAAAAACAATTGTTTTAAATTTGACACAGAATGAGTTTTCCTATAGAAGAAAAAAAACATATATTGGAAAGGAATTGACCAAGTGTCCTTTGAGACAAACGTTTCATGATCACTAAAGTGTTAGATGATAAAAGGAACTTTCCCAAATGAAAAAAGAAACATAGTCTCCTACTTGAAAAGCTAAAACAATCTTCAAACCATAAACCTTCAAAAGAAGGTCAAAGACATTTTCTGTGAAAAGATATGATTGACTTGATTAAAATTTTTAAAATAAAATTAAATAAAACTAAAGAGAAATCATAATATATCAAGCAGTTTCTTTAGAAAGTTATGAATTACTCAAATAAAAACTCAAAGAAAAAATAAGAAAAAATAAAATATAACATTAAAATAATGATCATTAAAGTACAAAGAATATTAATGCATGGACCTATATGTTGATAATGTTAAAATTTATGTATATGTCAGCACAAACACACACATATATATAGAAAGAGAGAGAGAGGGGGGTAATTGTATGACAAAGTGGAAAAAGTTTACTTTAGGACTTCATCAGATTAAATTTGTTATGTTGGTAGAACTACACATCCAAGGGTGCTGGAAACTTTAGAATTTTTTTTTATCTAGCCAAATTCATTTACAATCTTTTTCTTTATATCACTTTTGTAAGTAGGTATTCCACACTGTAATATTAGAAGATCTACCAGGAATGGTGAAATATTGTAAGATCCAGGGCACAAATTTACTGTAGATGAATTCACGATTAAGGTAATTAAGGTACTCTCTAGACATTTACGTTGTTCATGATATATGAAAATATATATCGTTATCTCATATATATATATATCCTATTACTTTAAACATTATTTTTAGTGGCTCTACATGTTTAAGTTGCTATTCTTTCTTTTTTATTTTCTTAAAGAGTGAAAGTTATAACAACCAGCCAAGATTGAGATGTCCTACAAAAGAAAAATGTTTCCCAATAGGAATCGAACCTGTATCCCTTTTTTTATCAGTGAAACTACTCTTATAGCTGAATGATGTTGTTACAAATTTGGCCATGTGAGACAATCCTTATAAAGCACAATTCAATTTACTTATTTAAAGAACTTTGCTTTATCAAGTTTGTCTTCCCTGGCCAAATTGATAATGGCATGTTTCAGCTATAGTACTGGTTTTCCTGATGAAAAAGGAAAACTGATTTGATTCCTGTTAGGAAACATATTTTCATTTAGTAGAACTTCTCATGAAAAACATGTATAGCAACTCAAACATATGTACCCATTAGAAATAACATTTATAATAATAAGAAATAATGTTGGATTAAAAACTTCATTGTGTGTAAAAATTTCTGTAAAAAGGACAATATGAATAAAAACAAAAAGAAAACATATCTTCGCCAACACATTTCATCCCCTGCCATCAAGGCAAATGTAAGGATTTTGTTTTCTGGCAAGTATTTATATCTAAGAGCCAAAATAATTATATATATATATATATATATATATATATATATATATATATAAACAAAAAATCTCCTACTCACTTTTGTTTATTAGGACTAATGAACAAAAGTGAGTAGAAGTTTTTTGTTTATATATATATTTATTATGAAATGAACTAAGTCCAACAATTATTTTTAATATATTTTCTGTTTATACATTATTTTTATAGATACAAATATTTAAGTAAATGCTTTGTTTATAATAAACAGTATTAATTACATTTACCAGCCTTGAATGTCTGAGAAATCTCAAAGAAAATACGTGTCCTTTCCTAACCAGACACTTTCTCTGATATAGCACATCCGGCTATAAAACAGTTCCATGTAGGATACAGGTTCGATTCCTGTCAGAGGACACATGTTTTGTATGAAATTTCGCACACATTGATGTCGGTAAATGTAGTTAATAGTGTTTATTATAAACAAAGCATTTTTTAAATATTTGTATCTATAAAAATAGCATATAAACAGAAAATATATGAACATATAAATTAGTATTTAAATTATTTTGGATTGGGATTGATCTATGTGTTATGCTTAAAATAACATGAGGTTATGGATTTATGTATATTTGTGGTCATGTATCTTGGCTTGGGAAAAGAGTAATTCTTTCAGGAAAAAAAACATTGGAAAGAATCCAGGGCACAGATTAATATCTACTTTCCTGAAAGAATTATATATATATCCTGTTGCATCATCAAGAGGTTACAAACAGACAAAGGTGGTACTCAAGTGAAGGAACAGCAACATGCAGATGAAAGAAGAAAGGTTTATTGTAAAAGAGAATACACTACTGAATGATGGGAATCAAGTGACAGGCTAGTAATTCCCAAAGCAAGGATATTTGCCAACCACCCAATGTGGTCAGATGTGGCACGAGGCCGAATTTAACATGCGGTATCCGAGCCCATAGGCTTGGGCAAAAATTCCCTGTAGACCCCATAAAAAATGCAGTCAGTAGCTGTCTACCACCCCAGATGAGACTCTGCCCTTTGGCAGAGAGTTCGAGCAGCATAGCTGGAGATGAATCTCCAACTAATTCCCAAAACGAGCCCTCAGTTATATCCTGTGCTCACTATATATAGCTACTGATATAGTCAGTCCACATAGGCAATAGGGAGTGTGGGACAATACATTACAGCATATCTGTTCTACATCAGGTCTGTAGATGACAGTGTTTATGTTATAACAATGACAGACTGTTGTAATGGGTAATACAAAGAAATGGTTGCCTTTGAAATCTAGTTAATACCAATAATGAAAAACTGGAATTGTCATATGGATGCACAAATGAGTCAGCAGTAACTGAAAAAATACATTTAAAGGCTCATATATGAAAATGAATAATAGGTTGCACTTAAGAAAATATATTATATTTTTTTATGTCATTCTAAAACTATTAAGTTGTTACATAAATTTCTAAATCAGGAGAATATAGTATGTGTGGCAGAACTTCCCAAGCAAGCTCTTTAATATCATGTTTGGTCATGTTAGCAATGTGGGAGCAAACATTTTCATGTTGAATAATCACAGTGTACCACCAGTCAGATTTTTTCAGCTGAATTGCCTCTTTGAGTCTCTTCATTTGTTTAACAGCTTAGCATTGACCATTGGGTTGTTTTGAAGCATTTCATCTTCATACACAGTACTCAAGCAGCCTAGGCAACTTTGTGAACTTGATTAAAAGCAAAGAGAAGCAAAATGTCAAAAATGCTTATTCTTGTCTTCTACTTGTACTTGTTACAGCCTTCATTAGGTTGGTTCAGCAAGTTCCGTCAAACAAACCAGCTGCATCTGAAAGAAAGCTGACCAAGCATAGCAGAAGTCATATTCATTTGGACATGAAAATTCATAGAAGTTTTAGTGGGAATTAGAAATCACAAGCAGTCCTCAGCTGCATATAACATTCTTGTCTACTTGATAGTTCATCACAAAGAGATGTCTAATTTGAAATAAAATTTCAGTAATTTTAGACACTAGTTTTGCAGGATGACCAGAGTTACTAAGAAGCAAAAAATACTACAAAAAATTATTCTTTGAGATCATTCACAGAACATCAGAAGAAACACATGAATATATATAACAACCTGACAGTATTAATATGTTTCTACTGGATATAAAGTCGGGGACTGATTTTCTGTTGCTTTTAAGTAATAAACTGATCTCCCAGAAATATTACATACTAGCCTAGAAGCTGCCCTTTGGGTGAACTTTAGCTTTGTCCCTTCAGCATCCTATGTACGTAAAAGTTATAAGAATTTAGAAATAAAAAAATTATTTTATCTTTATTCTACACCTTAATTCAGCATAATCTTCATATAAGCAACCAATCTCTATAATTTGTTTACACTTATCTGGCACACAATTTTTATTTTCTTTTAAAATCACCATTCTTTATCATCCCTTCACATAAAGTTATTCTTAAAGAACATTAGGGAATCTGAACTATGTAATATTTCAAATGCGTCACAGTACATATGCTAGAAAAAGAAAATAAAAGCATCTGAGCAATGTACCATGCCCTACTTAAGTTTTAATTATGGTGTAATTAAACAATATCAATTGTAATTCTGATGAAAAGTGAAATTAAAATTAAACCTTTAATAAAGAATTGTTTTTTAAACCTTTCAATTGTAATTCTGATGAAAAGTGAAATTAAAATTAAACCTTTAATAAAGAATTGTTTTTTAAACCTTTCAATTGTAATTCCGATGAAAAGTGAAATTAAAATTAAACCTTTAATAAAGAATTGCTTTTTAAAACTTTCAATTGTAATTCTGATGAAAAGTGAAATTAAAATTAAACCTTTAATAAAGAATTGCTTTTTAAAACTTTCAATTGTAATTCCGATGAAAAGTGAAATTAAAATTAAACCTTTAATAAAGAATTGTTTTTTAAACCTTTCAATTGTAATTCCGATGAAAAGTGAAATTAAAATTAAACCTTTAATAAAGAATTGCTTTTTAAAACTTTCAATTGTAATTCCGATGAAAAGTGAAATTAAAATTAAACCTTTAATAAAGAATTGCTTTTTAAAACTTTCAATTGTAATTCTGATGAAAAGTGAAATTAAAATTAAACCTTTAATAAAGAATTGCTTTTTAAAACTTTCAATTGTAATTCCAATGAAAAGTGAAATTAAAATTAAACCTTTAATAAAGAATTGCTTTTTAAACCTTTCAATTGTAATTCCGATGAAAAGTGAAATTAAAATTAAACCTTTAATAAAGAATTGTTTTTTAAACCTTTCAATTGTAATTCCGATGAAAAGTGAAATTAAAATTAAACCTTTAATAAAGAATTGCTTTTTAAAACTTTCAATTGTAATTCTGATGAAAAGTGAAATTAAAATTAAACCTTTAATAAAGAATTGCTTTTTAAAACTTTCAATTGTAATTCCAATGAAAAGTGAAATTAAAATTAAACCTTTAATAAAGAATTGTTTTTTAAACCTTTCAATTGTAATTCTGATGAAAAGTGAAATTAAAATTAAACCTTTAATAAAGAATTGCTTTTTAAAACTTTCAATTGTAATTCTGATGAAAAGTGAAATTAAAATTAAACCTTTAATAAAGAATTACTTTTTAAAACTTTCAATTGTAATTCCGATGAAAAATGAAATTAAAATTAAACCTTTAATAAAGAATTGCTTTTTAAATCTTTCACTCTGTTTGATACTTAAATTAAAATGTGTTATTTATTTAATTTTTAATTGCATGTAATTACAGCATTACTACCTGTTACTTCAGGTTATTTATGACTTGCTGAGATCAAAAAATGGACGGACAGACACACCTACACTGCGTTTTATTTATATAGATTAATATAACAATTGGAAAAAATATATTTAAAGGCCCATATGTAAAGCTTAATAATAGTAAGGGTTTAAGAAAGTCATCATTATCATAATCATCAGTCCCATAACTGGCTGTGGTCATAGGATCATTGAGCAGCTGAGTACCTAATCAGTTCCATCTTGCTTGTCTGCAAGTGTCTGAATCTCTGTGAATGCTCTTCCTGTTATCTCAGTGATGTTGTCAACCTAATTTTTCCTCTGTCTGCTTCTTCTTGCCTAAAGTGATATCTTGCAGGATGGCAGTGGAATGGTTGTTGGCTTTTATAACATGTCCATATGATTTCAAGTTTCTCTTTTTGTTGATGGTTATGAGGTCTTCCAGTGGACTTGTTTCTTGCATGATAGTATCCCACAGTGTGTCATTTCTGATGTTGTCCATGTAGGAAATACTTTAAATGATTCTGTAGCATCTTATTTCCAATAAAATTTTCTTTAGAAAATATATAATCATTTTTTTTATGACATAGGTAATCTAGGATAGGACAGTGTAGAAAGGGGAATTGACCAGCCAAGTTCAAGTTCTATGCTCATCTGTTACATCCACTTCACCCTATTACATTTGGGAAAGGCATGAATCCATTACCTCCCAGAAGCTATGGGTTATATAGCTGGACAGGCTGGCTTCTCTGGACTTGGATGGCAACAAACAACTCAGAATGCAAGACTGTAGAGAAGGCAGTGGGAAGGCACTCTACTATCTCTCACAAGGAGTCATGGAAATTTTCAGATACCATATATTCTCATGTATAAACCAATTTTATGTACAGTGCAACCACTGAATGTTCTTGTATGAATTTTAACCTTACCAGAAAAAATTACCTGTGTATAGTGCAACTGGTCACCAAAAATGCATATTAACTTCTTCAAAAAATTTACCTGTGTATAGTTGTTGTAACCTAGGGAAGGATACTGAATAGAATAATCAAATGAAGGTTGGTAATGAATGATAATATTTAGGACAAGAACAACATATATAAGATTCGCCAGCAGCATGTAGAAGAAGAAGTCAACTGCTAGAAGTGAGTCAAGTGAATTCCACAATGAATCTCCAACTACAGACCAACATACAGTATTTACTACTGTATTTATGTGAATGGGGACATACCCATTATCGTCCATAGGTATGCTACAACAATAGTACAATCGGTCAACAAAGTATTGATTTAGTTTTAACCTCTTCAAAAATATTACCTGTGTATAGTGCAACTCCCTATTTTTGCATAAAATACTGACTGTAAAAACTTGCAATATACACAAATACATACAGTAACTAAGAAATGGTAACTGTGGAGAGCTATGATCAGCTGTGTCCAGAAGTGACATGACATGAAAAATAGAAAAAAAGCTTGTATATTATTATAGTTGTTGTTTCTGTTGTTGTTATAATGATAATAATAATAATAATAATAATATGCATCAAAAGGTAAAAATCAATAATAATGCTAATTGTAATAAAATAAATATGTAAATAAATAGAATAAAATTCATAAGATAAAACTTCCTGTGAAAATATCTGCATGTAGCCAAGCAGAAATGAATAAATTATTTAATTTGTGAGCTTTTTGCTCATATATAAGCTTATCATATTCTCTTTTGGCCCCTTTGCTCACAAATCCCCAACACCATCCTATCTGCTCCTCGTCACTCATGGCCTGGCAGCTTGTGTGTAATTAGCCATATATAATTGTAAGTATACAAAAAACAGCTGGAGATACTTCTCCCTCTATTAAGTGATTCTACTTCCATACCATGTTGGCCTAAACCTTATTTCTTTGCAGTGTAGACTTAACACCTATGTTAAAAAGAACTCCCCACTTCTTCACCATCTTAGGCCTTTAATATCTTGAGATTTCTACTAACTGGCTCATACACCAGGCCACACAAGCATGTCGCTTTGTTGACCTTAAGAAACAAATAGAGAAAGAAAGAAATAAACATGGCTTTCATCTGTTTGATGTACCAGAAATATAAAACTATAGATTGGATTCTGATTTTTTGTTTAACCAAACACATTAATCATATATGGTGAAACATTGTAATATTATTTGTAATGAGATTGTCATGAATGTTTGGTGGAACAGGAAGAAATATAATGGTTATTATAGAAAATAAGTATTTGTTAAGCTCCATGGCTGTTAATATAAGTATAAATATGTGATCACCTTTGGCTCAATGCTTAGGTCTACTTCTTCTATATGCTATGTCTCTTCAAAACATTGGTGATCATGGCTCTCCACAATTTCCTGTCCGTTATAACTCTTAATAAATTTTGTCTTGTTATTTCTCCAAAATCTTGTTCCACCATCCATTTACTCAAGTTCACTAGGTAGGTTATGCATTGTTTTCTCTTTCACTTGCCTTCAATCTGTCTTATGAGGATCACATTTTCCAAGCCCTTCTTTCCTCACTATGTGCCCTAGAAATTTTAACTATTTCTAAATTGACTTATTTTACTCTAAATCAATGAATTCTTTTATTAACACTCTAAATTGGTGAGTTATTCTAGTTTTAATTCTTCCCTCGTACAGAAGCCAATGTACAATGTTAGAAATTCAATTAATTTTTATAATTAATTTCAAGTGGAGTTAGCACCATAGGAGGTACTTCAGAAAAGTCTTAGGTTTAGCCAACTTGAAAACAATGTGATAGGATGAAGATTGTATTCTTTAGAAACTATTTAGAAATTTCTTCTTCGATGTATCATGTCCCTTCAGAACATCAGTGATTATGGCTCTCCACATTTACCCTTTGTAGCTCTTAATAAATTTTATTTTTTGCAAGAGAAATATGGTTCTACAGAAGGATTCTGAGAATACCATGGATGTCATGTGTATATAATGAAGAATTTTTAGGAAAAATGGAAATAAATGACACTTGTACTTAGAATCATTTAGAGATATTTGTGATTTCTGGGGAACCATGATGAAAAAGGGCTTGGAAAATTTGACACTCACTTCCTGTCTCTTGTATTTTTAAGAAACATTTTACTTTTTACTATGTCTTCTTACTACAGTCCATTCCTACAAACTATGTATAATGAGTTTGTAGGAATGGACTGTAGAAAGAAGACATCATTATTTTATTGTGCTATGTCGCTTCAGGACATGGGGTATCATGGCTCCCCACAACTTTCTGAGCCTTGGAGCTATAATCAGCATTTGACTTTTTACCATATCTCCTTATTTCTGCTCTGCAATCTGTTTCTACAAACATTATATATGTCATCATCATTTAAATGCAATGACTCTTCAGCACATGGGGGATCTTGGTTCCCCACATCATCTTGTTCCTTTATCTCTAAGCAACTGATTCATTACCATCTCAATAAGACAGCAGTGACAAAAGGACATTTTTTCCAATGACACTGTTAATATTTTAACTCCTTTCATTTTTTGGCAATATTTATTGTTTTAAAAAGTGATGATTAGAATCGTAATAAAACCTAAACATAAGAAAGTGAATTTATTCATTTTTTTTGTTCTTGAGAACTGACAACAAAAATAATAAACACTATTTAATATGTGATTGCATATTTACACTATTTATTATATTATTTATTGGAATTGTTGGCAAAACATCGGCTAATTGCCAATTGATTCAAACTTTATCAAATGGTAAATAATAAGGATTTCCTCATAATTGGTTCACATTTTAATGATTTAGTAAATGTTTATAAATTTATGAATAAAATATTTTTATTTCTTTATTAATTAGTAAATTATAAATATTTCATCACATTAGTTTTAATTGTATTAGTTTTTAAAATGTTTTAAATATAAAATTATTCTTGTAAATAAACAATCTAATATATAATTAGCATCTAATTATATATATATATATGTAATATTATAATAATATTTTTATTATAAAATATTTTACATACATATATATATATATATATATATATATATATATATATATTGATACTATTTTATTATAAAATATTTTATATATATATAAAATATTTTATATATGGATACTGAGGTCAACACTAAGTGGTGCGAGAGTCTGTTTCATGCTTGAACACAAACTTTAAGCCTGAAGATTGTATTCAAGCATGGAGCATACTGTTACCACTTGTTGTTGACCTCACTGTCCACCTTTATATATATATATATATATATATACACACACACACATATATACAAGGCTAAGATGGAGTCTTGAATGACCACCTTACTAGATATGGTGTCTCAATAAAAGCACTCAGTGTACTTGGACTACCATGAATGTCAGAGTTTGTTGTGAAGAAGGGCATCCTGCCTTGCAAAACCTTACCCCAAATCATTGTGACAAATCTTTTCTTAGACAGGACCCACTTTGCTTTGTACGAGATTAATCCTGGTCCTGCCTCAACAAAAAAATAAGGCAATGTATGTATGTATGTATGTGTGTATGTATAACATTGATAAAAACTTGGATTGGCAATGAAGATTGGATGGGATAAGGGAGAAAATAAGAAGATACAGGCAAATGAGAAGAGAAGATCAGAAACTTGAAATATTCATACACTTGTCAAAACCTGTGTAATTTTTTAATCTAGCTTATTTAAATTTTATTTTCATTTTGTTATATTTTATGCATGTTGCATTATGAATTAGAATATCACTTGATCCAGTATCTACAAATCTTTTTTTTTTAATAAGTTGTCTTTGTTTACTCTACTTTAACAATGGACTTATTTTACTTATACATCTACACCAAACTGATCCCAGAAAGGGTAAATAACATATCATAAACCTTTGGTTTCTGGTAGCAGATTACTGGTTGTAATTTTTTGCTCATGTAGATTTGTTCCATTGCTATGAACTTTCCCTCTTATCAGCATAGAAAATCAAAAATTGTAATAACTGCTGACTCTCTTGGCTTACATACCTTCCTTTCAATTTTCTCTGTCCAATCCTTAATGATGCAAACAAAGATAACAGTAGTGGTGATGAAAGGTGATGACAATTCATAGTTTCTTTTCTCAGAGCATCCTCTAATAAAACATTTGTTTTTTGGAAGAGACTTGCAAATTCCCATGGGAGTTTTCAATGCATTTGTTTTTTTGCTTTTTACTTCTTTAACTTTTATTATTATAAGGACTTGCACTCTTACATGCTGCAATCAAAGGAATTTTTCTGTCATGCAAATCAGGACAATTCTATGTACTTGTTATTTATTCTGTCTTTAGTCATTTTGCAAATTTTGTTTTTGTTTGGGTGGGGCAGGATTTCTTTTAATCTTCTCTTATTTTGTGGGGATCCTTTTCTTTTTTTTCTTCTCTCTCTTTCTTTTTTGTTTTTATATTCTTCAATGTTTTCTTTTTTTTTGGCCTTCTCTGTTGTTATTTTTGTGATGCTGTGATGTACAAAGTGACCCTGTCTTTAGACTTTCATTGGCTGTTTCAGTTTTAATCATTTTCCCTCCCAATGAAAAGAAATTACACATTTTAGTTGAAATTTCTTAAGATATTTAAAGTAGAATATAGTTATTTATCAAGTTTAGCATTGTTGAGTCCAATGCCACAACATTCCAAGAAGATTAAACTCACTGCAATGTCCATGGTATAGGAATATTTTTAATGAAGAAATGAAATTCAGATCACTTCTCTATTATAAACAATAACTTTCTTTCCAGTGATTTTGAGCACTGTTTGTGAAAGAAGTATTTTACAGATTTTTCCTGCTATCTTTTGGGAGAAGCACTCTTTGAGAGTTTTTACTGATTAATTCATTTTCTATGGGTTATCAGCCCTTTACAAGTTATTTAAAGCCAGAAAATATTTTTAAATTACAAGAAATTTTTATGAGATAATTTAATGATACATCTTCAACCCATAGATGTGGGGATTCATACCATTCCCAAGGGTATTTTCCCATAAGTGAATGTCATGAATCCAACTGGAATTGGAACTTGGCTCTCCCATTAACAATCCCATTACACCACCTGCACATCAAATCTTACAGCACCTGGTATACTCAAGCAGTTACCTATCTAGGCTCAACATTACTTAACTTTGGTGATCATATGGAAACTGATGTTTCAACATGATATGACTGTCAGTCCTCTTTGGGAATCAGTGTTCAAACAGTAAACATGATGGTTGAGTTGTCTTAGTTTATTTTATGACATATCAATAATTTTTGGGTTGTTTAATGATGAAATCAGTACATTTTTTATTCTATTTGAGTGTATAATCATTTACCTAGCTTGTGAATAGGTAAATATTGGTTGTTTGTATTTAAGTCTATAAGCATTTATTTGGTTCAAGTATAGATAAATATTGTTCATTTATATTTGAGTCTATATTTACTTGATTTGAGAATGGGGAAATATTTATATTTGTCCATAAGCATTTTCTTTGTTCAGGGATAGATAAATATTAATCATTTATATTTTTGTCTATAAGCATTTACTTGTTTTTGGATTAGGTAAACATTGGTAATTTATATCTAAGTCTGTAAGCATTTACTTGGTAGACACAAACAATTGGACAAAGACTAGGGAAAGTAGTTTTTAAAGTAAATAATTTTTTTGTAGTAAAATTCCTCAAATATTTGGATAACACTGTGTACGTCTACAGTTATACAGCAACAGCCAATTTTGAAAAAGCCCGAAAATTATTTATGAATTCCAGTTGATGAATGTGGACATAACTAAATGTTCACATTCATCAGCTGAAATTAATAAATAAATAAAACTAAATTTTAATAAATTTCAACTGAGGAGTTCTTGCATACAGTTGATACAACTGTAAGCATGAACCCCTAAGTTGAAATTTATTTGGCCATAATTTTATTTTTTTAACACAGCTATATTTCAGCTTACTATGCTTTGCAAGTTTAATTTGTCATTGTGTATAAAAGGTGGCAACTTTGTTTAAGAGATGAAGGGAGCCATTTTGAATATTGGATTTATTAAGAAAATTCATAAATAATTTCCATATTTGTTAAACAATTATCCATTATCTTCATTTTGCTAACAGTGTGTGTAACTCAAAACACCCTGTTTACTGACTTATCTCTCTTTTCTGAGTGTCAACATATAGTAGATTGTGATGTTTGTAACATCTTTTAACATCCTTTAAGTACTTTGCCATGAATTGCCTTCCACTAATTTTAAAGAATCAACATCAAAGTTCAATGGATGCTCCTGCACAAAACTTTACAAACCAATTTCATATATGACAGTCAGTTATGACTCCTTGTCCATAAACACTACGTATTTTTCTAGATATCTTAAAAAAACTTTCTTCTTATTCTTATACACAGAATTCAAATTATGGTTTCGTAAGTTTGTATTCACATTCGCACAAATGTCATTAGGAAAGGTATGACGCCATCTCTTCTCCCTCCGCTATGGGTTAAATAGCAGGGTAGGCTTGGTATTCTAGTCTTCAGTGGCAGCCAGTCTAAGAGAAGGGAAGTCTTAATTTTAAACTCTGGAGAAAGCAATGGGAAGTCACCCTATATCTTTCCCAAGAATGCATGGTAAAAAAAGCAATCTGTGCACCTGATCCCCTTTGTCATGAAGAGTAATGGCAGTTAAAAGAAAATACTAGATGTAATCATCTTCAGATTTCTTAGATGAGGCATTGTTAGTTCTTAATAATTTTTGACTATCTTCATTTTATTTCTGTTGCTTTTTGTTGCATTTCTCAATAAGATGAAAAAAACACAAGTCAAAATTAATAAGTGACAATACTTTAATAAAATATTTAAAAACTATTCTCCCTAATACTATTGGCTTAATGAAGAACACGAGAAATAAGATGAATGAAATACAAGTCAAAAATTAATAATAACTGACAATGCTTTATCTCAGAAATTCAAATACTATTGCATTTAATGTGGGATGTGATTAGATTAAATACTTATGAGACAACTGCTGATTTAAAATGCTCTCTTGAAAGCAACATAAATTGGAAAAATCATGTAAACATGTGCAGAATGATCTGGCACAACAACAATTATATCTTTTTTCTTAATCAAGTTCATCCTAAGCAAGGCAGTAAATCCACAAAGACAAGGGGTTACAGAGTGTGGAAGAATTGGAAAACAGAAATATTACTAACGAGCAAGAACAAAAGAAGAGTCATCAGCAGGAGAGTAAATAGCAGTTGACTGCATTTAAATTTCTGAAGATTAAAGTTGACTGGAAATCATGAAACCAGAAGAGTTCCACAAGTGAGAAGTGGGAGAAAAGAAACTGTTAGCATAGTACTTATGGTTACATCTAACCAGTTCAACTGTAAATTGATAAGACCTCATTGCCAGTCTAGTACTGCACTTAAATTCATAAAGTCTAGGTACCATAGCTAAGATCTCATTTGAACAATTGCCATGAATGTATTTATAGAAAAGGCACAGAAAGGCAACTTTATGGTTGTGGGAAAGTGTCTGAAACCGAGATGCCAAATCAATATCAATAATATTGCTGATTCTTCATCTGCATCTTTTCTGTAAGATGAAGATGACGTAAAACTAAAACATTTTTAATTCCCTATTAATCCTGAGGCTACAAGGTGACATATTGAATATTTCTTAACATTTATTTTTTGTTTTTCTACAATTCCTCTCTGTTTTTTGTTTTTTTTTGTCACTCTTTCTCATTTTCCTTTCTCTCTTTCTCTTTTCTCTTTTCTCTTTCTATTCTCTCATGCTCCACTTTCCTTCTTTTTTTTATCTCTTACTCTTCCTATCTTTTCACTATATTTTCATTTCCTTTCCTTTCTCTACTGCCCTGACTATTCCCTTTTTACTTTCTGCCCATTCCTCTTACTTTCTTTTCTCTATCACCCTCCAGTTGTTCCCTTCTTTTATCTACAACCTTCCTTCTCTTCTTTTTCTCTGTCACTTTCCTGCTTCCCTTCTTTTCTCTAAACCCCCTCCTATTCTTTCTTTCTTTTCTATGCCACCATCCTTCACTTCCTGTCTGCGTTTCTTACTTTTTCTCTTTCCCTATCTTTCCTGTCTTTTCTCCACAACACTCATCTTCTTATCTTTTTTATCTACCATCCTCCTTTCCTTTCTTTCCTCTATCACCTTCCCCTACTTTCTTTCTTTTCTCTACCACTCTCTCCTTTTTTCTATGCCATCTTCTTTTTCATCTTTTTATCTGGCACCCTCCTTTACATTTTTCTCTATCACCTTCTTTCACTTCCTTCCTTCTTTCTCTTTGTCTCTCCTCTATTTTCCTTCTTTTTTCTAGTACACTCTCCTTCTCTTCTTTTTTCTTTGCCTCTATCTTTTTTCAGACATCTCCCTTTTCTTCTTTTTATCTGTCACCCTCTTTCTCTACCACCACCATTTCCTTCTACCCTTATTTTCTATGCCATTCCACTTCTCTTCTTATCTTTTCCAAATGTTATTCACCTTTTCCTTCTCTTACACTTCTTACCTTTTTTGTCTTTTTACACTCTACCATCTCTCATTCCTTCTATTCTGTCTATTATTAAACACAATCTATTCTTGAACCAATATCCCTTTTACAAAAAGTAAATGTAAAATAGTTAAAAAAAAAATTCTTTGTTCCATCCTCTTGTTGCATTGAGAAGAAAAACTTTCCTCTTTAAACTTATCATCTCATCATTTTTTTCTCACCAGGAATGTTTGGCCTTCCACACTTGGTAGACACAGAAAAAAGTTCATTTAGGGATGAATCAGGGAGAATTATATATGATTTTTTTTTTTTTTTAGATTCACAAAAGAAAATTACTTTTTCTTCCCAGTTCTCAAAATTATTTACCTTTTGCCCTTTTATCTTCCCAACATTCCATTTTTCTTTGAAAATTGTTTTGTTCATTTTCTTTCATTTGTTTTCCTTATTCTAAAAAAAGAAAAAGAAATACTCTTTTTTTTTTTCCTCAAGGGATTTCTAAGAATTCTATAGATGACGTTTTTTAAGCAATCTTTTTTTCCCAAGCAGTTTGATAATTGCAGAAAATGTTTTCAGTTTACTTTACAATTTGTATAGTGTATCACAATAAATATATACAAATTTTTTAAAAGTAAATTTTTAATTTTGTATGATAATGCTTTATTTTGACATGAATCATTATGCCTTTATAAGTTAATCTTTATTAAATATTTTTTTATAATGATTATAAAATTATCAAATTCAACTGAAGAACATGAATGAATTATTGCTAACTTAAGATTGTATGCACTCATTGGAGTGTTATTTAATGTCTACATGCAAATGTTTATATAATATATAAACTGGTAAAAAAAAAAAAATAAATAAAATTATAACATCCTGAATGTAATCCAAATCAAAAATCTTCTCACTTCTGTTGGAGGAAACCCTCCCTGGTTGATCTCCATTACTTCCTATTTCTTGTTATACTGGGCCATGTGGGGCCAAGGCATCAAGTCAGATAGTTACACCATTTTTCCTTTGGCCGCTCTCAAGTTAATAATATATTCAAGATGCTAACATTTCACAGCACAAGTAGAAGCTTTAGAAGCAAACACCCATCAATACTGGAAAGAGTGATAACAGCTACTGGACTTAAGAAACTGTTGTGGCCTTGTTATGGCCAGAAATAAAGGCACAAAGAGAGGAATTGAGTTAAGCAAATATATTAACAGAAAACAGTAATACAAACATATACAAACGAGAGTGTTACAGCAAGAATGTTCAGTCCAACTGTCAGTGCTGACTGCTGGAAACTTCCTGATATTTATTGGTACAAATTGTGGCACAATACCAAAATGGGGGATAGGGAAAAGGACAGTCTTCATCTGTCTTAACTTTAAACTTAGCTATCCACAAACACTGATCCAAACATACATCAATATTCCTAACACCAAAACAATGCATTCTTACTTACCTTTCTTACTACATCCACCATAATACCTCATTGTCTCTATGCAAATCCTAACTTGTTCCCATATGTATAATTCATTGTCTGTGGGAAGGGGAATAAAACAACAATTTAAAAACTAGCTCTGAAACTTCCCTCTCCAAAAGGCAGTACCTGCTCCTATTGATAGCTGGGAGAGTCAATGTATGCATGGGTAAATTACCATAACAGAAAGCCATTAAAAAGATCTTAAAAATTTCAACCAAAAACATTACTAGCTGCTCAATCAATGAATGCCAAATATTTCCTTATAGGGAAACGGTTAATATTACCATTACCACTCTTTAACACTAATAGTCCACCTGTTGTCTCCGAAATGAGAGACATGGCCAGCCCATTTATGTTTGTCCTTCATGATGGTCTCACTTATATCCTTTATTCCAGTCTGCTGTCAAATCCAGGTGCCGCATTTCCTGTCATGTAAAGATATGCTGAACATGATACACTCCATTTAACATTGGGCCACTGCAGTGGTGTTGTTAATCACTCATGTCTCACTTCCTTAAGTCATAACCAGCAAAACATATTCATTAAATATTTATTCATATTCATTTAATGAGTATTAGATTTTCACATAAAATTTTCAATGGCTTCAGTCATCTGGTGACCTTGTAAGCACATGATCTGTGTCTGAACTTTCGACAGTGTCAAAAGCTTCAATAATGTTCAGTGTGGTGAAAAATATTCACTTCTTAAGCAAATATGGCTTCTCCTCTTGTAAGTCCCCTACAGGGAAGCTTATATAAGTAGGTGTTTAAAATATGTTTGGCTAATTATATAATTTTTTTGAAAAATTATTTCATCTCAAGCCTGCAATTGCAATACAAGGGGCTACTGAAATTAAAAGAGAATGAAAAGACTTTCAAAGAAACCAGAAATCCAATCCTAAACAGGAAAGGAATAAACCTCTACTCCTGTTCAAAATACCAGGAAGAAGTGTGAACCAGACAATAGGTGATCTACTCCTATTGATGAAAAAAAAAATAAAATAAGTAGTATTATTTTCAAAGTTTAGGTGCAGACGTTAGAAGTATAGAGTTGAAGTAGAATTTGGAAGTAACCTGAAACCCAAACCTAAACAGGAAACAAGAGATGAACCTCTATTCCTGTTCAAAAGACCAATGAATTGTGTGAACCAGACCATAGGCAAACCTATCTACTCCTAGCTGACATTACTTCATACATACAATTTTAGATAGAACATTAACTTAACAAAAGATTCTAGTGCAAGCAGGTGTCATGCCATAGAGATGCACACATGCTGATTTTGTTCAACTATAGCTGCTTGATAGGTGGGCCTTTGAGAAGATAGATGATCATTTTGGAGAAACACTGCAGATGTTGAATATGAGGTGTCACTAGTGGTTTGATGTTAGTAACAGTAGTGAAATAAACATTCCAAAAGATGAAAACCAGGTTCTAGAGGGCCACACTCACCAGAATTGATGCATTGTAAAGGCTGCAGACCACAACACAGATCAGATATATATATATACATATATATTTCATTCACCTGGGTAGATTGTTCTAGTTCCACATGACATGCCTCTTCTGGATGTCTCAGTTATTTCCCTTTAACTCAATAAGTTTTTTGGTTCACCACTGCTCTATCTTGGTATTGAACTCACAACTCTTTGGGTCTAGTCACTGAATCTAGCCAGCACTTTTAGCCACTGAGCCATATGTCCTTGAAAGAATTCAGTTCTAAATTCCAATCACCTGAAGAAGGCCAAAGCATACAACAGCCAAAAAGTTGTGAATATGGCAATGAAGATGAAGATAACAGTCCAAATAACATAATAAAAATCTTAATTTAAAAGTTAAAAATTTCAGCATCCCCTCTCCTTCATGCACATGTGTAGTTACATCATCTTTAATCCAATGAAGTTCTAAAGGAGAAAATGCATTACACAATTTTCTTTTTCACTTTGTCATTAATTTTCTAAAATATATATTTTTTTAATTTAGTCTCTAAACTGCAAACTTTTGCATACACAATGAGTTATATTGCTTGACTGCAGTATAAATAGCTTACCAAAAATGAACACATGTCATTTGGATTTTCATACATGCAGAAAACATTATTTGTGCTGGAAACCATGTAAAAAAAAAATATGGAGTATAAATGTAAGGCTTCTCTTACTTTTGGACATCTTAATTTTGAATTAATATTTGTATTCTATTTTATTTTATTTACTTAATATTATCTCAGGTGTTCACTTACTTCTGTGCAGCACTGTATATATATTAGGTTGGTGCAAAAATAATGACGTTATAATGTCGTTTTTTGATGTATTTTTTAACGTCAAAAAACGACATTATTACGTCATTATTTTTGCACCAACCTTATATATATATATATATATATATACACATGCACACAAACACACAGTGGAACCTCGGTTCACAAATTTAATTCATTCCTGATAGACGTTCGTAATGAGAAATGTTCGTAAACAGAAACAAATTTTCCAACAGGAATCAATGTAGTGAAAAAAGTCACAGTACAATAAAATTGGAAAAAAAAAGCACAATACAACACACAAATGTATACAACACGGCAGTCAGATCAGAAATGATTCCTTTTGGGTTAACTCGGGTCAGCAACGTTGTTCAAAAAATTTAATTCGATAACCAAGGCATTTCCATCTCAAATTTTCTGTTTGAAAACCAATTTGTTCAACATGTGAGATGTTCAAGAACTGAGGTTGCATTCTGTATGTATGTGTGTGTGTATATATATATATATATATATATATATATATATGTATATATATGACTAGTCTTCATCATCTTAGTTTTTCCTCTTGTTACTTTTTTATTGCTTTCTTTTATATTCTTATTATTTATGGATGGCTATTTGTTTATTTTAATCATTTCACCCCAAGCAAGGCAAGAATGCCACTAAGACACAAAGGATGAGATAATATGAGAAAAAAAACATGATTAATGAGAGAAAATAATAAAAAAATGGGAATTAAGAATACAGAAGATAATGATTGATATTGCATTAAAAGTTTTGAAGATCAAAGTTGACCAAAAAGCAAGAATCCAGAAGTGAGAGAAAGAAACTAGTAGCATAAAATTGGCAGTTACATCTAGCGGCATTTCAACTGTAAAATAATGAGACCTTGCCACCAAATTAGTACAGTGCTTAAATTGTAAAGTCAAGGAAACCAAAGTGGAAAGTTCATCAAAACAATTACCATAAAAATATTTATAGAAAATGTACAGGAATGTACATTACAGAGGTGGTAAATTGACTGAAGCCGACATATATCCTAATTCACTTACTTACATATTATCTGTAAGTACCTTATATATAATACTTCACACACACATACAAATATATATGCAGGTTGAGCATTTAAATACATTAATAATAAAAAATATCAATTAATTTACCTCTCTTACATATTCTTAATGTTAATTTTTAAATTGAATACAACAGAGTGCATTTCATGTGCATTTATAAAAAATTCACAACTATCAATTACATTAATTTTTGTCTTAGCAATTCACCCTTGAAGATGATTTTGGGTCATATTGAAAGTACTTGGGAAAATAAAAGAAATAACCAAAATTATGGCACCTTTCTTAATCAGTTTTGTAACAGGGCTAAAAAATTGATCCATGAATTTGAGCTGATTAAAATAAAAATAAATACACATAATATGTCTAAATTATTCAACCAAACATGCTTGAATCAATTTACTTTTCTTATGTAACCGATATGAATTTTTCTTTCAAATTTCAACCTTTTTCATGGTAGAATTTCTGTAACCTACTTTTATTTTGATATTAATGTACACTGTACAGTCAGTCTGCTAAATGGACGGAAAATTTATAGTGTAAGAAATGATTATTGAAAATCAACCAAGAGAAAGACTAACTTCAATCAACGAAAATAGTAGATGAGAAAAGCAATTGTGAGCTGATGAAAAAATTTGTAAAATTTCTGAGGTGAAGATTAATTGCTTTTTTTTATTTGTTTGTTTATTCCATTGTTTGTCCCCATGCACTTTTGGTAGGAATAAAAGTAATATTTTGGAGGGAATAATAAGGCATAATCATCTAGATAAAATTTTTAGAAATATTTTCTATTTGATTTGATTATTTTCTATTTCCCAGAATTCCTTTCCTTTCATTGGCCTTTCAGAATTATTTCTTATTGCTTTTGCTTTTACTTATTGTTTTTCCTTTTCAAAAGAATTATATATATATATATATATATATATATATATATATATATATATATACATACATGTTTTTACTTTCTCATTTTAATCTTAAAGTGTTCCAATAAAACCAATATATCGAGAAGATTACTAATTTTTGTCTTGATTAGAAAGTCAAATTCAAACTTAGTATTTAACTTTTTTTGCAAAAAATGCTCAGAAATGAGACATGTATGGTTATTTTAACCGTAGAATTATTAAGAAACAGTTTGCATTCACTGGCTGAAAAGTTAGCATTGCTGTCATAAACTTTATAAAATGTGTCTATTAAAACAGTTTTTCAAGAAAACTGGCTTCTCAAGTGCATTAAAAGTTATCTCCCTTTTTAGCATTTCCTAATACTTTGTTTAAATCAACATCCTAATTATATAATTATTTACCCTTGTAGTTACTAGTTACATGTTCTATTCAGTTTAGTTGTTGCTGCTGTTAGAAGTCTTCAAGTGGTGTTGTTTTTGTTACTTGGTAAAGTTCTTTGGGAAATAGGCTTTTTTTTAAATATGAGGTTTTTGTCTTCAATTTTACTTGAGACTGAAGAATTTGGTAGCATGCCCAAACAAAGATTTCAAATTTTGCCATCTTTTTATTCCTTTCTCTGTGCATACAAGACTATTTGATGATTCTAGAATGAGTTTGGTTTATGGATGCTCTCCCTTATCAACTCTTTTATAAATGAAATCACAGAACATCCACAAAAGGGATATTTCTACTATCAGGCATTTATATGATGATATTAGGTGATAGTCAAAAATATAGACATTTCAGTAAGGCATACTCTTTTTCTTTCGAAAGGGTTTTTTTAAATATGAGTTGAAGAGATTTTTTTTAAGCAGATGAATATGAGCATAAATAAAATTAAACATTTTAAACATTTTTTTCTTATTTCATAGTACAACTTAATATCATTATAGCTAGTTTCAAGAGAAAAAGCAGGAAACTTTACAGCCATTTTTATTTTCCAATACTCTTGTCTGGTCTGCCCACTTAATCAGTAAGCCGTTTGTTCACTCAAGTTAACTGTAGTTTTTCTGTGCATTTACCATTATAAATTGGCAGCACTTAACTCCTCTCCAGGTTGATATAATTTTGTTATCTCTGAATCAAGTATGGAAACAGTTCTTAATAATATCTCCAACTCATATTAAATTGAATTTTCCTTGCAAGAGAATGCAGTGTCTGTTAATATATGTTATTGATTCTGAACCAGTCTTTTTTCTCTCTTATTATTTCTTTTTATTGCAACATCTAAGTTGAATATCCTCAGACTGATAAAACAATATAACATAAATCTGAATAAAAACTGTTAAAGTAAGCTACATGAATTAGAATAAAAAAAATAACCACTTATGAGACACAAATTTGTATGCCATATCCTGTAGGTTGATTTTATATGGATGATACTTAACCATTTAAGTAACAGAGATTAGGACTATAATCTATAGCTATCTTGCTATTCTGTCTCTTCCAATTTTTGATGCCATATTCTTTGTTTACCACTTACTAATAGTATTTAAACTATTTACATATTTCAGACTTTTGTCTTCATCTTTATTACCATAGTCTCAACGTTTCAGCTGTTGTATGCTCCAGCCTTCTTCAGTTGATATGCAATGGAATTTTGAACTGAACCTTTTATTTAGTCCACGGGGGTAGATTGTTTTACATTATATGTGTCATGGTATTAGAACAAATTAGATATTTCATGGAGAATATTGAATTTGGTAATGGTTTTAAAAATGAAGTCATGTTTTGTTCATTAAGAAATTTATCAAGAAATTTCTTACCAGATTTTGTTTGGACAAAATATGAACTCTTTATTCATATTGTTGGAAATATAGTAGTGTTTTGGCTAATCTCGGTTTCAGTTATTTCCCTCTAGTAACTCAGTTCTCCAAGTTTTTATTCCCTCTGCTGTGGCCAGGTATTGAACTGACAACTCTTTGGGTCAAGTCACTTTTTGGGTTACTTCAACCAATGCTTTTATCCACTGGGCCATGTGTCCTTGGAGAGTGAGTTTTTGGGACTTATAAAACTAATGTCTCTGTAACTTTCCAATTCTTTCTAGATTTTGTTTGGAAAATTTAGCTCTTTATTCCTAGTGTTGTTTACTATAATAGTGTTTCAGCAGATCCATTCTTTAACCTTAATCAGGTATATGATCTGAAGGAAAAGAAAAATCCATTTCTTTAGTGAAAATGGTGACATAAAAAAGTATACCAACTGGATCAGTTCATTTATACGATGCATGACATACAAATGAACTTAGACTGCCACCAATATACCCAGAAAATAATACAATTTCTGTTTTTATGTGTTATTGATATGTGTGAATTGTTTTTCTTTTCTAGTTTCCAATTACATTGACATACCATGAATTACCACATTTCCTGCTAGTAAATACTAAAAAAAAAAGTTTTTTTAAGCACTGGCCCTTATGTGCTTGTAGAAAAATACTTTTTTTTATCAGTAATTGTAATATAGATACCATCATGTTTTTCATGGATCTTTAGGGACCAGCATTCTTATTTATTCTTATAAGAACCATTGATTTTCATCAGGTGAGAAGTTTCCCATGATACATTGTCAAAAAAGAAGCTTGCTGATAAAAAATATCATTAAGGTATATTTCTGTCTGTATCACAAGCACACAAGAGAAAAGAGATTAATGGAAGTCATATATATATATAATGCAAACACTGAAACCAATTTGCTTGCAAATTTAGGTGGATTTTACAGTTCATTAAAGATACAAGAATCTTTGATTGTCATCTTCAGTATTAGTTAAAAAGTGAAGGATGTTGTCTTGGAAAAAGGAAGTAGAATTTTTAGCACATCACTGCAGTCATTCCATAACCAATGGCTATTATTCAAATTAGAGTCCCAAGATGGTTCAGAGAAAAAAATACTGTTAAAAGTAAAAAATCAAAAAAATAGTGTATATTTCTTTCCATTACAATTTTGGAAGATAAAATATCATTGAGACACAAAAACAGTAAAATAACTGTGAATAATCATTATAACTCGTTCCTAGCAGTTATGTCTTACTTAGGCTACTCACCGTGACATCATTAAAAATTCTCCTCAACTGACGCCAACAGACTTCTCCTGATTCACTTTGAGTTCTTTATTAAAGGCATCTTGCCTAGTTCATTTGTGTTAACAGGGGTGTCTTATTTACTCCACAACAATAATAAAGCACCAATGAATGTATAAAATCTTGTTATTCTTTGGATACATAATGAGGAAGGAGAGCTTGGAAAACTGAAACTTTGCAGGGCATAATGAGGGCAAGAGAAATAGGTGAAGGCAGTGAGCTCCATACCTGATGAGCAAATGGATTGCAAAACAGAGGGTGAAAACTTTAGCAAAGAGAAAAAACTGTTAAGAGCCACAAGAGATAAGAAATTGTGGAGGTCCATCATCGCCTATGTCTTGATGGGGTGTGGCACGTAGAAGATCTATTCCAGTCTGTTCACATTGTTTATTTATATGCCAAAGCAGCTTCAGCCTGATTCAGTCCCAATGTCATTACTTACCCAATTCTGACATTGCTGTTTTAGTTGACTTATGTATTGTGGTGCATTAACATGAAATTCTGATTTTTCTTTTCCTTAGTCAACATAAAATTTATTCATGAAGGTTTATTGATTATTAAACGTCAGTAAAACCTCTTGTAGAAACAGTAAAGATCATATATATATATATATATATATATATATATATATATATATATATATAGTCATGGTTTATTTTGAATTTATCTTGGCCTACAAGGCTAAAAGACTTTGCCAAGTTGGCACACTTCCTAAAATGGCAGGAAATATTAGAAAATATTTATGTGGCAATAAAATTTCTTTGAAAATTGAACCATGTGTTATTTAAAACTGAAAATCATTTCCATGGCAATTTTGTTAAGTTTAAAAAATAAAATCAAAGAATAATTCTGCTTCTACTAATTGTGTTTATTTCACAAGTCCTAAACTTCTAAAAACTTTATTAACTTTTTTGCTTTCTGAATGTGTTCTTTATTCTGTAGAGAAGAAGAAACGTAATATTTATTCTACTCCGTTCCAGTTCTTGCAAAGAGAAATCAATGCCTCAGTGGCGTGACCATTTCAGAAGCTTGGAACCAAAACTTATTACATTGTTGCCTCATGCAGTGGTTCCTAAAATAATGGTTGTGGCCCAAATGAAATTTTCAAGACTTTTCCTGAGGTTATGAGATAGTTCAGAAAAAAAAAAACGGAAATAAAAAATGTTAAAAGAAAAAAAAAAAACATTGTGCAGAGTTCTTTCCCTCACAACTTTGGAGGATAAAATATCTTTGAGACACAAAAAACAAGAAAATAGTTTTGAATAATAAAGCATCAAGAAATCTATAAAATCTTCTTATCTTTTCCAGTCTGTTCAAATCCAGAATTTCTTCAAAAAGGTTACTGGAGCCGAATGCCATTCACAGTATCATTTCTTGCTCACTTTCCAGTTGACTGATATATTGTGATATACACACGAATTCTTTTATGTGCAGTGACCCTTCAGGATGTAGGTTATCATGGTTCTCCACAACTTCTTGACTCTTATAGCCTGCTTATAAGCAACGTTTGGAATGATGATGAATCAATTCATTGTATTGGGCCTAGTGAAGGTCTGAACAGGTGAAATAAAGGAATGTAGTTCACCTAAACATCTGCCATGAAAATAGCTCTAGAGCAGCAATATTTTGTTAGTGGGAAGGAATTGTAGGGTGGAAAACAATTCATCACCCAAAAGGTTGCACAAACTGGTGTGGATGCACATTCAACTATGTATAAGGTGCAATGCAAAAATTTGTGGAAATTTGTCAAGTGCATGCAGTTTATTATTATTGGCCGTGATCTGATGGCTCAGCTTCAGTCACTTTTCCATCACCATAAGGTTGCCTCTCTCAGCCTTTTCTATAAATGCTTTCAGGGTAATTTTTTGGATGAGATCTTTGCTATGGCACCTAAACATTTTGAAGTTAAGCATAGTGCTAGACTGGCATCGAGATCTTATCAATTTGAAAAATGTGTGGATATTCAATAAAGAATATCCACACATTTTTCAAGGAAAGAGCTATAACAGAACACTTGAGAAAATTGTTTTAAGAGAAAGATTTTATAAAAAAAATCTTTGGAGAGAGAAAATGATAAAGACCTGGCTAGATGTAACCATAAATTCTATGCTAACAGTTTCTTATCTTGAATTTCTCACTTGTGTAACTCCCTTCGACCTCCATGCTTTCCAGCCAACTTTAATCTGCAAAAATTTAAATGCAACATCAATCACTATCTTCTGTCCACTTGATTACTCTTTTCTCTTCCCACTCCTTATTAATATTTCTGTTTTTAATTCTTCCACACCCTGTAACCTCTTGTGTCTTAGTGGCTTTACTGCCTTCCTTGGGGTGATACTGATAAAAAAAACATCAAGTTTAGAACAGACTCCTGTTGCTACACTTTGTAGATAGCACCCTTTTGTAAGTGAAGGGTGCTACTTAAATAAAGACAGTGAAATCTAAGTTTCAGAGTAAGCAACTTTATTTCTTATGGTGGAATTACCTAAACTTTTTGGATCACACCTTGTGATGTAAGTACATATTAGGTTGGTGCAAAAATAATGTCGTTTTCTCACATAGTAACATATGTGAGAAAACGACATTATTTTTGTACCCACCTAATACAATTACATACATGTAGTTAGATAACTTCATACACACAAAGATGCATTTAAATACAATGACTTAGTCAGTTCTGCTTATAAAATTATATCTATGTACAAATGAGGAGGAGACACAAATATTAAAACAAGAAAAAAGGCAAAAAGAGCAAGAATGAAAGAGTGAGCAAAATCTTTGGAGGGAGAAAATGATAAAGAAAGAGAGGACTGTAGCTGAGAGAAGAAAGAATCAAAACAGAAAATACATGAAATAGATACCTAAAGATGCACATGCTTGAATAGATCACACTATTTACATTATTTCGACTATTGTCCTCATCTTTGTTGCCATGTTTATCACAACGTTTCGGCTGTTGTATGCTCCGGCCTTCTTCAGGTGGCTGGAATGTTGAACTGAACCCTTTATTTTGCTCACTTGGATAGACTGTTCTAGTTCCACATGCCATGTCTAATGGATGTCAGTTATCGCCTGTTAATTCCTCTCTCAAAGTTCTCCACTGCCTTAAACAGGTATTGAACTCACACACTTTGGTTCCTGTCACTGGATCTAATCTGGATTTATCCACTGTGCCATGTGTCCTTGAGGACATCTATATATGAATTTCTGGGTATTATTAGCCTAATGTCTTCAGTAACCGTTTTTTACCAGTGTTCATATTGCAATTTTTGCTGTTATCATTGCATTTTTTTTTTTTTTTTTACCAGAGCTCATATTGCAATTTTTGTTGTTATTATCACTTTTCTCTGGCACTCCTTATTATAACATGGAACTAGAACAGTCTACCCCAGTGAGCGAAATAAAGGGTTCAGTTTAGCATTGCAACCACCTGAAGAAGGCCGGAGCGTACAATGGCCGAAATGTTGTGATAAACATGGCAACAAAGATGTGGACAATAGTCCGAATAATGTAAATAGTGTACATAATACCTCATCTCAAAAATATAGACAGCAGCTTGAATAGAGATATACATATTTATGTGCTTTTATAAATAGATATGTTGAAAGCCAAACAGTTGAACAGACCTCAATCCAATTTTACAGCAAATTACTTGCACACTTCCTGCAATAACACTTCATTCTTTTCTACTGTCAAGTTTTACATTCTACACATGGATATATTCTCACTTCTCACATGTGAAGTCAAAATAACTCCTCTTCTTCCATATCTAGCTTAGGTTAGCTTGTCACAAGGAAAAGTTGGTAAGTAAGTAAGATTATGTTGCACCAATCATTCAAATAGGAAGAGCATATCAGTAATAAAAGTCAGCATTTGAAATCAAGATTTAGGCATTGTCTCTAGCACCAATCTCTGACTTAAAGCACATGAGTTGCCTCCCTTTGGCACTCTCCAAAATTAAGGTACAGTCTCATGCAGAACAGTGGTAGCCATGTCGTGATGTGGAAAATGAAATAAGTTTGAATAAATTATTCTCTCTTGATATCACTTGTCAGACTTCTTTAAATTTACATCATGTCTCTTCAGGATGTAGGTAATTGTAGTCAGTTTCATCTTGCTTGGAATAAAGTTCCCTAATTCATTTCTTTCACCAAACAGCATAGTGTAAGTTAACTAGTCCAACACGCGTGTCTTCTGTTCGCTACCATAGTCACACTTCTCTGTCACCTCATTACACACTTTTTATAAATTGAGTGACAGGTCAAATTTACATAGGTGCAAAAAAGAGTCTTGCAAAAGCATCTGACTCTGAGATCTATCTTTTCTTAAATATACAACTTGTAAAGCCGCCATTTTCTTTTTGCAATACTTTACATGCAAGACATGTCTGAAACTGTTTTCTGCCAGGAGGTAAGCCATTTTCTCTCATGTTACATGGCTCTATACAGATTCCTTTTCTGCAAATTGCCATTTCTTGGGCGGAGTGGTTTCACATTGCCTACTCCACTGTTTTGAATTAAGAATTTTCATTTTTCTAGACTGGCCACTACCCAAGTTTAAAGAGTTCAGTTATTGTGCCATTTAACCCATAGCTAAGATAAGAATATCCACACATTTTTCAAGGGCATTTGTGTGGTATGAAGTGAACCTAACAGTTTCAGCTGAAAATGGAACTCGGCTTCCTGATTTCCCTTTTTGCTCATCCACTGAAACAACTGATTTCTTAGATCAGTGATTAAAAATGGTTTGAGGAAATTATGCCTGTAGGTTTTAGGGAGGAGAATCTTTCTTTAAACATTGTGGACTGGTTCTATGGAATCAAAAAAAACTATATCAAATAATTCTACCAAATACCAGAAACCATATCACTTGAGAGATTTTAGCAGCAACAATAACAAAAATGCATTGCACATGTAATTCAAAAAGAAAATAAAGAAAGTAAATAAGATGCTGACATTCCACCCTACTTTAAACAAAAAGTTAAATAGGAAGTCCCTATTAATACTGGAAAGAACTATAACAGAAGACGTGATAAACCTTTTTTACCTAAAATTGTTTTAAGAGAAAGATTTTATAAATTTCAACCAATGGTACCACTGGCTGCTCAGCCAATGAATGCCAAATATTTCCTTATGAGGAAATGACTAATATCAATATTAACATTACCATTCTCTCTCTTTGCTTTTCTTTCATTTTATTTATATCCATTTTCTTTTCTTTTTTTTTCTTTCCTCTCTCAGCTCGATTTTTCTCTTTCTTTACTTTTTCCCTCTGAGATTTATTTTACTACTTCACTCTTACTCTTTCCTTTCTCTTTTTCATTTTCTTTGTTTGCCTCTTTCTCTTCTCACTCTTTCTCTTCTCACTCCTTCTTTCTCTTGTATTCATTTACACCTCCTCCTCATTCACAGCTCTTCCTCTTATAATTCAACATGCTTATATCCCTTACTACTTATTTGTATTTGAAAATTAGTTTTTTTTTTTTTGCTTGTCACTGTTCACCTTTTCAGGCAATAATAAAAGACATACTCTTCTAATAAACTTAATTATAAACAAGTCCAACCTTTTCTAAGCTTTTTAAATACTTTTTCTTTTTTCAAAAAAGTAATCCAATTTCCCTTGCTTTTACGTAATTAGAGTCTTGTGTGGTATCAGAATTAACTAACAACCTAGTTCCATGTGTTCTCAATATGTCTTCTGATTTGTGGTGTTCATGCCTCACAAAAATCAGCAGCCAGAGGAAGAATTTAAAAAAATAAAAGACATTGGATCTTGGGCAACAACAACAAAGTGATAAAATGACTAAGTGAATAGCCACAGCAAGATCCAGAGAAAGAATAATAATGGAAGCTTGAAGCAGCAAAACTGACAAAAACCAAAAATGGGGAATACCAACAAATATCTGAAACCAAAAA